>JAOTON010001535.1:0-600000 GCA_034440635.1 Lepas anatifera
GTTTAGGTTGGGTTGGGTTAGGTTAGGTTGGGTTGGGTTAGGTTAGGTTAGGTTGGTTAGGTTAGGTTAGGTTAGGTTTGTAGGTTAGGTTAGGTTAGGTTAGGTTGGGTTGGGTTAGGTTAGGTTAGGTTGGGGTTAGGTTAGGTTAGGTTAGGTTAGGTTGGGTTAGGTTAGGTTAGGTTAGGTTAGGTTAGGGTTAGAGGTTAGGTTTAGGTTAGTTAAGGTTGTTAGTGTTGGAGTTAGGTTAGGTTAGGTTGTTGGTTAGGTTAGGTTAGGTTGGGTTAGGTTAGGTTAGGTTAGGTTAGGTTAGTTAGGGTTTAGGTTAGGTTAGGTTGGGTTAGGTTGGAGTTAGGTTAGGTTAGGTTAGGTTAGGTTGGGGTTAGGTAAGAGTTGGGTTTGGTTGGGTGAGGTTGAGTTAGGTTAGTTGGTTAGGTTGAAGTTAGGTTAGAGTTAGGTAGGTTGAAGAAGTTAGGTTAGGTTGAGTTAGGTTAGGTTGGGTTTAGGTTAGGTTGGGTTGGAGGTTAGTTTGTGGTTAGGTTAGGTATAGGTTGGGATTAGGTTAGGTTAGGTTAGGTTAGGTTAGGTTAGGTTAGGTTAAAGAAGTTAGGTTAGGTTAGGTTAGAGTTAGGTTAGGTTGAAGAGTTTAGGTTAGGTTAGGTTAGTTTGAAGTAGTTGGGTAAGTTGGGTTTGGTTTAGGTTAGAAAGTTGTGGTTAGGTTAGGTTAGGTTAGGTTAGGTTAGGTTGGGGTTGGGTTGGGTTGGTTAGTTGGGTTAGGTGGATTAGTAAAGAAAGTTAGGATAGTTAGGTTGTGTTAGGTTAGGTTAGGTTAGGTTAGGTTAGGTTAGGGTTGGGTTGGGTTAGGTTGAGTTAGTTAAGGTTAGGTGTTAGGCTAGGTTAGGTTAGGTTAGGATTGTGGTAGGTTAGGTTGAGTTAGGGACAGGTTAGGTTAGGTTAGGTTAGGTTGGTTAGGTTGGGTTGTGGTAGGTTGTGTTGTAAGAGTTGGGTTAGGTTAAGTTAGGTTGAAAGGTTAGAGTTAGGTTAGGTTGGGTTAGGTTAGGTTAGGTTAGGTTAGGTTAGGTTAGGTTAGGTTGGGTTGGGTTAGGTTAGGTTAGTTAGGTTGGGTTATTAGGGAAGAAGTTAGGTTAGGTTAGGCTTAGGTTAAGAGTTTAAAGAAGTTAGGTTAGGTTAGGTTAGGTTAGGTTAGGTTAGGTTAGGTTTGGTTAGGTTAGAGTTGGGTTAGGTTGGAGTTGGGTAGGTTAGGTTAGGTTAGGTTAGGTTAGGTTGGAGTTGGGTTGGGTTAGGTTAGGTTAGGTTAGGTTAGGTTAGGTTAGGTTAGGTAAGTTGGGTTAGGTTGGGTTAGGTTGTGTTAGGTTAGGTTAGGTTAGGTTAGGTTGGGTTAGGTTAGGTTAGGTTAGGTTAGGTTAGGTTAGGTTAGGTTAGGTTTGGGTTAAGTTAGGTTGGGTTGAGGTTAGGTTAGTGGTTAGGTTAGGTTAGGTTAGGTTAGGTTAGGTTAGGTTGAAAGAGTTAGGTTAGGTTTAGGTTGGAGAGTTGGGTTAGGTTAGGTTAGGTTAGGTTTGAGGTTAGGTTAAGAGAAGTTGGGTTAGAAGGTTAGGTTGGGTTGGTTAGTTTGGGTTAGGTTAGGTTAGGTTAGGTTAGGTTAGGTTGAAGAAGTTAGGGTTAGGTTAGGTTAGGTTGAGGTTAGGTTAGGTTAGGTTAGGTTAGGTTAGGTTAGGTTGAGGTTAGGTTAGGTTAGGTTAGGTTAGGTTAGGTTAGGTTAGGCTAGGTTAGGTTAGGTTAGGTTAGGTTGGGTGTAGGTTAGGTTAGGTTAGGTTAGGTTGGGTTAGGTTAGGTTAGGTTAGGTTGAGGTTAGGTTAGGTTAGGTTAGGTTAGGTTAGTGTTAGGTTAGGTTAGGTTGAGGTTAGGTTAGGTTAGGTTAGGTTAGGTTAGGTTAGGTTAGGTTAGGTTAGGTTAGGTTAGGTTAGGTTAGGCTAGGGCTAGGTTAGGTTAGGTTAGGTTAGGTTGTGCAGTAGTTAGGTTAGGTTAGGTTGAGGTTAGGTTAGGTTAGGTTAGGTTAGGTTAGGTTAGGTTAGAAGAAGTTAGGTTAGAAGTTAGGTTAGGTTAGGTTAGGTTGGTAAGTTGGGTTAGGTTAGGTTAGGTTGGTTGTAAAGTTGGGTTAGGTTGTTAGGTTAGGTTAGGTTAGGTTAGGTTGAGTTGGGTTAGGTTAGGTTAGGCTAGGGTTAGGTTAGGTTAGGTTAGGCTAGGTTAGGTTGAAGTATAGGCTAGGTAAATAGAAGCTAGGTTAGGTTAGGTTAGGTTAGGTTAGGTTAGGTTAGGTTAGGTTAGGTTAGGTTAGGTTAGGCTAGGCTAGGTTAGGTTAGGCTAGGTTAGGTTAGGCTAGGTTAGGTTGTAGGTTAGGTTAGGTTAGGTTAGGTAGGTTAGGTTAGGTTAGGTTAGGTTAGGTTAGGTGAGGTTAGGTTAGGTTAGGTTAGGTTAGGTTAGGTTAGGTTAGGTTAGGTGAGGTTGGGTTAGGTTAGGTTAGTTTAGGTTAGGTTAGGTTAGGTTAGGTTAGGTTAGGTTAGGTTAGGTTAGGTTAGGTTAGGTTAGGGTTAGGTTAGGTTAGGTTAGGTTAGGTTAGGTTAGGTTAGGCAGCAGCAGCAGCAGCAGCAGCACTTAATAAGGTGTCCTTTTAATAAGGTGTCTCCCGTTCGCGTGAAGGAAACTCCTTATCACCTGGCTCTCGTATGAAGAGAGCAAAATGATAGCTGCAGCACGACAATTTGTAGGAAGACGCTAAGGAAAGCACTTATTTACATTGAATCTTGTGATTTGATTTCTAAGCGTTCCCTTTGTAGTTAGGAGTTTCAATTACCCACAATCATTATTAACAACCGCTCCATTGTGCCTCAGATCCACCTTCGCCCACTTCCAAATCCCAGGGCGCTGGGTGGGGAGCCGCAACTGAACAAGTTGGATGATCCATTTAATTCTGTGTTATTTTTTCCTTTTTCCCCACTCACTTTTCAAGTGGTGCTTTTTCTGCCGAGTTCAATAGCCCTGGTTTTTATGAACTCATCAAAAGTATGGAACTAAGAACAATTTTCGTGGAAAATGCATTCCTATACTGTAAATAGGTAAGGGATGTAAAAGGTTTTTTTGTTTTCTGCATGACTCTCAAAATATTACTTGAAAATTCCACTCGGCGGCTATATTTCCCAGTATGAATTTTACACTAGGCATCATGTCGCAAAACCAGTTTCTGGCACACTGGTGGGGGGGGGTGTTTAACACGCGCATTGACGGAGGTCTGAGCCACTTTCGCATTGACAGAGGGGTACCCGCCGCCCTCCTAAGATCTCAAAAACCACGCTTGATAGCGAAAAAGTAAACGGCGTTGGATAGTACATTGAAATCTCTACAGAACAAATCGACCTTATTTCAGGTCATATTCTAGGTCACTAGAGGTCAAACATGCCACCATAGAGATAACAAGTAAATAAAGGTTTTCAGTCATTACATCTGAGCTGGTAAAGTTAGAGCAAAAAAGTAGGCTATTGGAATCCTCGCAGCAAGCCGAATCGAATGATTTGTAATATCACCTTGCTACGTCAGATCAGGGCAAATCTAGAATTTGACCTGACCTGAGGTCAGGTCAAGGTCAAATTAGGTTACATGCATATTATTTGAACTGAAAGGATGATACAAACCTAACGCCGTGATAAAACAAGCTATGTCACCATTTATTACTAAGTTATTCTGTTTAAAACATTTTCCCGTGCATTTCCAATGGAGAGGTCATGGCTCGTACCTGACCTTAGGTCATCAATATCAAAAATACCGGAATATTTTTAAAGAATATGGTGGGGCCATTATGTGATACGATTTTCAATCAGATAAGTCTACATTGTTCTCGGTTCTGACTTATGCTATCCTAAACTTTTTTAGGTGAGGTCACCTGGCCTGTACTGGAGACTTGAACTGAGATGACCTAACTTTAAAATTTTGAATAAGTTGTAAAAATGATCAGACACAAGGTATACCAAGTATGACAGTGCTGCGCGCCGCCGTTTTTGTTATATCTCCGAAAACCCATGGGGGCGGGAACCTGCCCCCGTCACTGCGCGTGTTGAATACCCTCTCGAACTCGGCTCCTCGAAGAAGAAGCAAAAAAAGAACGAAAAAAGCGCTGAATAGGCCATGAAAAGTTATGAGGATGCTATGTCAGTAACATGTTTTGCTCAGGTTAACCCTCGCCCCACCGGGGGGCCATCGATGGCCCCCCTAAGGTTTTTCCGGGATAGCAGAAAAACGACGAAGTGCAGCACCGCGGTTGAGGGCTCTACCTCTCACTGCATCATTTTCCCATCATCCCTGAAATTTTTACCCCGGGTCACCCAAGGTCAGGTCACCAGACGAGGTCAACCAAGGTCACCTCACTTCACTTTAGAGCTCTGTAAGAGCGACATTTCAAAGTCGATCGATTTGAAACTTCCTAAACTTCATGACCCCTCCAGGGTCTACAAGGTGTATATCCGGGATTTTTTATTTCGTGCCCTGAGGTCAGGTCACGAGGCGACCTCTCCCATTGGAAAAGCATGGGGAAAAGCTATTTCATGATATAAAAGCCACAAAAATGATTGCAAATACTCAGACTGCTCAGAACAACGTTTTTGGACACCCTTTCACGGATCCCAGGGGTCATATTTGCCCTTTGACTTTTCCAAGGTCATCCAAGGTCACCGGAGGTCAAAAACAGTATTTTGACAATAACTTTTGACCTAATTGAGCTAGAGCGGTGAAACAAACACCATCGTGTTTGTCTTGTCACTGGCTTTCATTTGATATACGGCAAGGTCACTTTTTGACCTTTTGTGACCTCAGGTCATATAAGGTCACGAGGTGACCTCTGGCGGTCAAACCACTGGCGGGAGGTCTTTACGTTCCACATAGCGGAAAACGTACTGGCAATTTGCTATCAAATGTACTTTACCAGGTCTCAATAACTCTAATGGCATAAGAGTTATGCCCAGTTTGCTTAATCATTGCATATTTGAGTGAAAATAGCCGATCTTGACCTAATTTGACCTCTGGAGGTCAAACCATTGACCTGAGCACTAAAACATGCGAAGTAATTTCTTACTGAACTCACGCGAGCTTTCTATTGCACTTTGCAGATTTGCGCTAACGCCCATATTTTCGGAGTTAGAGGGGGGCCATCGATGGCCCCCCGGTGGGGCGAAGGTGGCGCCGGACCCCCGGTGGGGCGCGGGTTAATACTGAGGTCATGATAAGTCCAGCGAGTGAAAGTTTTGAGAATACTTTTTTAATATGGCGCCTGACTGGGTTAACTTGGAGCCAATATTCGAGCGCCATTCCATTCCTCTCATTACAGCAAACCGGGTGATACTACCTTTTCAATAAAAGAAGTCCTTTTAAGCCGTAGGTATCTTCAGAAATAAGTCATTTTTCGACTAACTTGCGTTTTCTACATGCATTTCCAATGGATATGCATGACACGTATTTGACCTTTGATCTGCGGCATACAAAATCCCGGAATATTTTTTCTATCCCCGGTGGGTCTATAATGTGATAAGTTTCAGATCGATAGATCCTGACTTGCAATTTTAAAAAAAATTATGAGTTGAGGTCACGACCTGGCCTGGTGACCTGACCTGAGATGACCCCAAATATCATTTTCAGGAAAGTTGCATATTTGGTCAAAGATAAGTGATGCCAGGTACGGCGGCGCCTCGCACCGCTGTTTTCCGGCAACGTTGAAAAAAACCCGAGAGGTGTTCAAACACCATCTTCCCACTAGGGCGAGAAAAGTACAGTGAAATTACTCACATTGCCCGTAACTTAACCCAGCGAATGATTAGGAAATGATTTCATGGCCCTTGTCTGTATTTTTATTTTGGACTCCCCATGTCATAATATGAAATATGATAAGCACATAAAAATACTTGGTTGGCGATAGGGGGTCAACCAATTTTTCCCAATCCAGTATAGTTGGCAAGGAATTCTGACCAGAGAATTCTCAATGATATGCAAACATTCCTAATTATCTCCTCAGATTCGCATAATCAGCAGCATAGGAGCTCGAAAGCAATCGGCATGCCGCGTTAAGCAAGCAATTAAAGATCCTTGACTTCTTTAGAATTTAATTTTACAACAGACGAAGTCAAACGCTTTACTTGAATATCAAACGTCATTAAATTATCGGTTTCTGAACACCAACTACTTGAGGAAGGTTCAAAGTGTACCATTCAGAAATGCCACTGTTCTGTTTGCTCAGTCAGCAAAATCGACGAACTGCTTACTTAGAAATTAGAGGAATAATCAGCTTCCATTCATGATACTGGACAAAAATATATCAAAGGCTCAAAGCAGACGCATATTCAGACATTGGAACCTGAGTGCCCGTCAGTACAGAAGAAGAAAGGTAGGATTTGGCAATGTTTGAAACCAGGCTGATTTTCTAATCTCACCTTTCCACGTTTTCAGTGACGTTCGTCTGGTACCTACGGATTATGATTTATCACTTTTGACATTTTCCAGAGTTTTGGGCGTAAGCTGGTTATTCATAGCATTCTAAACCATGATGCCTACAACCTGAGTACTTGCCTATAATAAGATGCCTAGAAGATGATGCCTAGAATCGAGTACCTGCCTGAGTAGATGCCTAGAATGAAATACCTGCTTACACACCAGTCTTGACCAGAGACCATGCCAATGCCATCATTTGCTTCACATTTACAACTGTTCTTTGACCTTTAAAGGGAATGTGGCACCTTGGTCGAATCCTGGAATTTAGTGAAATTAGGCTTACTTTAAGCCAAAAATAATGAAACCACTCATGATTTCTGTAAAAATGTACAATAAGCTCAATATTTTGATTTAAAAATACTCCTCTAGAAAAATAAATAAATATCATCCTGTGGATGATGTCACAATCTGGCAGCCACTACCATGCTTGAAACGCTTCAAGGGCTTCGATTGGCTGATGTTCATCGTGACGTCAGCATAGGTCGTCACAAGGCCCTAGAATCCCAGGTTGGTTCAAGTTTTCTACTAGAAAAGTTTTGGTTGTTTTCTTGGTATCTACTAAGAAAGGAAACATCTCCTTATTTTGAGGGTTAAAATTTAAGCTTTGTGGATAAATCAAGTTCAAACATTTAAGAAAACAGCCATGGAATACACTTGTTTGCACTTTAATGTCTGCAAAGTGAAATATATTGACAAACCTAGTAGCATTTGGTATGTTATACTAAAAAGTATACTAGTCTGGCAATCCTTCTACGGTTTTTACTGATCCGCAATACTGTAAAAGAGAAACACAGGACCGAGCGAGAATAAAAACCGATGAAACGACATACGGGGTAAAATGATTGGGTTTGGGCAAATGCGGAAACAGTAACGATAGTAGGAAATATCGCAACTCAGAGCCCGATTATAGCCGCTGCTCAAGGCCTAAATGCAACACGTGCCGATCGCTCTAACAGTTGCAGTCATGGGCGTCGAAAGCAGTATGGACGTGGAATGTGCTCCCCATTGACTATTGAAGGACCAAGTGCCTTCTTGTCTCCTACATCCGCCAAGTGCCAACTTTTCCCCTCCTACGTCATCATTGCTGGACCACTTCTGTTCCCCGTAAAAATTCCCTGGCTACGCCTCTGACTCACCCCACTGAAACCCGTAAATGTGATTAAATTTTACCCAAACTTATTGTAATTCGGCTGTTTATATATACAGGGCACTAGTCATAGGCGGATCCAGGATAACCAGTCGGGGGGCATTCTTCCCGGGAGGGGATGTCATCCAGACCAGGGGGGCTTCATTCGGACCAGGGGGCCCCATTTTTGGCTGGAAAAACCTATCAGGTGGGCGCCAAATCCTATCGGCGGGCGCTGCTTTCCGCATCCTGTGGAGGGAAGGGGGGGTGGGAAACGACATTTCAGGTGGCTCAATCGACCTTTCAGGAGGCGCTGTGACCATTTCAGGTGTGACCTCGAGGGCACATCGAAGGACACCCGCCCGGGCTTTGTTCCCTGGATCCGCTTATGGTATGTGGCGGATATAAGGAGGGTATGGGGCCCACGAGCCTCCTAAATTTCGAGGGGACCCCTCCGAGATGTCTACTAATATCTGTATAAGCAAAGGCTGTTCGGAGGCTATGGCGGGGGACAGTGGCGGGTACAGGACTTTTGGGGTATGGGCAAGGGGGTTCGAGCCTCCTCACCATTGCCTCACATCAGCATCGGCCTATGCATTTACTAGACATTAACATATGGGGGGGGCTCGAGCCCTAGTTCCCTTGTATCCGCCACTGGCAGTGGGGGAGGTTTGATTTTTCTAGCCTCCCCAAAATAAGTCCTGGACCCGGGACCGCGCGATACCTCAAACAATTTGTTCGTCTCGCTACATAACCTTCATTGGAAAAACCCGTACTTCGTATTTTCATCTTAGCAACGATGACGTGAAGGATGAAATTACATTGCTATTACACTGATAATGACTCTTAAGAGCAACGGAACATCACTGTGAGAAAAGCCCCTGAAGTTCCTGCAGGCCGGTCTTAGGGCTGCAGAAACTCTGTACTGGCTAGAAATATGATCATACTTGTAAACTAAGCCATTTTTGACGTCTTTCAGTCATTTGCAAGCTTTACTGACCACTTTAAATATACCCAGTTTGCCGATACTTCAAGCCGCAAAACGCCTGCGGCATCGCGGCGATGACGTCACCGCCGCAAATTGCCAGGCAACTTGAACGGGGGCTGGGTCGTCACACCAACAGCTCACAACAATGGCCGCCCGGGCGACGGGCTGTTGGGGGGCTGGTGTCAGGTATGTTTTAGCTTTTTTCTACGGAAATATCGAGTCCCAAGACAAATGAAATATGGAGTGCCGGGTGATCCGACTTGCTTTACAACTTGGCTATCTCAGTTAAAATCACATTGTGAAGGTACCACATTCCTTTTAAATGTATTTCTGGTCTGTCATTGTCAGTTTAAAGGTTTTTGCCAGTTTTTGCCACTTTTCCTGGTAAATACCGGTATTTACCAGTTTATGCCACTGACTGGCATAAACCTAGTTTTTACCGGTATTTTGCCAACCCTGCACAGTAGGTACAGTCATTGATGTGGCTGCTTACTACAGATTCTGAACACTGCCACCACAGGCTGTGGCCAGAGACTGCTATGCTTATCCCACCTGCCTATGTTGATGTCTGCTACTGGTGGAAAGTAGTTTTACCAGGGGCCTGTTCCAGCGCCTCCTTAAACCTGATCTAACATCAAAGCTTCTCCAACTTCCTCTCGCCCGGTACAGCGCCTCCTTAAACTTCCTCAAAGCTCGTCTAAACTCATCTCAAATCTAATCCAACCTCCTCTCAAACGAAAGGTGATTTTTCAGAGCAGGTTAGAGGAGGCTCAATTGTGGCGCATGAATTTCAATTGAGAAACTAAAATAAGTTGTTTTACAGAGAGAAACAACGTTTGTGGGCAGCTAAAGGTTTTGATTCCGTTGTTTTTCTGCATACCACTTTGACTGAACTACATTAGATGAGCATCAGAGGCCTTAATCAAATTTGATTAGTTTCTTTGCTCTGCCACGCCCGCCATATTCGCGCTGATCAGGCGTAATCAGCTGATATCTCATCCCAAATCGTTTCAGCGGACACCGGTTTTTGCGCCTGCTCCGACTTACTCTAAGCTTTTTTGTAAAGAGGCGCTGGAACTAACCCCAGGGTTGGAATATTTGCTCGAAAAAGGAGTGTCTGCCACCAACTGGTTTTAATTGGCAAAAAGTGAAAAAGAACTGGGAGACTGAATTTCTCATTTTTGGCACAGCTTTTGGCATATCCAATAGATTTTGCAGACAACATGCCTAGTGTGCAAAGTATGGCACTTTCGACGAGACCTTGTCAGTGTGAGTGCCCTTAGAGACAGGAGCATGTTCTCAGCCAGTGGCAGATATAAGGGAGCTACGATGGCTCAAGCCCCCTCCCCCGAAATCTACGAGTGCCTATAGTTAATACATAAGCGGAGGCTGATCTGAGGCAAAGGCCTTAGCCCCCTCCGAAATGAAATCCTGGATCCGCCGCTGCTTTCAATCCTTTATTTTATAACCGGGTGATGTCATAAGCGTGCTTCGGCACTGTAATTAAGGGGTTTCACGCAGGTGCAGTTTTTTCGCAGCCCAATGAATAGTACTAGCATCTTCGGTATACATTCGGTTTCAAGACCGAATAGACAAAAATTCACCCAAAGACGGATCAGAGAGACAAGACTTACGTTCACTCGGGTTTGGCGTTGGCAGAAACAGGGCAGGCAAGATGCAAAGTATCAAAAGTTGAGAAACACATATACTGGTACATGGTTCCCAGACATTTGCAAAATGAATCTTACCCCACTATTTCCCTTTCTTTCTTTCATCTCTGATGACTTTTTGCATTGTACCATATATCCCAGGAAGGGGCGAAATTTCCGCCCCTCCCCGTGACAGGAAAACGGACTTCCAGAAGTCTGACAGAGCAGGGGTCATACCCTTTGCCTAAATTGGGAGCGGCAGAAAATAGAGAATGCCAATCTCGCAAGGAATAGGCGGATCCAGGGGGAAGAGCGCATGCCCCCATCCAATTGATCTTCGACGCCCCTTTGAAATTTCGGATCTCTCCCTAAAAGGTCGTTCCCGGGATGCGAGTATCAGCGCCCTGCGGTAGGATTTTGCACCAACTTGATAGGTGGGGCATTCCAGGACAAAACGACCAAAAATATTTCAATTTGACACCACCATGCCTAGAAAAAATCTGAAACTTTGTCTCCGGGGTAGTTTTGGGCCAGAAACACGCCCGAGGGAATCTTAGCCCCCTCCGACCAACGGTGACCGAGTTATAGCCCGAGGCATTTTCGGGAGGTCACGTTGTAGACTCGTGTTTGATATTTCATAACTCAATAACGCATCACTTGATTAACAAGTTTTGTATATCATTGAACTCGTCTTGAAATATAGTTTATTTTGAGAAAAGAAAATTTCAAAATTTGAAAATTTTTGACTTTTAATTTGTTTGACCTTTTCTTTTTTACCTAGCTTGGCCTTTTCCCAGTTGAAATTGCCCTTTTAGACACCTCAAAAATGTTTCTTCATAAAATATCTTTCGATAGCAAAAATTAAAAAATGCGTTCTTGCTATAAGTTCCAAAAATTTAGCACCTAAGGTAGGTATGTACACGGTTTTTGACCATTGCGGTAGTACAGCCTTATGTTTAACGCCGCAAACATAGCGATTGCTTTTGTAATCGGTCGCTGGAAATCATACTGCTTTGTCTTTACAAAATTTTCATCGTGCAAGTGTCAGAATTTATGACAATTAACACGCGCCCACCCTTGGGGGTGGGCAACCGGCCTCCTCAGGTATCTACGGGTAGGAAAAAAACACCTTTGCGCAGCGCCACCGTACTCCATCTACCTCTAACACAACATTTTGCAACTTCTTGAAAAATAATTTAGGTCAACTGGGAGGTGGTAGGTACCGTAAATGCTGAAGGCCAGCTGGCAACTGAGTGGTGAGGGGGTGACCTGAGGTAGACGGTCGTCGTTATGCCTTGTGGGACTTTCAACTTTGTTTCCTTGATTAACACTTTATCGTGGGAGTTGCTCGTTTGGGTGGTGGGGTCGGGGTCTCCGTCAAAAGTCCCTTGATGACTCTAGTGAGACACCTACTCCTAAACTGCCTCCTTGCCGCCCCGGTAGCTCAGTTGGTGGAGCGTTGGGCTCCGGCCCACGGCTCAGAAGCATGCAGTGGCAGTGCATGTCCAGGCTTGGGATCGCTTCCCCGGAGACGCTCCGGCGCTCAATAGTTTACCCGACGTACAGGTCGGCTGGCAACTGACTGGTGAGAGGGTGACCTGAGCGGGGCGGCCGTCCCTGTGCTGTGTGGGACGTTAAACGTTGGCTTCTAAAATCAACCCTTCTTTGTGGGAGTTGCTCGTTCGGATGGTAGGGTCGGGGTCTCCGTGACAAGTCCATTGATGACTTTAGTGAGACCCCGACTCCAACAATCGAACTGAGAACAACTTGGACAAAATGTATAAAAAACTGAACTGGCAACAACTTGGGCAATATTTATAAAAAATTGCAGCCATTAAAAGTGATAAAAAGGGATTCATTGTTTCGAGGGAGACGAGGGCAAATGAACTTATTAATAATGGACCTTTCAGCCTTAAACGAAAACTTACAAAGATATCGCGACCTTATCAATAATTGAAACAAGTATAACTTATCCTATAATCACCACTAACTCACACAATTACATCGTTCCACGAAAATGGAAAAATAGTATCGATGCCCGCTGATCCAGTGAATAGTCATAAAAATAACCGTCTTACATTCATACTATATATTAAAGAGAAAAGGCCAAGATAATAAACTAGTTATAAATAAACTAATAATAAATAAACTAGTGAGTTAGTGGTGCTTATAGGATAAGTTATACTTGTTTCAATTATTGATAAGGTCGCGACATCTTTGTAAATTTTCGTTTAAGGTTGAAAGGTTTATTATCTTGGCCTTTTCTCTTTAATATATAGTATGAATGTAAGACGGTTATTTTTAGGACTATTCACAATGACCACATTCAACCTTTATATCTCCAATCTTAGAAAAAGCTGATCCAGTGCAGCACAGCATATGTTTGAGAGGATTCATGCAATGTAAACAAACGTGTCTGAAAGGCTTTCATTCCCAAAAAGTAATTTGAATCTGCTCATATATTCGCAAAAATGTCCTGAAATTGTAACGCATTCGACTTCGTCGCTTGAACAGGCTCCCTCATGATATTTTTACAAGGTGATCATTTCATAGCTGACACGGATCCGAGAATCCCAGATGAATAATGACACAGTTAACTGGGAGTGATGCCGCTAAATAGCCAGTTTTAATCACTACCGAATATGTTACATACAATCGTTTGGTCGTGTCACCTTTGAGGCTGCTCAAGGTCACAGTATTTCTTACGGGAAATAAGTGGAAACCTAAATTTTGTGGCATAATAGGTGACAGAGGAGAGCCGTAGAAAGAAATGTTCAGCACCATTGGAACACTTGTCGAGCCCAAACGGATTATGTATCTTATACTATTGCCTAGTCAAATGTCAAAATTAACCTGCTTTGACCTAGAGCCAGGCTTAGGTCTGTATGGTAAAAAGAATATTAATCAAACTGCAGTGGCAAGTCAGACACGACAATGTAAAAATAAAACCTCCATCGCAATTCTCGACAATTCTCAATTCTCCCAAGTTATCAAAATTTACCAATCGCCCCATACATTTCTAATGGAAAGATCATGACCTTTGCCCTGCTCCCGGTTATCGATATAGAAATCCTGCTACGAAAAATTATCTTGCTAGGCGATCTTACTATGTAATGCGCTTCTAACCACGATAGGCTAAATTTGATATGATTGATGCACCTTCCAAAGTTTTTCGAGGTTAGGTCTCTTGACCTGGGTTGGCGGTCTGACCTGGTATGACCCAGACCTAAAATTTTGCCAGAAGCTGCATAAATTTTGAGTTAGAGGTACATGAAGTACGGTGGCGCTGCGCGAAGGTGTTTTTTTACTACCTGTGGAAACCTGAAGAGGCCGGTTGCCCACCCCCCTGTGTGGGTGTGTGTTAATTCTCATATATTTTGACACTTGCACGATGAAAATTTCGTAAAGACAATGCCATATGATTGCAAGCAACCGATTACAAAAGCAATCGCTTTGTTTGCGGCGTTAAACATAAGACTGTACTACCGCGGTGGTCGAAAACCGTCTGCATACCTACCTTAGGTGCTAAAAATTTAGAACTTATAGCAAGAACGCATTTTTTTTCTATCGAAAGATATGTTATGAGGACAATTTTTTGAGCTGTCTAAAAGGGCAATTTCAACTGCGAAAAGGTCAAGCTAGGTCAAAAAGGAAAAGGTCAAACAAATTAAAAGTCAAAATTTTTCAAATTTTGAAATTTTCTTTTTCAAAATAAACTATAATTCAAGACGAGTTCAATGATATACAAAACTTGTTAATCAGGTGATGCGTGTTTGAGTTATGAAGCATCAAAGATGAGTCTACAACGTGACCTCCCGAAAGTGCCTCGGGCTATAACTCGGTCACCGTTGGTCGGAGGGGGCTGAGATTCTCACAGACGTGTTTCTGGCCCAACAATACCCCGGAGACAAAGTTTCAGATTTTTTCTAGACATGGTGGTGTCAAGCCTTGGTCGATCTGTCCTGGAATGCCCCAGGTTTTGCCGACCAAAATTGGCGCCCACTGATCCGGATGCCCCCATCACCCCAATTGGAAACCCTAGATCCTACTATAAGAAGATGGATGGGATCACTAGTCACAACCCTTCCCTCAAATGCATCGCTCGGCATCCCCAATCCATTGTTTACCCCCCCCCCCTCCCGTCCCCTTCCTCATATACACATAGACATACAATGAGCCTTCCAGGTCAGATGAAGGCCACAAATCTCCTCCCCCAGTATGCACACACCTCATAAATTTCTCAACAAAGTGAAGAAGTGAGATTGACTCACGAACCACAAGCCCTCATATGAACTTCTCACCCAGCGTCCCTAATACACTATGAACTCTCTTTTTCTATAATGTGATTCATTATTTATTTTTTCTTCATCCTATAATCCACGCATATTCACAAATGATTGAAGACAACAGTATGTGAATTTCTAATTGCGAAATTTGACACATTGACTATTATGACCTGCTTGCAGTGTTGACATATTTTATAACTTCCAAATAGGTGTACTTAATAAATATGAATCAATCGAGTTTATCTCTATATAATCATGTGTTTTTGTATGTAAAGCCTTTTCATCGCCACCTTGCTTTAATAATTTTTGGGGTTTAACGACACACTAAATGTCAGGGTCATACGGCGTCGCCCACTCTCACCCTGTTGGAAGGGATTTTGGGGATCAGATCAACTTATTTAGAGGCTCCGCCAGGACTTGAACCTGGGATCAGTGGCTCAGAAGACAAGGGTGCTGTACACTAAGGCACCTCATCCCCGCCACCTTGCTTTGCTCCACCTGAGCATATGTCTGACTTGGTATTATTTGTGACTTATTAGGACTTTATCTACAACCACCAACTCAACAAAAAAAAATCATAGCTGGGAAGGCACTAAAAGCTCAATTGCAAGAGGTTCCCCCATAACCAGTTATGTTTTTCAGAATGTCAATATTCTTTTTGCAACAGTTGATGGATGGTGACCTCATCAACCTTGAAAGTGTTCTTCTATTCCCCTGCCAATGTTTGAGAACAAAACAAACAAAATCTTTGATCGCTAGGCGGTGTACCCCGTTTGGGCTGTGCGGCTCAAAATTGATTGCCCTACGCCGTCGAACCTAGATGCAATGAGATCATAAGGCCGGAGACTTTGTGATTAAAACTATTGTTTTACAATTTAGTACCTTTTTGGTCAGCTAGGGCATTCTGACGCCTTTCCAAGCACCCGGGAGAGTACGTAATACGTGACCAGCTAATGCCTCATCGTCGCCAATAATCGTACCGGCGGAGCTAATCTGGTGCCCCTTGAGCTCATCTGGTGCCCACTGAGCTGGTCTTGGACACTTGAGCTGATCGTGTGCCCTCTAAGCTGATCTGGTGCCCGTTGAGTAAATCTAGTGCCCCTTGAGCAAATAATTGTGCCTCTTGAACCTAGCTAATGCTCTCTGAGTTACTATGATACCTCCGGGCTCGCCTGGTGCCCTATTAGCTGTTCTAGTGCCTCTTGAGCTGATCAGGTACCCCCTGAGCTGGTTATTGATTTCTCCTAAGATGATCTGGTGCCCCCTGAGCTGGTCTG
This sequence comes from Lepas anatifera, assembly GCA_034440635.1. Classification (NCBI taxonomy): domain Eukaryota; kingdom Metazoa; phylum Arthropoda; class Thecostraca; family Lepadidae; genus Lepas; species Lepas anatifera. Next base: position 15,870 of record JAOTON010001535.1, read on the forward strand.
GTGCACCCTGAGCTGCTCTCGTGTTCTTTGAGCTGATCTATGCCCCTACTTTGGTCTGGGGGCTAGGAGCTGATCTGGGCTCCCGGGCTTATCAATCTGGTTCCCCCTGAGCAGATATGTTTTCCCCTGAGTCGATCTGGTGCCTCCTGAGCCAACATTTTGCCTCCTGAGCCCATATCATGCCCTCTGAGCTCATCTAGTGCCTCCTGAGCTAGTTTGGCGCCCCCTGAGCCAATCTAGTGCTTTTTAAGCTGATCTGAGCCTCCTGAGTTGATTAACCCTCGCCCCACCGGGGAGGCCATCGATGGCCCCCCTAAGGTTTTTCCGGGATAGTAGAAAAACGAAGAGGCACAGCACCGCGGTTGAGGGCTCTAGCTCTCACTGCATCATTTTGCCACCATCCCTTAAAATTTTTTACCCCGAGTCACCCAAGGTCAGGTCACCAGACGAGGTCAACCAAGGTCACCTCACTTCAACTTTAGAGTTCTGTAAGAGCTACATTTCGAAGTCGATCGATTTGAAACTTCCTACACTTTATAGCCCCTCCAGGGTCTACAGGGTGTATATCCGGGATTTTTCGATTTCGTGCTCCTGAGGTCAGGTCACGAGGTGACCTCTCCTATTGAAAAAGCATGGGGAAAAGCTGTCTTATGATCTAAAAGTCACAAAAGCGATTTAAAATGCTCAGCCTGATCAGAAAAGCGTTCTTGGACACCCTTTTACGGATTCAAGGGGCTATATTTGCCCTTTGACCTCTCCAAGGTCATTTAAGGTCACCAGGGGTCAAAAACAGTATTTTGGCAATAACTTTTGACCTGTATAAGCTAGAGCGCTGAAACAAACACCAGCGTGTTTGTCTCGTCATTGGCTTTCATTATATACGGCGAGGTCACTTTCTGACCCTTCGTGACCTCAGGTCATCTTAGGTCACGAGGTGACCTCTGGAGGTCAAACCACTGGCGGGAGGTCCTTACGTTTCACATAGCGGAAAAAGTACTGCCAATTTCCTATCAAATGTACTTTACCAGACCTCAAAAGCTCTGATGGCATAAGGGTTATGCCCAGTTTGCTTAAGCATTGCATATTTGAGTGAAAATAGCCAATCTTGACCTAATTTGACCTCTGGAGGTCAAACCATTGACCTGAGCACTAAAACATGTGAAGTAATTTCTTACTGAATTCACGCGAGCTTTCTATTGCACTTTGCAGACTTGCGCTAACGCCCATATTTTCGGAGTTAGAGGGGGCCATCGATTGCCCCCTCGTGGGGCGAAGGTGGCGCTAGACCCCGGTGGGGCGCGGGTTAAGTAATTTCCCCAGCAGCTCTAGGCCCTAAGCTGAGTTGTACCCACTGAGGCTTATGAAGGCCCCTGAGCTGGTATAGTGCTCCTGGACTAATAAATAACTCCTGACTTGATCTAGTACCTCCAAGTTGACCTGTGCCCCGAGCTGATCGGAGACCACTGAGCTGATCCCTTGTCCTCTCTCTGAGCTGATGTGGTGCTCCCTGAGCTGATCTAGACCCCTGCTCTGGTCTGGGGACTAGGAGCTTATCTGGGCCCCGAGCTTATCGATCTGGTGCCCCCTGAGCTAATATGGTACGAGGCCCTATGAGCCTATCTGCGGCCCATTGAGCTAGTCTTATGATCCCCCTCCCCATATTTGGGGCCACTGAGCTAGTCTAGTCCCCGGCCAAGCATGAGCTGCTCTGGGGGGTGGGGGCTCCTGAACTGGTCTTGAATAGACAGAGAATAAGAACACAAGGCCAACTCCCATCCCCTCGGGGGTCACGGATCTAGTCTAATCCCAGGGGGCACAATTGGGGGAATGAGAGGCAGTTGCTCTGGAGGACTCTGATCCACACTAGGGGGCCCCTGAGCGGGTCTTGAATAGATGGGGAATAAGGACACAGTGCAAACTCCCATTGTAAAATGGAGCTAACGAGGAATGAACCGTCATCGCTAAAACGGCATGTGATGCCTATGCACCCCGGGTTAAATAAATTGCTTATTGTACTGCTGAATTCTGAGGAGGAGTGATACAAAGGCATGTGCCCCTGAGCTCAGAACACAGTCCCCTGAACCAGGATTTCTACTAATTAATTGAAATGAATGAAGAACTAGTTTTTCACAATTTTCAGCCCTGTCACATCATGCCCATCCAAACTACCAGCCTGTTTACTTTTTCTTTACTCCAACTGGTACCGCTCTTTGAAAATATAGAACTTTTAAACGTGTTAAAAAGGTATCTCCCAAATTATTCCGGCAACAAAAATTGTATTCGTCTAATACCACTATGCTACACGGCCACGGCCCACGGCCCTTGTGGGAGCCGTGGAACTTAACCTTCACCCGGATGGGGGTCTTTTAGACCCCCTCGGGTTTTTCTAACACAAAAAACCGCGGCGCGCAGCGCCGCCAAACTTAGTCTGGCTGTTGCTTTATCATTTTTACATCTTTCCTCAAAATTTTAGCTCAAGGTCATATCAGGTCAGGTCACCAGGCCAGGTGAAGTGACCTCACCTCAAACAATGCATAGGACTGCATAACTAAAAGGAGGGTCAATCGATCAAGTTGAAACTCATACCACATACTGGGCCCACCAAGAGCTAAAACATATGTTCCGGGATTTTTGATATTGGTGACTTAAGGTCATGTGCAGAGCATGACCTCCACATTGTAAATACATGGGGAAAATTATCAAATGAGCTTTTCTCAGTAAGTATCGACGGAATCAGCTTCAAACATCGGTTACGACTTTCTCTTAGCCCGTTTCTGAAGTTGATACCAAAAATTTAACTTGTGACTTTTAAACGGTCTCCTTAGGTCAAATAAGCATTTTTCGGTGTTTTACTCTATAATCTAAAAAAACGAAACAAAGATAGAACTTTTATTTTGTTACCGAAGTGTTTTTATGGCAACTGTGAGTCAAATGACATGCATCATGACTACACCAGGTCAAGTTGGCTTGAACCGTTGACCTGGGTCAGGTCAAATTTTGAATTGAACCTGGCATAGAAATATTATATATCATTCGATTCATATTTACGAGAAGATTGCAATGGTGCATCAACTATGGCTGTATCTTGCTTGGTTTGGAAGTTATTAGCGAAAAAGGAAACGCCCTTATGCATGGGTGGCTATGGACATTCCCGAGAATGTTCCCAATGTTCAGTGACCTGCAGCTCCCTAGGCTTTGACCTGACCCGAAAATAATTGGCATTTTAATGAAAGAGCGGCTCAAGAGCTTTCGGACAGTGTTAGAAAATTTTTTCTGGCTATCATAGTTTCTGAGATATATGAGTTTTTCTTAGTACACCTCATATTAGCGATTTTGACCTAGTTTCACCTCTGGTGACCTTGATATTGACCTGACGAGAAAAATGACTAAGTATTTTTGATATAATTTTTGAAGAGCTTTCGATTGCTGTTTTGCGCTTTTTCTAGCTCTTTAGTTTTTGAGATCCTGGGGGTCTTCTTTAGCCCCCCACCAGGGCGAAGGTGGCTCGTACCTGGGCAAGGGATAATCCGCGTTCAACCAGGGTTCACTCGTCACGACAAAACTAGTGGGCATAACAAATGAATTTTCGACTCCAATATGTCTTATCTTGCACATAGTGACAGATATCACAGACTTGCATGAGTTGGCTGATTTGTCCTTAAATCTATCCAAAAGTCGTATTCTGGCTATTTTCATGAAATTTCGGTGACATTTCTTTTTTTTGGTTTTAGTTCAGTTTTCCTTCTCCGGCAATGCTCGATTTGCATTTTTCTTGGACCAAAGGTACCCAAAAGTTGATATTAACTAAGATATAGCAGGTTTTTAGGTTACGTTAAAAGTGCCCTTTCTCTCCCGGGGGTGCCCCTCAAAGGTGGTGTGCCCAATCCCACCCCCCATACCAAAGCTCTGGCTGCGCCCCTGATCGTGGAAAGATTTAAAGCTCAGATTGGATTATTTTAAGACGTGCATGTAGGTTTGGGATGTCACCTAAAAAGCAAACACGTTTGCAAAAAGCTGTAGAATACCTGCCCAACATTAAAATTGAATGTTCACTGTGCTTTAAAAGGTGCAAAACAACGATGAATAACAGATTTGGTGCAAAGAAGGGGTGCCGCCCCCCCCCCAACGCCGCCACCCCTATGGAGTGCCGCCCCCCACCGGCTGAGCACCTCCAAAGATTTTGGGAAAATTACACCCCTGCTTATCTGTGCCGTTCTTAGTCCATAACTGCCGCCCTGAGCTCATCACTGCAGCACTGAATCTTACCGCCGCTGTGTGTTAGGGTAAAAAATAAAGGACTTTGGGCAAAAATAATGGGCGTGCACGGGTACAGTGGAGCTGCCATATTTATTAACATTTACAGAACAATACACACGTTGTTTGGAGCAGTATCAGTGTTTGTGCTCTCTTTGCACGTAGTGATAAATCATTTGCTTTCATTGCAATATCCATCCACTCTGCCATTCCAAAGGTAACATTTAATCACGCAAAACCGATATACTTTAATCGTGAATAGATTTACAACTCAGATTGAATTCTTTTAAAGGGAGATACGCAAAAAAATTATTGGCTAGATCAAAAAGTCACAAAAAGTTGTTTCAGAAGTCCTATTCTCATTTTTACGAATTCGGCCTGCAAATGCCTTAAAATTGCTCTCAAAGTCAACATTTCTAGACGACTTTACCGGTACACCTCATATCAGTGTATATGACGTACACACGGCTAAGGCTATCAATTTCCCTAAGAATTAAGTCATATCTAACCTAAACAGTGATGTAGAACTTTGGACTACTACAGAAAAAAATTACCTTACAAAAGCAGCATTCAAAACTTTTTTGAAACACAGATATAGGGTTTAAAAGAAATCACAATTAACCAATCAGAAGCCTAGGAATTCTCATACCGGTGTCACGTGACCTATCTGACGCAAAAGTTTTGTCATCTTGGGGCTAAAGGAGAAAATGATTCAAGACCCGAGGTACGAAACGGCTGAAGACTTGAGTAATTATGTTTTTCCGTTTTTAGGGCAAACTAATTCATTTTGTAGATTTTAAAAGCTTTTTAAAATTAATTGAAATACAAATACAGGAGAACAGACATTTGTATTACAAAAACATCGCTTTTCAACTTTAAATAGTTTTCGAAAAGTAAGTGATGGGTGAAGGTTTCCGCATTTTATCGGAACTGTTAATCTATTTCGATAACAAGTGAGTGGCCTCCCAAAATTTTGCCGTAGATACAAAAATAATTGATAGTTTCGTAATCAGGATTTTTCAAATAGCAAGAAACCACAATAATAACTTTTTCGCGTATCTCCCTTTAAGACGTGTATGTAGCTTTGGGATGTCGCCTAAAAAGCAAACATTTTTGGAAAAAGCCGTAGAATACCTGCCCAACATTAAAATAGAATGTTCCCTGTGCATAAAAGGCGCAAAAAATGCAATGAATAACAGATTTGGTGCAATGAAAGAGTGCCGCCTCGGAAATGCTGCCGCCCCCCACCGGCTGAGCACCCCCAAAGATTTTGGGAAAATTAGACCCCTGTGACCAAGATGATGATGTTGTTCCCCATAATTTAACAAACTTGCTAGATGCATGTAGTTATACAAGCTGCTCCCAGTTCAATTGCTCAGGGAAAGATCCAGCCCATTGCTTCATCCTTTACTTGAATATACGCTCATCACTAAAACATTTTAATGATCTCCAGCAGTTAATAAATGCTCTCTGCCCAAGGCCGCACATTATACTTGTGACCGAATTGTGGCTTTCTCCAGATGCCAAAGAATCCTATGCGTTAGAAAACTATGTTTTGGAATATTCTTCCCCTCCTGAATTTAGGGGCAAAGGTGCTGGTATTTTTATATCAGACAAAATTCCATACAAAAGAAGAAAGGACCTAGATGCATCATGTATTCAACATCAATTCACTTTTCTAGAAATCAGCAACATATAGGCTCATGTTACAGATCACCCTCCTCCCCCTCATCTATTTTTCTTGACTATCTTGAAGGAACACTAGAAGTGATTTCCAGGGAAAACAAAACTTGCATTTTTGGTGGGGACTTTAACTTAGATCTTCTTAAATCTGAAAATTCTGAAACAATTGCTACTTACATACTGTCACTTACCTCATATGGCTATTTCCCTTGTATAGCTATTCCCACTAGAATCACCCCCAACTCAAAAACCCTTATTGACAATTTCTTCACTAATGACATCTCGCTTATTCACTCATCCTCGGTCTTGACCTCAGACATTAGTGATCATTTTCCAATTACTCTGAAACATCATAATGAAATGAACACTCCTACAGTCCAACAATTAAACAACATTTCATTTGATTTCAGAAACATCGAAGCCCTAAAATTTGGCATATCTTGTAAACTAGATGCCATTTTTGCAATTCAGGATCCCTCATTGGCAGCTGAGTTTGTTCAATCAACTTTGTCAGATGAGATTTCTAAATTTTCAATAAAAAAGACAGATAGAAAACATGTTCCTAAGCAACCCTGGATTTCTTTTGCTCTACTTCAGTCCATCAATAAAAAATGACCTCTATGCAAAATATATTCAATCCCTGAGCCCAGAAGATGAAAGAGCCGTCAAAGATTATCGTCTTGGTCAGTGCCATTCGAGCAGCTAAAAAATATTATTACCAAAGAAAATTGGAAGAGGAACAGTCCAGCCCCAAACAACTTTGCAGAACATTATTAGACTTGACCGATAAGCTTAAAACAAAAAGAGATCTTCCAGAACAATTTGAGATAAACAACCAACTAGAAATTGATCCACACAGGATAGCCGACAATTTCAACACTTTTTTCACAAATATTGCCTCATCAGTAGACAATGCTCTCCCGCCGTCCACATTAGATCCCCTGCAATTCGTCCCCAACTCCCAGAGCCAGGAGCTTAATTTCAGGCCTATTGATGCAGCTGCAGTTGAATCAATTATTGCTTCCCTTAAATCCACAGGAGGTGGACCTGATGGTATCTCATCTAAAATTCTTAAACTGATATCCACCACCATATCCCGTCGTTTGAGCTACTTATTCAATCTCTGGCTCTCAGGGGAATTTTTCATGATCGGTTTATGCTTGCACTAGTTGTTTCCATCCACAAGAGTGGTGACCACTCTAATTGTAACAATTATCGACCAATTTCCCTACTCCCTATTCTCTCTAAGGTGCTCGAAAAAATTGTCCACTTGGAAATTACTCAATTTCTAGCCGACTACAACATTTTCTTTCAAAACCAATTCGGATTCCGCAAAAATCATATCACATATATGCCTACAGCTCTTTTGTACGATAAACTTACCTCAGCCCTTGTCTCGAAAAAGGTATGTGCTACGGTACATTTGGATTTCTGTAAAGCTTTTGACACTGTGAAACACAAAATTGTCCTTGCAAAATTATCAAATATGGATTTTTTTAAATTAATTTTGTCCAAGTTGTTCTCAGTTCGACTGTTAGAGTCGGAGTCTCACTTAAGTCATCAAGGGACTTGTCACGGAGACCCCGACCCCACCACCCGAACGAGCAACTCCCACAAAGAACGGTTGATTTAGAAGCCAAAGTTTAACGTCCCACAAAGCACAGGGACGGTCGCCCCGCTCAGGTCACCCTCTCACCAGTCAGTTGCCAGCCGACCTGTACGTCAGGTAGACTATTGAGCGCTGGAGCGTCTCAGGGGAACCGATCCCAAGCACGGACATGCACTGCCACTGCATGCTTCTGAGCAGCGGCCCGGAGTCCAACGCTCTACCAACTGAGCTACCGGGGCGGCATATTAGCTACCGGGAATTAATGATATTAGCCTAATTTTTTTAATCCTACCTTTCAAACAGAAAACAAATAGTGAAACTCAACTCTATCAGATCAGATATTCCTAGATCAACATCACTTGGTCTGCCCCAAGGTTCTGTCCTGGGGTCCCTTCTTTTCCTTAAAAACATTAACGACCTACATAGAAGCTCTCCAACTCCCACTTTCTACCTCTTCGCGGACGACACAGCTCTCTTCTTTGTCTCAGACTCTCTATAGACCCTCCAAAATGATATTGACTCGAGTATGTTAGATATATGCCAGTGGTTGAACTGCGACAGATTGACGCTAAACGCAAAGAAATCAACTTTTCAGTTATTTTCCCATAATTTAGAAAACCAACTCCAAATCAAAGTAGATAATATACCTCTCACAAGAACATTTTCACACAAATACCTCGGTGTCCAAATTGACGAGGACCTCAGGTGGATGACCCAAATTAAAGCTGTCGAAAATTCAGTCTCCAGAAATATTGGTATCATAAAAAGTTGTAGTCACATGCTAAATCCCACTCATCTTTTCCTCTTATATAATGCTCTTATTTTGCCGTACCTGTCATATTGTAATCAGCTCTGGGGTAGTACCTTTGACTACAAATTACACAAGCTCATTACACTGCAAAAAAGGATAGTTAGAATAATTGACGGAGTGGATAGACTTGCACATACAAACCTAACCTTTAAAAAAATATGGCATCCTGAAGCTAAAAAATTTGGTGGAGTTCACCCACCTAAATCCCATGCATGACTTCCTTTGTGGCCGCCTTCCAACAGCATTATCTGACTCCCTCACACTCTTCGTCATCAACAGAACGCAAAGAAACACAGCAAAGAAACACAAGACAAATTCAACACTTTGAAGTACCTTTCACCCCACAAATGTACCGTAAATTGTCCGTGTTTATAGCTGCTCCTAGAACATGGAACTGTGTTATTGCCCCCAAAATTAGAAACTTACAAGACACACCAAAATCTAAAACATTCTTCAAAAAGGTAGCAAAAATACTATACTTAGATAAATATTAGTATATAAACTAAAATTCCATTCTTAGGTAAAACTGTAGTATCTGTATTGAAAAACATAAAGCCTTAGTTCGCTAATCACTCCTGTTCATGCTCGTAAGCTAAGGAGGCTTCCATTAACAAGGCACTCAGTGGCAAAGGCTAACCTTGCATTTGAGTAATCGCGGAATAAAAAGTCTATAAAAAGTCGCATATATAAAAAGTCTGTAGTGATATCCCCTTGTTTTCTTAGGACGTTTTATTTGTATTTAGTGCGTATGTGGATCATTGTATCCTGTATAAGCTGAGTGTTCGATCGTCGTTCGTGTTTGATCGTCTTCGATACGACATGAGCTGTAATTGGGGGCAACCTGTTGCTCATGACACAAATAAACAATAAACAATAAGTTGACTGGACAGCCCTTGGAGACTAACAGGCACGCTTTTGGCACCCTTCTGTCAATCCTAAGTCATCCCCCCAGTCGCGCAACCATCAACTCGCCCCAGTCCCTCCCCCTCTCTCTCTCTCTCCCCGCACGACATGCTCGCCCCGCGGGCACTTTTCAACTAGCTTCAACCTATCCTTCTCCCCCATCTAATTAAAATGCTTCCGACAGCTGCTTTGAGTCTCCTGCGGGCGGGCGCGTTCCTGGCGCGGCTGCCGTGATCTCCGCTGCTCCGGTGCTGCGCGCTGGCCGCTGCAGGAATGGTGGGGCACCGACTGGTGCTGCGAGCTGCGCTGGCCGGGCACAGCCTGATCGACTGGCGACAAGGGACGCTGCGCTGGTGCTGGGTCGCCAGATGGAGCCGCGGTGGCCACTGGGCCGCCGTTGTTGCATGGCCGCTGGGCGGCACTGGTGCTTGGGCGCTAGTTGGCGCTGCTGGAGCGGTTCAGCCGCTCGATGTTAGCCGGAATTGATGATGTCGATTATGTGGAGTCAATCACTAACCCATTAATTTATTTTACTTTTTTCTTTATTTTTCCCCCTGATCCCGTCTTATTTACGAGGGGTTTCCACACACAGATGCCTTTCTGCACCACTGATCGGGAAACATGAAAAATTCACATGCTTCTTTCAGTAAGGGCTTCTGCGTCCACCTACTCAGTCTAGAGGTTCCTACCAATGTGACTCTGCCGTTACAGCGTCTGCTCATCTCATACCCTGCTAGCGTTCATTGTGTGTAATCCATTTTACCTTTGTCGTTATGAATACATGTATGGACTGATGATGTTTGAAAATAACAGCACTTCCCTCCCACCACACGAAAAATTTCACAGAAACATAGAAACACAGAACACAAAAAGAGAAAACCCAAATTACGGACTTAAGATATGCCAAGATACGAGATATGCCAACTTTCGCGGCCTTGAGCAGATTGTAAGGCTTTGCAAAGGCAGAAAAGCGTCATATATGAAACAAGAGCGCAGAAAGATGGCCCATTCTCAGGAACAAAACAAATACACCACACACTTTGTGCTGATTTGTTTTAGACCTGTGAATTTTTTTAAATATATTTTCAAAAGTTTTGAAATACTTTTACTGAAATAAACTCACCTTTCTGGTAAATTTGTGTAAAAATATATTTCCATTGACGAGTATTCTAATTTAGACAAGCACGGTGCTTCAGATACCTACTAAGCGCAAGCCCATAAAATACAAAAAAACTAATGGAAATAGTGTTCAAGCCCGCATGGTGGTGGTGTGGATGATGGACTGGCGTTTTTTTGCGTCAGTTTTATTTTTGTGGGGTGGGATCGGGCCGGGCCCCCCTTGCTAGGCCCCGCAAGTCGTCTTCGGGCCGAGGGCCGTGCGGCTTCCATTTGGCCAGGTGGTGATACCCTTATTCCTTGATGAACACTCCTTAAACCATGGCAGCGCCCTGCCCAACACTGCGCCTTTCTGGTTTTTGGCCGTAATGTTGAGATGAATTTGAAAGCTAACAAGACCCCGGCAAGAAAGGCGCCACTGTGAGTGCGCCGGGAACTAATGTCCCCTGGTGCCTGGCGCCCCCTGGATAAGCGCCCTGGTGCCTGGCGCCCCTGGATGAAGCGCCCTCGGATCCATATGCGCCCTTGGCTGGAAGGCGCCCTGGGGAGGCATCTTGGTACATGGGTGAACTGGGTAGCGCCCTTTGATGAATAGGCGCTTTGGAAATAAATGCTCCCTTGGTGAAAGGCGCCCTTGTAGCCTGGCGCCCACTGAAAGCGCCTACGGATGTATTTGTTATGCACCCTTGATAGAGGCGCCCCTGGCGCGGCGCCCTGTGAAGGCGCCCTGGGGCCCCTTCGATGAAACCCGCCTTTGGATGTCTGGCGCCCTGGATGAGCGAACTCGGATATCTTGCGCCCTTGCTGGAAAGGCGCCCCTGGGGAAGGAATTTGTAATAGGTACCGGACGCATAGCGCCCCTTGTGAGTGGCGCTTTGGAATAAATGCTCACCTGGAAGGCGCCCTTTTGCCTGGGGCCCATGGAAAGCGCCTTAGGATGTTATGCCCTTGGTGAGGCGCCCCTGGCGCAAGACACCTGGATAACAAGTGCTGTGGACGAAGGCGCCCCTGGGGCGCCCTTCGTGAAAACCGCCTTTGTATAGCCTGGCGCCCCTGGTGAGGCCCTCGGATATTTGGCCTTGGTGGGCGCCCTGGGCTGAGGCAATATTGGTAATAGGTGCCCTGGACAGCATAGCGCCCTTGATGAATAGGCGCTTTGAAACTAATGCTCCCTTGGGTGAAAAGGCGCCCTTTGTGCCTGGCGCCCACTGAAAGGCCCTACGGCTGTCATATGCCCTTGATAGCAGGCGCCCCTGGACGCAAGACAACCTAAGTGCTGTGGACAGCAAAGGCGCCCCTGGGTAGCAAGGCGCCCCTGGATGCACCCTTCGATGAAAAACCGCCTTTAGATAGCCTGGCGCCCCTGGATGAGCGCCCTACGGATCTTTGCGCCCTTGGCTGAAAGGCGCCCCTGGGCGTAAGGCAAATTACGCCTTTACTGGGCTTTCCTGGCCCGCCTGTGTTCTTTGGGCGCCCTGAATACACCCTGGTAAGTGTGGAGGCGCCCTGGCCCTGCCTTAAGCCGCGTTTTGCCTCGCCCCTGGATATGCCGGAGAAAGGGCCCCTGGTACGGCGCCCTTTTATAATGTCCTATCACCTTCGCTGCCCTGTGCGCGCCCCCAAGGCGCCCCTGGAAAAAGCCGCCTCCTGGTTCGGCGCTCCTGTAACATATGGCCCCTTGTGGAATGGCGCTCCGGAAGGAATGCGCCCCTTGGTTAAAGGTGCCCTTGGATAGCAAGGGTCCCTGGACAGAAGGCAATCTGGGATGGTGCCCTGGACGAATGGGCCCTTGATGAAATGGCACTTCGGAAATAATGCAACCCTTGTGAGTGCCCTTTGTGTCGGCGCCCTGGATAAGCACCGACGGATATCTTGCTTTTTGAGCGCCACTGGACGAAAGACAACCCTGATACGTGGTTTGGCAAGGCGCCCCTGGATAGGGCCCTGGGCCCTAAGAGGCGCCTTTGATGCCTTGCGCTCCTGATAAACTGGTGCCTGGATGGCGCCCTTGGTGGTCCCTTTTTGTCCTTAGCCTCGTACCTGGATTGCGCCTGCGCGCGCTGGACACAAGGCGTCTTGTTGGGCACTTCTGATATATTACCTCATAATGGCACTGTGGGGTTGTTACGGGCCCTTGGGCTGGGCCCTCTGAAGCGCCTGTGGTGTGGGCCGATTCTTGAAATAGATTATCTGGACAGCATAGGCGGTCATGGATAAACTAGGCGCCTGAGAAAGAAAACAAGCGCCTCACCTGAGAGTACAGGCGCCCCCAGGATATCATTGGTGTCCCTTTCCATCTTCAGCTTCCCTATTGTCTATGGTTTGGCACACCTGTCCGACAGTCGCGCGCTCTGTTACAGGGCTCGAGCGCTCAATTTGAGCATGGACTGCCTTTAACCACATTTCATTAACCTATAACTGAAGGCTTAGTGCTCCATCGCTGCAACCGGGTGCCTTTTTCAGTATGTGCGCCCCGTTTCCGAGAACGCTGCCCTCACCAACCAGCAGTCCTCCCCGCTCAGCAGATGAGCGCCTCTTTCTGATAACTAGGCACTTTATTTCAGTGTTCGAGCGCCTTATTTCAGAATTCTTATTCTCCATCTATTTTGGGCTCCTCCTGGATTGCAGGGGCGCCCCCTGAAGTGCAAAGGCGCACCTGGATAGAAAAGTGCGCCCCATGTTTGCAAAGGCGCTCCAAGCATATGTTCCCCTTAGATGGAAATAAGCACTCCAGGAAAGTAAAATGCTCCCTTTGGGTAGCAAAGGTGCCCCTTAACAGCGAAGGCAGCCCTAGATAACAAAGGTTCTATGGACAGCATAGGTGCCCTTGGATAAACTGGTGCCCGGAAGAGAAAAATAGCGCCTCACCGGAGACAAAATCACCCCAGGATAACGTAGGGGCATGTATTTCAATCATGTCTGTGATTGAAAAATACACCTAGACAGCATATGCGCCCCTGGATAGAAAGACACCCCTGGGCAGTAACGGCGCCCCTGGAAAGCAATAGTGCGCCCCTGTGGAGAAAAAAACCGCCTCCTGAATAACCTAGGCACCGCCCCCGAAATATCAGATGCCCGTGGATAGAACAGACTGCCTTGAATAAAACAGCGGCCCTGGATAGTAAAGGCGCCCTTTGATAGCATAAGCGTTCCTTAGCAACAATATGGGCGCTACATGAGCTCAAGGTTCACGTGCACCTAAGCCCAATAATAGAGCAATCAATCGATGCCGAAGCACTCCTTAAAGCACGGGCGCCAAATTTCCTAAGAAGTAAAGGCGCCTCTGGGTAGCAAAGGCGACCCTCGACAGTGGTGTAGGTATTCCTGAATAACAGCAGCGTCCCTTGATAAGAATAGCCCCAAGATGGCACAGGTACCCTGCTGATAGGAAAAGTGCCCCTGAATATCAGAGGCACCCTCTGAATGAGGTGCCCATGGAGAGCATAAGGGTGCCCTATGCATAGCAAATTTCCGCCGCCTGGATAGCCTAAGCGCCCCTTGCATAGGGTAGGCGCCACTGGGTAGTATAGGTTACCTTGAATAAAAATACGCCCCTCAATACCATGGTGAACCTGGATAAGAAAAAGCTCCCCTTGGGCACTGGGTATCAAAGGCACCCCCGGAACAGCAAAGATGCCCCTGGATAGCTAGGTTGCGTCCATTGGGGAGCGAAGGCGCCCCTGGGTGGCACAGGTGCCTCATCGAAGCAAAGGCCCCCCCAGAGAGCATAGGTGTCCCTGATGAGCACAGGTACTCCTGGACAGCCACTAAATGGCGTTGCATAATGTTACGATTCTTATTATGACGTATGCTATTATATCAGAGCAAAGGTTATTCAGTGTTTAGATCAAGGTTACAGGTCAATTTTAAAGGTCACTGGCCTTGATGATCAAGGCTTGATCAAAGGTCAGTGGTAAGCTTGGGCACAGCGCTAGTTATAGCGTAAATTAGGCATAATATGTTGGGTTGTGCTGTAATAGGTCAATGACCTTGAAGGACCTTGACCCCAAAAATTGCAGACATTGTTTAGAGCCTTCCCTTTTGGCCTCGGCCCTGTTCTAGAGTATTTGAGCCCCGTTCCGGCCCGTTGGGGGGGGTGCTTGAACACCCCCTCGAGGTCTCCCAGTGGCACGAAAAAACGTCGGCGCGAAGCGACACAGTACTTGTCACACCTTATCATTGATCAATTCCGCAACTTTCCCTCAAAATTTAAGGTTGCGTCATCTCAGGTCAGGTCACCAGTGCAGGTCAAGTGACCTCACCCCAAAAAAATGTTTAAGTTGGCGTAAGTAAGAAAAGGGTGAATCTATCGAATTCAAACTTGTACCATATAATGGGCCCAAAAAGTACTAATACATTTATTGCGGGATTTTTCCCATCGATGGCCTAGGGACAGGTACGAATCATGACCTCTCCATTGAAAATGCATGGGGTAAAACGGAAATTTGCCGAAAAATTGCTCTATGTCTGCAGATGCCGCTTGGAATACCTTCGTATTCCCCAAATCATGGTATCCTAGGCCTCTTTATCAGTTCATGTTGCAAGTTTAGACATGTTACCTTTGAGAGTTCATCTGGGGCTTCCTAAGCAGGTTTTAAGACTTAGGTTAATTGCTTTGCAGGAAATATTGATAAAACCCGTATTTTGATACCATTTTTTATTGCTATTGTGAGTTGATTCATATGCATACTGACTATGCTAGGCTAGATGACGACCTTGACCTAGCCTTAGGTCAGGTCATTTTTATGTTTTGACCTAGTATAGTCATATTATGCATTATTTGATGATTCGCCGTAACGAGAGGAAGCGAAGTGTGCCTAAAAATGATTCTAGCTCAACTCTGGCAGATGCTAGAGTATATACACAGAGACATGTTGTAAGCTTTGTCTCGGGGAGGGGCCCTAGCGCTGATCGCGGGAAAAATCCCCAATGGCCCCCAGGGGCCCTCAGGGAGTCAGGAAATCTGGCGTGGGTGGAATCCAGTAGGCGGGATTTTGGGTCTCCAAAATCAGCTGAGGGGTCCGTGCCAGTTAAGGGGGCCCCAGATAAGGGCCCCCGACGAGCTCATTTGACCTCAGCGCCAACACAGGATTCTCAAGACCAGCGTGGGGTGCCTACCTATTTAAACGGTTTCTAAATAAGCTCAGGAACCCAAAACTAACCCAGGGGTCCAATTTTCAACTCATGGGGCCCAGACACTCTGAGGGGAACCTGCAGAAGCTCAGAAGGCCCATAAAACTAATAGGGCCAGACTAGCTGGGTGCCTCGACGAACTAGTGCCCAGATACGCACAACGGGCCCCAAACAAGCTGAAGAGATCTATATCAGTTAAACGAAAACAATACCAACCCAGGGGACCCTGACCAGCTTAAGGGACACTAATCCAGCTTGGGGCTCAGAGCTCAGAGCTCCAGCTTTTAGCTCAGAGGGCCCAGGACCGGTTGAGGGGGCCCTATATCAATAAAAGGGCCCAAAAAGCTGGCTTCAGCGGCGACATATAGGTTTCAAGTTCAGTGTGAGAGCCTGGTTAACTAAAGCGGTCCCAGATCAGCTGAGGGGACTCGATATAAACTCATCGAAGTCAACGAAAACTCAGGGGCCCAGGCCCGCAGAGGTTCTGCGGCCTATGAGGCTCAGGTTAGCGTCAATCGGGTATTTCAGTATTGAGCCGTTAGCCAGGACAACTGTGATAAGTGGAGGTGGTGGATACGACACCTCAGTTTTTACCATGACCGAATATAACTGTATTATTTGCTCATCGTGCTTCAGTTAGTGTCAGTGGGTGCTTTCAGCATTTTCTACCACGGTACCAGTCGTTAGCTGGCCCGAAATATGCTTGATGGTAAACGTGAACATGTCCTCACTAAGAGGAAGCTTTCATGAAAATAAGCATTTACAAATCCTTTTTAAACGCGTTCTTCATTGACACTGGCCGCCTTTTGGGTGTTAAATTGGCCAGTGGCGGATCCAAGGGGGAGGGGAAAAAAGGCATTCCCCAAACGAAAAAGCTCGGGGCAAAACTGCGTTTTCGCCCCCAAAGCGATCGACCTCCTTTTTTCCCTTACTCCTTCTTAGTTTATAAGCAAGATTTTGGTGTTCCAACTCTCAACTTCAAACAGAACATAGGTTGATAAGATGTTCCCTGGCCTGTCCCCTCGAATCCGGAAATGTAAAAAACACTGAAGATTATATATTCGGGCACAGCCCTTCATCAGAATCATGGAGTAAATATCAATAATTCTCAGTTATAGTATAGCCAGACCTCCATAGTATAGCAAGTCATAGTATAGCCAGCCTTGGATAGGAAGAAGTATCTCGAGCCCATATTTTTCACCCCGTGAAGTTTTTTTTTGGCTATTCGCCTCAAATACCAAAAATTCTACGGGCAAGTGATATTGGTAGCGCAGCTTTTTACTGCGTGACGTTTTTTTTTTTTTTGCTTTTCGACTTTGGTTTGCTCCTCCCAAACCGACCGGCTAGATCCGCCACTGAAATTGGCGCCCCTCAGGTTCGGCGCCCTCCGAGCCTGGGCCCCCCCTTAACGAAATCCTAGATCCGTCACTGGTGGAGATTAGTGCAATATTTTTTCCATGTTTGGTGTGAACCTGTGGAGAACTAGTGGTACTGCATGGCTGGTGGTTTGATAATTGTATATGGCTGGTGGACCTTGTTGGCTTACCTACTTTGCAGACCAAGACTAACCCAAGCAGAACAATTTTTTACTATCTGCCAAGCTGTCTAGTGACTAAACTAAAAGAAAATGCTTACAACATGTATAAATTGAGGGATAATTTGAAGGATTTTTGGTTCATTCACCGTCATTCCGTCATGATATTCTGAACAGTTTTAGCTGAAAAATTGTCACTGCTCTCTCCTCTTTTCATCAACATTATTGGAACTCAATTATGAGGCTCGTGCCAGTACATCATGATTTGTAAAAGTGCAATAATGGAGGAAATGTCTGATATGAGTGGGCTTATTTCATCCCGATTCTTATAGCAGCCATGTGCATACCTCTATCTAGAATGTCCATTGTTTTTATAAGATGATACTGGTCATTACCTGAAGGCAGCTTGCATCATAAGCAAGCCATGTTTCATACTGTGTTTTTTTCAGTACCATTTTCTACCGAATTATTAAGATAGCTGAGGGTAATGATCCTGCTTGCACCTTTTTAATATGGTTTTTGGGTGACACCAAAACTTTTTCCAGGATAAATTGGCTTAAAATATGTATTTGAGCTGCCTTTAAAGTAAATACATGTTGTATATAGCTGTTTATGGTTTTTCCATGATACCGGGCCTTCCCGGGCTTGATAAGCCTTTTCTTCCACAACCCGGGCTTGTGACGGGCTTCTAAATTCAGCAGCAGACCGGGCCCGGGCCTACAAAATTGCCCGAAACTCCCACCTCTACTTAACCCTCGCCCCACCGGGAGGGCCATCGATGGCCCCCCTAAGGTTTTTCCGGGATAGCAGAAAAACGACGAGGCGCAGCACCGCGGTTGAGGGCTCTACCTCTCACTGCATCATTTTTCCATCATCCCTAAAATTTTTTACCCCGGGTCAACCAAGGTCAGGTCACCAGACGAGGTCAACCAAGGTCACCTCACTTCAAATTTAGAGCTCTGTAAGAGCTACATTTCAAAGTCGATCGATTTGAAACTTCCTACTGTTTATGACCCCTCCAGGGTCTACAAGGTGTATATCCGGGATTTGTCGATTTCGTGCCCTGAGGTCAGGTCACGAGGCGACCTCTCCCATTGGAAAAGCATAGGGAAAAGCTGTTTCATGATATAAAAGCCACAAAGATTATTGCAAATACTCAGACTGCTCAGAACAGTGTTTTTGGACACCCTTTCACGGATCCCAGGGGTCATATTTGCCCTTTGACTTTTCCAAGGTCATCCAAGGTCACCAGAGGTCAAAAACTGTATTTTGACAATAACTTTTGACCTAATTAAGCTAGAGCGGTGAAACAAACACCATCGTGTTTGTCTTGTCACTGGCTTTCATTTGATATACGGTAAGGTCACTTTTTGACCTTTTGTGACCTCAGGTCATATTAGGTCACGAGGTGACCTCAGGTCATATTAGGTCACGAGGTGACCTCTGAATGTCAAACCACTGGCGGCAGGTTTTTACGTTCCATATAGCGGAAAAAGTACTGGCAATTTGCTATCAAATGTACTTTACCAGGCCTCAATAGCTCTAATGACATAAGAGTTATGCCCAGTTTGCTTAATCATTGCATATTTGAGTGAAAATAGCCGATCTTGACCTAATTTGACCTCTGGAGGTCAAACCATTGACCTGAGCACTAAAACATTTAAAGTAATTTCTTACTGAATTCACGCGAGCTTTCTAGTGCACTTTGAAGCTTTGCGCTAACGCCCATATTTTCGGAGTTAGAGGGGGGCCATCGATGGCCCCCCGTGGGGCGAATGTGGCGCCGGACCCCCGGTGGGGCGCGGGTTAACACCCGCACTCGAGAAGGGTCTGGCACGAACGCACACTGGAGGGGGGCTGGTAGGCCCCCTAAAATCTCAGAAACTAATAGACGCAGAAAAAACTCCGTTTGGAGGGTGGGTGGGGGCTATGGTGATCTACATTATGACCAATTTTCATTGACCTAGGTCAATATCTTTAACCTTCGCCCGGGTGGGGGTCTTTTTAGACCCCCCTCGGGTTTTTCCGAAGTGACCAAAAAACGGCGGCGCGCAGCGCCGCCAAACTTAGTCTAGCATTTCCTTCATCATTTTTACATCTTTCCTGAATATTTTGGCTCAAGGTCATATCAGGTCAGGTCACCAGGCCAGGTCAAGTGACCTCACCTCAAAAAATACTTAGGACCGCATAACTAAAAGAAGGGTTAATCGATCAAGTTGAAACTCATACCACATATTGGGCCCACCAGGACCTACAACATTTGTTGCGGGATTTTTGATATTGGAGACCTAAGGTCATGTGCAGAGCATGACCTCCCCATTGTCAATACATGGGGAAAATCACGAAATGAGCTTTTCTCAATAAGTATGGATGGAATCAACTTCAAACATCGGTTGCGACTTGCTCTTAGCCCATTTCTGGAGCTGATGCCAAAAATTTTTGACTTGTGACCTTTCAAAGGTCACCTTAGGTCAAATAAGCATTTTTTGGTGTTTTTCTCTATAAATTTTGAATAAAATAAAATAGAGCTTTTATTTTGTCACCAAAGTGTTTGTATAGTCACTGGAAGTCAAATGATATACATCATGACTATACCAGGTCAAGTTGGATCAGACCGTTGACCTGGGTCAGGTCAAATTCTTAAATTTGACCTGGCATAGCAATATCATATATCATTCGATTCGTATTGACGAGAGGATTGCAATGGTGCATAAACTATGGCTGTATCTTGTTTGGTTTGGAAGCTATTAGCGAAAAAGTAAACGCCCTTATGCATGGGTGGCTATGGGCATTCCCAAGAATATGCCCAATATCTAGTGACCTGTAGCTCCCTAGGCTTTGACCTGACACGAAAATGAATGCCACTGTAATGAAAGCGCATCTCAAGAGCTTTCGAATGGTGTTAAACAGATGTTTCTAGCTATCATAGTTTCTGAGATATATGAGGTTTCTTAGTACACCTTATATTAGCGATTTTGACCTATTTTGACCTCTGGTGACCTTGATATTGACCTGAAAGAAAAATGACCCAAGTATTTTCGATATCATTTTCGACGAGCTTTCGATTGCCGTATTGTGCTTTTTTCTAGCTCTCTTAATTTTTGAGATTGTGGGGGTCTTTTTTAGCCCCCCTACCAAGGCGAAGGTGGCTCGTACCCGCCACCGGGGCAAGGGTTAACCCGCGCCCCACCGGGGGTCCGGCGCCACCTTCGCCCCCACCGGGGGCCATCGATGGCCCCCCCTCTAACTCCGAAAATATGGGCGTTAGCGCAAATCTACAAAGTGCAATAGAAAGCTCGCGTGAATTCAGTAAGAAATTACTTCGCATGTTTTAGTGCTGAGGTCAATGGTTTGACCTCCAGAGGTCAAATTAGGTCAAGATCGGCTATTTTCACTCAAATATGCAATGATTAAGCAGACTGGGCATAACTCTTATGTCATTAGAGCTATTGAGGCCTGGTAAAGTACATTTGATAGCAAATTGCCAGTACTTTTTCCGCTATGTGAAACGTAAAGACCTCCCGCCAGTGGTTTGACCTCCAGAGGTCACCTCGTGACCTAATATGACCTGAGGTCACGAAAGGTCACAAAGTGACCTTACCGTATATCAAATGAAAGCCAGTGACAAGACAAACACGATGGTGTTTGTTTCACCGCTCTAGCTGAATTAGGTCAAAAGTTATTGTCAAAATACAGTTTTTGACCTCTGGTGACCTTGGATGACCTTGGAAAAGTCAAAAGGTAAATATGACCCCTCGGATCCGTGAAAAGGTGTCCAAAAACGCTGTTCTAAGCAGTCTGAGTATTTGCAATCATTTTTGTGGCTTTTATATCATGAAACAGGTTTTCCCCATGCTTTTCCAATGGGAGAGGTCGCCTCGTGACCTGACCTCAGGGCACGAAATCGAAAAAATTCCGGATATACACCTTGTAGACCCTGGAGGGGTCGTGAAGTGTAGGAAGTTTCAAATCGATCGACTTAGAAATGTAGCTTTTACAGAGCTTTAAAGTTGAAGTGAGGTGACCTTGGTTGACCTCGTCTGGTGACCTGACCTTGTGTGACCCGGGGTAAAAATTTCAGGGATGATGGGAAAATGATGCAGTGAGAGGTAGAGCTCTCAACTGCGGTGCTGCGCCTCGTCGTTTTTCTGCAATCCCGGAAAAACCTTAGGGGGCCATCGATGGCCCCCTCCGGTGGGGCGAGGGTTAAGGTCAAACGATGTCATAAACGTCAAATCTTGGTCATGCTAGGGACCTATTAGGAAATACCGTTATTAAGCGGGAAAATGACGCGAATACGCTAAAGCAGACCAGGGCCATCGAGGAAAGGTCAAAAAACTTTGCTACAATTTGGGGGATCAAAGTCATCCAAGGTCATTGACCTATGAGGTTACAATATGGTATGCTATCGATAATGTACACTTTGACTAACACTATTGCCACTGTTTGGTGGCAAACGAGGATTGACCTTTAAAAATGACCTTTGACCTTGATCTTTATATTGAGGTACCTTAAATATGACGTCATAGCATAATACACGTCCGACCGGGTAACGCTATGTGACCGGAAGCGCAGGCTTCAATGACCTTGAAAGTTCTGATATGACCTTGACTTGTGACCTTTGAACTTAACCTAAGCCTTCATGTGAGGTGACCTTGATACATTATCCCGGTTATATGACGTTATGATATATAAATATATATATATATATATATATATATATATATATATATATATATATATATATATATATATATATATATATATATATATATATATATATATATATAATATCCATATATATCGAGTGGTGACTCGATATCCAATGGAAGCGAAGTGGTCCTACCACGGGATTGTGGCAATCCCAAAATGCAGGTCTAACTTTGAAAGCTTATACGTCACCAAATCTTCGGCTGATTTTCTAAATTTTTTGACCAATCGACGTGCCGTTAAATTCTCTTGAATGTGGCCAAAAATCGTTTTTTCGGCTCTACGAGCTGTTCTTACGCCACCTCGGAAACATAGGTGAGGGAGCCTCCGAGGCCCCATCCAGTGCGCACAGGGGCGCCGCCACCGAATTTTCGCAGGGGGACGGACTCGGGCTGGTGCTGCCCCCCCGCTTTCGGTACCCATGAGTGCGCGTGTTAAGAAAATGAATTGACCAAACCAGACCCCTAGCGACCTGGTCAGATGTGCTGGCTCCGCATGCAGAAGGGCACACCCAGCCTCTTCTCAGACTAATCGTCTAATCGGGGTAAAACAAAATACATATTGTCATTCGGAACCCCTGAGTGAAATGAGCTTGTGAGCTGCTTAACATTTGCTACCCTCGTTAAAGTTGATGTCCCCAGAAGTCACAAAAGGTCACGTTGAATGTTCGCACGATAATATGGGTTTCTTTAATATATTCAGACGTCAGGAAGATCAAGACAGTAGTTTGTTTTAGTGTACCCCTCCCATCATAGCATGTCGAATCATGTACAATATGAGCATGGTTTATGCATGGGTGAGCTTGACCAAGGGTGATTCTGGGTAAGGTCGAGAAAACCTATGAGTTTACAATCAAGACCACAGTGCGCTGCACTGTGGTCGGAAACTCTGTCGTGGGTGGCCACGGGGCCATTTTTAGGATTTTGGAATTTAGGGGTTTATGGCTGCCGATGTTAAGAAAATTGTTCAGGGTGTTCTGAATAACCACTATTATCAAGCTCATTTGGTTGAAAGACGCACTTATTACTCATCAAAGTAAGGTGATGATGAAAAAAATAAATAAGGTGAAGCTCGAAACCCGTATGAATTCGCTTTTCTTGAGACTTATGTAAATCCAGATTCAGCCTTTATTAGAGTATCATCTCGATGTACGTATCATGAACTACCCATTCCAGTTTTAGGCCATAAACGATTTTCAGTTCTACATTAACACGCGCATTGACGGGGGGCGGGTACCCGCCCCCCTCGGGTTTCTCGGAGACAACAGAAAAACGGCGGCGCGTAGCGCCGCCGTACTTGGTATACCTTTTCCCTCATCATTTTTAAAACTTCTGTGAAAATTTTAAGGTTAGGTCATGTCAGGTCAGGTCATCAGTACAGGTCAAGTCACCCAACATCAAAAAAAGTTTAAGATAGCATAAGTCGGAGCAGGGTGAACTTATCCGATTGAAACTCATATCACATAATGGCCCCACCGAGTTCTCTAAAATATGTTCCGGTATTTTTGTTATCCATGACCTAAGGTCAGGTACGAGGCATGACCTCTCCATTGGAAATACATGGGAAAATGGTGTTTACGGAATAACTCAGTAACGGATGGTGATAGAGCATTTATTGTAGCTGCATTAGACTTGCCTGGGCTTTGCGGTTCTAATGAAATGCTTTTTATACAATTTGACCCTGACCTGACCTCAGGTCAGGTCAAATCCTTGATTTGACCTAGCAAGGTCAAATTATATATCATTCGATTTGGCTTGCTGAGAGGAGTTTCAAGTCATTTTGCTCTATCTTTACTTGTTCAGATGTAATGGCCGAAAAACTGAATTTACATGTTATCCCTATGACGGCATGTGTTGACCTCTCGTGACCTTAAATGCGACCTGACAAAAAAATGGTCCAAATGTTTTCGATGGAGAAGTGGATGGGCAGCCCAACGCCGTTTACCGTTTTTCGCTATCTACCGTGGTTCTCGAGATCTTAGGGGGCGGGTACCCGCCCCCGTCAATGCGAAGGTGGCTCAGACCCCGTCAATGCGCGTGTTAAATGCTAGGTCCGTCAAGAACAAGTTTGACGAAATTAAAGAACTTTTGCAAAAATCAGCTATATATTGGTCTATTATTTCCATATCTGAAACATTGCTTCGAAAGGAAATTGAAAAATATTTCGAGTTAGACAATTATACCATGTTTGCCTCTAGTAGAAATTCAACACAGGGTGGAGGTGGTACCGCAATATACGTGAATAGGCAATATGAATGCAAACACAGAAATGATCTAGAAGGAGTTTTGGTAGAATCAACATTTGCAGAAGTAACATTAAAAACTGGACATATGCAGCAAAATATTATTTTCGGGGAGGTCTATAAACCCCCAAATTATAATAACAATGTGTTCCTGGAAGGTGTTGAAAAGCTCCTCGATAAACTAGAAAGTAATAAGCTGCAGATTTTGGCATGGGGACTTCAACTTTAACTTTTGGAAACTGCCAAATGATAGGGAGTCTTCCAAGTTCTTTCATATAATGTCTGCCTACAATTTTCTACCCACAATTTCAAAACCGACAAAAATGGGCACGAGTGACCCCTCCCTCTTAGACAACTTTTCTACAAGTGATATAAGCTTAGTTAATCAATCTGGTATAATTTTAGACGACATTTCTGATCATTTACCTATATTCATGACTCCTCAGGAAGACACTCAAAACACACAAAACAAATGCCTAAATCGTATCACGGTTTTCGACAACACTAAGATTTACCAACTGAGAAAATACATATCTAGTAATCTAAACAACTTTAATGCTATCACAGATCCTAATATCGCATGTCGAATGCTCATAAATACATTTCAGAACGGAATAAACTATTTTTCGAAAACATTTACACCGAGTAGGAGAACTGGGATAAGGCCCTGGATATCGCCTAGAATTTTGGCATGCATAAACCACAAAAACAAATTGTTCAAAAAGTATATTTCCAAAAAGCTTAAAAATCAGAATGACCCAGAACTAGAACAACTAGAAGAATTATATAAAAGATACCGTAACGTTCTGACAGGAATCACAAGAGAAGTAAAGAGAAAATATTATAGAGACTCTTTTGATGCAAATGAAGGAAATGGAAAAGAAACATGGAAATTACTAAATGGACTAATTAATAAGAACCATAAAAATAATGACTGTCCGGTAACATTCAAAACTAACCAAGGAACACTGACAGATAACGAGGAGATTGCAAATGGTTTTAATGATTTCTTCAGCTCCGTTGGAACCACTTTAGAGGAACAGATTCCTCCCTCGGACAAAAGCGCATTTGGCTACTTGCAGGCCCCTATATATGATGCATTTCGGAATAATCTCCTTAAAAATAATGAGCAAATCGAAAATATAATAAAGTCTTTAAATGCTGTTGGAGGAGGAATATATAGGATAAGTTCTAGGATCTTAAAATCGACATACCAATGTTGTTTAAGTAATTTGGGACACTTCTTTAATCTCTGCTTATCAACTGGAATATTTCCAGATTTACTAAAGATTGCGGTGATTATTCCGATTCATAAATCTGGAGACAAGGATAGGTTCAACAATTATCGACCTATATCATTACTTCCAATCTTCTCTAAAATTCTGGAGAAGATATTGCATCAATACATAGTTGAATATTTAGACAAAAACAACATTCTCTACAAATTACAATTTTGGTTTAGAAAGCTACATAGCTCCTACATGCCAACTGCCCATTTATACGACACGGTTACGGAATGTTTAGAAAGAGGTGAGATTTCTTGCGGAATTTTTCTAGATCTAAAAAAAGCGCTTGATACTGTTAGTTTCGCAATACTTTTAGAAAAATTACACTTTCTTGGAGTTCGTGGAAAACTTTATGACATTGTGTGTTCATAACTGAAAAATAGGTGTCAATTGACTAAATTTAATTATATATTCTCAGATCGGAAAATAGTCACCACGGGAGTACCACAGGGCTCGATATTGGGCCCACTTTTGTTTATTCTATATGTGAATGATTTATATCGTTTTTCGGAACAGGCCGTCTTTTATCATTTTGTCGACGATACAGCCATTGTAGTAACAGCGGAAAATCACAACCTTCTGCAACAAAATATAAACACTCTTCTACCAAGAGTAACGCAGTGGTTTCAGTCAAACCGTCTATCGCTTAACGCTGAGAAATCACACTACCAAATTTATTCTAAAAGCGACTTTACTGACATCAAAATAAAACTGAATGGGGTCGAAATAGGAAAAGAAAAAGTGGTTAAGTATTTAGGTGTCCAGAGACCAATTTCATAAACGCTCTATCGAGTAAATACTACGTAGCTTACTAGTATTTACTAAGCACCAATTTCATAAAACGCTGCTCAGTAAATACGGGTCCTCAGTACTTACTACGTTAGTTAATAATATGTAGCTCACCCGAACTCGCGCTCTGATTGGTTGGTGAATTCCATAAACGCCGCTGAGTAAATACTCCGTAGTATTTACTACGTAGGTAATCAACTATGGGTAGGGGCATGGTTAATTAAATTCAACTTCTTTATTATTATTTATTTGACGATTATTTTCTTCAATCGGGTTGGGAAAATAACTTCTGCTTAATTCATTTACCGTTCTCTTGGTCTGGTTATTGCTCTTTTACCCTATTTTCTGAATGGTGTTGCCATAAAGTTTTGAGTAGGCGGGGATGTAGAAGTACGTACCTACCTACCTAGACATTTTACCATTTCTTACAGCAGCATCTTATTTACTTTCAGACGATTTTGGTCTATGCTATTCAACAACTTTTTGCTCGTTTTCATCAACTTTTGCCTTTCCCGCCTCGAAATTTTCCCATGGGTCCGCCATTGAATATGAATCCTATTCCTGGATTTATTGCAGTAAGGTTTCCGAAGTCCACACAAACATTTTGGTAAATTACCTGGACAGTCCAAAGTGGGAGGTGGAGTCTCTTTTTCCACTTAGACGAAATATCTTTCGCCTTTATCTAATCGCTACAGAGGAAGCTTCCTGAGCAATTGTGGCACTGGAATTTTCTGATTGAGACGGGGCGTGTATACATATTTTGTTCTGCTGTTAGCTAGAAATCAAGATGATTTTAAATAGGTCATCGAATACTGGATCTGGTCCGATGGTTTGGGTTGGGGATGGTTCAATGATTCCAGATTTATTGAAAAACACATTATATTTTAATAAGATGAACAAAAATAGAACAAATTGGGGGATGGGATATCATTTTCCCTGGAAACACTCCACAAGATTTTGCTGCCATCTATTTAAAAGCGGCAAAACTTCTGTTTCGAAACTACATCTATAGACTTTCTTGGTAGGTCCTTCCGAGAAAAAAAAGATGTCGCTAAAAGTATCTGTGTCGGCTCTTGACTCTTATGTTAGCATAGGCATTGGCGGATGCAGGGGGAGGTGCATTCCGGCCATGCCCCCCTCCCAAAGCGCTGGAGGGGGACTTGAGCCCCCAGGACCAACTCCTGGGGCCTCCGAGACCAACTCTTGTGACCCCCTATTCTAACTTTCGGATCGTGTTTGGGCTCCCCGGAATGCCCATCAGACATCACTAGGGGTGGGGCTGCGGCGGGTCCTTTGCGAAGCTTAGACTCAACCCAAGGAGGCGATCGCCCCCCCCCACTGCCTCCCTGAATCTGCGCCTGACTGTAGGGTTGCCGAGAACAATCTCTTGAGGGCACTGAAGTCAACTATGCCCCCTCCCAGAGATCAACAATTGGGACCCCTAAGAATAACAATTGGGACCCCTGAGGCCAACTCTGGGGGCTTGCGTAATCAACACTGGGGATAAAACTGACTCTTGGGGCCTCTGACATAAACTCAAGTGGTCCCCAGTTATATTATTAACAGTCCCGAGCTCCTCATTTGAGTCGTAGCAAAGTTACTCAAATCAACTTTTAGAACGATTATCGGCCATCCGGAGTCGTTCTTTGATCCCTCCGTGAGCCGTTTCTGTACAGTGCATAGGCTCAGCCCTCCCCCCTTTTCTTGGATCCTCCCCCATCGCTACCGCCTTGAAAAAAAATGGATTCGTTACTGCATCTAATTTTTTCAGCTTCGAGAGGTTTCACGTTCATTGAATGAAAAAAGATGGAGCGCCATAGGGGCCCTAAAAATGGGAGCACCTGAGGCTAACACCTGCCCTGCCCTCTTGAGAAAATCCTGGATCCGCCCCTGCCGAGGAATTCACAGGGACCTGAGCTGGTGGTAGTGACGGGGGAGGAAGAAGTCGCATCTTACCCCAAAATTTTGAAAATAGGGTTTTTCAGGAAATTGGCACAACAAGGAAGATACAGCGAAAACGCCTCCCCTTAGATGGGACCCTGAATCCACTTGTCCGATTAGGTACGCAGCTGTCTTTTTCAGGAACAAGAAGTGGAGGAAAACACATTGATATCTGAGAGTTTCCCGCGTAGCGAGCTATTAACCAGATAAAATTAAATTAAAAACAATAATAATCGATTTACTTGCGGATTTCAATAAAGCTATTATTTCATAGTTTTACAGAATTGAAAATGCTCTTGTGCTTCAGTCAGCTGCCGCAAGCTTTATTTACTACGATCAGCGAAATCAACAACCTAGCTTTCGAATTAACTGCGTAGCTCGCCTTCGATTTATGGAACTGAGGCAAATAGTTATTAGTTCATTCGAAGTGTTGTGGTAAATAGTTCATACTATTTAATACGATGTTTATGAAATTGGCTTCAGGTAGATGATAATTTGAAATGGAATGCTCATGTGGCCAACATGGCAGCTCTGATCAGTAGAAATCTGGGAATAATGAGTAGAGCAAAATATTATTTAGAATCACGAGAACTTATCTGTCTATATAACACTCTTATGCTACCATACTTCAATTACTGCGCAGTTGTATGGGGAAGCAATTATCAAACGCATTTAGATAAGCTAATGCAATTCAAAAAAGGGCAGTTCGAATAATTATGAAGAAACCCTTTTACCATCCTACAAATGGACTTTTTGTTGAACTTAACTTGTTAAAACTCAATGATATTATTACTGAAGAGAAAATTATAATTATTTTAAAAATGTTAAGCCAATCACTACCATTTGCAATCTCATCACTCTTTCAATATCATGGTCCTGCAAACACTCGCCTAGTACAACATTTTCATGTTCCTTTAGCAACAACGAACAACAGATCATTTTCAATATCATGTTCAGCTCCAAAAGCGTGGAACCAGATAATATGTCCGATTTTTCCAAATCTTGGTGATGTTCCATTGCAGAAATATACTTTAAAGAAAATTATCAGAGAACATTTTAGGAACCAGTATCGATCCCAGGAGGGGAATCAATAATAAATGGATTCAGGTAAAAAATCAAGCTATCAAGTACTTTTTTGTGATTCTTTTTCATCTCGCTGCCTAGTTTTCTCATAGCCATTGACTGACCAAGTTTTCTTCTTTTTCTTCTTTTTATGAGGTTCTTATTTAACCCTGAAAAACTTTAATCCACTAATACCAACTTTAGAGTACCCAAGTTTCTCTCGAGTGTTACTAGTTCTACTATTCTTTTCGAGAGAGACTTGGGGAAATACTCAGTAAACAACTTTTGTTTTCATTTGTAAAGCAAAGAATAAATGGAGCGGGGAGTGGTGCGACCTTCAAGTAAGATATTAACATACATGTCCCAAATTTACAACTGGAAAATTTGTAGTTTGGTCGCATGGGTACGGAAGGGCACTCCTGCCTACCTTTTAAATGGGTAGTGGGTTTAAAAAAAAACAGGAAAAAAATTCAGAAGTAAGGCACTCGATGCGTCCGCTAGATCCGAGCATTTGAATTTGAATAATAATCGTCAAAATTGTGTCAGGCTAAAAATAATAAGTATCAAAATGTTCCACATAATGTCAGCTTTAAGGTGATTAGCATCATGTGTATATTTGAATTTTGATAAAGGTATATAATCTGCGTTTTAATTACCCCTTTCATAAAATCACCTTACAAAATAGTTGCTAACTTTGAATAGGCAAAAAATAGTTACGTTTCTGCCAATTAGCTTTTTTGTGGAAACATAGGTCAAGTAATTCTCCGTCATGGCCTGAAGAGAGCTAAGTGCGCAAATGTGCGCAAAACTGTTCACAGTGTAAATTGTAGCCGATTTTGTCCCAACGGTTTCACGTTCCAAACGATTTCCTCCCTGGTTTGACCGGGACGTGCAGCGTGCTCTTAGGGACAAAGACCATGCACACCGTGTAAAAAAGCGCGACCCTTCTCCAGAAAGCGATCTTGTATTTAGTAGAGCAAGAAACAATTTTAAAGCTTTATCTAACGCGAAATATCGTAATTACTTACTGGGCATCGTTGGTGACTTCCGTGAGAACCCAAAACGTTTCTGGTCCTTTATAAACTCATTGAAATCGTCTCATCAACGTCCACGCGTTCTTGTCGCAAACAGTCAACAATTTTAAGATCCCACCAAATGCGCAAATATTTTCAACGAAACCTTCGCCTCCAAATTTTCGGATCCCAACGTTGACACGCTGCCAAACGCCCCGGACTTTCACTGTTCCATTTTTCAAGAGTTTACAGTTCCCCCAGGCAAACTTCAGGCCCTGCTATCTAGCATTGGAAAGCACAAAGCGTGCGGGCCCGACAATCTGAGCGCCAGAATTTTGCATGAGTGTGCTGCCGAATTGGCAGTGCCTCTCGAAATCATTTGCAAATTGTCAGTCGCTCAAGGTGTTTTCCCACATATTTGGAAGGATGCAAATGTCATTCCCATTCACAAAAAGGAGACAAAAAGAACCCAGGCAACTACCGCGGTATTTCGCTTCTTCCTCTTTGTTCGAAAATTTTAGAAAAGGTAGTCTGTGACTCTCTTTTGGCCCATTGTCTACCATCTATTCCCAGCAGTCAACATGGATTTCTCCCAAATCGTTCATGCGTCTCAAATCTTGCCAACTTTCTAAAACACACCTGGGATTCGATCCAGGAGGGCGTGCAGACTGACTCTGTCTACACTGATTATCCTTCGGCTTTTACGAGTGTAAACCACACGCTTCTTCTTCACAAACTAAAATCTTTCAAAATTACTGGTCGCGCGCACTCCTGGATTGAATCCTACCTGACTGGTCGTCGCCAACGAGTTATACTAGAGGGCCAATCTTCCGAATGGTGCGCTGTAAGGTCCGGGGTGCCTGAGGGCAGCGTGTGTGGCCCGCTCTTGTTTATCTGCTACACAGCAGACATCCCCCTCATCATTAGAACCAACTGTATAAGCTTCGCCGACGATCTTAAGTTGTACCACAGAATTTCAACAAAAACAGACAGTGATGCCCTTCAGGCTGACATCAACAATGTAGTAGAATGGTCTAAAATTTGGCGTTTAAAATTGAATCCCGATAAATGTAGCGTTATATCATTTTCTCTCCGAAAATCTCCGATCCTTACCACCTATGTACTGGATGGTACGCCGCTGGAGCGCCGTACAGAGACTAGGGATCTCGGTGTTATACTCGACAGTAAGCTGACTTTCGCTCCACACATAGACCACACCGTTGCCAAGGCCAATAGAATGCTTGGCCTCCTCTTACGAAGTTTTCAGACCTCGCGCCAGTGCTGCCGAGTCAGACTCAAGCACACTTCTATTCTTTGTGCTTATTATGCCCATGTAAGATCCATCCTGGAGTATGGTTGCGTTGTATGGGCAGGGTCTGCTGCATCCCACCTGAAGCGCCTAGAAAGGGTGCAGCATAAACTTCTCATCTGGTTGGCCTCATTTTCGGACCGTCCGTCAGCCAGGCTTGACTATCCATCTCTTTTGACTCACTACAAAGTGCGTAGTATTAAGGCTCGTTTGCTCAGCATGACCTCTTGTTTTTGTTTAATCTTCATCACGGAAAGTTGGATTGTTCCGATCTGGTTTCCGAGTTCGGTTTATCTGTGCCCCGTCGAACGTCGCGTTCTCCCTCTTTGTGGGCAGTTCGGTTTGCGCGTGTTGGTACTGTGCAGCGCAGCCTCTTCATCCGCGTGGCCGTCACATGTAACAGTTTCTTCAACGCATTTCGCGATGTTGATTTCTTCGCAGACTCGGGCTACACATTTAAAACTAATGCTATCAAATTCACGGCAACCTTAGGAACTTTTTCAGGATAGGCATTTGTGCAAATGTTGAGCGTTATGGATGTTCGTGGAATGCTTCCATTGCTGTATGTATTTATTATCTGACTTTACTGTTTTAAATCACATGACTGCATCAGTAATTGGGCAATGCCTGTTGATGTTTTTTACCAATACACAATACACAATACACAATTGTACCGGGCCGCCCACTTCCCGGCGCCTCCGCGGCTCGCCACGGCCCACCGGGCGCCCGCGAGGTGCGGGGGACGCTATCAGGTGCTTCTCTTGTCGTATTGCTCGCCTTTATGTACATTATCTTCATTGTAAGCTCATAGGTTTTCTTGACCTTACCCAGAATTATCCTTGGTCAAGGTCACCCCTGCATAAACCATGCTCATATTGCGCATTATTCGACATGCTATGATGTGAGGGGTACACTAATACAAACTACTGTATTGATCCTTTTGCCGTTTGAATATATGAAAGAAACCCATATTATCGTGCGAACATTCAACGTGACCTTTTGTGACTTCTGGGGACATCAATTTTAACGAGGGTAGCAAATGGTAAGCAGCTCACAAGCTCATTTCACTCAGGGGTCCCGAATGGCAATATGTATTTTGTTTTATCCCGATTAGACGACTTGTCTGATAAGAAGCTGGGTATGCCCTTCTGCATGCGGAGCCAGAAAATCTGACCAGGTCGCTAGGGGTCGGGTTAGGTCAACAATTCACTCAACAATTCCACACTCTGTTGCAAGTAGTTATTTTTAATTTGGTATTGAGGTTAAATAATCGTGTTTAGATGCATACAACTACCTATACCCACTTCTCATCGTTGAACAAGTGCTAACGAGTGTCCAGCAAGTTATATTTTCAAGATGATTTGATAGGCCATGCCAAGTCTTTAGAGCATTCTGCTTCCTTTTTGTTGGAAAAGTCCGGTATTTGAATTTGGTGGACGACAACCGATTCAAATCGAGCACTCTTGTGTCGAGCTCTAGTAATTCCTGTTTTTGTTGTGTCGAGCTCTAGTAATTCCTGTTTTTGTTTTTCGTTCACTTTTTAAAATGAATCTAGAATCCTTACACTGGGTCATAACGCGAAGAGTTACCAGTGTGTTTTTTTATGAAACTACATGCCACATACGAACACATGCTTGTATTTTGCATTTAGACTGCCAGCCGGTCCCCCAGAAATTTACCTTGTGTGTTATTTGTCTGTGATGACTGTGTAAAATTGAACCGATAATGTGATGGTGACCAATTGTTTGTCTGCCTACCAGATGCAAATGAACAGTGCCTGCTCATGAATGCTCAGCCGCTGACCCCCGCCTGGGGGCGACCCGATTCGCGACCAGTCAACTGCTGCCGCTGCCGCGCCGCCGCTTCTGCCGGGCCCGGGTGCTACGAATCCTGTCTTCATGGAAACTGAGCATGATTTGAAAATATCTAGCATTAATATTAATAGTATCACAGCCGAAAATAGAAGGGACGAGCTAGAAACATTTGTGAGTCAAAACAACATGAAACTAAACTAGATGATTCTATCGACAGTTGTATGTATAACTTAAGTAACTTTCATAGCCCCCTTGCACGTCATAGAAATAGAAAAGGAGGAGGAGTCTTACTGTATTGTCATTCAACACTTGCCATTGTTAGATTTCCAGATTTAGAATTAGGTAACATTGAGTGGGTATGGGCGAAAATTAAACTGAAAGATATGCTCTTAATAGTATGTTGCACGTACATTCCTCCAAACTCAGACGCTCAAGCCCAAGAGCTATTTCTTGAATACTTAGCGGAAAGTGTAAATCAAGCAAAAGGATACAACCCAACATGCATAATAGTGATGGGGGATCTAAATGCTGGTAACATGTATTTAAAAAACAAAAATGTACCCCATTCTCCACTGACACATTTTGAACGGAAATTAGAGGCAACAGCTGACTCTCTAGGACTATCTCAAGTAATTGAAGAGCCCACCAGAGTACAGGGAGAAACTCAAAATTTACGCGATTTGTGTTATGTTGACAACAAGCAAATAATATCCAATGGTGGTGTCCTGTCATCTTTTTCTGCGCTTGATCATTTACCGGTCTATGTTTCAATTAAACAGAGAATTGCTGCCCCGCAGATACAGTATAAAACAATGTGGGATTATAGTAAGCTTGATGCACAACGACTGACCAACATTCTCACGACGACAGACTGGCAGGACATACTAGACAAAGACATGAACACTGCAGTGAACTTGTTCACAAACACCCTAAAAAACGCGGCAGCAGAAACAATTCCCTTAAAAACTATTACTTTCAAATCAAAAGACAAACCATGGATGACTAAGTCCCTTAAATCTGCGATGAGAAAACGAGACCGACTATTTAAACAAGCAAAAACTATGCAGGCCCAGCATAAAGATCAAAATCATCCAGTGACAAAAATTGCCTGGCAAAGGTGGCGGTCGCAGAGAAACAAGGTCACAAACGACACACGCCAAATTAAAAACCACTATATCCTTTTGAAAACAAACCAACTCATTCAGTATAAAAGCAACCCTCACAAGTATCATTCTATCTTGCGAGAACTGACTGGCCGTAAAATTAAAAGTGAAATCCCCCTTTAGTGAGAGAAGATGGAACATTGATCAACGACGATGACCAGAAGGCCAACATGTTAAACAATTATTTTGCTTCCCAATCAACACTAGACATAGAAGAGCCCGAGACAATTATTACTGAGCCACCAGACTCCCCTGTCCCAGAAATTGCTCCCCTGGTGGTCACCGAACGCGAAGTACTACATGAAATAAATAAGTTACAGCCCCATAAATCAACCGGTCCCGACGAGATCCCAACTAAACTATTAAAACTTACCGCAATCCTCATAGCTGACCCACTTACGAAGCTTTTCAACAAATCTCTTCAACTCGGTATTTTCCCGTCAGCATGGAAACTCGCCAATGTAAAACCTATTTTCAAAAATAAGGGGTCCCCATCCGACATTTCTTGCTATAGACCGATCAGCCTTCTATGCTGCCTATCTAAAGTTTTTGAAAAAGTTGTCTTCCGAAAAATATACAAACACTTGTCAGAAAATAGCCTCCTTACTGACAGACAAAGTGGATACCGTCCAGGACACAGTACGCACATGCAAGTATTTTATTTGACACACAAACTAAACGAGTCATTAGATGAGGGACGAGACTTCACTGCAGTGTACCTTGACATCTCGCGCTACTTCGACAAAATTTGGCACAGAGGACTTTTAGAAAAATGCAAACGTGAATTCGGACTGACTGCGGCTTTAGACTGGCTCACATCTTATCTCACGGACAGAAGACAGCGTGTTAGCTTGCAAAATTCCACTTCGTCTACACTCTCACTAAATGCAGGCTGTCCTCAGGGATCTGTTCTTGGCCCCCTCCTCGCCCTCCTCTACTTAAACTCCCTGACAAAACAAACGACCCACGACATACTTTGCTTCGCCGACGACACATCCTTGTATGCGGCTCATTCTACCGAAACATTCATCGCCACCCAAACCACACTTCAGGCAGACCTAGACAAAATATATAGTTACGGAAATAAATGGTTTATTACTTTTAATGCACTAAAGACAGTTCAGCAAACATTTTCTTTAAAAAACAAACCACAAGTCCCAAAACTCACCTTTGGTGGTGAACCAGTACCAGTGGTGGAAAAACACAAACACCTAGGAATTACTCTTTCTCATGATTTAAAATTCAAAGAACACATAAATCAAATTATCAAAAAAGTAAATATAACATTAAGCCCAGTCTACCCTCTGGCAAAGTTTCTCCCAAGAACAATCTTAAATCAAATCTATACGACTTATGTAAGGCCCCACTTTGACTACTGCGACATTATTTATGACGGACACATCACAGCAAACGACAAACTTAGACTCGAACGACTACAGAATAGAGCCGCCAGACTAGTGACAGGGACTCTCCTACGAACACCAACGGAT
This sequence comes from Lepas anatifera, assembly GCA_034440635.1. Lineage (NCBI taxonomy): Eukaryota > Metazoa > Arthropoda > Thecostraca > Lepadidae > Lepas > Lepas anatifera. The sequence continues at coordinate 51,732 of JAOTON010001535.1, forward strand.
AAATTGACAAAAGACCTTGGATGGAGCTCACTTGAAACACGAAGGAGAATCAACAAAATTGTATTTTTTCATAATCTTCTAAATAGCCCCTCCGTACCTCAATTTATACGCAACGTCGTTCCCGAAACAAGAGAAAATCATATGCCCAGAGCCTTAAGACATACAGAAAGAATAAGAGTACCGCGGCACAGAACACTCGGCTTTAAAAATCCTTTCTTCCGAACGCTATCGAACAATGGAACCTATTACCCCAAAATATACGAGATATTGCCTCTAAGAAGAAATTCAAAAACAAAATCAGACATATTTTAGGAACATCTCCTCCTCCTCTCTATTACTCTCTGGGCCAAAAGAAAGAAAACTATATTTTGACTAGATTGAGGGTAGGAATGAGCAAATTGAACGCACACCAGTTTCAAATACAAACAACCGATACTCCCCACTGCGCTTGCGGCCATACAAAAGAGGATACACCCCACTACTTGCTTAACTGTCAACTATTTAACCACGCGAGAATGGCTATGTTTCAAGAAATAGATTCTGTAACCGGTATGAACATGAGCAACATAGGTAAACAATCAAACTAAACATCATTCTTTGGTTCTTTATTAAATAAGTCAAACTCTAGCAAAGTAACCCCAATCATATTCAAATATATTCATAAAACAAAACGCTTCGATTAACTGCTTCTGACCGCCGGGCCGGGGGGTGGCGTGGTGGTCGGCCTCGGCGGCTTTGTTTTGGTGGCGGCCTGGGTGGTTCCTCCGTGGTGGTGCGGCATGTGGCAACCTGGGCCTTGTTTAAGCATTCTTTTTGCGCCAATCGCGTACCATGTCTTATGTGTTTAAGTGTCAAATATGAAAATACACGTCTGTCTGTCTGTCTGTCAATTCATTTGCTTAACACGTGCACTAGAGGGGACCTCGGAGGCTCCCTCACCTGTTTCCGAGGTGGCGTAAGACCAGCTCGTTGAGCCGAAAAACGTTATTTGGCCATATTCGAGAGAATTTAACGGCGCATCGATTGGTGAAGATATCTCTAAAAAATCAGCCAAAAATTCTGTGACGTATAGCCTTCAAAGTCAGACCTGCATTTTGGGATTGCCACAATCCCGCGGTAGTACCAGTTCGCTTGCATTGGATACCGAGTGGTGACATCATAACGGGATATAGCCGGGACAATATGAAAAGGTCACCTCACATGAAGGCTTAGGTTAAGGTTGAAGGTCAGAGGTCAAGGTCATATCAGAATATTCAAGGTTATTGACCCCAGCGTTTCTGGTCAAATAGTGTTACCCTGTCAGACGTGTATTATGCTATGAAGTCAAATTTAAGGTACCTGAATGTAAAGATCAAGGTCAAATGTCAAGGTAAAAGGTCATTTTTAAAGGTGAATTTTCATATTCCACCAAACACTGGCAATAATGTTAGTCAAAGTGCACATTATCGGTAGTATACCATATCGTAACCTCATAGGTCAATGACCTTAGATGACCTTGACCCAAAAATTGTAGCAAATCTTCTTTGAGATCTTCCCTCTATGATACTGGTCTGTTTTTTAGCTTATTCCCGTCATTTTCCCGCTTAATAACGGTATTTCCCAATAGGTCCCCAGCATGGCCAATATTTGACGTTTAACCCACGCCCCACCGGGGGTGCGGCGCCACCTTCGCCCCACCGGGGGCCATTGATGGCCCCCCTAACTTCGAAAATATGGGGTTAGCTTAACACGCGCCCGGCTGGGGTGCCTTGCATGACGCGCCCCGCTGGGGGGGCGTTTTTCGCCCCCTCCCCTACGTATCTCGTTACCTACGAAAGCTAAAGGAAAATTACGGGCGGCGTTCGAAAGCTCTTAACAAGACGAAGATAATTTATACGAATAATTATGTCAGGTCAATATTGAGGTTAGCATAGGTCAAAGATGCTCAATAGGCTTACGACAGAGCAGTGTACGTTTCCTTCTCTAGATCTGCCCTCAGGGAAGCTAGAGCAAATATGTATGCATCATTGGATTCCTCTCATTGCGGCGAATTGAATGATGTATAATATGACCTTGCTAGATCAAATAGTCAAAATGACCTGGCCTCGACTTAGGTCAGGGTCACAGAGTGACCTGGTATGGTCATGTTGCATATCAATCGACTCCCCGTGACAATATTAACACAATGCAAGCAAAATGGGAGCTTTATCTCAATTCAGTGAGAAGTTATTGGCAAAACAATCACTCTCTGCTCCCGTGACCTGATATGACCTTTGAGAGGTCAGATGCTCAAAAACTCAACTTAAAGGTCAAGGTCGTGGTAAGAATAGACATTTTGAGGATTTTCAGCCTTATCTATTCAGTATTTCCTGAAAACGAGTCCATTTTATTTTTCACCATAGACTTATAATGGTTTGACCAAAAAATTTACCCCACCTTAGGTCACAAATATCGAAATTCCGAGATAGCAGATTTGTAGACCCTAATGATTTTATCATATTGTGGAAGTTTCAAACTGATCGATTTGATAATGTTCCCTCGGCGCTGCTTCAAACTCGTAATTTTAGGTTTTGAGGTCGGGTCACTTGACCCTGATTAACTCCTTGAGCTGACATGACCTCAACTTAAAATGTTAGTCAGATGTGTAAAATTTGTCATGGATAAGCTACCGAAAGTTTCGTTGTTCTGCGTCTCTTCGTTTTTGAGCTATCTGGGAAAAACCAGGAGGGAGACGAATTTCGCCCCCCCAGCGGGGCGCGTGTTAAATCTGCAAAGTGCATTACAAAGCTTGAAAGAATTCAACGAGAAATTACTTCATATTTTTAAGCGCTCAGGTCAATGGTTTTACCTCCAGAGGTCAAGACAGGTCAAGATCGGCTATTTGCACTCAAATTTGCAATGCTCAAGCAAACTGGGCATAACTCTTATGCCATTGGAGCTATTGAGATCTGGTAAAACACATTTGATAGGAAATGCCAGACCTTTTTCCGCTATGTGGAACGTAACCTCCCGTCAGCGGTTTGACCTCCAGAGGTCACCTCGTGAACTGATATGACCTGAGGTCACGAAAGGTCAGAAAGTGACCTTGCCGTATATCAAACGCAAGCCAGTGATGAGACATACACGATGGTGTTTGATTCAGCGCTCTAGCTTATTTAGCTCAAAAGCTATTGTCAAAATACTGTTCTTGACCCCTAGTGACCTTGGATGACCTCAGAGAGGTTTGGGATCCATGAAAGGCTGTCCAACAACGCTTTTTTAGCCACTCTAGCATTTGCAATCGTTTTTGTGACTTTAAGATAAGAAGACAGCTTTTCCCATGTTTTTTCAATGGGAGAAGTCACCTCGTGACCCGACCTCAGGTCACGAAATCTAAGAATCCCGGATATACACCTTATAGACCCTGGAGGGGTTATGAAGTGTAGTAAGTTTCAAATTGATAAACTCAGAAATGTAGCTCTTATAGAGCTCAAAAGTTGAAGTGAGATGACTTTGGTTAACTTCGCCTGGTGACCTGACCTTGGATGACCCGGGATCAAAACTTTCAGGGGTGATGGGAATATGATGAGGTGAGAGGTAGAGTCCTCAACCGCGGTGCTGCGCCTCGTCGTTTTTCTGCTATTACGGAAAAACCTTAGGGGGGACCATCGATGCCCCCGGTGGGGCGAGGGTTAAGACATTGTTTGACCTTGAAGATACTGACCTAGGTAAATGAAAATTGGTCATAATGTAGATCACCATAGCCCCCACCCACCCTCCAAACAGAGTTTTTCTGCGTCTTTTAGTTTCTGAGATCTTAGAGGGGGCCTACCAGGCTCCCTACAGTGCGCGTTAGTGCCAGACCCCTCTCCAGTGCGAGTGTTAGTTGAATCAACCTAAGTATACCTTCCCATAACAATTGATTTAGCATGATCTGCTGAAAATGTGGGGTGAATCGGTTCAGCCATTTCAGCACTGTAGCAAAATGAACATGAACAAAACCTCGGTGGCTATCCGTGAGGCCGTTTCCGACCACTGTGCGCTGGTTTGTCTGCACCCATCCAACCAACAGAAACTCAGCTCTGCACCAGAGATGCTCTGTCTCGGGCAGGACGGCCCTCGTAACCGTGCCCAACTCATCCCCAGGCAGGACGGACCTCGTAACCGTGCCCAACTCATCCCCAGGCAGGACGGCCCTCGTAACCATGCCCAACTCATCCCCAGACAGGGACGGCCCTCGAAGCCGTGCCCAACTCATCTCCAGGCAGGGACGGCCCTCGAAGCCGTGCCCAACTCATCCCCAGGTATAATAATTTTTGGGGCTTATCGACGCACCAACTGCCAGGGTCATATGGCGTCGCCAACTCTTTCCCTGTTGGAAGGGTTTCTCGGGAGCCAGCTTGCTCCTTGTTCAGGGAAGCCGCCGGGCCTTGAACCCGGGTCGGCTGCGTGGCAGACAGCTATGCTGACCACTCCACTACCGCGCCCCCTCATCCCCAGGTAGAAAGGCCCCCTCATAACCGTGCCCAACTCATCCCCAGGCAGGACGGCCCACCCAATTGTCCCAAGCTCATCTGTAAGAACAGCAAAGACGCTGAGATTGTCCGAATGTGTTGTATTGTTTCAATCATATACCGAAACGGAGTCCACGGTACGCGCGATGTTCTAGTACTCACCGTAAATTTTAACATCTAAACAGGAATACAAAAATGATATTTTTCAGCACTGTCACAGTGTAAATCAGGTAAACAGGCAAAGAGTAGGGATCAGCCTTTCACGGCCCGTCTGTAAAATTCAGGTCCAGGGAAGACCTTATCTCCGGTATTTACTCGACTGAGTCATAAAATGGTTTGCGTTTTTATATCGGAGGAGATCCATAGAGCTGTGTTCCATGGTGGACAGTTTGGCCGAAATGGCTCCCTATTTGCTCGTTGATCCAGCTAACCATCATTGGAACGCTCGCGTACACTCCCGGAATGCCGCCTTCTCCACAGCCGATACCCCAGGCGACGATTCCGGCTTGTACATACTTCTTGGGGTCATCAAGCCGCGGGCAGACCAGAGGCGAGCCTCCGTCACCGCGGCACGTGTCCACGCCCTCATCTCCCCAGCGCAGGCGAAGCTTCGATGCAGCTTGAAGAAGCGGCCAAGCTTGGTTGTGCGGAGCCTCTTCTGGCACTCTGGTCTGTCGACCATTGCGAGGTCCACCTGCTTCATGACGTTCTGGTACCGTCCACCGTGGAAGCGGTCCTTGCCGAAGCCGGTGGCCACACAGTTCTTTGTGTCGATTTCTGCAAAACTCCTCTGGTCGGGAAGACATATGGTATCGATGTGCGGCTTCAACTCAACGGGCTGCTCCAAGAAAAGAAGCGCGAAGTCATTGAAGAGGGTTTTGCTGTTGAATCTGTGATGCTGGACCTTGCTGGCCACACGGAACTCTTCGTGGGGGTAGAACTCCTTCTCGTGTTTGGTATCCCAATCTCCCAGGCGTACCCTCAGCTTTTCTGCCCTCTTCCTGTGCAGGATGGAAAACATAACGATCAGTGAAAATTCAACAATACACCACCCTATGTTTAGTCCGTAAAACAATCTTTGTATTGAATTTGTAGGCTTCGGAGGTCCCGTCATATTTTGCCAGCCAAAACGCTTCTTCAGACCTGTTATGTATGGAGAAAGTGGGCCCTACATTATACTATTGTGCTAAACCTTCCACCAGTCCTACTTTAAAAGACAGTGGTTTGCATCATATGTTTGCACGAATTTGCAAATAACTGTACCAGATAGTGCCAAGCTATGCACTTGACCACAAATAGGCTCCCGGGCGACTCTTCCAACAGGGAGAGAGTTGGCGACGCCATATGACCCTGGCAGTTGGTGCGTCGATAAGCCCCAATAATTATTATTGACCACAAACAGCTCCACCACAGCACCGCCGCCGCACCTGTGCACACAGTGGGCGCCGGTGAGGATGACTTGAGGGTGGATCAGGGATCCGCCGCAGACGTAGCGCTGAACCGTATGGTCCTCGTCCACCTGCTCGTCCTCCAGGATGATCGCCATCCAGGGGAACTCGCCGAACTGCGACTCACCGTCCTGTGGAGGGTTGCACAGTGAAGCGGCATCCTAGCCTTCACCGGGGAGGCGCTGCACCTGGTCGAGCTCTCCCCAGTTCCCCGTCTATGAAGTGGACAGGGGTTTAGCGACACACTATGAACTGGACAGGGAACTGAGGCACACAACATTTCGCCTTTTCACCTAGCAGCTGGGAAGTCCGCCCTGATTGCAGTTTGGGTAGTGCAGTCGGCTAGCGCGCGTGTTCAGCTAGATGACAAAACCCTTTGTAGTGAAGAAATGGTCGCATGTTCGAGCCCACTCGGAGGCAGAATTTGGTGCCCTTTCGCAGCCTAAGCCCTTTCCATCCCTTCGACACCCTATCAACCTGCCGTTTTTGCAGCACAAAAATAAGCACCGTACCTCGGTATTTCACTTTAAGACCATCTCTGGTCCATTCATGAGTCTAGATCAAGTGACCGCGGTCCCAAAATATATAAAGCCTCCGCATACACACGTCTATGATAGCAGTTATGTACAATACCTCCACCGTAATAGCAACCCCGCCTGTTAAAGCAAAAATGTATGTCATAGACGTTCCCCTGACAAATTTAATAATAGGTGTTTCAAACAAAGGCCATAATAGACTAGAACGAAGTATGATAGGCTTAGAATTTCCACCAAACAAGGCTAAAATAGAGAGAAGGTAAAAAGGTTTAACTAACCTTTACTAGCCTTAGCCTTTAACTAACCAACTAACCTTGACTTAAGATTAACTACGGCTCCTAACTAACCAAACTCACAGCTCCCACCAACAATCGATCTATTCTCTTCCACTTTCTCTTCCTCTATGCGGTGGCTGCCCAGTCGGAGAGGTGCTCTGTAACCTCACCTTCTGGCTGCAGGGTAAAGAACCCGAGACACCCTGGCCAGGTGCTCAGCGGCAGTTTCTAAACAACCAAAAACTTTTGCTTAAAAGGAGAAACTCGAGTAACGTAAGCAAAGCGCACACTGTAACATGCATCACAATTCTAAACTCTAAATTTCCCAACCTTGGCGGTGGCAGCCTTCTTCACACACCCCTTGATTGCCCAACTATAAGCCAACACCCTTGGCTCGGCCTTCTTGCCATAGCCACGATCATTCCCTCGCAAGGGTTAAGACACCTCGCGACCCATTATTTGAAACATCCTCCCCATTGTTTTGAGACATTAAAGTGGCCCTCCCTCCCCTACAAAGTCTAAATCCTCCCCTACAAAGTCTAAATCCTCCCCTACACTTTAGAGGCGGACAAAAGTGCCATGCACAGAAAGCCTTCTAAAAAGTCCTTAAGTAAGTAAGTCTGCAAGGCTTTAGCCGAATAATCCGAAATTAATGTTCTGGCATAAGCACATGCAAGAGGCACAATACCATAATTCGAGATTGCTGTTACCAATGTAGTTTGTGGGAGAATTCGTAATGCCCTTCTGTGGTTGATGGGGCTCCTATCAACCTTCAGTTTTTAGGGTAATGAGTGTTTGGCTCATTTCCGAGGGCGAAGTAGACAATGTTTACCTTTATGCTTTGGGAGGTGGAGAATTGGTCGCCTCCGATCCGATTCAACTCTTTAAGACCAGACCAGATAAAAAAGCCCAGCAAATATCGATGATGGGCCAAAAACGAGCCACTCTTGTGAGCCAATGATTTTACCCATATCGCCTGGCTTGCAATGTGCTTACAGGTTTTGAATACCACTCACGTTAAATCCGTCCAGCTGGATTTGTACTCCATCGGGATTGCGCTTGCCACACTGTGGCTCATATTCCAAGTCCTCCAGATCCTCTAAATCGTCCAGAGGTTTGTCTTCAGGGACGGTGCAGCACACGTCGATGAAGCCAGGGCATTCAGCCGACGACTTGTATTCTTCGCCCTCGTGGGAGCCAGAGTTGAACCTGGATTCAGAGAGAAGAACTTGTCATGGCGACTGTCTGTGACCCGCTCCACGTAGCCGGGTCAGCTTGGATTCAAATATTCCAGGTGGTCATGATTCCGTCAAGAGGGCATACTCCATTCCCGGTCAAATATGTCTGAGTGCAAAGCGAAGATTGTACAGAATGAAACGTATTATTCACTAGTGTTTCATCGGGTTATGACTAGGACGAGGACATATTTTGGGTGGTACAACTAACCTGATGTCGATGAGGCCAGCGCCATCAGTGATGATGTTTTCTTCCTTGCAGAGGTAGTACGGCACACATACGCAGTCTTGCTCTAGCTTCTCACTGGCTCCATCGCCGTAGCCGTCATCTCCGTATACCTGGATGGATTCCCGACCCTCACTCTCGTCAGAATCTTCCTCGGACGAACTGCTGGTGGAGGTGGCTGAAGCCGAGCCCCCTGCAGAAACTGAGGTGGAATCTGACTCTCCGGCTGCAGCGGAAACAGCAGCACCTCCAGCAGCGGCAGAAGAAGCAGCAGCACCTCCCGCTGCGGCAGAAGAGGCAGCAGCACCGGCAGCAGCGGCAGAGGAGGCAGCTGCGCCCTTAGAAGCGGCAGAAGAGGCAGCTGCGCCCTCAGAGGCGGCAGAAGAGGCAGCTGCGCCCTCAGAGGCGGCAGAAGAGGCAGCTGCGCCCTCAGAGGCGGCAGCAGATGATGCAACACCTCCAGCTGCGGCAGAAGAAGCAGCAGCACCTCCAGCAGCGGCAGAGGAAGCAGCAGCACCTCCAGCAGCGGCAGAAGAGGCAGCTGCGCCCTCAGAGGCGGCAGAAGAGGCAGCTGCGCCCTCAGAGGCGGCAGCAGATGATGCAACACCTCCCGCTGCGGCAGAAGAAGCAGCAGCACCTCCAGCAGCGGCAGAGGAAGCAGCCGCACCTCCAGCAGCGGCAGAAGAGGCAGCTGCGCCCTCAGAGGCGGCAGAAGAGGCAGCTGCGCCCTCAGAGGCGGCAGAAGAGGCAGCTGCGCCCTCAGAGGCAGCAGAAGAGGCAGCTGCGCCCTCAGAGGCGGCAGCGGATGATGCAGCACCTCCCACAGCGGCAGAAGAAGCGGCAGCACCTCCAGCAGCGGCAGAGGAAGCAGCACCCTCAGAGGCGGCAGAAGAGGCAGCAGCTCCTTCACCGGCGGCAGAAGAGGCAGCTGCGCCCTCAGAGGCGGCAGAAGAGGCAGCTGCGCCCTCAGAGGCGGCAGAAGAGGCAGCTGCGCCCTCAGAGGCGGCAGCGGATGATGCAGCACCTCCCGCAGCGGCAGAAGAAGCGGCTGCTCCCTCGGTGGCAGCAGCAGAAGCAGCTGCTCCCTCGGAGGCGGCAGAAGATGCAGCTGCTCCTCCAGAGGCAGAGGCAGAGGAAGCTACTCCACCAGCTGAGGCTGCTGCAGCTCCTTCCCCAGCTGATGAGCTGGCAGTGCCATCACCCTCGCCAGCAACTGCTTCCACTTCTTCGTCAACAGACTCTTCAACGATGACGCGCGCGGACTCCGTCAAGTCAGAGGCGGGTACGCACTCCAGACCGTACTCTCCTGCCTGTTCAACTGTGATCTCAATGATATCATCTTCTCCATGGCTCACAAAGTATGACGTCTTCGAGGAGGACGACTCGCTCTGTGACGAAGATGAAGATGACGATGAAGAGGAAAAGAAGGAGCCCGCGGAGTCAGCGCTGATTCCGTTGAATCCTTCGCCCAGAAGGTCGTGCATGGTTGCAATATTAATATCTTGGGAGCCGATCTCGGTGCCGGGGCCATAGGCGTCGATTGTGGGGTAGGCCGAAGCCAGACCCAGACAGAGGGCAAACGCCAGCACCCGCATCACCGTGCCCAGTCGCTGGATCAAGCTGATAGTGTTCTGAGGACAAAACCGAAATACCTCATCACTATGCGTACTCAGTATCTTTGCTTTTGTTGCTAGGAGAGAGACCTTCAAGTCGCATTTCTGTTGGTACTTTTTGGCTTGTATTCAACAATTGCCAGTTCACATCGCGTCGAAATACACAACATTGGTTTTTGCATTATAAAAATTGTACTCGGAATTTGTATACAAGCAATTTTCACCCACTAAAAGTACATATATTTAGCCAGGCACTCCGCTTAAGAGCGTACGGCTGTTGGAATTGTGCTAGAAGTGTTCGCATGGCTTTCCGCTGAGCACAAAAGGGTAAATAATGAACATGTATGTATGAGGGGACTCTGAGATCCACTCTGGTTACACAAGCAAAGGGCGAGGTCAACAACAGTGGATTTCAAACATTGAGACCTGCATATGACTTAACACGCACAGTGACGGGGTCGGAGCAGCCTTCACCTTGAGGGCGCTTCCATCCCACCCACCCCCAAGATCTAAAAAAAAACACTAGTTGGTAAAAACCGAAAACGGTGTAGAGTACCCCGAACTAAACTCTAAAGACAGTGTTCTGTATAATTTTTTCGGGACAAATCCAAGGTCACCAGGAGCCTAAGGGTTTCAACATAGGCAGTAGTGGCAGTGGGTCCGGGTACGAGGGGGGGGCACCAGGGACTTTTCAACCCATTTATGTCCAGTCAACGCTACAGGATTATCGGGTTATTGTCCAAATTCATCATTGAAGGGGTATACAGTGTCCGGGTGCCCCCTGTTTCCGCCGCCTATGAATAGAGGGATTGAATGGGATGCAAAGGAAAACAGTTTTTCAGCCATAGCATTTGACGTAGAAGGGCTATATCAAAACTATCTACACCTTTCGAATCCTCACAGCAAGTCATGTCGATTGGCATATACGTGTCGCACTCGTAGTATGAACTTCTCTATGGATGATTGACAATACACAAGGCATGCATATATGAACCTTGCTAGGTCAAAGATAAGATTTGACCTAACCTAGGGTAAGGTCAAAATGGGTCCAAACGCACGTGATTGAGCTGCAGAGAAGCGAAAAACCCAATGGCGTCGAAAAAACGTTGCATCCGTGTTCCCGCCGACGTTGTTGGGCTCAAACCATTCTAACACATTTCCAATGGAGATGTATGCTTTGCTTGTATGTGACCTTAGGTCATCGATACCACAAATCCCGAACAAATGTTGTGTTTTCTGGTAGGCTCATTATGTGATATATATTTAAAATCGATAGATAAATGCTTCTCGTTTCAAGCTACCTTTGTCGTTTTTTGAGGTCAGTGCACTTGATTTTCACTGGTCACCTCTCCTGAAATGACTTGGACCCAAAATTTCGACATAGGCTGCAAAATCGATCAGTAAAAGGTATAGCAAGTACAGCGCCACTGCGCGCCGCTATTTTCAGGTCTTCTGTGAAAAAGCCGAGGGGGTGGGTAACTGTCCTTTTTCAATGCACGTGCTAATAGATGAACGCTGGAAGATCTTCTTTCTATAACCTGGTCTTGGTAATTTCTTAGTGAAAGTTCAAAAAGCGATTTAGTGCATGACTTCAATGGGAAAATAAGCGGGAAGTGAAAAGTAAAATTCTCTACACTCATTCCGACAATCCGAAGAGTCGAGTGTTGAAGAGAACGCGGTTAACGCTGGTTTCAGCACCTACCCTTTCTCCAATACATGGTAGATTGGGAACAAATTAGTCGCCGAGCAGACAGACACGTTTGAATAATCTGTTAAGCCCTTTCCTGATTTCTTTTCGAGTTCATGTGATGTTGGCGTGAATAATTTCTTACCTGTTTTTAGCTCGGATTCACTCTTTGAAATAGAGCAGTAAGGGGCCGCCCGTAACCAATGCAGTGCATATTTTTGTGGTTTTGGCATCCCCCTCCCCATGCATGGCCATGGTACGTTTTTTGGCGCCCATGTCTGACGCTTGAAAACGATTTGACTGATACCCCTTTTGCGTTAGGCAGAGGTCTAGAAAAGTCGGTACGCAGGTACGAGTATCTGAGACAGAATTAACCCGGACAAATTGCCCAAAGGAGAGGCTCTTGACGTTTTTCGTCAGTTTAAGCAGCAACAATTCCACGTGGTTATTGTCTCATTCTGAGAAAGGATAATCGATTAAATACCCCACAAACTATCTCCAATTGAAATAAGGCGCCTAGAGTTGAAACTCTTGCCATGAACAGACACCTCTAGAAATACCAGCGGTGTCTAACCAATTCCTAGAGCTTATCAACATATCTCCGGATAGCCGGTAAGACACAACAATATTGGTACAAGAATCAATTGAGGCAAATGGAGAGACAGTGAAAGAGAGACAAAGAAATGACTGGGAAATATTTTTGTTTGCTTAATTCAAATAAGAAGTATACAAAACACAGTAAATTTTTTTCGAACCTACCTTTATTCTCTGTTTTTGAACTTTTATTAATAATGGTCACTCTGAAATTCTGAAACGATTCATTTCGAGGTCCAACTCAGCATTACACTCTAAGGCAGCAGCGGTTGACTTCGAACCGAGAGCATAGCGCAGTGGAAAGCGCAGCCGTCTGAAAATTAAAAGTTTGGGTGCTCAAGACCCAGTCGCTGCATACGTTTTTACCCGTTTATGCAGTCTTGCGATTTGATATAGCAGTTTCCCCCAGGCAAACGACTGCTTAGGATTATTTGTGAGGGATCTGATAACTTTACCGAGCCAAAAAAAGAGTTATGGCTTTATCACTATTCCTGTCAAGGGAGCATTAGGAGGAGACGCTCTTAATGAGGAGACACTTTAAATTTTTTCTGTGCAGGAGACAGTCCAGACATTGTTTAGACCTCTGGCGCTGGGTAATTGATGGACGGCCCCTGAGTTGCCGCGCCCGGGTGTTTGCGCGGGTATGCTGTTCCGCAGGCGGTGTGAACGCTTCACTCGTCTACCTATCCTGATGTCAATTCGGTCAAGCTGGACGTCAGAGGCTCAAAACCTAGTGAAAGAATGATGATTTGACGCAGTTTCGCTTTATTGAGCCTACCACCACCTTTATTTTTATTTAAGGTAGCTTATAATCGAATTTGGACTTAGCCCCTCGGTCGTAAAGTTGCATTTATTTTACGTGCTTTACCTTTCACTGGCGCACGCGGGAGCAGACGAGCCATGGGTCACTGATCAACTGCGATGGAGCACCAAATGTTCTGGACTACGCGAGAGTGAACGAGTGAATAATTTAGACTTTCTTAGGGACAAAACTATTTCGTTCGAAAGCCACATAGATCAGCTGGTTGGTAAGTGGCCTGGCCAGGTTCTCCAGCACTGGGGATGCTGCCTCTGCCTGATCTAGATGCTTTAATGCTGGGGATGCTGTTAGGCCAGCGGTCCGCAGTCCGGTTCTGTCTGCGCTGGCCTACTGTCTGCATACGTGTGTAGCTGCACCGACCGGCGGAGGCATCCGGTGCAGAAGGCCCCATTTCTGCCCAGCGACTCATTTTTGTCCCCTGACTTTGACGGACTGTAGAATCGGTACCAATGAAGTGATGTTCATGTTTATTATATGGTGGCGTGTTTCAGGGTGTGGATAAGTCGGAAAATGCATCGGTAAATTCCTAGAATTTCAAGGGACGATTTTGGCAGAACTTATTTTGGCGAAGTTTTGGCCGAGCCGAGGAAGCTTCACAAATTGTGGTTCTCGTGGTAATACATCGAAAGCCGAAAATATTTTGCATACTTGATATTAAGCTAAGACTACTAGGAGTCAGATGGTGAAGAAAAGGTAAGATTTGCCTCAAAGGCTTCGCCATGAGACACCGCCAAATATAAAGCGGACAAAAATGGCCTGCTGGGCGTTGCGGACATGTGCGGGCCGCTGAAAAGAAGGAAATGGTGTGTCCTGTCCTCCCGTCGGATGGGTTAGGTGCAAATTTTTACCTAGAGGGGAGGGAGGCATTGTGGGAGCTACCAATTCATGGTTGCCATTTTAGAGGTTTTTCTTCAGTTCTGAAGATATTTTTAGAGCAATGTCGATAGGTTAAGATATTCTTTAGCTCATGGAATGCCTCCCAACGTTTTTGGGGCCTGCTTTGTTCTAGGAGTTAAAATCAAATGTTTTGAAAGAAGACACCCAAGATGGTTCCGTGGTTTTCTGAGGGCTTTATCAAAGACAATTTTAGTGGTTTTAAAACTTATCGAAATATTAGCACTGACCAAGGTCCAGGTACTGACTACATTGGTAGATTAGCAGAATCGTGTGTTTTACCTTGATGGTTTGTGCGTGGTGGATGGATAACAGTGGTGAATCCAGGACTTCATTGCTGAGGGGGCTTGGGGGCTCGAGCCTCCCCGCCATTACCTTGGAACAGGCTCTTGGCTATGCATTTACAATAGGCACACTGACATTTGGGAGGGAGGGGGTGGATTGAACCTTTCTAGCCGCCTTTGTACCCGCCACTAAACGAGAACCACCACCCGACGAGCTGACAAAATGAGCTGACAATTATTGAGGCCACTGGTTTGTTGAGACAAGATACGTCCGATGCAGTATAAAAGGGGGTGAGAGCATGGGAAGTTCTGGAACTTTTGACTAAAACGTAATTAGCGCTATGGTGGTTTGGTTCTGGCCATGTGAGGCATCCAAGGGGGAGATCGGGAGGGTTAGGGGATCAGGGCCCCTGGATTTGTGTGTTTTTTAATATTTTTGCGTCCCCGACCTGGGGACATTTCTAATATTTGCACCACATATACACACAGTCACACTATGTACACGGCAGATGTTTTCATTTATCGGCACCCTTGCGGGTGGTCGTGCCCGCACGCTCCCTTTCCATACCCCACCGTATGACACGGCGAGGCTATCCCGATTTCTCGGGCCCGGCGGAGCAGAGGACTGCTCCGGTGACACAGGCGAGGCCGTGCCTGGGGTGCGCCACCGGACCGGTGGATCTATTTAAAGGCTGATCAGGCCCGTGCTTCCATAACAGGGGCGCTGGTTGGTCAGCGAAACTCCCGTGTCAGGCAAGCACTACCCAGTTTACTGCCATCTCCTGGGTAGGAGGCGGTCGAGGAAAGGCTGCCGAGGTCGCTTTGATCCAGGGACCTACACATACAACGGCGACGCCTTAACCAACTGCGCACGGGTGGTCCCTGGATTTGTGGTTTCCCATTTACTTTGTATGGGGCTTGCATTGCAGTACCAGCGCTAACCCATCCAGAAGCCCTCCTGGATCGGGAAGAGACCACCAACCTTGGAGACGTCGATACATCTAAAGCATAGTTGTTACCAATGCCATGGATGAAATGTTGTGCAGGAAAATAAGCAAAATATATTATTTAAACGAGTAAAATAGCGGAGGGGATCAGGTGGATATCATGAATATTCCACAACAAAAATATTTTATTGATGAGGATGAGAAAGATGATAAGCTGACCAGCGTTACAATGACCAGCGACCTGCCTGGAAATGTGGAGGTTCACATCGATGAAACTATGGAGCGCGCTACCTACTCCAAAGGAAAGTCGGAAATATGGAACTGCACCCGTTTGGAGATCGACAGAGCTGATTTAGACCGCGTGGGGGAGATGACGAAATGACTTTCCAAAACTGTTCTTCTGTACGCTGAATATTACGATTGCTCGTTCAAAGCTCACTGAGCATCAGTGAAAAATCCAGGAGAGGCGGGAGGAGGGTAGCAGAGACAAGAAACAGTTTCCCCAAAACCTCTGATATTCACCAATATTCTTAAAATTCTGTGGTTCTTGCAATTTTAGTTCTGCTTCCCTACCCTTGCAAATCAACAGTCGAGATCAACCACTGCTCTGTACTATTTGCAAATATTCTGTTAATGTTGTCTATAATCAAACTTGGAAAGTGTAAAATTCTCTAAACATTTAACTATGACCTTCATACAAGAGGAAATAAAACACTCCACGAAACTGCAGTAAAAGCGATGCGCACCGGGCCGCTGAGTGCGGTGACAGCGCCGCCCGGGAGCTGGCCGGGTATGGATGTCCCAAACGCCCAGTGGGTCATTTTTGTCCGGTGTCATATCTCAGAATCTAAAAGTGGTATTGGTTTCAAACTTCTGGAATATCTTCTAAGCCAAGGAAAATATTTTTCACTATTCTGAAACCAGGAAGTAGGTACTGGTGTTGATGGGTTAACATGGTGCTGGTGTGGTTTCCGGCCTTAGCAAGCACGACCACTTCAGCGACGCAGCACGTGACCTGGGATGGCTGCCTGCACGTGGGCTTGGAAGCTACCACTCCCTGTCTCTGCTCAAACGAGTCCTTAAAACAGGCGAGCCGGCTGACTTGATGCGACTGTTGGTAACGAGACGAGACTTCAGAGACCGAACAGCACGCCAGGGAGGTAACTTCTGCCTCCCGCGCAGACGACTGGGAGTGGGCCGAGACCACGCAGCGTCCTTCAGCAGCGCTGAAGAGTTGGCCGCGGGGATTCAGGATGGCTCACGCCTCAGCTTTCAACGATATGGCAGAAAGCAGCTGCTCAGTGGAGGGGTGCAGGAGACTGAGGTTGACCCGAGATCAGACGAGGCCTAGTTTTCGGACGAGTGAATGACTGCAGGCTGAGTGAAGGTGCATGTCGTGTCCCACCGAGCCTGGTCCTGGACCTGGACTCACTACCAGCCGCCCCAGTCATGTAACTCTGTGAAGGTGAAATATATACATACATACATAAGCTTTTAGTTTTGGTAGCACATCAAATTATTCTACCTAATATGCTGAAACAGGTATTGACTTGGCACACTGCTTATCCTCTTGAACTTTATACACTGTTTCCTAAATTATAGAACATTGAATTACCGTTACGTTTTCAATTCATCTAAAGGCATACCTCAACAGGGATACAGGTAAACAGAAACTACAGTAAAACTAAGTGTTATTTCTTCTGGAAGTAAGGCGCCGTTTGATTGGCTTTAGTTTGTCAGTCGGCTGTACAGCCGTTGATCTACCCGGCCGCTGGGTGCAGTCTCCTTATAAACAGGTCGGCGGCCATCTGGTGTTGACGCTGCCGCTGTGCTGGCCCGGCGAGCGAGTGGTTACGCTGGAGACAGGCACGGGGCGGGCTGGAACTCTGTATATGTAGGCAGATCTGACCTGGCCTCCCCGTCCAGCGGGTCTGGAATATGTCACTGGAGACAGGCCCGGGGCGGGCCAACATTCGGGGCGGGCTGGAAATATGTAGATGTAGGCAGATCTGACCTGGCCTCCCCGTCCAGCACTTGAAGCCATACACGTTTATTACACAGACACACACACATACTCATACACAGTTCCGTTAAAAAGAGCTTGAAAACATTTAAGTACGGAGCGCGCTACAAAGCAAGACAGGAAATTAATAAGATAGTTCTCACATGATTTTAGCCGGAGATGTTTGCCTTAGTATAGTAACCATGACCTATATTGCATCCATACAAACACTTTTTGACGATGCAATTATCCAAAAAAGAGCCAGTTTGTGCATCCCACTGGCTCAGTGCTTCCACCATTGGTATAACCAGCTGTAAACCTGTAGCATCTGGTAACTGAGCTCAAAAGGACAACAAGTCTGGGCTGGAGAGCCTGCCTTTGATGCTGGATCGAGACAACATGTCGAGCTTTCGAGACCTGCGCCCAGTGATGGAGAGAAAATCTATGAGGGAATCCTCGTTATGTTTCTCTGTGTTGTGGAGTGAGCTGATAAAGGCAGAGGATCTTCTGTTCCTTCTCTTCCTAGAAGCACTACTCTTGTTTGAAACACTTGCTCCATGTTCTCCCAGATTTCCTGCCGGTTGATCTCAAGGGCAACTCATGCCACTGCTTGGGTGGCCTACCACAGACGTGGCGCCACCTATCGGCGCTATGACGGAGTGGTAGGCATGTCGACAGCGAGTCAGCGCCACCAGGGCCAGTAGATTCGATGGACAGCGAGTACAATCGTAGGCTAGTTGAGATTGGAGTGCATTGATACTTCTGTTGGCACCGTCTTCATATTAAGAATTAGTCCTTGATATAGCTGATAACAATTAAGACAAGGAGGGGCAAGAAGCAGAGCTTGAAGGGCATCCTGCTTGTCTGTGCACATATTGAAGTCAAAACGTAAGACTATTTAATATATTAAGAAGGGTGTTTAATCCCATGGAACTGGTGCAAGCAGTGTGAGATATCATAAGTAGTTTTGGGTAAATAAGATGTTAATAGTTGGCGGCCTTAAATCTTATTGTAGACTACGGGCGATAGGAATGGTGAGATGCGAAGAAGCAAATATTGTAGCAAATCTGTCCGGAACAATAATTCTAATAGGTGTCTAAAAATATACGCCTAGTAACAGTCTTGAAAAACGATCGAGAGACAGGAACGTCATCTAGAGACCGTATATTTGGGACTATTATATCATTCCAGGTGATTGGAGCAGCTATGAAGAGTGAGAAATTGCGGTAATTAGTGGGAGCGAATGGAACCGTAAAGTGATTTCCGGTTCTCATGACTCTGTCATGATTTGATTGGGTGATTGTAAATTTTTCAGCTAGAGGAAGGGGGAGAGTATTTGCTAGGTGTGAGTGGAGGATGAGGAGAAGCGAATGTTTAACAAGATCCTGAAGTTTCAGAATTTTTAATTCCTTAAAAAGATTCGATGTGTGATCACGAACGCCGACCTTAGCAATTATTCTCACCATCTTCTTTTGGAGAGTTATAAGTCTAGTCAGCCGAGAGGAATACGTTACTCCCCAGAGTTCGGAGCAGTAATTAAGATATGGGAGTATAAGTGAATTATAGAGCATGAGGATGTATCTTGAATCCAGAATGTATTTGATACGGTTTATAAGCCCAATGTTCCGGCGATCGTGTGTTCTGTGTTTTTTATATGAGATTTCCACTTTAGGTCCTCGTCAATAGTTATCCCAAGGTATTTAGCACTAAAACATCTTTGTATGATGGTATTATTAATTGAAATCTGAATCTGAGAGGCAGGTTCAGAGTAATGGTATACCTGGTAGACAGATTTATTAGCGTTCAGCGTGAGACGATTTCCCACCAGCCAATTATACACTTCTGGTAGGCTATTTGTAGTTATACTTTGTAGTTGGTCAATATTGTCAGCTGTATATACGAGAGCAGTATCATCAGCGAAAAGTAAAAATTTAGGGGTTTGCGAGCTGAGATGTATGTCATTAATATAAAGGAGAAATAGGAGGGGCCCAAGAACAGATCCCTGTGGTACACCCATTCTAAGTGTGAGACGATTTTGTGAACAGGTATTGTTGAATTTCACTGTCTGTGTTCTGTTTTTAAGATAGGATGACAGGAAATCATTGGACAAGTCCTGAAAGCCATAAAAATGTAGCTTTTTGAGCAGAATGCCATGATTTACAGTGTCAAAAGCCTTCGAAAGGTCCAGGTAAATTGTTGCACAAACTTTTTGTTTGCAAGAGAAGAGGTTATAAGATCGTAAAGAAGAGCGATCGGCATGTAGGTGCTGTGCTTTCTCCTGAACCCAAATTGATGGGAGTACAAAATGTTGTGCCAATTCAGAAAGTTAACCATCTGATAATAAACAATTTTTTCGAATACTTTTGAGATAGTACTCAAAAAGGGCAATTGGTCTATAGTTATTGAAATTTGATGGATCCCCAGATTTGAATACTGGTATGATCACTGCATGTTTTAAGCAGGAGGGGAAAATTCCTTGAGTTATGCATTTGTTGAAAATAAAAGCTAAAATTGGAGAGATGATGTCAGAAATTGTTTTAAGGATTTTGGAACTAAGTCCGTCTTCTCCCCCACCAGTGTTTGTCAAGTCCTTAATTGTGTTGGCTATAGTAAGAGTATTTACTTGTTGGAATCCGAAGGATTCAACAGGCTGATGAAGGTTGTGCAGAGTATGCATAGGATCTGTGGAGGCACTGGGTAGCTTTGCGTCTAAGGTAGAGCCAATTGTGGCAAAAAATTGTTAAAGGTATTCGGTATAGCAGAAGGGTCATGAAAGGTTGCATCCCCAGCTTTAAATGTGTCAGGGGTGGAGGTCTTTGCTTATTTTTGCGAGTAAGGCCAAGAAGAATCTGCCATAATTTTTTAGGATTAGCTCTGAATTCTTCTATTTTTCTTCTGAAGTAGTCTTTTTTGCATTTCGGATCACGCTATTGAGAACGTTGCGATACTGTTTAAACTTAGTTCCATTTTCAGCAGTAGGGTTATGAATTGATATTTTGTATAGTTTATTTTTCTGATTTATGCAGCTTAGAATATTGTAAGATATCCATGGCTGGATCGGCACTTTTTTCTATTGATTTTTTTATAGTTAACTTAGATAATTCTTCTTTAATTGTGTTTATTAGGAAAGCTGCAGCCTCCTCCGCACCATCGATCGCATATACTTGTGCAAGTTTCGGAATAAGGTTTTGCTTTAGGAATCTGTTTTCCTAAAGTCAAACAGGTTGCTAGTTTGGAGTTTTTTATTTGGATTGGTGTAGTTTATATCAACGGTAATTGAAATCGGCAAATGATCACTGATATCGGACAGCAGAACGTTGTTCTGGGTGATGATGGATAGGTCATTACTAATAAAGTTGTCGATCAGGTATTGGAAGTTGCTGTTATTCTAGTAGGGAGGGATATGCATGGAAAACAGCCGGCTGCGGATACCATATTGAAAAATTGGGCGCTGCTTTCAGATGTGTCTAATTTTAGTAGATCGATGTTGTAATCGCCCCTAGTATGGCATGTTTTGGCTCCCTGCCTATTTCTTCAAGAAGGTTTTCGAAATATTCAATGAATTCAAGGGTTTGATATGAGGGAGAGCGGTAAAGCGAACCAATGATTGCATTTCTGGACTTTCTTGGCTGAATTTCAATCAAAACAGATTGAAAATGGGCGTTGCTCAGCTCAAGAGCATTTCGCCTAGTATAAGGAATGTCATTGGAAATATAAATAGCTGCTCCTTACCTCTAGACCCACTCTGGTTTGAAGTTTCAAGTCGGTAGTTATCGATCTGATATGATGATGTAAGTGAAGGGTCTAACCAGGTTTCAGACACTATAATAATATCTGGCTTCACATTTAGTTGATTGAGCAACAGAACAAGAGAGTCATAATTCTTCTGCAAGGAGCGAATATTAACATGAATGATATTAAGACCCTTATTTTCATGATGTGATTGTGCACTTATATCGATATACTTGCATTTATCAAGCACAGCATGTAACGAGTCAGATAGTGGGTTAGAATTAATGTCAGTAGAAGCATACTGAGGAGAAAATCTAGCAATGATGGTAGTAGTATGAGGTAAAAAAACAATATAAAATTGAATCTGGAATTCGATTACAGAGGGTTGAAGGGCAGATTCGGAAGAAACTCGTTAGCAAGATACAAGAACTAACGAAGCTTACGGACTAATGAGAGAAAAGGTGTTAACTCTTAATCTATAAACCCTACAGAACGTTACAGATAAGACAAAGAACTAAACTAATTTTAGTTAGTTTCTTTTACAGGGACAGACGGACCAACCAACCAATACATGTTCTAAGACATATGGAGCAGAAAGTAACAACAATATTTTATACGGCTGACAACATCAATGTCAGCCTCAGGATAGAAGGGAACATGATTATAGGATACAGAAAGGAAAATAAATACTGATATGAGAGAAACAGTTCTGGTGATATGAACAGAGGGTTAGACAGATACACATGTTTACAGGTTAGAAGTCTTGAATTTACTTCTAGTCTGCACTGGTGCAGAGGATGACTCATGAGAGATCGTCGCTACACACAGATCTGGTCGATGAGTGTCGGAAGGACCGGGAGGGTGCTCCTCAGATATCTTAGCTGATCTAATATCACTGAAGGATGGAGCGTCTGCCATACCACAGGCAGTCTGGGTCTTGTTTGTACCAGCAGAGATAGCAGCTGGGACAATCTTACGCCCCCATTAGAATCGGGCAGCGGGGTGGGCCCATTTACAACACCCCCGCAACAGAAACTGCACCAAGTCTGTCACCTAAGAGTTTTGAGGGTGCCCTTGCATTCGATGTAGGGAAGCCAGCTCCCAACACCGATCCACCAGTCAGGAGCGAAGAGAAGCTTCAGCAGATTTCACATGAGTCTCTCCACTATCAGGGAGTGGGTTGGAGGTGACAATGGGCCTAGGGTTGTCAGCTTTTTCTCCCACAGGACTATCCCTGCTACCCTGGTTTTGAGAGGGGCTAGACTTGTGTTGACCCACAGGCAGTTGCCTCTTAGGGGCTGAGTTATCATTTCCTTGTTGGTTATCCCTGGGCATAGAGCGAGGATGTCTGCCTTGGTAGCACCCACTTCCACTTCCACTTCCACTTCTGCATCTGTGTGAATTGTTGTCGCTGCAGACTGCAGCAGAGGTGTGGAAGCTACAGCGCCGGAGCCGCGTCTCACTGGACTGGCGGCCGCTGCCGGCCCTGCTCCCCACTACAAGCTGCCGGCCCTGCTCCCCGCTACAAGCTGCCGGCCCTGCTCCCCACTACAAGCTGCCGGCCCTGCTCCCCGCTACAAGCTGCCGGCCCTGCTTCCCACTACAAGCTGCCGGCCCTGCTCCCCGCTACAAGCTGCCGGCCCTGCTCCCCACTACAAGCTGCCGGCCCTGCTCCCCGCTACAAGCTGCCGGCCCTGCTCCCCGCTACAAGCTGCCGGCCCTGCTCCCGCTACAAGCTGCCGGCCCTGCTCCCCACTACAAGCTGCCGGCCCTGCTCCCCACTACAAGCTGCCGGCCCTGCTCCCCGCTGCAAGCTGCCGGCCCTGCTCCCCACTACAAGCTGCCGGCCCTGCTCCCCACTACAAGCTGCCGGCCCTGCTCCCCGCTCAAGCTGCCGGCCCTCCGCTACAAGCTGCCGGCCCTGCTCCCCGCTACAAGCTGCCGGCCCTGCTCCCCACTACAAGCTGCCGGCCCTGCTCCCCGCTCAAGCTGCCGGCCCTGCTCCCCACTACAAGCTGCCGGCCCTGCTCCCCGCTACAAGCTGCCGGCCCTGCTCCCCGCTACAAGCTGCCGGCCCTGCTCCCCGCTACAAGCTGCCGGCCCTGCTCCCCACTACAAGCTGCCGGCCCTGCTCCCCACCAAGCTGCCGGCCCTGCTCCCCACTACAAGCTGCCGGCCCTGCTCCCCGCTACAAGCTGCCGGCCCTGCTCCCCGCTACAAGCTGCCGGCCCTGCTCCCCACTACAGGCTGCCGGCCCTGCTCCCCGCTACAAGCTGCCGGCCCTGCTCCCCACTACAAGCTGCCGGCCCTGCTCCCCACTACAAGCTGCCGGCCCTGCTCCAGCTGCCGGCCCTGCTCCCGCTCAAGCTGCCGGCCCTGCTCCCCACTACAAGCTGCCGGCCCTGCTCCCCACTACAAGCTGCCGGCCCTGCTCCCCGCTACAAGCTGCCGGCCCTGCTCCCCACTACAAGCTGCCGGCCCTGCTCCCCACTACAAGCTGCCGGCCCTGCTCCCCGCTACAAGCTGCCGGCCCTGCTCCCCCACTACAAGCTGCCGGCCCTGCTCCCCACTACAAGCTGCCGGCCCTGCTCCCCGCTACAAGCTGCCGGCCCTGCTCCCCACTACAAGCTGCCGGCCCTGCTCCCCGCTACAAGCTGCCGGCCCTGCTCCCCGCTACAAGCTGCCGGCCCTGCTCCCCACTACAAGCTGCCGGCCCTGCTCCCCACTACAAGCTGCCGGCCCTGCTCCCCACTTCAAGCATCAACCAGAAACAACTTCCACTATGGCGCTTGTGCTGGTGTTAGGTAGTAACAAGTGAATCGACTGGGTGCAGTTCGGCTGTGGCAGATCTCACCAATGCCGTAACACAAGCACTCAAAAGAAAACTCCTGAATTAAAGTATTTTCATGCCAAGAACTAAGTTTATCCAACCAAGTTTATCAAATGGGCACGCAGATTTCAAAAATTGAACCAAACTGTCTGGACGACGCCATAGTACTGTTAAAGCTTGAGTGCTCGGATTTTGAAGCTGTCCTCATCGTATGATGAAATTTTCTCTCACAATAAACGCCAAGAACTTGATGCAGTTCCGTGAATTTTACTAAATTTCGAAATTTGAGCCTCATGCTGGAATACCGACTTATAATTTCTTCTAACAAGATTATTTCTTGTTGCGAATTCCCTCGCTCTCCTAAAACAGGCAAAATGTATATTTTCGGCATCCAGACCAGATCGAGGAGGTCGACGCTAAAATCGTGGACAAGATCGTACAGGAACAGAATTACGTCGCCGTGTTCTTCTACAAGTCCAGTTGTCAGAACTTAAGGTTCTTACCTTTTTCGATCCAACATGGAACAGTGTATGCTACGTGCTTCTGTATTCAAAACATGTTCTGTCAACAAAATATTTTCGGCTTCATAAGCTAGTGACAACGTTTGTTATTTTCGTTCTTCAGTCAATTTATCCCTCATCACCTTGAAATCAGATGCCCAAAATGGCTGTTTGTCTTTTCTTCCTTTCTTCGAGACAAAATTAGCCGTCACACTCGAATTCAGCCAAAATATTTCCCTGAATTATTTTATTTTAACCATGAATTTTTTTATTCCTACAAAACTAAGACGTAGAATACAGTAAACAAAACACTCATAGAGCCTACCAAACCTCAACAACAGGCAACACGGCAAAGATTAAAGGTCATACGAGGTCACCAACGCACTGTGGTCGGAAACGGCCTCACGGATGGCCACCGAGGTTTTTGTTCATGTTCATTTTGCTACAGCGCTGAAACGGCCAAACCGATTCACCCCAAATTTTCAGCAGATCATGCTATATCAATTGCAATGGGAGATGTATAATTAAGTTAATTCAACTAACACCCGCAATGGAGAGGGGTCTGACACTAACGCGCACTGTAGGGGGGCGTGGTGGGCCCCCTGTAAGATCTCGGAAACTAAAAGACACAGAAAAAACTCTGTTTGGAGGGTGGGTGGGGGCTATGGTGATCTACATCATGACCAATTTTCATTTCATTGACCGAGGTCAATATCTTCAAAGCCAAACGATGTCATAAACGTCAAATATTGGCTATGCTGGGGACCTATCGGGAAATACCGTTATTAAGCGGGAAACTGGCGGGAATAAGCTAAAGGCAGACCAGGGTTATAGAGGGAAGGTTGCAAAAAAACTTTGCTACAATTTTTGGGTCTATGTCATCCAAGGTCATTGACCTATGAGGTCACAATATGATGATGTACCGATAATGTACACTTTGACTAACACTTTTGCCGGTGTTTGGTGGCAAATGAGGATTGACCTTAAAAAATGACCTTTAACCCTGACCTTGATCTTTATATTCAGGTACCTTAACTATGACTTCATAGAATAATACACCTCCGACTGGGTAACGCTATTTGACCGGAAGCGCTGGGGCCAATGACCTTGAAAATTCTGATATGACCTTAACATGTGACCTTCGACCTTAACCTATACCTTCCTGTGAGGTGACCTTGGCATATCATCCCGGTTATATGACGTTATGACGTCACCACTCGGTATCCAATGCGAGCGAACTGGTCCTACCGCGCGATTGTGGCAATCCCAAAATGCAGGTCTGACTTTGAAAGCCTATACGTCACAAAATCTTCGGCTGATTTTTTTAGATATCTTCACCAATCGATGCGCCGTTATGTTCTCTCGAAGGTAGTCAAATATCGTTTTTCGGCTCTACGAGCTGTTCTTACGCCACCTCGGAAACTGGAGAGGGAGCCTCCGAGGTCCCCCTCTAGTGCGCGTGTTAAGCAAATGAATTGACCTAGCCCGACCCCTAATGACCTGGTCAGGTGTGCTGGCTCCGCATGCAAAAGGGCATACCCAGCCTCTTCTCAGACTAATCGTCTAATCGGGCTAAAACAAAATACATATTGCCATTCGGAACACCTGAGTGAAATGAGTTTGTGAGCTGCTTACCATTTGCTACTCTCGTTAAAATTGATGTCCCCAGAAGTCACAAAAGGTCACGTTGAATGTTCGCACGATACTATGGGTTTCTTTCATTTCATATATTCAGACGGCAGCAAGATCAAGACAGTAGTTATCGGTGTACCCCTCTCATCATAACATGTCGAATCATGTGCAATATGAGCATGGTTTATGCATGGGTGACCTTGACCAAGGGTGATTCTGGGTAGGTTCAAGAAAACTTATGAGCTTACAATGAAGATAATGTGCATAAAGGCGAGCAATACGACATGAGAAGCACCTGATAAGCGTCACCCGCACCTCGCGGGCGGCCGGCGGGCCATGGCGAGCCGCGGAGGCGTCGGGTGGCGGGCGGGCGGACGTCTCCGGGCGGCGGGCGGCCCGGTACAATTTACACTGTGGGCAATTTTGCGCACATTTGCGCACTTAGCTCTCTTCAGGCCATGAAGGAGAATTGCTTGACCTATGTTTCCACAAAAAGATAATTGTCAGAAACGTAACTTTTTTGTTTGTCTATTCAAAGTCAGCAACTAGTTTGTAAGGTGGATTTGTGAAAGGGGTAACTAAAACGCAGATTTTATACCTTTATTAAAATTCAAATATACATATAACGCTAATCATCCTAAAGCGGACAATATGAGGAACATTTTGATATCAATTATTTCTAGTCTGACTCAGTTTTGACGTTTATTATTCAAAGTTAAAAAATTGGATCTAGCAGACGCATCGAGTGTCTTACTTCTGGATTTCATCATCGCCTTACTTTGATGAAAAATAAGTGCATCTTTCAACCAAATTTACTTGATAATAGTGGTCATTGAGAACACTGAACAATTTTCTTCACATCGGGAGCCATAAAACCCCTAAATTCCAAAATCCGAAAACGGCCCCGTGGCCACCCACGACAGCGTTTCCGACCACGGTGTAACGGCCCAGAAGGTCAAATAAGGTAGATGTAAAAATAATCATACAAGCCGCACATGCAAGCCGCGTTCGAGTGAACGCAGTACAAAGTTAAGCATGTGAAATCTGCCTTACATGCTCTCAGAAATGACATCGTAAATGGGCGACGTGACGCGAGCCGGGCAGGATTAACAAAAAAGGAATAAAGAGAACTCGTAACGAATATTCTCAAAGCGTGCAGAGCGGCGTGAGCTGCGGGCAACCCATTTCGGACCATATCCGTCAAATCTAGGGTCAGCCTGCTTGCGAGGGGGCAGAGTTGAAGCTCGCCCAAGGGACACTGAGCAAATGGAGAGGACGCCGAATGAATGAAAACAAGAGCAATCCAAAGCTTTCAGCTACAGGAGTTTCTTGATTCTTGAAGTCATGCCCTATCTCAACAAGCGCTAGATAATGCCAAGTCCGGAAAAGAAAATAAAAATGAAAAAACGTACGTATCTTACGAGCTACACGTTGTACTTCATCCGGAATATTAACATGTTAGGGTTTCTTTTCCATGAATATTATATTTTTAATCAAGACCATGGTGACCATTTACATGGTGACCTGGCATGGCCATATGACACATCCATCGACTCCCTGCGACAAGAGGATGTCAATTTTTGTCGGCATCCGCAATGTCACAATTTTTCACGGCTCCGCTTTAATCTTAATGAATTTATGGAAAACAGTATTATTTGCGGTTTTCTTGTGGTGCAATCTCTTCTACTAGGTGCTGGGCTATTGATTAATTCACCATATCCTGGATTCAAGTATGCAATTCTTCATAAACAGTGAATAATTTCACCGTGCCTTGCAGAAGATCGTTTGAAGAGCTAGTGAAGTAGGTATTTTCGATTAGAGTTTCACAAGCAAACTGAGCTTAAGCCGGCATATTTTTCGCCTCTGGAAAAACCGTGACGTCTTTGAAGAAGCTCCTCCATCTGAGATATCTTCCGGCTATAAAATATCTAACGGCGTCTTGAATAATATTGCTAAATAATTTGACACGTAATAATTGCACAGACATTCAGTAAGCAACAATTCATTCGCAGCGTAGGTGCTGGTCTTCTAAGCAAGGATGAAATACTTCCTACATATTAGAAGAACTTATTAATCCTATTCTTTTTAAACGCAAACCGAACGATGAACACTTCAGAAATAAGACCTGAGAAACGAAAACGAAGGATCGCGACGACAAAAGCGAAGAACGAAAAGAGAGACTAGCCGAAAAATAACGAAAATTATTCATCATCACCGTCATTGTCACGCCTTGTTTGTTGTTTTCCATGTTTTTTTCACCGGATCCCTTCATCAAGTCCCACTACCTCACTCCATGGGTTGAGCGCGGCGCCTGTGGCGACCCTCCCCGTGGGTAATCCTTGTCCTTCCCCATCAACCATCCTATCCTTATCCTTATCCTACAGTGTGTTTTTGCCTAAGTTGTCATTTATGTCCCTCACCTTCATTACGACCGGCGTCAGAATAGCCACATGAATAGTGGAGATGCTGTGTATGTCATATAAATGTCATCAAAATGGGGACTCTACTCAAATTAGGTGCGAAGTTATTGGCAAGGAAAGCACAGTCTGCTCAGGTGACCTCATATGACCTCCGAGAGCTCAGATGCTCAAACGCTCGAGTTGATAGCTGGATAGTTGGACTTATTGGAACATGTTGGGAACACATGGTTTGAAGACTTACTAATCTATCCCGTAATTACTGAAAAGGCGTCTTTTTTATCTCGCTCATAAGTGCATCATGACGGGATCAAAACATGGCCCCATCTCAGACCAGCAATACGAACATTTCAACCCCATCTTAGACCAGCAATATGAACATTTCAACCTTATCTTAGGCCAGCAATACGAACATTTCAAGGCAGCAGGGTTTTAGGCACTAACGACCTCATCATGATCTCACAGTTTTGGCAGATATTCATTTGGGCGCTGCTTCAAGCCCGTGATTTGGGGTTCTAAGTTTGGGGTACTTGACCTTAACTAGATCCTTGACCTGACAACCTGATCTAAAATTGACCGAATCGTGAAATTGATCGAGAATAAGGAGGTTTAGGTTTTTCTGCGTTTCTGTTTTTTGGGGAGGGGGCACTAGGGGGAAGTGGCAAAGTGTACCCCTCCTCTCTTCCCCAGCGGGGCGAGTGCTAACCTTTGTCGGTGACGTGAGCTTGTTATCGCCCTCCCCTAAGGTTTTGCTAGGTGTCCAGAAAGCGGCAGCACACGGGTACACACAGCACCGCCCTGCTTTGAATGACAGTCTTTTTTGTAATTTTTTCTCTCGTATATCTCCGGCGAATTTCAAGCCAACCTCATGTCAGGCTAGTTCACGAGGCTACATGAAGTAACTTGAACCCCAAAAGATGTTTATTCTTGCACTGCTTCTGCATTTTTCAATGACATGATCTAATATATGTTATGCCATTTAGGCACCCTGTGATACCATCATTTCATCATTTATGGTTTTTCACAGATATGACCGAAGGTTAGGTCATGTCCATGACCAATGCCATGGTATGCCAATTGTAGTGAATAAACTGGGGGTGTCAGTGTATCACGGCAAACGTTTCACATATAATTGGAGAGTTTAAAAACCCATTTTTACCCCATTCTCAACGTTAAAAATTTGACTAGCTCCTTTGACAGGACATCTGAAGTCAAGTAATTTTTGAGATAATTCAGCCTACAATTTTGATTTAACAAATAGCTTTCACTTGTACTGACATTATGTATGTATTGTTGCTGCCAGTCAACTGGTGAATATTATCACTATACCAGGTTACTTTGGATCACTTCGTTGAGATGAGGTCTGGTTAGTCTTTGTATTTGACGTAGCTTAGTAAAACAACATAGGCATCATTTCATTAGCGCTGACGAGAAGATTATAATGATTCCTCAATAGCTGCTGTATATGTTTCGTTCAAATGTTATTGGGGAAACCCATTACCGATGACGTCACGTCTTTGACCTTTACTAACTTCAGTGTAAACCTAACCTCAACATGCAAGCAATCTATCGATTTATATCTTCAGAAGTTTTCAAATGATCTGGAAAACATTGTTCCATATTGCTTCTTAGGCTTGAAAAAGTCTAAATCGAGCCTGCGCGACAGGTAGTCTGAAGCTATACACTAATATCCCGTGATGTTAACACACGCCCCGCTGGGGGTGGGGGCGAAATTCGTCCCCCTCCTGGTTTTCCCCAGATAGCTCAAAAAGGAAGAAACGCAGAACAACAAAACGTACTGTACCTTATTCCTAATCAATTTTACACATCTGACCAATTTTTTTAGTTAAGGTCATGTCAGGTCAAGGAGCTATTCAAGGTCAAGTGACCCGACCTCAAAACCTAAAATCACGAGTTTGGAGCGGCGCCTAGGAACCATCAGCGAACTGATCAGTTTAAAATTTCCACAATATGATAAGATCATTATGGTCTACAAATCTACTATCTTGGAATTTTGATATTGTTGGCCTAAGGTGGGGTCAATTTTTTGGTCACCTCGTAAGGCTATGGTGATAAATAGAATGGGCTCGTTTTCAGTAATTACTGGATAGATAAAGCTGAAAATCCTCAAACCGTCTATTCTTACCACGGTCTTGACCATAAAATTGAGTTTTTGAGCATCTGACCTCTCAAAGGTCATGTCAGGTCACGGGAGCATAGCGTGGTTGTTTTGCCAATACCTTCTCACTGAATTGAGATAAAGCTCCCAATTTGCTTGCATTGTGATTATATTGTCACGGGGAGTCGATTGATATGCAACATGACCATACCAGGTCACTCTGTGACCCTGACCTAGCTCGAGGCCAGGTCATTTTCACAATTTGATCTAGCAAGGTCATATTATACATCATTCAATTCGCCGCGATAAGAGTAATCCAATGATGCATCAAGATTTGCTCTAGCTCCCCTGAGGGCAGATCTGGAGAGAGAAACGCACAATGCTCTATTTATAAGCCTATGGAACCTTGTTTGACGTATGCTGACCTCAATATTGACCTGACATAAAATTTTTTCGTTTAAAATCTCTTCGTCTTGGCAAGTGCTTTCGAACGCCGCCCGTAATTTTTCTTTCGCTTTCGTGGGGAATGAGAAACGGAAGGGGGCGAAAAACGCCCCCAGCGGGGCGCGTCATGCCATGGATCCCAGCGGGGTGCGTGTTAAGTGATCTTCAACGGGCTTTAGTGTCCTCTCCCTTACCTGCCATGAACTCCATTTTGTTATTTTGCTAGCTGGGGTTACTCCCAAAAGGAAAACTTGCCCAATTACGGCCAGTTTTGGAGTGGGTGTTTTAGGATGCCACACCCACCGGGTCAGATCGGCCGTGGAAGGAGGTCTCCCACGATGGGGATTGAACCCTCGCTAATCTGCAGTCAGACAATGAGGCCACTAGGCCACCTGGCTCCTAATTTGATGTGATTAATCTGCAGTCGAACAATGAGGTCACTAGGCCACCTGGCTCCTAATAAAGAAGTTATGTTGGATTCAGTTAGGTCTAGCTACTTTTATTCCATTCTCCTTCCTGAAGGAACGCCTACCGCGCAGACTAGATGGGAGGAGAACAGGGCATTCCAATGCAATTGGAAAAATGTACATGTATTGCCTTATACTGTTACTGCTTCAAACCAAGCTGCAGAGCTTGCAGTTTAGGATAACACATCGGTATTTTCCTACTCGACGATATTTGTTTACTCGGAAAGTAGTTGATGACCCTTTCTGTGATAACTGCGGTTTGGTGGATTCATTCGAGCACTTCTTTGTGGAGTGTTTTGAGGTTCAGGAATTCTGGATTCACTTAAGGGAGGCATTGAATAGCAAGTTGCAAAGAAAAGTCAATTTGAACAGTGCTGATATTATATTTGGCACAGTCTCTGGCGTTGCCGTGGCTAATTTGATAATTATAATTGCAAAACAATTTATTGTGAATCAGCGTTTCCACGAAGAAGAATTGCTTTGGACACGTTTGCAAATACTTTGAACAAACATTTTACAATGGAGAAGTGCATTGCGCCAAAAAGCGGCAAGACTGAGAAGTTAAAAAGTAAATGGAGACCCTTTATTGATGAGTCCTTTAATTTAGCGTTCAATTAAGCGTTCAGGTATACTTTAAACTGCAGCCTCGAAAATCTTTTGACTTGAAATATCTTTGATATGACGATGATGAGTGGGTATGTCACCCAGTGCGTTGTGTACCAAAAGCGATGATGTCATGCATCATGCACCTCTATACGATGTACGATGTCCATAGTATCGTTAGTATTAATCATGGAACGAAAGACTGGGACATTGAAAAGTGTTACCGTTATTTGATTGTTAGAGCTGGAAGAAAGTGTTGTGTGGTCAGGTGTTAAAGCAGTTGAAGAATTCCTTTCATGATCGTCGTGAGAAACGGCTGGCAGCTTTGGGAGTGCATTTGCTTGTTGGCTTTGAATTGCTTAGTGGATAATAAATTGTTTTGAAATCGGAAATAAACCTGGCTCCTAATTTGATATGATGTCACTAAAAGAACAACTCAAACATTTTCAGATGTCAAGCATAAAAGTACCTATAGCTGCTTTTATTTCTGACACAAATGAGCTGTTGTAAGTACGCCTTATTCAAACAATTTTGACCTATTTTGACCACTGGTGATCTCAATATTGACCTGATGAAATGCGTAAATATGCAGCTTCGAGTATATGGGGGCAAGCGCAAAATTTGTCGGCATCTTTGTAGCCCTCCTAATTTTTTAGGGAATATTTGGCACCGCCCGCCCTGACAAAGGTGGCTCCTACCCACCACCTGGGAACAGGTTCAGAAATGGCTGAAGCCATTCAATCTAAGATATCATTTCATCTACGCAAGTTAGGGAAATTGGTGCGGGCAGTCATGCAAGAGTTATGTTAGTTTCAATCAGTCTGATTCGAACTGAGAAGTTGATCTGGTAAAAAAAATCATTTTTAAGCAAGTGATAAGGCTGTCGCATGTCTGATTTATGTATTGCAGATTTAAGCAAAATTGCGAAGATAGTTTTTAAGTGATTATGTCGCGAATTGGTGGGAGAATATGCCGTGGACGCTCAGAGTGTATTTTGTTATCCATCAAACGTTATCGAATTTTCAACATGACGAATGGGCCTCCAGACGCTCTAACTGGTACCGCTCCAGTGGGTGTCAGACGCTCTAACTGGTACCGCGCCAGTGGGTGTCAGACGCTCTAACTGGTACCCCGCCAGTGGATGTCAGACACTGATACATATGAGCTATTTTGTTCCGAAAAGTACAGGCTACTGGGGGTGGTATCCGGATTGTGATATAAGGCTTTAAAATGCATATAAAACACCATTTTTCAGTTATACGTAAAAACTAAAGAAGGATATTATGAAGAAAAAAACTGAAAATCAACATGTTTTGTTTTGCATGAGCCTTTCTAACAACCTTAGCATGCACATTTATCAATGACAATATTCTACCACGAAATATCCATTCAGCACGTAGCCGAACACTGTATGGATATTATCTTACCTGCTGATCTTCTCTTGTGGTAATCCGTCTCCTAGTCGCTGTGCTCGCTGTTCTGATACTGTGCGCTCAGTGCCGGCCTCTCGCTAGGTGCTCAGTATTTATGGTGGTGCGACACTGAGGCCAGCTTTGACACGTCCCACACCCGAGGCTCGTCCGCAAACACACGGCCTGGTTTTCCAGAGGTGGCCGCTTCAGCCCTGTCCAGTCTGCTGAGGGTGGCGTGCTTTGGGAAGCCTGTCTGCCGCAGCAGACTGGGCTGAGCTGGGACAGCCACTGCGGACTTTTTTCTCCTCGATATGTGTCATAAACGAAGACAGTTCGCCACAGCTTCTCCGGTCCCATAAACACACTAGCGAGCACCTTATGGAATATCCCAGTATTTGGCTTATGCTTGGTGAAATATTCAACTGTAGAAGCGGATTCTGAGAAAAGAGAATGACCTGTTGGTTTCTAGGACACCATCTTGGAGTTGTCTTATCCTATGCGGAGGTATAGCAACGTAACTTAACCATTGTGTGCCGAGCCATCGGCATGTCTATAGCTGTCGCAGGTTAGGCATGCCCTGTTTGATCTTACGCATGATTCAAGGTAATCCGAGGAGCAGGTTTTGAGCTTCTTCTTAAGTAAATGTGTGGTGAGATTGTATCAGATGAGCGCGAATGTAGGTTGTGTGGGAAGATGATATCAGATGGGCGTGATTGTGGATTGTGTGGGAGATGAAATGTGGTGAGAGCACGATCGTGGAATGAGATGATTTTAAGGGAATTTGGCACCTTTATATCGTGATTTTAATTCAGATAGCCAAGTTGTAAAGCATTCCGGAAAACCCAGTACTCACATCATTTGTCTTGAAGCTCAACGTTTCCGTCGCGAAAAGACAAAAACCTCCATGAACTGTACCCCAAACCT
Source organism: Lepas anatifera (assembly GCA_034440635.1). NCBI lineage: Eukaryota > Metazoa > Arthropoda > Thecostraca > Lepadidae > Lepas > Lepas anatifera. Next base: position 85,845 of record JAOTON010001535.1, read on the forward strand.
ACCCCAGCCAGGCAGCCACAGTTCTCAGCTATTGGTGTGACTCAGCGCTGACGTCACGGTAAGTAATCAGCCAATTGAAGCCCCTGAAGCCTATTGAATATGGTAGTAGTTGCCAGACTATGATGTCACCCATCGAGATCCACAATGGCAGAGGTTTATTTTTTCATCTTAGAGGAGCATTTTAAAAAGGAAAAATATGTAGCTCATTGCAATTTTTTCAGGGGAACAATGCACGTTTTCATAATTTTACGCTAAACATTCTTCTAACTACACTAAATATCATGATTCGACCAAGGTCCTACATTCCCTTTAAGGCAAAAGCACGATCTAGGATTGTGTGGTGAGATGAGATACGAAGAGAGCACAATTGCAAATTGTGTGGTGGGGTGGTATAAGAAGAGAGCACAATTGTGCCGTGGGATGGTATAAGAAGAGAGCACAATTGTGGATTGTCTGGTGTGGTGGTATAAGAAGAGAGCATAATTGTGGATTGTGCGGTCGGGTGGTATAATAAGAGAGCACAATTGTGTGGTGGGGTGGTATAAGAAGAGAGCATAATTATAGATTGTGTGATGGGGTGGTATAGGAAGGGAGCATAATTGTGGATTGTGTGGCGGGGTGGTATAATAAGAGAGCCCAATTGTGTGGTGGGGTGGTATAAGAAGAGAGCATAATTGTGGATTGTGTGGTGGGGTGGTATAGGAAGAGAGCACAATTGTGTGGTGGGGTGGTATAAGAAGAGAGCATAATTGTGGATTGTGTGGTGGGGTGGTAAAATAAGAGAGGAGAATTGTGTGGTGGGGTGGTATAAGAAGAGAGCATAATTGTGGATTGTTTGGTGTGGTGGTATAAGAAGAGAGCATAATTGTGGATTGTGTGGTGGGGTGGTATAAGAAGAGAGCACAATTGTTTGTGGTGGGGTGGTATAAGAAGAGAGCATAATTGTGGATTGTGTGGTGGGGTGGTAAAATAAGAGAGGAGAAATTGTGTGGTGGGGTGGTATAAGAAGAGAGCATAATTGTGGATTGTATGGTGGGGTGGTATAAGAAGAGAGTACAATTGTGTGGTGGGATAGTATTAAAAACAACACAATTACAGATTTTGTGGTGGGGTGGTATAAAAAGAGAACATAATTGTGGATTTTTGTGGTTGGGTAGGATAATAAGAGAGCACAATTGTGGATTTTGTGGTGGGGAGGGGTAAGAAGAGAGCACAATTGTGTTGTGGGGTGGTATAAGAAGAGAGCATAATTGTGGATTGTATGGTGGGGTGGTAAAATAAGAGAGGAGAATTGTGTGGTGGGGTGGTATAAGAAGAGAGCATAATTGTGGATTGTATGGTGGGGTGGTATAAGAAGAGAGTACAATTGTGTGGTGGGATAGTATTAAAAACAACACAATTACAGATTTTGTGGTGGAGTGGTATAAAGAGAGAACATAATTGTGGATTTTTGTGGTTGGGTAGGATAATAAGAGAGCACAATTGTGGATTTTGTGGTGGGGTGGTATAAGAAGAGAGCACAATTGTGTTGTGGGGTGGTATAAGAAGAGAGCACAATTTTTGTACGCTCTCCAGTATTAGAATGTCCCATGCTCAAATATCATGGCTCCGCGTAGGAAACCAAATAGTTAATGAAGGAAGAGTTAGATGTGAAAGTTAAAATGCATGCGATGCAAATGGTAGAAGAATACACGTTTCATTACATTGTCAAGTTATCATGTGAAGTCCTCGTATAAAAACAACACAACACTTTAACTTCGGTCTCGTCGCGCCGCCGCTGCTCCCTGCTGGATCAGCTAATCAATGTCTGTTAGGACAAGGGCGGATCTAGGCTGTAAGTTTGGGGGAGGGAAATCTCAGGGAAGATAGTGAACAACGTGTTGTCGTTTCAATTGCAATCGGCCTGAAGTGGATGCAATTCAGTCACTTTGGGGACCATGGCATGGGTGGATCCAGGATTTCCTTAACCCTCGCCCCACCGGGGGGCCATCGATGGCCCCCTAAGGTTTTTCTGGGATAGCAGAAAAACGACCAGGTGCAGCTCCGCAGTTGAGGGCTCTACCTCTTACTGCATCATTTTCCCCACCATCTCTGAAATTTTTTACCCCGGGTCATTCAAGGTCAGGTCACCAGACGAGGTCAACCAAGGTCACCTCACTTCAATTTTAGAGCTCTGTAAGAGCTACATTTCGAATTCAATCAATTTGAAACTTCCTACAATTTATGGCCCCTCCAGGGTCTACAAGGTGAATATCCGGGATTTTTCGATTTCGTGCCCTGAGGTCAGGTCACGAGGTGACCTCTCCCATTGAAAAAGCATGGGGAAAAGCTGTCTTATGATCTAAAAGTCACAAAAGCGATTGAAAATGCTCAGCTTGATCCGAAAAGCGTTCTTGGACACCCTTCCACGGGTTCCAGGGGCCATATTTGCACTTTGAGCTCTTCAAGGTCATCCAAGGTCACCAGGGGGTCAAAAACAGTATTTTGACAATAACGTTTGACCTAATTAAGCTAGAGCGCTGAAACAAACACCATCATGTTTGCCTTGTCCCTGGCTTTCATTTGATATACGGCAAGGTTACTTTCTGACCTTTCGTGACCTCAGGTCAACTTAGGTCACGAGGTGACCTCTGGAGGTCAAACCAATGGTGGGAGGTCTTTACGTTTCACATAGCGGAAAAAGGACTGACAATTCCCTATCAAATTTAGTTTACCAGACTTCAATAGCTCTAATGGCATGAGAGTTATGCCCAGTTTGCTTAAGCATTGCATATTTGAGTGAAAATAGCCGATTTTGACCTAATTTGACCTCTGGAGGTCAAACCATTGACCTGAGCACTAAAACATGTGAAGTAATTTCTTACTGAATTCACGTGCGCTTTCTATTGCACTTTGCAGATTTGAGCTAACTTCCATATTTTCGGAGTTAGAGGGGGGCCATCGATCGCCCCCGGTGGGACGAAGGTGGCGCTGGACCCCCGGTGGGGCGCGGGTTAAAGGGAATTGTTGATTTTGATTTATACTAGATTGCTGCCAAAGTACGCCCAAACTTGGTACGTTCCAGCTGATCCTTCCAAAATTTGGTAGATTCTCATAGAACCTAGTAGGAAAGGTTGTGACGTCATCAAGGGAGGACTAGATTTAGTAGGACCCTTGGTTTTACCCGTAGTTAAAGTATCCTGGTTCGAATAGTCAACTGTTCAAATAGTCCACATTTTAACTCGATCTAAAGAACAAAGACCCATAGCCAAAGCGTCCCAATGAGTAACGATCTAAATTTCCGATGATCAAACAGTCCACAAAGTGGGAAAATCAACAGCTTAAAAGTACAAAAGTACCTAAGACCTAAGTACCTAAGTTCACATGTTAGAAGACTAGAAATACTGCAGTAGAGGAAGAATTAAAAATGTACAGACTCCCCGGCGCCTGAAGATCTTCTCCAGCTATGTTGGCACGTTCAGACTTTTCCGACCTCTGCAGAGACGCTCCGGCGTTCAATAGTTTGCCCGACGTAGGTCGGCTGGCAACTGACTGGTGAGAGGGTGACCTGAGCGAGGCGGCCGTCCCTGTGCTTTGTGGGACGTTAATCTTTGGCTTCTAAATCAACCCTTCATTGTGGGAGTTGCTCGTTCGGGTGGTGGGGTCGGGGTCTCCTTGACAGGTCCTTTGATGACTTAAGTGAGACTCTGACTCCAAAAACCGAACAGGGAACAACTTGAAAAAATAAAAAAATGCGACATTTTTATTGCTCTCAATCATGTTACGGCAGGGCATTTTTAATGAAAAGTCAGTGGGGGGCATTTCTTGCGCTGGCCATTATAGTGTCTTGAAGGGGTCAAGACCCCATTTTGAGGGGTTTAATAAAACTTAGACGCTAAGATGTTCCCAGGCCTCTCCCCTCGAATCCGGAAATGTAAAAATCACTGAAGATTATATATTCGGGCACAGCCCTTCATCAGAATCGGGCAGTAAATATTAATAATTATCAGTCCTAGTATAGCCAGACCTCGAATTGAGCTTCACACAAAATGCCTTCTAGAATGAATCGTTAAAAATAAGTTTGGAGGTCGTGATAACAACGATATTGGTACCTCTAACCTAAAAGCAATGCCGACAATACAACAAACCTAGACCAGTATTTGTGACAGACTTTTCTATTATTTCAGCCAAACACTAGCTTTTGATTAACAATGAAAAACTCGCTGAAGTACCTTAATCGGTTATTTGAATATTTCTGTTCTTATGATTTACTTTTTCCGTGGACTGCAGCTAAAATGCTAACCAAAAACTACTTATTTAGCACTAGTAGACGTGATACTAGATCGGTGTAAAGACTACATACCTTCCCCTTTAACATGATGTTATATTTTTACAATAAAAGCCTCCCTCGAATTATTTAGTTAAGATATACGTGATACTAGATCGGTGTAAAGACTACATACCTTCCCTTTAACATGATGTTATATTTTTACAATAAAGCCCCCTCAATTATTTAGTTAAGATACCTAGTGGTCAAGGTCAACTTTTTTGTAATTGATAAACCCATTTTCCACAGCCTGCTCCTCTGGCCCAACGTTAAGCGTCGAAAGAGCATACGTGTGGCTGCAAAAAAGCAATATCAATTTTATATTATACTTATTCAACAACCCTTGCCCATAGTATGTACCTCTTAAACAAATGCAGCTTTTATAGTTAGTTATGTGATCAACCATTGGTAAATACTTTTCCTCAGCCTGTACCTCTAGCCCAACGTTAAGTGTCGAATGGGTATACGTCTAGCCGCAGAAAAGTATTATCAATAATTAGTTGCATATTTCAAAAACCCCAACCCCAGTACGTACCCCTAAAATCAAACCATCTCTTTGAGCTAGTTAATCTGATCAATCATTAATAAACCCTTTTTCCCAGCCTGTACCTCTGGCCTAACGTTAAGCGTTGAAGGAAAAGTACAGGCTGAGGAAAAGTATTTACCAATGGTTGATCACATAACTAACTATAAAAGCTGCATTTGTTTAAGAAGTACATACTATGCGCAAGGGTTGTTGAATAAGTAAAATCTAAAATTGATATTGCTTTTTTTGCAGCCACACGTATACTCTTTCGACGCTTAACGTTGGGCCAGAGGTACAGGCTGGGAAAAAGGGTTTATTAATGATTGATCAGATTAACTAGCTCAAAGAGATGGTTTGATTTTAGGGGTACGTACTGGGGTTGGTTTTTTTGAAATATGCAACTAATTATTGATAATACTTTTCTGCAGCTAGACGTATACCCATTCGACACTTAACGTTGGGCTAGAGGTACAGGCTGAGGAAAAGTATTTACCAATGGTTGATCACATAACTAACTATAAAAGCTGCATTTGTTTAAGGGGTACATACTATGTGCAAGGGTTGTTGAATAAGTATAATATAAAATTGATATTGCTTTTTTGCAGCCACACGTATACTCTTTCGACGCTTAACGTTAGGCCAGAGGAGCAGGCTGTGGAAAATGGGTTTATCAATCACAAAAAAGTTGACCTTGACCACTAGGTATTATCTTAACTAAATAATTCGAGGGAGGCTTTTATTGTAAAAATATAGCATCATGTTAAAGGGGAAGGTATGTAGTCTTTACACCGATCTAGTATCACGTCTACTAGTGCTAAATAAGTAGTTTTTGGTTAGCATTTTAGCTGCAATCGACGGAAAAAGTAAATCATAAGAACAGAAATATTCAAATAACCGATTAAGGTACTTCAGCGAGTTTTTCATTGTTAATCAAAAGCTAGTGTTTGGCTGAAATAATAGAAAAGTCTGTCACAAATACTGGTCTAGGTTTGTTGTATTGTCGGCATTGCTTTTAGGTTAGAAGTACCAATATCGTTGTTGTCACGACATCCAATCTTATTTTTGACGATTCATTCTAGAAGGCATTTTTGTGTGAAGCTCAATTCAAGGTCTGGCTATACTAGGACTGAGAATTATTGATATTTACTCCCCGATTCTGATGAAGGACTGTGCCCGAATATATAATCTTCAGTGTTTTTTACATTTCCGGATTCGAGGGGAGAGGCCAGGGAACATCTTAGCAACTCATCATCATGCTCCTCGCCGCAGCACTTCAAAAGTTATCAAAGTTTGAAAACTTAGACGCGTTAGTGTTAAATGTTTCTAAATTTTTTAGTTATTCTAAGTCTAGAGATTATAAATGCTGCCCAGGGTTGCCAGTTTTTTCAGCGGAAAAAGTCAAACCTAGTTAGAAAAAGGTCAAAAGAGGGGCAAAATTTCATTTCCACTAAAATAGCCAAATAAACACCACAAAAGTCAGATTTGAAGCTAAAACGACCCCTAGCGGTAGTCATAAAACCACAGAAAAGCGACTTGTAACACTTTAAAGCTAATTTTTGACAGTTTGATATTGACGTGACGCAATATTTTTAGCACACCACCCATCAATAGAAAGCCAGGGGTGCCCCTCCAACCCCGCGTGGCCATCGAATGATTTTATCCACATAGCGAGAACTTTTTTGGTATCATCAATCCCCCCCACTTTTTGACCAACGATTTCCTGAACTCAGTCAAAATGTGAGTAAACCGGAAATTTGTATATCCAGCCGTTGCTGAAGGCAACGAGGAGCCCAAATGCGAAAAGTTTTTGACACTAACGTGTAAAGTTTGCTGTCTGCTTTGCCGGGATTTCCCGTAACTTTGCGCTTTGTTTCGTCTTCGCACGATGGAGTAGACAGCCACGGGTGAAAGTTTTTTAGCATAATTTTTGTGGATTGCCAATTTGGGACCAGAAATAGAACAAAGTTATAATTATCGGGTGGTTTGCCGTCTTATCTTCGCTAGGCGAGTCTGCATTTGGTCAATTTTAACACGCGCATTGACGGGGCTCTGAGCCACCTTCGCATTGACCGGGGGCGGGTACCCGCCCCCCTAAGATCTCGAGAACCACGGTAGGTAGCGAAAAACGGTAAACGGCGTTGGGCTGCCCATCCACTTCTCCATCGAAAACATTTGAACCATTTTTTTGTCAGGTCACATTAAGGTCACGAGAGGTCAAAACATGCCCGTCATAGGGATAACATGTAAATTCAGTTTTTTCGGCCATTACATCTGAACAAGTAAAGATAGAGCAAAACTACTTGAATTATATGAATCCTCTTAGGAAGCCAAATCGAATGATATATAATTTGACCTTGCTAGGTCAAATCAAGGATTTGACCAGACCTGAGGTCAGGTCAGGGTCAAATTATATAAAATGCATATCATTAGAACCGCAAAGCCCAGGCGTGTCTAATGCAGCTAAAATAAATGCTCTATCACCATCCGTTACTGAGTTATTCCGTAAAAACCACTTTTCCCATGTATTTCCTATGGAGAGGTCATGCCTCGTACCTGACCTTAGGTCATCGATATCAAAAAATACCGGAACATATTTTAGAGAACTCGGTGGGGCCATTATGTGATATGAGTTTCAATCGGATAAGTTCACCCTGCTCCGACTTATGCTATCTTAAACTTTTTTTAGGCCGGGTCACTTGACCTGTGCTGGTGACCTGACCTGAGATGACCTAACCTTAAAATTTTCACAGAAGTTATAAAAATGATGAGGAAAAAGGTATACCAAGTACGGCGGCGCTACGCGCCGCCGTTTTTCTACTATCTCCGAAAAACCCGAGGGGGTGGGTACCCGCCCCCGTCAATGCGCTTGTTAAGTTATCTGTCTATTTCATTGGGGGCCAATTTCCGGGCACTGGGGGGGCATTTCGGCCGACTGGGGGGCAAATGGCCCCCAGTTAATATGTTAAAAAATAGCCCGTGTTACGGACCACTTTGTTGTACGAAGAACTAGCTCACCGTACCCGATAATACTAGGTTTGCGAATAGATCCTCCTTACATACCGAGCCATAGCTCTGCTTCTGGCGACGGAATTAATTCCAAACATCCAGGTTCCTGCCCAATTTAGGTTTAAGAAATGTATGAAGGTTTCAAAGGGTTGTTCAAACTTTTATTTTAGAGATATTCCGGAAAACATGGGGGGTGGACAGAATGCACCCCCTCTCACTGACAGGAATACGGTTAAATGTGGTTCTTTAGAAATCCTATTCAGGTGAAATATTTTGCGATCAGCATGAGATAACGTTTTTGGAGAGGAACAAATTATGGCTGCAACGGTGACGCGGACCTGTTTAATGGTTATGCTCTATCACGGAGCCACAGGCTTCGCCAGTATACAGCTACCGTGGCGCGCAGACACGATTCCTGGATGTATCGCCCCGCCCACAACTGCACCGCTTGTGACGCACGAGACAGGGGTGGGTACCTCCTCTGACGCAAATCTGTTGGCTGGGCGCGGTGTGTTTGGATTCTGGACGTACAACATTCACGTTAGTCATTACTGCATGGGAGAGCAAAATTGTTTGCTTCATAGTCAGTTGGATAGACAGACAGACAAACAGTCAGAGAGGCAGACAAACAGACATACAGATAGGCAGGCAAACAGACAGGTAGGCAGACATTTGTTTATGCCGCCGTCGACTAACTGTTGGGGATCCGATTGTGTGCCTTCCCAATCAGTGCCGCCGTCGACCAACTGTTGGTGGATCCGATTGTCGCAGATCGCGGGCCAGTCCGTGCCACTCTGTGGCGTTGGCCAATATTTAGTGCAGGCCTGGGGGCAGGTAGCATCGTATCCTGAAGAGCGGTAGAAAAGCGGTAGCCCCACAGAGTCGAGTTGCGCGCTGACACCGGCCAAGGTCGGACGTGCCTCGCCGGAGCTCCGTGGTAAGGTATGGGGTTAGCGCCAGGCACCTGGGGGCTCCCGCAGTGTGACGCAGTGCGGGGCGAATGTACCTTCCAGCCCCATGTGAACAGTTACGCTGATGTTGTACTGCATCAGCCAGGGTATTTTTTTAAGGAAAAGTCAGTGGGGGGCGGGGGGGGGGTCATTTCTTGTGCTGGCCATTAAAGTGTGTTCAAGGGGTCAATACCCCATTTTGAGGTGGTTTAATCAGGGGCGTAGCCAAGGGGGGCCGGCAGAGATAACGACTCCCCCCTGAGCGCCCGAAAGGCCCTCCTGAAGAAACGATTCTGTACCAACCAGGGCACTTTTTACCCATCAGGGCCCTATTGGCGCTGTTGCAGTGGTCCTTTTGGGGCGCCGCCCCCCCTCCTGAGCGAAATCCTGGCTACACCCTGGGCTGGACGCGCTAGTGTTAAAAAAATGTTTCTCAATTTTTTAGTTATTCCAAGTCTAGAGATTATAGATGCTGTCCAGGGCTGCCAGGTTTTTTAGCGGGAAAGATAAAACCGAGTTATAAAAAGGGTCAAAGAGGGGCGAAATTTTATTTCCACTAAAACAGTCAAATAAACACCACAAATTCCAGATTTGAGGCTAAAACGACCCCTAGCCGTGCTCATAAAACCACAGAAAAGCGACTTGTATCACTGTTTAACCCACGCCCCACCGCAGGTCCGGCGCCACGGTCGCCTCGCCGGGGGGCCATCGATGCCCCCTCTCTTACTCAGAAATTATGGGGGTTAGCGCAAATCTGCAAAGTGCATTAGAAAGCTTGCGTGAATTTGATAAGAAATTACTTAGCATGTTTAAGCGCTCAGGTTAATAGTTTGACCTCCAGAGGTAAAGTTAGGTCACGATAGGCTATTCTCACTCAAATATGGAATGCTTAAGAAAACTGGGCATAACTCTTAGCCAATAAAGCTATTGAGATCTGAGATCTGGTAAAGTACATTTGATAGGGAAATGCCAGAACTTTTTCCGCTATGTGGAACGTAGTGACCTCCCGCCAGAGGCGACCCCTGGAGGTCACCTCGTGACCTAATATGACTTGAGGTCACGAAAAGTCAGAAAGTGACTTTGCCGTTTATCAAATGAAAACCAGTGACAAGACATATACGATGGTATTTGATTCAGTGCTCTAGCTTAATTAGGTCAAAAGTTACTGTCAAAATACTGTTTTTGACCCCTGGTGACCTTGGATGACCTTGGAGAGGCCAATTAGCAAATGTGACCTCTGGGATCCATAAAGAGGTGTCCAAAAACGCTGTTCTGAGCAGTATGAGCATTTGCAGTCATTTTTGTGACTTTTAGTTCATAGGAAAGCTTTTCCCCTTGCTTTTCCAATGGAAGAGATTGCCTCGTGACCCCAGCTCAGGTCACGAAATCGAAAAATCACGGATATACACCTTGTAGACCCTGGAGGGGTCATGAAGTGTAGCAAGTTTCAAATTGATCGACAAAGAAATGTAGCTCTTATCGAGGTCAAAAGTTGAAGTGAGGTGACCTTGGTTGACCTTGTCTGGTGACCTGAACTTGAGTGACCCGGGGTAAAAATTCAGGGATGGTGGGAAAATGATTGGGTGAAAGATAGAGCCCTCAACCGCGGTGTTACGTCCAATTGTTTTTCTGCTATCCCGAAAAAAACTTAGGGGGGCCATCGACGGCCCCGGTGATAACCCCGGTGGGTTGAGGGTTAAAACTAGTTGTTGACAGTTTGATATTGATTTGACGCAATATTTTTAGCACACTACCCAACTAATAGAGAGCCAGGGTTTCCCTTCCAGCCCCGCGTGGACATCGAATGGCCTTATCCAGTTAACCAGAACATTTTTAGGATCACCAATCACCACCCCCCCTCCACTTTTGACCAAAAATTTCCTGATCTCAGTCAAAATGGAAGTAAACCGGAAATTTGTATAACCAGCCGCTGCGGAAGGCAACGAGGAGCCCACATTTTTAACACGCGCATTGACGGGTTGGCGGGTACCCGCCTCCCATCGGGTTTTTCGGAGATAGCAGAAAAATGGCGGCGCGTGGCGCCGCCGTACTTGACATGCCTTTTCCCTCATCATTTTTACAACTTCTGTGAAAATTTGAAGGTTAGGCCATCTCAGGTCAGGTCACCAGTACTGGTCAAGTGATCTGACCTAAAAAAAGCTTAAGATAGCATAAGTTGGAACAGGGTGAGCTTATCTGATTGAAACTCATATCACATAATGGGCCCACCGAGTTCTCTAAAATATGTTCCGGTATTTTTGACATCGATGACCTAAGGTCAGGTACGAGTCATGACCTCTCTCTATTGGAAATACATAAGAAAAATGGTTTTGACTAAATAACTCAGTAACGGATTGTGATAGAGGGCTTATTTTAGCTGCTTTAGACTCGCCTTGTCTTTGCGGTTCTAATAATGTGCATTTCATATAATTTGACTTTGACCTGACCTCAGGTCAGATCAAATCCTTGATTTGACCTAGCAAGGTCATATTATATATCATGCGATTCGGCTTGCTGCGAGGATTCATACAGTTCAAGTCGTTTTGCTCTATCTTTACTTGTTTAGATGTAATGGCCGAAAACCTTCATTTATAGGTTATCCCTATGACGGCATGTTTTGACGTATCGTGACCTTAAATGAGACCGGACAAAAATGGTTGAAATATTTTCGATGGAAAAGTGGATGGGCTGCCCAATGCCGTTTACCGTCTTTTGCTACCTACCGTGGTTCTCGAGATCTTAGGGGGGCGGGTACCCGCCCCCTTCGTCAAAGCGAAGGTGGCTCAGACCCCCGTCAATGCGCGTGTTAAAGTTTTTGGTACTAGCGTGGAAGTTTGCTGTCAGCATCAGGTTGAAGTTTGGCTGGCCCCCTCACTTTTTGCCCATGGCGACGCTTATGTATGCTACCGCCACAATAATAAATAAAAAGGCTAAGCACTTCATACCGCCACACCAGCAAACAGTCTTAAGCACTTTGACTGCATCGTGTCCTGTCTAATCCACGAACGAGCTCTTAGCGCTGACAACTGACTGCGTGTGAAACCATCATGCAATGTCGCAGTACTGGCTGGGGTGTGGGCTTCCGGTTGTACAGAACAGGATGTTGGATTGGTTGTAGGCCAGCGTTCTTCTCCACCGTTGTGATCACTTTAAGCTGAGTCTGCTTTGCCGGGACTTCCCGTAACTACGCGCTTTGTTCGTCTTCGCACGATGGAGTAGACAGCCACGGGTTAAAATTTTCAACACAATTTTTTGTGGATAGCCAATTTGGGATCCGAAATAGAACAAAGTTATAATTATCGGGCGGTGTTCTGTCTTATTTTCGTTAGGCGGGTATGCATTTGGTCAATTTTACGTCATCTGTCTATTTCACTGGGGGGTCAATTTTCGAGCACTGTGGGTATTTCGGCCGCCTGGGGGGAGGGCAAATACCCCCACCCAGTTAACATGTTAAAAAATGGCCTGGCATCAGCCCAACAAGAGGTGGCACTATTCATAATTTCCAGACGTGACCTGGTGTGAAGTGCAATGTCGGATTCGGAGAGCGAGTGAGACAGAGTGTGCCCAAGGAAGCATCGGAGGACACAGACGGCGCGCGTGGCCGCAACCGAAAACGCCCATTGTCGTCACGCGCAGCGATGCCATTCCTTGGGATTTGTCCGAAGATCTTGTGATTCGAGCAGTTTTCGTGGGACATTGGGAAAGAGGCCTGTTTTCTTGGGATATCCGCGAATTCTTTGGCATAAACTTGTTTTCGCGGGATTGCAGCGCATTGGCTACAGACAACAAACTAAGCAGGGGTTTCTCCCATTTTGAAACATCTTTAGGGCTAAAATGATGATTTCATGGTGACCAAGTTTTATCTTTTTTCTGACAAAGCCCAGCTATTGGTCGTATATGTTTGGTCGCAGATGTTCTTAGTGGCAGATTAATTGACGAGTCAAATTTTCTTGAGTCCACTCGACTCTGACTCGCACCTTAACAGCTGACTCTGATTCCGACTCGGCACACCGTTTAGACAATGGTAAGTATAATCGATTCAGCCAAAATTAAGAAGTGAGTCGACACAACTCGTACTCAACGAAGCATTGAGTCGGAGTCGACTCCGGCTCAGAATGGTGATAGAGTATTCACACATAAAATCCGCAATTCCTTCAATATTATGCAAATTGCAATGCAATTATTTATAACATCAACTGTTTATTAACTGCACAGTTCCTCCAATAACATACAATGCTACATGATAAATATTTGAAATTAAATTGACCAAGCATTCTAGTATAAAACTTGAAGTGAAGATCCCTATTTTAGCCAAAACCCCCTGGATCACTCACTACCATTAGCTATTTCGTCACTTGTCGAAATTCATATCGCCAACGATATAAGACTTGCTCGGCATTTCTACATTCCATTGGCAAAGACAAATTACAGATAATTTGCATTGTCATATTCAGCTCCAAAAGCTTGGAATCAGATTATACGAGTATGCCCTGTTTTTCCAGACATTAGCCAGGTACCAACGTTGACACTTTAAAAGCTCACATCATAAATATATTGATAAGTTTTGAAGTGCTGCGGCGAGGAGCATGATGATGAGTTGTTAAGATGTTCCCTGGCCTCTCCCTCGAATCCGGAAATGTAAAAAACACTGAAGATTATATATTCGGGCACAGCCCTTCATCAGAATCGTGGAGTAAATATCAATAATTCTCAGTCCTAGTATAGCCAGACCTCGAATTGAGCTTCACACAAAAATGCCTTTTAGAATGAATCGTTAAAAATAAGATTGGATGTCGTGACAACAACCATATTGGTACCTCTAACCTAAAAGTAATGCCGACAATACGACAAACCTAGAGCAGTATTTGTGATAGTCTTTTCTATTATTTCAGCCAAACACTAGCTTTTGATTAACAGTGAAAAACTCACTGAAGTACCTTAATCGGTTATTTGAATATTTCTGTTATTCTTATTTACTATTTTTCCGTCGACTGCAGCTAAAATGCTAACCAAAAACTACCTATTAAGCACTAGTAGACGTGATACTAATTCGGTGTAAAGACTGCATACTTTCCCCTTTAAGATGATGCTATATTTTTACAATAAAAGCCTCCTTCGAATTATTTAGTTAAGATTGTACCTAGGGGTCAAGGTCAACTTTTTTGTAATTGATAAACCCATTTTCCACAGCCTGCTCCTCTGGCCCAACGTTAAGCGTCGAAAGAGTATACGTGTAGCTGTAAAAAAACATTATAAATTTTACATTATACTTATTCAACAACCCTTGCCCTTAGTATGTGCCTCTTAAACAAATGCAACTTTTATAGCTAGTTAATGTGAACAATCATTGGTAAATAATTGTTCATTTACCAATGATTGTTCACATTAACTAGCTATAAAAGTTGCATTTGTTTAAGAGGCACATACTAAGAGCAAGGGTTTTTGAATAAGTATAATGTAAAATTTATAATGTTTTTTTTTACAGCCACACGTATACTCTTTCGACGCTTAACGTTGGGCCAGAGGAGCAGGCTGTGGAAAATGGGCTTATCAATTACAAAAAAGTTGACCTTGACCCCTAGGTACAATCTTAACTAAATAATTCGAAGGAGGCTTTTATTGTAAAAATATAGCATCATCTTAAAAGGGAAAGTATGCAGTCTTTACACCGAATTAGTATCACGTCTACTAGTGCTTAATAGGTAGTTTTTGGTTAGCATTTTAGCTGCCGTCGACGGAAAAATAGTAAATAAGAATAACAGAAATATTCAAATAACCGATTAAGGTACTTCAGCGAGTTTTTCACTGTTAATCAAAAGCTATTGTTTGGCTAAAATAATAGAAAAGACTATCACAAATACTGCTCTAGGTTTGTCGTATTGTCGGCATTACTTTTAGGTTAGAGGTACCAATATGGTTGTTGTCACGACATCCAATCTTATTTTTAACGATTCATTCTAAAAGGCATTTTTGTGTGAAGCTCAATTCAAGGTCTGGCTATACTAGGACTGAGAATTATTGATATTTACTCCACGATTCTGATGAAGGGCTGTGCCCGAATATATAATCTTCAGTGTTTTTTACATTTCCGGATTCGAGGGAGAGGCCAGGGAACATCTTAACAACTCATAAATATATTTATTGAAAATTACAAATCACAACAGGAAGACTATCTAAAAAATTGTGTCTTGATTCTTGCAAGAGTGTTCTATGCAATGTTTTCAATTTTTGTTACAAAGTTACTTTGAAGCCCATATGCCGTCTTTTATTTTTTCATTTTTCCTTTGTCACTTATGGTCAAGGACTCAGTGTTTCAAATACCTAACCCACTAACACCCTAAAAATCATTCTCTCGTCTCCCTCGAATGTCACTAGTTGACCTATTTTTTTCGAAGCAGGCGTGCGGAAATAAGTTAACATTTATGGCGGAGTACGGAAGTCGAAATAAAAACATGCATAGAGTGGGGAGGTGTGTGACCCTTCAATTTCTTACTAATGTACCTATCCTATCTTTTGCTAGTGGACACATCCTAGTTGGGTCGCGCGAGTAAGGCAGGGCACTCCTGCACCACCCATTAAACGGGAAGTGGAATGAAAAAAGCTAACAGGTGAGAAAGCTCAAGATTCAAGGGCCTGAGGGCTTTTCATTTTGAATGCATGTCCTTCATGAGCAAAGTCATAATTTAAGCAAGAAGCGACGTTTCAAATGCAAAGAACAGTAATCAATATTTCATCATATGACATTTTGAGGGGCAATCCCTGCCCCCGTACAATAATATTCCTGCCCCAGTATATTCTGAACGATTCTGCGACGATTTTAACTTGGAAATACTACACTGCATATTCACAAGCACCTTAAAAAATCACGAACACTCGCCACCTCGTCCTCCCGAAAAAGCTGATGGTGCATTGAAGGTGTTACGAATCTGACTTCGGATAGGACAAACGATGTTGATGCACAACACTTAAAAAGTTACGTGATTTGAAAAAAAATGAACAAAATGCAGGTCTAGGAAACGTATCTTGCCCTCAGGCCACCAGAGCTGTAATCGCTGTTATTATTGTTGCGCACCATGATGATTTATTAACTAGCGCACAGGGGCAGTGCGTGGTATATAATAATAATCATCATCACAATTTGAAGAAGGGGGATTTTAAAGAATTTATGCACATTTTTATGTAAGCTTCACAGGTTGAAATTACTTGAGCAATGCCACAGATAGGACTGAGTTTAATTTTCCGTATACAGACAATATTTATTATAGTAGGACTGTATATGTATTTATACCCAAAAGGCACATACCCAATTATAGGTGAAGTCAGTGAAAGGTAAAAGGTAAGATCAGGAACAGTCTGCTCCTAAAAACGCGCTAGAAACCATTTCAAAATACAACAAGCACAGATAAACAAACTGTGTCACTGACCTGGAATAGCTGGTTGAGGTGCCGTAAAAGAGACGATACACTTCTTAAGTCGTCCAATAGGATCCGTCACAATATCGCAAGTTGGTGACAACGCTAAAAAATGGTTTACAACACGAGGAGCCCGCACAAACACACTTGACTGTACAGCGTACACTCGACCAAAAAGCACGTCTCAGAAAGTTGCACCAGCATTCCTGGTGGTTCCAGAGGGTACATGAAGCGAGAAACATTCCAAAAGATGAGATGATGCGATGAGGCTTCTAAATGCCTTGCATGTGAATAAGATGTCGTGTTGCACACGCCTCGTCATTGAAGTACGAACATCATAAAGCTTCGTCAATTCTTCGAAATCTAATGAAGGCAGGCTGGGTCAACATGGTTCGCAAGCCACATCAAAAACCTGTGCTGAATTATTACAGATTTCATGTTTCCTTTCAATGGCCGATCTATGAAGGGAAAGTTTCGACAATGGAAACATGAAATCGGTTTAGTTTCAGCAGCACTTGTTTGCGCTTCCGTAAACATCGAAGTAATCTGACCTGCAGTTAAGATCAGCCCATTGAATTGCAAAGACAAAGGCCCACAGAGGCAAATTTGCTAAATTTTGGAATACAGTTACAATGGTTCCCTGGTGGCAGAAATGTCGTTTTACCATCGCTATTTTCCTCGTTAACGCAATGCCTGTTATATTGTATAATCTAAGTCCTACCAAATGTTGACAAGTGCCGCTGCGAGCGGTGTCACCAGCAACAGAGGTATATTGAAAACTCGCGCACAGTACAGATGAGCTTGACCCACGATGTTAAAGCTGGAATGACTGCAAACTCCACAAAATACCGTGAGATGGGTAACATCACTGTTTTGCCGACCAATTTTGGACCCACACAGTAGAGAGCTCAATATTTGGTATTTGTGAGAATTTTCATTCGTTATGCGCGATCTCGAGATTATAAAAAATTGCAATTATGAGGTGATATTCGGAATCAGCGGCCCAAAATGCATCAGAAAACACCCTGAGGCCGCGTTTCTAAATAAAATTGAATAAGAGCCATCCTACTGTATACGCACCCTTAAAGGGAATTTGGCACCTTTATAAGGTGACTTTAACTGAGATAGCCAAGTTTTAAAGCATGGCAGAAAACCCGGTACTCAATATATCATTTGTCTTGAAACTAAAAATTTCCGTAGAGAAAAGCTAAAAACCTACCTGAAATGTACCAAAAAATATACTCAAGCATTCCGGCCACAGTTGTCAGCTGTTGGCGTGACGATATGGCTGACGTCACGGTGAGTAGTCAGTCAATTGAAGCCTATTGAATATGGTAGTAGTTCCCAGATCATGGCGTCATCAACAGGCAGAGGTTTATTTCTTATCCTAGAGGAGCATTTTAGAAATATGAATATTTAGCTTATCAAACATTTATCAGAGAAATCATGGATGGTTTCATGATTTTACGGCAAAAATACCCCTAATTACACCAAATTCCGGGATTCGACCAAGGTTCCACATTCCATTTCATACACCAGCGACGCAAAGCAGGCAGTCGTGGCAAGGGTTATAAATTTAGACGTAAAAAAGTCTACTTGACTTCC
Source organism: Lepas anatifera (assembly GCA_034440635.1). Taxonomy (NCBI): domain Eukaryota; kingdom Metazoa; phylum Arthropoda; class Thecostraca; family Lepadidae; genus Lepas; species Lepas anatifera. Next base: position 103,650 of record JAOTON010001535.1, read on the forward strand.
CAGGCATGCGACAGAAGCAGTTTAACATGACACAAATACAAACAGGCTACATGGTGAGTATAGCTACACTGGTGAATCTATGCAGTTAGAGTTAAACTCAATGTTGGGCGGGAACAGACAACTTCAAGTAAACGCCAGCAACAGGGCGCTGCTCGACCGGGTGCAGCTGGCTCTTGTCCGACAGTTGTTTACCAACTGCATACGGTCCATACAGAATAATGCAGTCCGCGTAATTCATGCGAGAAAGCAGTTCACGCAGTCCAACCATACAGAGAAAGGAATCGGTGATGTCATAAGCCAGATATGAAAAGAAAAAGGATGACTAGGCTCTCATTCCATTGCTTTATCTCAGCGATGAATAGAAGCCGCTCCGGCTTCTCCTGAAGAAGCTCAGAAGACAGGAAGGCACAAGGTCCTACTCACTGTGCCTGTGGAGCCGACTCGGTACCCCAATGTTCGTCAGCAGGATTGTTGTAGGACCCGTGGCAGAGTTGTGACTGGAGTCAATTAGTATTGTTGTTCGCGCTGGCTTCACGAAGAATTAGCCCTTGATATAGCTGATAACAATTAAGATAAGGAGGGGCAAGAAGCAGAGCTTGAAGCGCATCCTGCTTGTCTGTTCACATATTGAAGTCAAAACGTAAGGCTACTTATTATATTAATAAGGGTTGGGATCTCAGGGAGCTGGTGCAAGCATTGTGAGATATCACAAACAGGTTGGGATAAATAACATGTTCGTATTTGGAGGCGATACATTTTGTATAGAATGTACAGGCTATGGGATGGTAAGGTACGAAGAAGCAAGTATTGAATGAAATCTATCAGAAGTGCAAAAGTTCTAATAGGAGTCTCAAAATATTCGATTAGTAACATCCTTGAAAAAGGATCGCGACAGGGGAAGGTCATCTAGAGACCTTATATTTGGGGCGATAGTATCATTCCAAGCGATTGGAGCAGCTATGAAGAGCGAAAAATTACGGTAATTAGTAGGAGCGGATGGAACCGTGACATGGTTTCCAGTTCTCATGACTCTATCACGATTTGATTGGGTGTTTGTAAAATTTTCAGCCAGAGGAGGGGTCAGTGTATTAGCAAGGTGTGGATGGAGGGTGAGGAGCAGCGAATGTTAAACAAGATCCCGAAATTTCAGAATTTGTAATTCCTTAAAAGGTTCGATGTGTGATCGTGAACGCCGCTTAGCAATTATTCTTACCATCTTTTGAAGAGTTACAAGTTAACACGCGCCCCGCTGGGGGCGAAATTCGTCCCCCTCCCGGTTTTCCCCAGATAGCTCAAAAACGAAGAAACGCAGAACAACGAAACTTACAGTACCTTATCCCTGATCCATTTTAAACTCTGACAAAAATTTTTAGGTAAAGTCATGTCAGGTCAAGGAGCTATTCAAGGTTAAGTGACACGACCTCAAAACCTAAAATCACGAGGTTGAAGCGGCGCACAGTGGTCGGAAACGGCCTCACGGATGGCCACCGAGGTTTTTGTTCATGTTCATTTTGCCACAGCACTAAAACAGTTTAACCGATTCACCCCAAATTTTCAGCAGATCATGCTATATCAATTGCAATGAGAGGGGTATACTTAAGTTGATTCAACTAACACCCACAATGGAGAGGGGTCTGACACTAACGCGCACTGTAGGGGGGGCGTGGTAAACCCCCTTTAAGATCTCAAAAACTAAAAGACACAGAAAAACTCTGTTTGGAGGGTGGGTGGGGGCTATGGTGATCTACATCATGACAAATTTTCATTGACCTAGGTCAATATCTTCAAGGTCAAACGATGTCATAAACGTAAAATATTGGCTATGCTGGGAACCTATTGGGAAATACCGTTATTAAGCAGGAAAATGACGGAAATAAGCTAAAGGCAGACAAGGGTCATTGAGGGAAGGTAGAAAAAGCTTTGCTACAATTTTGGGGTCGAGGTCATCCAAGGTCATTGACCTATGAGGTCACAATATGATGACATATCGATAATGTACACTTTGACTAACACTTTTGCCGTGTTTGGTGGTAAATGGGGATTGACCTTTAAAAATGACCTTTAACCTTGACCTTTGACCTTGATCTTAATATTCAGGTATCTTAACTAGGACTTCATAGAATAATACACCTCCGACCGGGTAACGCTATTTGACCGGAAGCGCTGGGGTCAATGACCTTGAAAATTCTGATATGACCTTGACCTGTGACCTTCGACCTTAACTTATACTTTCCTGTGAGGTGACCTTGGCATATTATCCCCTTTATTTGTCGTTATGACGTCACCACTCGGTATCCAATGCAAGCGAGCTGGTTCTGCCGCGCAATGGTGGCAATCTCAAAATGCAGGTCTGACTTTGAAAGCCTATGCGTCACAAAACTTTCTGCCGATTTTTTTAGAAATCTTAACCAATCGATGCGCCGTTAAATTCTCTCGAATGTAGCCAAATATCATTTTTCGGCTCTACGAACTGTTCTTACGCCACCTCGGAAACAGGTGAGGGAGCCTCCGAAGTTCCCCACTAGTGCGCGTGTTAAGCAAATGAATTGACCTAACCCGACCCCTAATGACCTGGTCAGGTGTGCTGGCTCCGTATGCAAAAGGGCATACCCAGCCTCTTTTCAGAATAATCGTCTAATCGGGCTAAAACAAAATACATATTGCTATTCGGAACCCCTGAGTGAAATGCGTTTGTTATAATAATTGTTGGGGTTTAACGACGCACCAACTGCCAGGGTCATACGGCGTCGCCAACTCTCACCCTGTTGGAAGGGATTTCGGGAATCAGATCGACTTATTCAGAGGCTCTGCCGGGACTTGAACCCGGGACCAGTGGCTTAGAAGACAAGGGTGCTATCCACTAAGCCACCTCATCCCCGAAATGAGTTTGTAAGCTGCTTACCATTTGCTACTCTCGTTAAAACTGATGTTCCCAGAAGTCACAAAAGGTAACGTTGAATTTTCGCACTATAATATGGGTTTCTTTCATTTCATATATTCAAACGGCAGGAAGACCAAGATAGTAGTTATCAGTGTACCCCTCTCATCATAGCACGTCGAATCATGTGCAATATGAGCATGGTTTATGCATGGGTGACCTTGACCAAGGGTGATTCTGGGTAGGGTCAAGAAAGCCTATGAGCTTACAATAAAGATAATGTGCATAAAGGCGAGCAATACGACATGAGAAGCACCTGACAAGCGTCCCCCGCACCTCGCGGGCGGCCGGCGGGCCGTGGCGAGCCGCGGAGGCGCCGGGTGGCGGTCGAGTGAACGGCTCCGGGCGGCGGACGGCCCGGTACAATTTATACTGTGGGCAATTTTGCGCACATTTGCGCACTTAGCTCTCTGCAGGCCATGACGGAGAATTACTTGACCTATGTTTTCACAAAAAAGCTAATTGGCAGAAACGTAACTTTTTTTGTTTATCTATTCAAAGTCAGCAACTAGTTTGTAAGGTGGACTTGTGAAAAGGGTAATTAAAACGCAGATTATATACCTTTATTAAAATTAAAATTTACACATAACGCTAATCATCTTAACGCTGACATTATGAGGTACATTTTGATATCAATTATTTCTAGTCTGACTCAGTCTTTACGTTTATTATTCAAATTTAAAAAATCGGATCTAGCAGACGCATCGAGTGCCTTACTTCTGGATTTCATCATCGCCTTAATTTGATGAGTAATAAGTGCATCTTTCAACCAAATTAACTTGATAATAGTGGTCATTCAGAACACCCTGAACAATTTTCTTCACATCGGCAGCCATAAAACCCCTAAATTCCAAAATCAGAAAAACGTCCCCGTGGCCACCCACGACAGCGTTTCCGACCACAGTGCGGCGCCCAGGGAACATCAGCGAACCGATCAGTTTGAAACTTCCACAATATGATAAGATCATTAGGGTCTACAAATCTGCTATCTCGGAATTTTGATATTGTTGACCTAAGGTAGGGTCAAGTTTTTGGTCACCCTATTATAAGTATATGGTGAAAAATAGAATGGGCCCGTTTTAAGTAAATTCTGAATAGATAAAGCTGAACATCCTCAAACCATCTATTCATACCACGATCTTGACCATAACGTTGAGTTTTTGAGCATCTGACCTCTCAAAGTTCATGTCAGGTGACGGGCAGAGTTGTGAGACTCGCGAGTCAGAGTCGGAGTTTAACTCAAATTCTGACTCATTCGACTCTGAGTTGAGTTGAGTTGAGTCGAAAAATTTGACAAGTGAGTTGAGTTGAGTTGAGTCGGTTCACAAAACGTCAATGAGTTGAGTTGAGTTGAGTTGTGAAGACAGCGAGTCAAATAAGTGGATGAAAAAATTTGGCTCAACAGGTGGTAAACATGATGTCAAGTAAAAGTGTTTAAATTTATCTACCTTTTGCAAACCTCTTTTAACCTCCTTTATAATGCCTTTTAAATACATTTACCTTAAAATACCCTTTCCCTTCAGAATTTCAATTGTTTAAATCAAAGTTTCAATTTGTTTCAATATATCAATAACTATATGGTTCAATTGCGTATTCTAACCCTCGCCCCACAGGGGCCATCGATGGCCCTCCTTAAGGTTTTTTTCGGGATAGCAGAAAAACGACGAAACGCAGGACCGCGGTTGAGGGCTCTATCTCCCACCCCATCATTATCACATCATCCCTGAAATTTTACCCCGGGTCACCCAAGGTCAGGCCACCAGCCGAGATCAACCAAGGTCACCTCACTTCAACTTTTGAGCCCTATAAGAGCTACGTTTCTCAGTCGATCGATTTGAAACTTCCTACAGTTAATGACCTCGCCAGGGTCTACAAGGTGCACATCCAGGATTTTTTTATTTCGTGACCTAAGGTCAGGTTACGGGGAGACTTCTCCCATTGAAAAAGCAGGGGAAAAGCGGTATTATGATCTAAAAGTCACAAAAACGATTGCAAATTCTCGGCATGCTCAGAAAAACGTTTTTGGACACTCGTTTATGGATCCCAGGGGTCATATTTTCCCTTTGACCTATCCAAGGTCATCCAAGGTCACCAGGGTAAAAACAGAATTTTGGCAATACCTTTTGACCTAATTAACACGCGCATTGACGGGGGGCGGGTACCCGCCCCCCCTCGGGTTTTTCGAAGACAGTAGAAAAACGGCGGCGCGTAGCGCCGCCGTACTTGGTATACCTTTTCCCTCATCATTTTTACAACTTCTGTGAAAATTTTAAGGTTAGGTCATCTCAGGTCAGGTCACCAGTACAGGTCAAGTGACCCGACCTCAAAAAAAGTTTAGGATAGCATAAGTCGGAGCAGGGTGAACTTATCCGATTGAAACTCATATCACATAATGGCCCCACCGAGGTCTCTAACATATGTTCCGGTATTTTTGATATCGATGACCTAAGGTCAGGTACGAGGCATGACCTCTCCATTGGAAATACATGGGAAAAATGGTTTTTACGGAATAACTCAGTAACGAATGATGATAGAGCATTTATTTTAGCTGCATTAGACTCGCCTGGGCTTTGTGGTTCTAATGATATGCATTTTATATAATTTGACCCTGACCTGACCTCAGGTCACGTCAAATCCTTGATTTGACCTAGCAAGGTCAAATTATACATCATTCGATTCGGCTTGCTGCGAGGATTCATATAGTTTAAGTCGTTTTGCTCTATCTTTACTTGTTCAGATGTAATACCCGAAAAACTGAACTTTACATGTTATCCCTATGACGGGCATGTTTTGACCTCTCGTGACCTTAAATGTGAACTGACAAAAAAATGGTTCAAATGTTTTCGATGGAGAAGTGGATGGGCAGCCCAACGCCGTTTACCGTTTTTCGCTACCTACCGTGGTTCTCGAGATCTTAGGGGGGCGGGTACCCGCCCCCGTCAATGCGAAGGTTAAGCTAGAGCGTTGAATCAAACACCATCGTGTATGTCTTTTCACTAGCTTTCATTTGATATACGGCAAGGTCACTTTCTGACCTGTGATGACCTCAGGTCATATGAGGTCACGAGTTGATCTCTGGAGGCAAACCACTGGTGGGAGGTCATTACGTTCCACATAGCGGAGAAAGTTCTGGCATTTTTCTATCCAATGTAGTTTACCCCTGACTTGAGTTTTTGCTGGGGGAAGCCCCTGTCGCTCATAATGAGATGAATAAATAAGTGAATAAATTACCAGGTCTCAGTAGCTCTAATGGCATAAGAGTTATGCTCAGTTTTCTTAAGCATTGCATATTTGAGTGAAAATAGCCTATTGTGACCTAACTTGACCTCTGGAGGTCAAACCATTGACCTGAGCGCTTAAAATGCGGTGTAATTTCTTACTGCATTCACGCGAGCTTTCTAATGCACTTTGCAGATTTGCGTTAATCCACATATTTTCGGAGTTAGAGATGCCCCCGGTACCCCCGGGTGGGGCGAAGGTGGCGCTGGACCCCAGGTGGGGCGCGGGTTAAAGGTCCATCCGGTCTAAAGAAATCCCTAGGCACACAAATACATATATTCGAAAATTTAACAGGTTCCTATCACTGGCCTGGTCTTAAACATTTGAAGTGGTAGAATGCACCACAAAGTACATTTCAAATATCTTAAAAACTTCTCATCTGCAATATTTAACATTACTTCTTTACTTCAACCACTCCAACAACAACATCCCTCGTCGTCGCTGATTGCGCCGATTGTTGTCGTCAGTGGTCTTCGTCTGAGAATAGTGCGTTCGCCATTGCTGCCTTTGAAGAACAAATTCAACCGAGTATAGGTTCGAGCTTAACTAGCCTCAAGGCAAGAAATGTAAAAATCACGTGATAATTCATAAAGTCATACAACTATTTATATACCTACATGTTATATTGTTTATTTTGTCCTAAATGCGCCATCTGCCGCCGCTCTTTTCACTTTAACTATTAAAAGCAGATACTGCTATTAGCAAAGGAAAATTGGACCCCGGATTGGAAAAAATGTTGAGACACCTTTATCGCAAGAATTAGAGGAATTATTTCATGCTACTGGTTTTGCCTGACCAGAGACCCTCGCCTGGCATCCGTACCATATTTAGAAAGCTATACAATTATAAATTTTCCGTGAAATCGTGCTCCAATTTTGAAGACCGATAGGTATGTACTGTATTCTAGGTTCTCAACCTAGCAATTGGATTGGGTTTAAAATATGAATGTATTAAAATTCAACACGTTGATAGATTTTCCATTTCTATTGTCCTGTGTCATATATAGTATACTTCTCTTAGGGTTTGCTTTAGTTCTTAGAATGAGCAATTGCAACTGGCGCTGTCTGGCGCTGGCCGCGGTCGAGTGCGGACGTGCCCGGTTGCGCTGCGAGGTGGATCGGCTTGACCCGCTGACCGGCTGCTACGATCGGGGTGCGGCCGTGCGGGCGGTGGCGGGCGCTGGGCTCCTTCATATTTTGTTCCTTTCCGAATATCTATTTCTAATTTCTTGCTTGTATCGACACTACTGAGTTCATTTCGACATATTCCTACATTCTCAAATATCCTGAAACATATTCTGTTGTTTCTTTCCGGTTCAGTTTTGGCACACATTGAATTGGTTATCAAGGTAGTCTCGCAGTTTAAGGAATTTTGAGTGGTCTAGTACCGGCGAGGATCCTTTATTTGGTTAATTAACTGCTTATCTAAGTTTCGGGAGCAATGTCAGACAAGGGTGATTTGATTGTGCTAAAAAGACTGGTGGAGGAACAGAGGGCTCATATAATGCAACTGGAAGCCAAGGTTGAAGTGGCCATGCAAATGGCAGAGGATGCTGAGGCCTACAGCCGCCAGGATTGCCTCATCCTAAGGGGGAGCTCTTGCCCTGCGTCCCGGGGCTAGTTTGAGAAGTGAGGTGGCACGACTGATATACTTTCACACAGGAGTAAAATTGGAAAATTGGCACATAAACACGGCTCATTGGTTGAAATTTGGAAAGTCTATCATCATCAGATTCAACAACAAAGAAATTAGAAACACTATCTACAGCAAAAGAGTTCCGAAAGACAAAACCAAGAGAGGACTATACATTCACGAATCTCTGACAATTTCAAAGGCCAAGTTAGTGGAAAAGTGTGTAGCTCTAAAAAAGGAAAAAATCATCACCTCATACTGGACCCAACAGGGACAAGTATACATAAAGAGCGGGAAAGACCTCCCTCCCATGCTACTGAAGCCTGACTGGAATGCTGATGACATTCGGGGACAAAATCGCTGCACAACCGAGGGCCTACAGCGAAGCAGTAAAAGTTGGGACTGTGCATGCCTCACGTGAACCCAGCAGTACCCCATCCAACACCGTGGCCACATCGGAAAATGACACCAGGAATGGGGAGGGGCAAAATTATAACAAAGCTAAGAGGTCACATGCAACAGTACCAGCAGAAGCAGGGGAGGGAGCGAAGGACGAAGTGCATGGACCTAGGAACGCAAACATGGCGAATGGAGAGCGGGAGACTGCTAGCCAATGTAAAGCCGATGGGGAAAAAAGTACACAAACAGGAGAAACACAGGGGAACAAACACGGGAGCTCTGGGGAAGGTGGGGCAGATGAGGTGTTACAAGGCGAGGCTGGACATGCATGTGGTACTAAGGTAGATTCGGAAACAGATGGAGTGAAGGCACAGACAGAAGTACTGTTTGGGGCGGAGGAGGAACGGGAAAAGGGTAGGTCTGATGAACATTGCGATACTTTCGGTACCCCAAAAATAAAAGCTCACCTGGGAAAACACCATCACCACAAAGCGACAAAAAAACAAAGAAAGTCCCAAAGAAGAAAAGCTAAATGGTAGACATGGATTCCACACATCAAAGTCTGCATTTCCTGGATCAAGATTTGGAGATGATGGTAAGCTGGTGAGCTTTGAATTTGATCCTTACAATTTTTCACGATACCACCATGATGTTATGAAAACTGTAAATATCCTATCGCAATATGACAGCATGATCAATTTGCATTTTCAGAAGAATAATTTGAACAATCACGGCACCTTAAATGACATGTGAAGCTCGAAACCCGTATGAATTCGCTTTTCTTGAGAATGATGTAAATCCAGATTCAGCCTTTATTAGAGTATCATCTCGATGTACGTATCATGAACTACCCATTCCAGTTTTAGGTCATACAGGGTTTTCAGTTCTACATTTGAATGCTAGGTCCGTCAAGAACAAGTTTGACGAAATTAAACAACTTTTGCAAAAATCAGCTATAGATTGGTCTATTATTTCCATATCTGAAACATGGCTTAGAAAGGAAATTGAAAAATATTTCGAGTTAGACAATTATACCATGTTTGCCTCTAGTAGAAATTCAACACAGGGTGGAGGTGGTACCGCAATATACGTGAATAGGCAATATGAATGCAAACACAGAAATGATCTAGAAGGAATTTTGGCAGAATCAACATTTGCAGAAGTAACATTAAAAACTGGACAGATGCAGCAAAGTATTATTTTCGGGGAGGTCTATAAACCCCCAAATTATAATAACGATGTGTTCCTGGAAGGTGTTGAAAAGCTCCTCGATAAACTGGAAAGTAATAAGCTGCAGATTTTGGCAGGGGACTTCAACTTTAACTTTTGGAAACTGCCAAATGATAGGGAGTCTTCCAAGTTCTTTAATATAATGTCTGCCTACAATTTTCTACCCACAATTTCAAAACCGTCAAGAATTGGCACGAGTGACCCCTCCCTCTTAGACAACCTTTTTTACAAGTGATATTAACTTAGTTAATCAATCTGGTATAATATTAGACGACATATCTGATCATTTACCTATATTCATGACTCTTCAGGAAGACACTCAAAACACACAAAACAAATGCCTAAATCGTATCACGGTTTTCGACAACACTAAGATTAACCAACTGAGAACATACATATCTAGTAATCTAAACAACTTTAATGCAATCACAGATCCTAATATCGCATGTCGAATGCTCATAAATACATTTCAGAACGGAATAAACTATTTTTCGAAAACCTTTACACCAAGTAGGAGAAAAACTGCGATAAAGCCCTGGATATCGCCTAGAATTTTGGCATGCATAAACCACAAAAACAAACTGTTCAAAAAGTATATTTCAAAAAAGCTTAAAAATCAGAATGACCCAGAACTAGAACAGCTAGAAGAATCATATAAAAGATACCGTAACGTTCTGACAGGAATTACAAGAGAAGCAAAGAGAAAATATTATAGAGACTCTTTTGATGCAAATGAAGGAAATGGAAAAGAAACATGGAAATTACTAAATGGACTAATTAATAAGAAACACAAAAATAATGACTATCCGGTAACATTCAAAACTAGCCAAGGAACACTGACAGATAACGAGGAGATTGCAAATGGTTTTAATGATTTCTTCAGCTCCGTTGGAACCACTTTAGAGGAAAAGATTCCTCCCTCGGACAAAAGCGCAGTTGACTACTTGCAGCCCCCTACATATGATGTATTTCAGAATAATATCTTAACAAATAATGAGCAAATCGAAAATATAATAAAGTCTTTAAATGCTGTTGGAGGAGGAATAGATAGGATAAGTTCTAGGATCTTAAAATCGACATACCAATGTTGTTTAAGTAATTTGGCACACTTCTTTAATCTCTGCTTATCAACTGGAATATTTCCAGATTTGCTAAAGATTGCGGTGATTATTCCGATTCATAAATCTGGAGACAAGGATAGGTTCAACAATTATCGACCTATATCTTTACTTCCAATCTTCTCTAAAATTCTGGAGAAGATATTACATCAATACATAGTTGAATATTTAGACGCAAACAACATTCTTTACAAATTACAATTTGGATTTCGTAAGCTACATAGCTCTTACATGCCAATTGCCCATTTATATGACACTGTTACGGAATGTTTAGAAAGAGGTGAGATTTCTTGTGGAATTTTTCTAGATCTAAAAAAAGCATTTGATACTGTTAGTTTCAGAATACTCTTAGAAAAATTACACTTTCTTGGAGTTCGTGGAAAACTTTATGACATTGTGTGTTCATACCTGAAAAATAGGTGTCAATTGACTAAATTTAAAGACATACACCTTAATCAGACATACACCTTAATGTTCGCGGATGACGTGAAAATGTATCGCAAAATTGATAGCGACGAAGATGTTGAGTTCCTACAGAGACAGCTGGACTCCCTTTGTTGCTGGTCTGCGACGTGGGGTCTGACTTTAAACCCGGCAAAATGCAAAATTTTAACTTTATCCCTGAGACGTGCTCCTGTCACTGGCACATACACTATAGGCGGGGTAGAATTAGAAAGAGTGTCAGTGATGCGTGATCTAGGCGTTTTTCTGGACGAAAAACTAACTTTCGGCGAACACGTGAACACCACTGTTTGCAAGGCCAATAGGGCATTGGGCTTACTTATGAGGTCCTTGCAGACCGGCAAAAACGGGCGAGCGTTCAATGAACGGAGCAAAAAATCTAAGATAAGCACATACTGTGCCAATGTTCGATCAATTTTGGAATTTTGTAGCGTGGTGTGGGGTGGAGCAGCTGACGTACACATGAAACGGATTGAACGTGTCCAGCATAAATTTTTTATGTGGTTGTGTGCTCGATGTCGAGTGGTAGGGCCCTCACTCCAGTATGAGGAATTGATGGATATTTGTGGAATGAGCTCTTTAGCGGCCCGACGAGAGCAGATGGATTTGATGTTTATAAGAGATGTCCATCGCCACAAAGTAGACTCTCCATTCTTGCTTTCTAAGCTCCCACTGGCTGTGCCCACCCGGCAGCTCCGCACCAGAGCTACATTTCATGTCATGTACGCCCGGATAAATACCGTCCGAAACGGTTTATTTTGTCGAATACCGAAGGCGTGCAACGCCTTTTTAAATGCAAACCGCAATGTAGATGTGTGGTACCATAGTGTCACCGAATTCAAGAAACGCGTTGTTTTATACCTGCGTGACAGGAGATAATGACGATTGACTGTGCCTGTTTCTGTATCGATATTTATTGTTTTAAACCTTTTGACTTCACCTGTCAGTGGGTGCCCATGCCTGTTGGTGATTCTAGAAATACATACATACAATACATACATACATATACTCTCAGATCGGAAAATAGTCACCACGGGAGTACCACAGGGCTCGATATTGGGCCCACTTTTGTTTATTCTATATGTGAATGATTTATATCGTGTTTCGGAACAGGCCGTCTTTTATCATTTTGCCGACGATACAGCCATTGTAGTAACAGCGGAAAATCAAAACCTTTTGCAACAAAAAATAAACACTCTTCTACCAAAAGTGACGCAGTGGTTTCAATCAAACCGTCTATCGCTTAACGCCAAGAAATCACACTACCAAATTTATTCTAAAAGCGACTTTACTGACATAAAAATAAAACTGAATGGAGTCGAAATAGGAAAATAAAAAGTGGTTAAGTATTTAGGTGTCCTGGTAGATGATAATTTGAAATGGGATGCTCATGTGGCCAACATGGCAGCTCTGATCAGTAGAAATCTGGGAGTAATGAGTAGAGCAAAATATTATTTAGAATCACGAAAACTTATCTGTCTATATAACACTCTTGTGCTACCATACTTCAATTACTGCGCAGTTGTATGGGGAAGCAATTATCAAACGCATTTAGATAAGCTAATGAAACTTCAAAAAGGGCAGTTCGAATAATTATGAAGAAACCTTTTTACCATCCAACAAATGGACTTTTTGTTGAACTGAACTTGTTAAAACTCAATGATATTATTACTGAACAGAAAATTATAATTCTATCAAAATTTTTAAGTCAATCACTACCATTTGCCATCTCATCACTCTTTCAATATCATCGTCCTGCAAACACTCGCCTAGTACAACATTTTCATGTTCCTTTAGCAACAACGAACTGCAGATCATTTTCAATATCATGTTCAGCTCCAACAGCGTGGAACCAGATAATATGTCCGATTTTTCCAAATCTTGATGATGTTCCATTGCAGAAATATACATTAAAGAAAATTATCAGAAAACATTTTAGGAACCAATATCGATCCCAGGAGGGGAATCAATAGTAAATGGATTCAGGTAAAAAATCAAGCTATCAAGTACTTTCTTTTTTGTGATTCTTTTTATCTCGCTGCCTAGTTTTCTCATAGCCATTGACTGACCTTTTTTTCTTTTTTATGAGTTTCTTATTTAACCCTGAAAAACTTTAATCCACTAATACCAACTTTAGAGTACCCAAGTTTCTCTCGAATGTTACTAGTTCTACTATTCTTTTTCGGGAGAGCTTTGGGGAAATACTCAGTAAACAACTTTAGAATAAATGGAGCGGGGAGTGGTGCGACCTTCAATTAAGATATTAACATACATGTCCCAAATTTACAACTGGAAAATTTGTAGTTTGGTCGCATGGGTACGGAAGGGCACTCCTGCCTACCTTTTAAATGGGTAGTGGGTTAAATTAAAAAAAAACTAAATGCTCTAGTAATTATTGCTTAACTTTTTATTAAACTCATGGCATAGTAATGGTTCATTTATAAAAATTACCTAGCATCGTTCTTTAACAGAAAAAACATATACCATCCCTAGAGATACAGTTTATATCATGCTTTTTAGCTTAGACCTTTTTAACAGTATGGAGGCTCAATTTTTCCCTGTGTTGGTGCAACCTTAACCCTTTTAGGGTCCTTTCCATTTCATTTACCTAGTTTAATATGCAATATTCCTTTTAGAAATAATTACAACATGTTTTTTTGACAACAACATGCTTTTTTGGGCAGTGACAGTCTGGAGGAGTTAAAAAGTTATTCATGGCTGCTGGCTAATTGTTAACCAATTTTTGAATGCGAATTAATTAATTTTGTTTCTATTAATATTCCACTTTGTGTCAGACTTTCTAAACAGCTTGTTTTTTGCTGGTTTATTGATTTTTTCTTTAATGTTTTAATTTCTGATAATTCTAATTTTTAATGGTATTTATATATCTATAAATTATTTATTCAATTTTGAAAACGAGTCGAAGTTTGAGTTGAGTTGAGTCGTGAGTTGAGTCAGAGTTGAGTCGGATGAATTTAGTCTTAAGTCGGAATTGAGTCGACCCACTGAATTCTTGACCATGAGCTGAGTCGGAGTTGAGTCAACCGCTTTCAGCACTTGAGTTGAGTTGAGCCGACTCAAGGATATTCTGAAACGCACAACTCTGGTCACGGGAGCATAAAGTGATTGTTTTGCCAATATCTTCTCACTAAATTGAGATAAAGCTCCAATTTTGCCTGCATTGTGCTTATATTGTCACGGGGAGTTGGTTGATATGCAACATGACCATACCAGGTGACCCTGTGACCCTGTGTGTTCACAATGTGACCCTGACCTAGCTCGAGGTCAGGCCATTTTCACTATTTAACCTACTAAGGTCATATTATACACCATTCGATTCGCCGCGATGAGAGAAATCCAATGATGCATAAATATTTGCTCTAGCTCCCCAGGGGGCAGATCTAGAAAGGGAAACGTACGTAAGCCTATAGAACCTTCTTTGACCTATGCTGACCTCAATATTGACCTGACGTAAAAATTATTCGTATAAAATCCCTTTGTCTTGTCAAGAGCTTTCGAACACCGCTCGTAATGTTCCTTTAGCTTTCGTGGGGAATGAGATACGGAGGGAGGGGGCGAAAAACGCCCCCCCAGCGGGGCGCGTCATACCAGGGACCCCAGCGGGATGCGTGTCAGCCGAGAGAAGTGCGTTACTCCCCAGAGTTCGGGGAAGTAATTAAGGTGCTCTGTAACTAGCACTATAGCAAATGTTAAGCAGGAAATGAGGATATACCTTTATTCATGACATTTCAACTTGACCTTTGATATTTAACTTAACTTTGAGTTACCGTAACTATGACATCATAGCATAACATAAGTCAGACCGGGTAACGCCATGTGACCGAAAGCACTGGGGTCAATGACCTTGAAAGTGCTGATGTGGCCTTGATCTGTGACGTTTGAACTTGACCTTAACCTTCATGTGAGATGACCTTGATATATCATCCCGGTTATATGGCGTTATGACGTCACTACTCGGTCCTCAGTGCAAGCCAACTGGTCCGACCGTGCGGTTGTGGCGATCTCAAAATGCAGGTCTGATTTTGAAAGACGGTAAGTCAAAACATTTTCGACCGATTTTCAGAACTCTTTCATCAATCGATAGCCGTTAAATTCTACTCAAACGTGGCCCAGTATCGTTTTTTCGCTGCAAGCGGTTCTCCGGCCGCATCGGGAAAATAGGTGGATGGGACTCCCCTATTTTACCTTTTATCTTATTATTATAATCAAGTCATATATATATATATATATATATATATATATATATATATATATATATATATCATCAGAGGAATTTCTAGATTTGTTGCGAACCAAACAACCCCAGGGCATCCTTGCATCCATCGATGTATGTAGCCTTTTCACAAACAGGGGTCTAAAAACTTGCCGATCTGCCTACGCCGTCGGCGACCCTACCATCTTTTGGTTGGCGACCCGGCAACCGTCTCAAACTCTGATTCCGTCTGTTTTCCCATGATTTTAGCTTCCACCATCCGCTCGTGCTTTTAAATATGCTTGCCCTCTCCACTGTCTCCACCCGTCACCGCAATACAGACACTGCCCATCAGAATCTATGGGAAGAAGTCTCCCAGTTCCTTTGGCCAAGAATGGGCAGAATCCACTTCGACAAAGAGCCAAGTAAGCCTTCGTTTCCCTCTTTATTTGGCATTTCTGCAAGACAGCTTGGCTACAACGGGGCATCTTTGGCCGATTGCATCTGGCATCATCACCGCCCTTAGTTGCTGCTAGTCTATGGTAGTTATGTTTTTTCCTATTACAATTTTTGGGTCCCATTTCATGACAAACGACTGAATTTAACTGGAACTTTAGGTGATGCCATGTCCCTGTTCCTTATTTATGTACTATTTTTAAGTTTAAACTAGAATATACTAGAATATGTCACGAGTCGGTACCAAGTCGGGGATTCTTTTTCAATAGGCGACCAATGGGCGACCAAGTCGGCCGAAACCAGTGACTTGCGTGGTCGCCTGGTCGTCGGTAGCTGCCCTGGTACGTTTTTGGCGTCTGCGGCCTTCAGAACAAGCGTGGCGCGGGCTGCCGCTAATATTTTTGCATTTTTGTTGAAAGCAGTGGGCGCCGTTTTTGACAACTGGTGTTGAATTTGTTAAATCCAAGGGGTCATATCAAAATGTGGGTTTATCATAGACGGTCCGTGCAATCTATGTGGATTTTGGAGTCTACGTGCAGTGATATTTACCGGTTATGTTGTACGGCGAAAAGTCTCAAAACTCAGAAGAAAAAAAACTTGAATACCAGTGGTGCATGGTTAAACTCTTTCCAACCACAATCACGCCAAAATGTGTTCGTAAACATTGTTCTATAGTCATACATTCCCAAGGGTGGGGATTTCCTAAACGATTTTTGGGGTGTCTAATTATGAAACTATCCATAACAAGCATACTTTTATTGATACCACCATGTTCTTGCCTTATACCTAGCTGGACATATAACTGGGTGACCAAGTAGGCCTATTATCTAACGATTTTGAAGTCCCTGAAATGAGAAACAGGAAAATTTGACGGATACTCTTAGCAGGCACAGAAAATAACTTTAGCTTTCATTGGGGGTGCCTCAGCAGTGACGGATCCAAGGGGAGTTCGTGGCCCCTTAACTTCGAAAGGATTAAGGGTGGCCTAAGGGAAAAAAACACCCCAAAAACTGGTTAAACCAGGTCTGTGAGGCAGAAAATCAGTGACGGATCCAAGGGGGGGCCAGGGGCCCGGCCCCTCCTTAGCTCCCAAGCGCCCCATTATAGCTTAGCTCATATCGGGCGCCTTCGGCGCCCGATATGAGTGGCGCGCCTGTACCCATCTCGTGCGCCAAGGTGGTAGATACCACTTATTCCACTTGAATTAACACATACTCCTTAAAACCATGGCAAAGCGCCCCTGCCCAAACATTAGACGCCTTTACTGGTCTTTTGCGCCCCAGTAAAATGTTGCAGATGAAATTTAGAAAGCTAACAAAAGCGTCCCGGCAAAGAAAAGGCGCCACTAGATAGCAAGATTGCGCCATGGGGAACTAATACACCCCTGAGTAGCCTAGGCGCCCCCTGGATGAAGCGCGCCTAGGTAGCCTAGACGCCCCCTGGATGAAGCTCCCTACGGATATCATATGCGCCCTTGGCTAGGAAAGGCGCCCCTGGGCAGCAGAGGCAAATCTTGGTAACCTAGGTGCCCTGGACAGCATATGCGCCCCTTAGATAGAAATAGGTGCTTTAGGAATATGAAATGCTCACCTTGGGTAGAAAAGGCGCCCTTTGATAGCCTAGGCGCCCACTGGAAAAAGCGCCTTACGGATGTCGTATGCACCCTTGGATAGCAAAGGCGCCCCTGGACAACAAAGACAACCCTGGACAACACAAGTGCTGTGGACAGCAAAGGCGCCCCTGGGTAGCAAAGGCGCCCCTAGGAAGGCACCCCTTCGATAGAAAAGCCGCCTTTGGATAGCCTAGGCGCCCCCTGGATGAAGCGCCCTACGGATATCATATGCACCCTTGGCTAGGAAAGGCGCCCCTGGGCAGCAAAGGCAAATCTTGGTAACATATGTACCCCGGACAAAATAAGCGCCCCTTAGATAGAAGTAGGCGCCTTAGGAAAATAAAATGCTCACCTTGGGCAGAAAAAGGCGCCCTTTGATAGCCTAGGCGCCCACTGGAAAAAGCGCCCTACGGATATCATATGCGCCCTTGGCTAGGAAAGGCGCCCCCGGGCAGCAAAGTCAAATCTTGGTAACATATGTACCCCGTACAGTATAAGCGCCCCTTAGATAGAAGTAGGCGCTCTAGGAAAATAAAATGCTCACCTTGGGTAGAAAAAGGCGCCCTTTGATAGCCTAGGCGCCAACTGGAAAAAGCGCCCTACGGATATCATATGCGCCCTTGGCTAGGAAAGGCGCCCCTGGGCAGCGAAGGCAAATCTTGGTAACATATGCATCCCGTACAGCATAACCGCCCCTTAAATAGAAGTAGACGCTTTAGGAAAATAAAATGCTCACCTTGAGCAGAAAAAGGCGCTCTTTGATAGCCTAGGCGCCTACTGGAAAAAGCGCCCTACGGATATCATATGCGCCATTGGCTAGGAAAGGCGCCCCTGGGCAGCGAAGGCAAATCTTGGTAACATATGCATCCCGTACAGCATAACCGCCCCTTAAATAGAAGTAGACGCTTTAGGAAAATAAAATGCTCACCTTGAGCAGAAAAAGGCGCCCTTTGATAGCCTAAGCGCCCACTGGAAAAAGCGCCCTACGTATGCCATATGCACCCTTGGATAGCAAAGGCGCCCCTGGACAGCAAAGACAACCCTGGATAACACAAGTGCTGTGGACAGCAAAGGCGCCCCTGGGTAGCAAAGGCGCCCCTAGGAAGGCACCCCCTTCGATAGAAACCCGCCTTTGGATAGCCTAGGCGCCCCCTGGATGAAGCGCCCTACGGATATCATATGCGCCCTTGGCTAGGAAAGGCGCCCCTGGGCAGCAAAGGCAAATCTTGGTAGCATATGTACCCCGGACAGCATAAGCGTCCCTTAGATAGAAGTAGGCGCTTTAGGAAAATAAAATGCTCACCTTGGGTAGAAAAAGGCGCCTTTTGATAGCCTAGGCGCCAACTGGAAAAAGCGCCCTACGGATATCATATGCGCCCTTGGCTAGGAAAGGCGCCCCTGGGCAGCAAAGGCAAATCTTAGTAACATATGTACCCCGGACAGCATAAGCAACCCTTAGATAGAAGTAGGCGCCCTAGGAAAATAAAATGCTCACCTTGGGCAGAAAAAGGCGCCCTTTGATAGCCTAGGCGCCCACTGGAAAAAGCGCCCTACGGATATCATAGGCGCCCTTGGCTAGGAAAGGCGCCCCTGGGCAGCAAAGGCAAATCTTGGTAACGTATGTACCCCGTACAGCATAAGCGCCCCTTAGATAGAAGTAGGCGCTTTAGGAAAATAAAATGCTCACCTTGAGCAGAAAAAGGCGCCCTTTGATAGCCTAGGCGCCCACTGGAAAAAGCGCCCTACGGATGTCATATGCACCCTTGGATAGCAAAGGCGCCCCTGAACAGCAAAGACAACCCTGGATAACACAAGTGCTGTGGACGGCAAAGGCGCCCCTGGGTAGCAAAGGCGCCCCTAGGAAGGCACCCCTTCGATAGAAAAGCCGCCTTTGGATAGCCTAGGCGCTCCCTGGATAAACTAGGAGCCCGAGAAGGAAAACGAGCGCCCCACTGGGAAATACAGGCTCCCTCTGTATAACATAGATGTCCCTTATCCATCTTCAGCTACCCTGGATTGGAGCAGCGTCCCTCAAGAGCAAAGGCGCCGCTGGACAAAAAGGCGTCTCCGTATATCAAGGGCACTCCTAGATAATATATGCACCCCTTACATAGAAATAGGCACTTCAGGGAAGTGAAAGACGGCCTTTGGTTAGGACGGCGCCCTTGGACAGCCTAGGCACCCTCTGCATAAAGCGCCCTACATATATCATATGCGCCCTTGGATAGCAAAGGCGCCCCTGGACAGCAAAGTTAACCCTTCTTGAAATAGATGATCTGGACAGCATAGGCGGTCATGGATAAACTAGGCGCCTGATAAAGAAAACAAGCGCCTCACCTGAGAGTACAGGCGCCCCCAGGATATCATAGGTGTCCCTTTCCATCTTCAGCTTCCCTATTGTCTATGGTTTGGCACACCGGTCCGACAGTCGCGCGCTCTGTTACAGGGCTCGAGCGCTCAATTTAAGCATGGACTGCCTTAAACCACATTTCTTTAACCTATAACTGAAGGCTTAGTGTTCCATCGCTGCAACCGGGTGTCTTTTTCAGTATGTGCGCCCCACTTCCGAGAACGCTGCCCTCACCAACCAGCAGTCCTCCCCGCTAAGCAGATGAACGCCTCTTTCTGATAACTAGGCACTTTATTTCAGTGTTCGGGCGCCTTATTTCAGAATTTTTATTCTCCATCTATTTTGGGCTCCTCCTGGATTGCAGAGGCGCCCCCTCAAGTGCAAAGGCGCACCTGGATAGAAAAGTGCGCCCCATGTTTGCAAAGGCGCTTCAAGACAGCATATGCGCCGTTTAGATGGAAATAGGCACTCCATTAAAATAAAATGTTCCCTTTGGGTAGCAAAGGCGCCCCTTAACAGCGAAGGCAGTCCCAGATAACAAAGGTTCTCTGGACAGCATAGGTGCCCTTTAATAAACTGGTGCCGAAAGAGAAAAATAGCGCCTCACCGGAGACAAAAAGCACCCCAGGATAACGTAGGAGCATGTATTTCAATCATGTCTGTAATTGAAAAATACATCTAGACAGCATATGCGCCCCTGGATAAAAAGACACCCCTGGGCAGTAACGGAGCCCCTAAAAAGCAATAGTGCGCCCCTGTGGAGAAAAAAGCCGCCTCCTGAATAACCTAGGCACCGCCCCCGAAATATCAGTTGCCCGTGGATAGAGCAGACTGCCTTGAATAAAACAGCGGCCCTGGATAGTAAAGGCGCCCTTTGATAGCATGAGCGTTCCTTAGCAACAATATGGGCGCTACGTGAGCTCAAGGTTCACGCGCACCTAAGCCCAATAATAGAGCAATCAATCGATGCCAAAGCATTCCTTAAAGCACGGGCGCCAAACTTCCTAAGAAGTAAAGGCGCCTCTGGGTGGCAAAGGCGACCCTCGACAGTGGTGTAGGTATTCCTGAATAACAGCAGCGTCCCTTGATAAGAATAGCCCCAAGATGGCACAGGTACCCTGCTGATAGGAAAAGCGCCCCTGAATATCAGAGGCACCCTCTGAATGAGGTGCCCATGGAGAGCATAAGGGCGCCCTATATATAGCAAATTGCCGCCCCCTGGATAGCCCAAGCGCCCCTTGCATAGGGTAGGCGCCACTGGGTAGTATAGGTTACCTTGAATAAAAATACGCCCCTAAATACCAAGGTGAACCTGGATAAGAAAAAGCTCCTCTTGGGCACTGGGTATCAAAGGCACTCCCGGAACAGCAAAGATGCCCCTGGATAGCTAGGTTGCGTCCATTGGGGAGCGAAAGCGCCCCTGGGTGGCACAGGTGCCTCATCGAAGCAAAGGCCCCTCCAGAGAGCATAAGTGTCCCTGATGAGCACAGGTACTCCTGGACAGCCCCTAAATGACGTTGCATAATGTTACGACACCTATTATGACGCATGCTATTACATCAAAGTAAAGGTTATTCAGAGTTTAGATCAAGGTTACAGGTCAATTTTAAAGGTCACTGGCCTTGATGATCAATGCTTGATCAAACGTCATTGGTAAGCTTGGGAACAGCGCTAGTTATAGCGTAAATTAGGCCTAATTTGTTGGGTTGTGCCGTATTAGGTCAATGACCTTGAAAGACCTTGACCTCAAAAATTGCACGCATTGTTTAGAGCCTTCCCTTTTGGCCTCAGCCCTGTTCTAGAGTATTCGCGCCCCGTTCCGGCCCGTTGGGGGGGGTGCTTGAACACCCCTCGAGGTCTCCCAGTGGCACGAAAAAACGTCGGCGCGAAGCGACACAGTACTTGTCACACCTTATCATTGATCAATTCCGCAACTTTCCCTCAAAATTTAAGTTTGTGTCATCTCAGGTCAGGTCACCAGCGCAGTTCAAGTGACCTCACCCCAAAAATGTTTAAGGTGGCGTAAGTTAGAAAAGGGTGAACCTATCGAATTCAAGCTTGTACCATATAATGGGCCCAAAAAGTACTAATAGATTTATCCCGGAATTTTTCCCATCGATGACCTAAGGACAGGTACGAATCATGACCTCTCCATTGAAAATGCATGGGGTAAAACGTAAATTTGCCGAAAAATTGCTCTATGTCTGCATACGCCGCTTGGAATACCTTCGGATTCCCCAAATCATAGTATCCTAGGCCTCTTTATCGGTTCATGTTGCAAGTTTAGACATATTACCTCTGAGAGTTCATCTGGGGCTTCCTAAGCAGATCTTAAGACTTGGGTCAACTGCTTTGCAGGAAATATTGATAAAACCCGTATTTTGATACCATTTTTATTGCTATTGTGAGTTGATGCATATGCATACTGACTATGCTAGGCTAAATGGTGACCTTGACCAAGCCTTAGGTCAGGTCATTTTTATGTTTTGACCTAGTATAGTCATATTATGCATTATTTGATGATTCACCGGAACGAGAGGAAGCGAAGTGTGCCTAAAAATGATTCTAGCTCAATTCTGGCAGATGCTAGAGTATATAGACAGAGACATGTTCTAAGCTTTGTCTCGGGGGAGGGACCCCAGCGCTGATCCCTGGAAAAATCCGCAATGGCCCCCAGGGGCCCTCAGGGAGTCAGGAAATCTGGCGTGGGTAGAATCCGGTAGGAGGGATTTTGGGTCTCCAAAATCATCTGAGGGGCCCGTGCCAGTTAACCCGCGCCCCACCGGGGGTCCGGCGCCACCTTCGCCCCACCGGGGGCCATCGATGGCCCCCCCTCTAACTCCGAAAATATGGGCGTTAGCGCAAATCTGCAAAGTGCAATAGAAAGCTCGCGTGAATTCAGTAAGAAATTACTTCACATGTTTTAGTGCTCAGGTCAATGGTTTGACCTCCAGAGGTCAAATTAGGTCAAGATCGGCTATTTTCACTCAAATATGCAATGATTAAGCAAACTGGGCATAACTCTTATGTCATTAGAGCTATTGAGGCCTGGTAAAGTACATTTGATAGCAAATTGCCAGTACTTTTTCCGCTATGTGGAACGTAAAGACCTCCCGCCAGTGGTTTGACCGCCAGAGGTCACCTCGTGACCTAATATGACCTGAGGTCACGAAAGGTCAAAAAGTGACCTGCTGCCGTATATCAAATGAAAGCCAGTGACAAGACAAACACGATGGTGTTTGTTTCACCGCTCTAGCTCAATTAGGTCAAAAGTTATTGTCAAAATACTGTTTTTGACCTCTGGTGACCTTGGATGACCTTGGAAAAGTCAAAGGGCAAATATGACCCCTGGGATCCGTGAAAGGGTGTCCAAAAACGCTGTTCTGAGCAGTCTGAGTATTTGCAATCATTTTTGTGGCTTTTATATCATGAAATAGCTTTTCCCCATGCTTTTCCAATGGGAGAGGTCGCCTCGTGACCTGACCTCAGGGCACGAAATAGAAAAATCCCGGATATACACCTTGTAGACCCTGGGAGGGCCATAAAGTGTAGGAAGTTTCAAATCGATCGATTTCGAAATGTAGCTCTTACAGAGCTCTAAAGTTGAAGTGAGGTGACCTTGGTTGACCTCGTCTAGTGACCTGACCTTGGGTGACCCGGGGTAAAAAATTTCAGGGATGATGGGAAAATGATGCAGTGAGAGGTAGAGCCCTCAACCGCGGTGCTGCGCCTCGTCGTTTTTCTGCTGTCCCGGAAAAACCTTAGGGGGGCCATCGATGGCCCCCCGGTGGGGCGAGGGTTAAGGGGACCTAGATAAGGGCGCCCGACGAGCTCATTTGACCTCAGTGCCAACACAGGATTCTCAAGACCAGCGTGGGGTGCCTACCTATCTAAACGGTTTTTAAATAGGCTCAGGGACCCAAAACTAACCCAGGGGTTCAACTTTCAACTCATGGGGCCCAGACACTCTGAGGGGAACCTGCAGAAGCTCAGAAGGCCCACAAAACTAATAGGGTCAGACTAGCTGGGTGGCTCGCCGAACTAGTGTCCAGATACGCACAGCGGGCCCCAAACAAGCTAAACTGCAGGGGTGTAATTTTCTATCTCTTTGGGTGTGCCCGAGCACCCCCCATCCTAATTCGAGCACCCCCCAATCATGTGCTGAGCACCCCCAATACATGTGCCGCCCCTGGCTTATCACCGCTACTCTGAAGAGTGTCACCCTATCTCATCACTGCCACCCTGATTCGTGCCGCCCCTCACAAGTTTTTCCCGTCCCGGATTCATTACTTCCACTCTGATTGGTTCCGCCCCTAGCTAACCAATGCCACCTGACTTATCATTGCCCCCTGATTTATGACGCCACATCACTGCCGCTCCCGCCCGATCACTGTCGCCAGCAATTAATCACTGCCGCCCCCCCTCCGGATGGTTACTGCCGCCTTTTGTTCATCACTGATCACCGGGATCTATATCAGTTAAACGAAAACGATACCAACCCAGGGGACAATGACCAGCTTAAGGGACACTAATCTAGCTTGGGGCTCAGAGCTCAGAGCTCCAGTTTTTAGCTCAGAGGGCCCAGGACCTGTTGATGGAGCCCTATATCAATAAAAGGGCCCCGAAAAGCTTAATAGGCTTCAGCGGCGACATATAGGTTTCAAGTTCAGTGTGAGGGCCTAGTTAACTAAAGCGGTTCTAGATCAGCTGAGGGGACTCGATATAAACTCAGGGAAGTCACCAAAAACTCAGGGGCCCAGGCCCGCAGAGGTTCGGCGGCCTATGAGGCTCAAGTTAGCGTCAATCGGGTATTTCAGTATGGAGCCGTTAGCCAGGACAACTGTGATAAGTGGAGGTGGTGGATACGACGCCCCAGTTTTTGCCATGACCGAAGATAACTGTATTATTTGCTCATCGTGCTTCAGTTAGAGTCAGTGGGTGCTTTCAGCATTTTCTACCAAGGTACCAGTCGTTAGCTGGCCCGAAATATGCTTGATGGTAAACGTGAAGATGTCTTCACTAAGAGGAAGCCTTCATGAAAATAAGCATTTACAAATCCTTTTTTAAACGCGTTTTCCATTGACACTGGCCGCCTTTCGGGTGGTAAATTGGCCAGAGGCGAATCCCGGGGAGGGGGGCAAAAATGGCATTCCCCAAACGGAAAAGCTCGGGACAAAACTATGTTTTCGCCCCCAAAGCGATCGACCTCCTTTTTCCCCTACTCCTTTTAGTTTATAAGCAAGATTTTGGTGTTTCAACTCTCAACTTCAAACAGAACATAAGTTGATAAGATGTTCCCTGGCCAGTCCCGTCGAATCCGGAAATGTAAAAAACACTGAAGATTATATATTCGGGCACAGCCCTTCATCAGAATCATGGAGTAAATATCAATAATTCTCAGTTATAGTATAGCCAGACCTCCATAGTATAGCCAGCCTTGGATAGGAAGAAGTATCTCGAGCCCTTTTTTGGCTTTTCGTCTGAAATACCCCAAAATTCTTCCGGCAAGTGATATTGGTGGCGCAGCTTTTGACTGCGTGACGTTTTTTTTTGCTTTTCGACTGTGGTTTGTCCCTTCCAAACCGACCGGCTAGATCCGCGACTGAAATTGGCGCCCCTCAGGTTCGGCGCCCCCAGGTTCGGCGCCCTTCGAGCCTGCCCCCCCTTAACGAAATCCTAGATCCGTCACTGCACAAAATACCTTGCTTCTGGCCCCACCACTAGATTGAAAATGCTGAGGCTACAGATGGAGCTTTGAAGTTTAGAAGTTGTGAAAAAATGGCATTAAAGTTGCTGAAAACAGGTTTTGTTGGTGCTAGGTTGGCTCGCATCATGTTCTGTATGACCATATGTCTCATGTCTCGACAGTTGCTGACCTGACGCCGCCGGGTCAGGTCGGTCCCCTCCGTGCTCCGCTCATAGCCTGGTGTGCCCAACCGCCCGTTCTGTGTGCCTGAAGTGACCGTGGCAGCAGAGACGGCGGATTCCATTTTGGAGAAGTGGTGCAAGATTTTCTGGAGGGGCGCCTTCCTTCCCAGGGGGCGCCATCATCCTTTGGGGGGCGCCTTTGCTATCCAAGGGCGTTCTACAGAAACTCTTTGCACTCGGCGTGCGAGGCCACTTGGGGTGGCTTATTTATAATATTTCGAAAAATAGGTATTTTAGATTTCGCGTAAACTCAGTCGTATCGGATTGGTATCAGCAACAGAGTGGCATAGCCCAGAATGTCTTGTTTGCAGTTATGACCAATGATATTACAGACACTTCCCGCAAACATACGTTATGTGCTTTTCATTGAAGACTTCACAATATAGGTGACAGCGTCTACTACAGCAGCTGCGCAGAGGCGGCTGCAGCTCGGCCTTGACATATTGCAGCAATAGATCACACGCAATGGACTGAAAATTTCAAGTTCAAAGACAAAGTGCATGCATTTCTATAATAGACATTGAGACTGAATACCCGATGTTGTAAATTCGCGGAAATCCGAGCGACGTTGTAGCAGAAACCAGATTTATCGGGCTCACACTCGATAAACTTGCATATGTGCCACACCTGAAGGATTTGCGCAAAAAGATTTTTCGATACGCTGCAAATATTGAAGGTGTTGACGAGGATGAGATACGGTGCGGATAGAGAAATGTTCTCATGCTATACACGTTATACGCTTATCGCCTATATATACGTTATACGCTACGTTATAAGCTTCTTATGCTAAAAAGAACACTTATTCGTTCGAAGATCGAGTGCGGCTGTGTTGTGTATGAAGCCGCTCCTTAGTCCGCGAAAAAGATTATCGATATGTCCATCATCACGCTATCAGAATAGTAACAGGGGCGTTCCAAGCTTCACCCATAATAAGCATGCTAGTGGAAATTAATGAAATACCGCTACAAATGCGCAGTAAGATACTCGCTTTGCATTGGGCCATTAAAGGGAACGTGGCACATTTAGAACGTGATTTTAACTGAGATAGCCGAGTTATAAAGCAAGTCGGAAAACCAGGTGATCTATGTATCGTTTGTCTTGGAACTCGATATTTCCGTAGAAAAAACTATAACCTACCCGAAATGTACCTCTCACCAGGCGGCCATTGTTGTGAGCTGCTGGTGTGACGACATATGCTGACATCATGATGAGCATCAGTCAATCGAAGCCCTTGAAGTGTGTCGAGTATGGTAATGGTTGCCAGATCATAACATCATCCACAGGCAGATTTTTATTTCTTTTCCTGGAGGAGTATTTAAAAAATCAAAGTATTGACCTTACTGTACTTTTTCAGAGAAATCATGAGTTGTTTCATTTTTTCGGCTAAAAGTACGCCTAATTACACAAAATTCCAGGATTTTACCAAGGTGCCACGTTTCCTTTAAAATCAGTCACCAACACGCCCCACATATGAAACATTTTTTTGGCGACGCCTTCCTCTGTCAGATAGACAGTGGCTCGCGTGTTACAACCCGTCACCAGGGAGTGAGAGTCTGTGCCTGGCTGGCACAGGCTGGTATCGACAGCAGCATCGTAAAACCACATGAAGCAGCTGTTATTGAAGCATGGCTCATCTCGACAGTTAACACGAACACAGACCTACTCCAACAAAGCAAAAATTTGCATCCTGAACCGACGCGGCAGTAATTTATGCACTTGCGTGCGGAACCGTTCGAAAACCACGTCTGTTTCTATACAGACGGCTGCAAAAGAAAGTGACAATGGCACAGGGCGTACATTTTTTGGTGAAGATGTTGAGAAGTTTTCTAGTTTGCCTTACGAAGGATCCATTTTTACTTCAGAGCTGTACGCGATTTTTTGCTGTTTGGACCAGGTGTCTAAGCTGATGGCGAGGAAGTTAACGATTTTTACCGATTCGCTGTCTTATCTACAGACATTGAAGCAATTTTATTTCTATAATGCATCATCACCTTGGCGGGCCATGCTGAAGATGACCGGATCTTCTGTGTGTACTGAGTGGTCCAATAGGAAGACACAGGCATTTTGGAGGGCTTCCATCTCAGCCTGAAAACTCGAGCAGAGCGAGCCTGTTGGTCGCCTGAGCTCATGCTGGGCTCTGTCTGGTGACTCGATGAAGACCCAGCTCCCCGCTCGTGACCCCTCCGTGCACTGACCCGTCGGTCCACACCCATGTGCCACATTGAGTCAGGGAAGCGAGGTGGAGAAGAGCTACTCGCTTCTTCCGGACAGGTGGCGCTCCTGATATCAGTGGACCCACGTCTAGTTGAAATATGACTCACTCTCCTGATACCCACGGTGGAAGATGTCGAGGAAGGAGAGACTTGATGGGGAGGGAGATGCCTGCTTGATCCCACATCACTCTGCCCACATGCCGCCACCCGGTCACCGAGGAGAGTCGAGAGGGCGCTGTCGCCCCCGCAGGTCTTCACAGAGGGTCTCCAGGTGGCAGCGCATGGACTTTCACCAGCAGTCGGGTCGCGAGTACCCTCCCTCTGGCCGCTACGGGGGGAGTCTTACCTCGGCCATCAGCGCATGGCTGGGGTGGGGCGGGTGCATCCTGTGATGATACGCGCCGACGCTCTCATTTTGCGTTCCAGCAGTTTGACGTACAATGGCGGTGTGGCGTGGAGCCACGCTCCGGCCGCTTGCTCCATCGCTCCTCTCACGTAGCCAGTAGCGACGGTTCGGAGGTGCCGTTCGTGCAGCCCCCAGTTGCAGCCGGACAGTTGATGTAGGTGGGAGATGCGAGGGTGGACCTTCTCCCACAGTCTCTTACAGTGTGGACCGAAGTGGAGGAGCCGATCGATGGTGACGCCAAGTAGCTGTAGGGTATCTCCAGCAGAGACAGACTTCCCGTCGACCTTAAAACTGAAGGGATCGGTGTCTCTGGCCCACTGGGACATCACCAGTACTTGGATCTTGGCTCCTGATGCCACCATTTTGTGCTGTCGGGACCACTTCACGAGGGTGCCAGCAACAGCTTGCGCCCGGTCCTTGGCGACTTGGATGTTGTTGCCCGTGCAGGGAGCCGCCGTATCATCGGCGTACATGTAGGGGGAACATCCGGGAACCACGCGAAGTGCGTCTACCATCCGAGCCACCCATAACAAAAATAAAACCGGCGATAAGACACTTCCTTACGGCAGACCAGTTCGGAAAATGCGCTCAGTGGAAAGCACGCCATTTAGTTCCACCTTGACTCTTCGGTCCCGGAGTCACTGCCAAATCCAGGCCATCGTGCAATTTGGCAGCCCCTCCAATAGGCGAACGCGTAGCAGGTGGTGGTCCACTACGTCGTACGCGTGCGCAAAATCAAACGCGACGAGGACGTATTTCTGCGCGATCTGTCCATCGGGAGTGCGGCTGTGTTTCGATTTGGGGCATGCACAGTGCACGCTCACCTCTTCTCTTAAATGATGCGTCCTGAATTTGACCTGAAGACGATGGTTGATGGTATAAGTGGATGGTCAGTGACAAAATATACTCGTTTTATCAATCTGAATGGTCTTTTCACTTCGATCTGAACACTGCACATAGGCCGTTTCAAATAAAAAAACAGAATTCGTTAGGCCAGCACTTTTTCCCATGATTTGGTTTATTTCTAGTCGATTGACATCAATTTCACCATAGTTTGTCCAGAAATAAGGTTGCTTATATTCGGTTCAAACTTTCATGTTTTTGGGTTCACCATTGGTGTTATGGGCAGTACCGGCGTTGCAGTCACCAATGCCATGGGCCTTGTTTCTGAGGTTGTCATTTCTTACCAGCGCAAATTTTCGACAGGGCTGCATGCTGTGTAGTACATTGCCTATTTTACGGACGTTGTGGGAAGTATTCACAAGTAGGAAAGGGAGGGGAATGGTCCTCTTTGATAAATATGTTGGCACATCGATAGAGTGTCTGACATAGGTTTCAGTAAATTATCATGATGCAATATTCACTAGGAAAGGAGGACGAGAATACAAAAATATCGTGCGAGAGAGTAATGAATACCTCTCCTCAGTCCTCATATCAGGTAGTTTTAAGGCAATACATATACGATCCAATTATATTTGCAAGCGATTCGTCTCCCTCGCAGGTCACAAGCAAAATGAAAGCAGAGACGATACGAGTTTGCGCTTTTCGGCATACTTTCACTTCGCTGACTCTCTGCCTAGTTGCTCATCTGAACTTTATTCCAGGAACATGCACTACATTTTAACAGAAACTACACTTATGATACCTCACTCGAGTATCTCACATGCAAGTCACGTCTTGATTTCAGGCGTCATCACACACCACGGTTTCCTACTATAGCGTGTTCATCTCTGTCTTTTCTAAACTTCGTCAGGCGCGCCCTGCGATGCTCTTCTGCTTGCAGCAGCGACTGAAAGTGACTATCATCTTTGACATTCCCAAAAAATTGTTTTAATAATACCAAGGCTTTTTCGCGATACGTCATCAGTAACTTTGATCGATCGGACAAGCCCCTCGTGAAGCCGCAAGTCCTTGTGAGAGGCTTAACCTTTTGGATGTGTCGACAACCATGCATGACCAGCAGATATGGGGTCCACAAAGCCATGAAGACTCGTCCACCATGTCAGCCAGCTGGCTTGTTTCGTCGAGGACAACATCAGTAGGGGAGTGGTCCGTCGCAGATACTCTGGGTGTCGCCACTAGTTTCTCACTAATCATAACCTTCTGCTCTTTAGAAATCGCGTCGCTGAATAAAATGAACACGACGACTGCTAGCTTTAGATACCACAAGTGTCGTCGCAGCACCTTGATGGTAGCCTCCTCCACCTCACGGTTTACGTGTGATTGCACGTGAACAGCGTTCTGTACAGAGGTCATTTGAGGTCATAGAGGTGGTGCATCTGCTGCGACAGGCGCTCTGGCCTACACAAGCACGGTGAACAGAGCTATGCGGTGAAGCTTGTATGTTAGATATTTTGTAGCCTATCTGGTCGGCGAACAGGTACATTTGATGCAGTACAGATCGGAACAAAAATAGAATCAGACCATAGAATCGGCACCGCCATGATTCTGAACCAGCGCCAACTGTACCAAAGTCACAGCAAACTGTCCTCAAAGGGATAGGTGATTGCCACTATATGCACATTGCACAGTATTAGCGAGGGATGCGTCAGTGAAACCCTTAAAATCCCATTACAAACGAGGCTACATGCGGATATAGCACAACATTACTTTCTGTTATCCACATTGTATTTTTTTCAACTTTCCTGTGACAGGTTGGGCACATAAAACTTTGCAAAGCAAATGAGGTTAACATTGGAACTGTAGTTCAGAGGCTTATGACACTTTGAAACCGACCCTTGCCATCCAGCGGGCTTGATTGAATGAACCGTGGACCCCGCAGGGGACCGATTTTCATCTGCCGGACTTGTTTGCACCTGCTGACTGGTCCGGCACATGGATAATTGGGTACGGGATGTGACGACACCCGCGACCCCAGTTGGCAGGATGGGTTTCGCCCACCGCTCTTGGGTGATGGGCCAAATCGAGACTGCCATCCTCATCCTTTCTCAGCCCTCCTAACTTCAAATCCCACAAACTCCTTGATCCTTTTCCTCTTCTTTCCGTATTTCCTTGTCTCTCCATGCCTTTCCACCCGTATCCTTTCTGCCCACTCCTAAATACCCCTCCTATCCACTGTCTGCGATGTCTGGCCCGGCGTGTCTCCGCGGGTGGCGGGGGTGTGTGCACTCTTGCTCGTCTTGAGTGTGGACACCTCGGTCGCGTGCGACGTGCGGCTGGGCTAGACAGCGCAGACCGACCCGTTTCCTTTTCCAACCCATAACTTCCCAGTTACCCACCTTTTTCCAGTGTCATGGGCGTCCCCCCACGTGCCTATGATTCCTGGATGGTCTGGGTGTATGTGGGCCTCTGGCTCGTGTGGCTGACGATTGGATCCTTCTAATCGCCGGCCCTGCGGGCTGGGGGCTCGCTTCTTTCAGACCAGCCGGGAATCAGTTGTGACGAGCAGGTGGTAGTCGCCTGCTCCGATGAGGCCGTGTGGGGGCGCATGTCTTTTTAAGGTGAGCTGCGCACCGACCCGTACCCCCGGGATGAAGGAGTCCTGGTAGTTGAGTTGAGGTATGCGCTGTTTTGGTTCGTGTGCCTCCAGCAACACTCTACTTTGGTCTGGGTTTCCGCAAGGGCGGGGAACTCTTGAGGGCATCGACAAGAGTAGCAGCATTGTAAAAGTTTGTCGGCCTTTGGTGGGGCTCGGCTGCCCCTCCCTCCCTTGGTGAGGTCCCGACTTCACCCGGGGAAGTATTCTCCAGACCAGTTCAAAACAGCGCCTCTCCAGACCAGTTCAAAACCAGGTGTGCGAAAATATACTTTTGTACACCATCATTTTTCATGGTGTGCAACTGCAGACCCTGTCCCGCGGAATCTGCCGTTCCTGCCGCCGTTGCTCTGGGGGGGGGGCGTTTTTTTCTTTTCAGGAGGCACCTCTGCTCTCCAGGGGGCGCCTTTCTTATCCAAGGGCACCTATGTTATCCAGGGGGGCGCCTTTTTCTGCGGGGGGCGCCTTTTGCTATCCAGGGGTGCCTGTGCTAACCAGGGGACGCATGTGATATCTAGGGGCGCCGTTTCTCTTCTTCGGAGGCGCCTCAGCTGTCCAGGAGGCGCCTGCGCTTTCAAGGGCGCCTATGCTATCCAGAGGGGCGCCTTTACTCAAGGGGGGGCGCCTTTTGCTTTCCAGGGCGCAGCTTTGATGTCAAGGTGCGCCATTCATATATGAAAATGTTTTTCTCACAGAGGATCCTACCTCTTTAGGTAGGCGGTGATTAGGTTTGATTTTCTCTGACCGGCCGGGGGCGCCGGCCAAATCCGGGGATGGAACCCAAATTCTTGGGGGGGCGCCTCTCCGGACTAGGTCAAAACCAGGTGTGCGAGAAAATACTTTTGCACACCAACATTTTTCTTGGTGTGCAACTGCAGACCCTGTCCCGCGGAATCCGCCGTCCCTGCCGCTGTTGCTCTCCGGGGGCGTCTTTTTCTCTCCATGAGGCACCTCTGCACTCCGGGAGGCACCTTTCCTACCCAAGGGCGCCTATACTATCCAGGGGGCGCCAATTCTCTGCGGGGCGCCTTTTGCTGTCCAGGGGGCGCATGTGATATCCAGGGGCGCCGTTTCTCTTCTTCGGAGGCACCTCGGCTGCCCAGGAGGTGCCTACGCTGTCCAAGGGCGCCTATGCTACCCAGAGGGGCGCCTTTACTCAAGGGGGGGCGCATTTTGCTGTCCAGGGCGCGGCTATGATGTAAGAGGGCACCATTCATATATGAAAATGTATATTTTTCATAGAGGATTCTACCTCTTCAGGTAGGCGGTAATTAGGCTTGATTTTCTCTGACCGGCCGGGGGAGGGGGCGCCTCCCTTGACAAAGCCAAAACAAGGGGCGCAAAAAGATACTTTTGCACCACTTGAAAAAATCGAGTGGTGCAACTGCACCACTTGCACCCTGGAATCCGCCGTCCCTGCATGGCAGAACAAAGTGACAATTATAAGTGAGTAACGGTGCGGAGTGGGTGGTCACCATGGAAAAAAGTGAAATTATCAAGGCAATCGTAGAAGGAATGAAGGATCCCGCAGTCTTAAAATCCCTGCAGGAACTACTTGTCATCCCTATGATGGAGGAGCAGTGCCTCAAAATCAACGATTTGGAGCAGTACAGCCGGAAAGCCAACATCACTGTGAGTGGTATGCCTGAACACCAAGATGAATCGGTTCCGGGACTAGTCATCGAGCTGGCCAGAATCCTGGGTGTGGATCTGTGCCCAAGCGACATAGTGGCTGCTCACAGGATCGGGCGCAAACAACAGGGTAAGCACAGATCCATCATTGTTAGATTCGCCAGTTTTGCGAGACGGGAAGAACTATCGTGAGCGCAAAAATCTTAGGGGCGTGACCCTGCCCAGAGACACTTCTTTCACGCCCAACATGGTTAAAGATGTATACATTGCTGATAACCTCACGCGCTATAACAGTGCCCTAATGTTCGCCTGCCGCGAAATGAAGCGCGCAGGCAAGCTTTCCGCTGCCTGGACGGACGCCGGGAAAGTAAAAGTGAGGGTCGACAAGGGTCATTCGTAGTGCCGACAACCTAAGGAGGCTTGTGGGTGATCACCCCGCGCTGAACATCGCCGATGATGTACTACACGGTCGTCAGACATGGTCTCGTGATGGCCCTGTCACCCCTACTCCGACGTCTGGACCCGCCCCTGCGGTCACCCCTACTCCGACGCCTGGACCCGCCCCTGCGGAGACTCCGAACAGCAGCGCAGACGCAGACCCGGCAGCTGCTACCGGACCGTCCCCTGGTGCCTCTGGGCCCAGCCCGGCGCGTGCCGATTCGGGCAGCTCACCCACACCCGACCCCAGGCACGGGCCCACCAATCATCCCACACCGAGCGGTGGCCGGCCCGCCCTACGGGGCTCGGCTGGACCCGCTCCTGACGCCCAGCTGAGGTCACCGGCGGCCGGAGCCGGTGGCCGCTCGCCCGCAGTGTGCCGCTCGCCCGCCCGCGAGAGCCAGTTCGGGCGGCGCGGGAGAGGTAAAGGTCGTAACAAATAACAAGAAGAACAGTGAGCCCCACAGACGGTTTGTTAGCAGTTCCACACACTAGTAAGACGAGTTGTTGTACACAGCTATATTGTTGATTATCATTGATTACACGATGCATTATTTATCCTCGCGCAAGCTGTAAGCTCATTGTTGACTAAAGAGTTAATTAGAAATCTCGAGTTGGGGGCTTATCGACCCACCAACTGCCATGGTCATATGGCGAAATCTCGAGTTGTGCTACTTGAGCTCCTAACTCTTCCCAAAGCCTCGATTATTTCAAGGTTGTGTG
Organism: Lepas anatifera; assembly: GCA_034440635.1. Lineage (NCBI taxonomy): Eukaryota > Metazoa > Arthropoda > Thecostraca > Lepadidae > Lepas > Lepas anatifera. The sequence continues at coordinate 138,175 of JAOTON010001535.1, forward strand.
ATTTATAATAGGATCAGAATGCAGTTCAATTTGTCAGAGGTAGAGTTTTTTCTGCAGCAGAGCTGCATTGACTCGCTTGTTGGCTGCAATTTCCAGTTGAGTGGAGTGCTTCGTGAATTTGATTTGCTTTAGGCTTGGTCTCCACAGGAACGACTCTTAGGATTTGCCTAAAAATACTCGTCATTTTATTTTTGTTTTCAAGAAGATGTATGAATTTTTTTACATGTGTATCATTTTTTAAGGCATAGCAAAGCAACACTAGAAAAAATCACACAAAACACTGTTATAAAAAACTGCGTGTCTGACTCCACAGCACTGACCAGTGATCAACCTTTCGTGTCTGCCATTCCGTGTATCAGTGTGCAACGATGCATCTAGGTATTCCTATAAGAACATTGACATAGTTTGAGCGTATAACACTTACATTTACTACATTTCAATACACGAATTACATAAATTAATTACATTTTACATCAGTTACATGTGGCATATCTTCATTAACAATGAACATTGATCATCGCTCATCCCCCCAAAGCGTAAGTGTTCGGTGTGTGTTTATCTGCATGTTGAGTGAGGGCTTTTGTTCGTGTATGTGTAGTGCTTCGAGGACTGCTAGTTTTCGTGTGTCATTGGTGGAAGCGATGATGTGTGTGTTCTGGACTAGTGTTTGCCTCGTGAGTTTTGTGTTGTGTGTAGTTTGCATATGCTGCTTGATGACTCCATCCTGCAGATGCATGGTGAGCCGTCGAGACAATGTCGTTGTAGTCTGTAGTCACACCAATGTAGTGTTCGGCATGAGTTCTACAACCCTCATGTGTACATGAGAATTTATACACCACATTGGTGCGCTTTGGTGCGCTAAGGAAGGATGCATTAACTTATCATCAGTGCAATTGACGGAAGCCCAACATACCCTCTTTAACTTAGGATTAAATTTTCACTTCCAATCCAAGCGTAAGATTATAGAAAAAAGGACCGAACTAGAAATACTATATGACGACCTACTTAAGCTTAGAAAATGAGAGCAAGATCAGAACAAGCAGGAACCTCAAAGGACAGCTAATCGGAGAAGGCTCGAAGCTAAGGGGAACGATAAAAGTAAACTTCTGACTGAAGAACTACGCAAGGCCGCTAAGGAACTTCGAGAGGACAAAAGTATTATTATACGAAAAGCAGATAAGTCGCCAGTCTTCGTTATATTAGATTTAAGTGTTTATTCTCAGAAACTGAATGATATAATTTCTGATCAAACCAAGTTAAAGCGAATCACAGCCGATCCTACGAACAAACTAAAGGTGACAGTTAACCGTATTATCAGTGCTGCTAATGCGTTAAAAGGAGGAGTTCACTTTTCTAAAATAGTTGGTGAGTATTCCCCTGGATATATCTATGGTACAGTTAAAACCCATAAAGAAGGAAACCCATTAAGACCCATAATATCTCAGATTAGCACACCCACCTATAGACTCGCAAAAAGATTGAAAAACCTATTGAAACCGTACATTCCAGCTAAGTAATCTGCCGAATCTGTAGATGAGTTCCTTGACCTGTTGAGGACAAAGAAACCGCGGGGAATTCTCGCTTCAATTGATGTAACTACCTTGTTCACCAATGCACCAATTAACAAAACCATAGACATAGTAGATGAAGTGTATCACTCACATACTAATGGCCTCCCAACGCTTAACCTACCGGAGAAAATTCTCCGAGACCTCCTCTATGCATGTACAGCAGACTCTCCATTCAGGAGTCCAGACGGTTGCCTGTATGTCCAAAAAGACGGAGTGGCCATGGGGTCACCCTTGGGACCACTCTTCGCAAACTTCTACATGGCCCACATTGAAAACAAAGTTTTGCGGTAAACGGAAACCGCCCCACTAACATATGTTCGATACGTTGACGACATATTTACAGAAATCACAGACTTAAAACAGCTTAATCACCTTATCAATAAACTTGAACATGCATCGGTGCTCAAGTTCACTTTTGAGCTCAGCCGTGACAACATGCTACCATTTCTAGATGTTCTCATTGAAGCAACAGACAGTAAATTTCTGACCAGTGTGTATAGAAAACCCACAAACCAAGGTATTACAATGAATGCGGATAGTGAATGTCCTGAGCAGTATAAACGTAGCGTACTTAAAGCCTTCATTAGAAGAGCCCTTAAACACTGTTCTACTTACCAAAAGATGCATGAAGAGCTGAATCGCACAAAACAACTTCTAGTATCCAACGGCTACACAAATCATGACATAGACACAGAAATAAACAGACAACTATCGAAAACAGAAAGAAACAGAGACAACCGTTACACAGACACATCACATCTACTACAGAAACAACATGAGCAGCGCACACAAAACAGATGAGAGAATACTTAAGGATATCATTAGGCGCAACGTAGAGTGCAAAAACCAAGAAAGACTCCAACTTCACATATACTACCAAACACAGAAAACACGCAACCTTGTCATGACTAACAAGCCAGTCGAGACAGTGCCGTTGAAGCGCACCAATGCGGTGTATAAATTATCATGTCCACATGAGGGTTGTAGACCTCATGCCGAACACTACATTGGTGTGACTACAACGAAATTGTCTCGACGGCTCACCATGCATCTGCAGGATGGAGCCATCAAGCAGCATATGCAAACTACACACAACACAGAACTCACGAGGCAAACACTAGTCCAGAACACACACATCATCGCTTCCACCAATGACACACGAAAACTAGCAGTCCTCGAAGCACTACACATACACGAACAAAAGCCCTCACTCAACATGCAGATAAACACACACCGAACACTTACGCTTTGGGGGGGATGAGATGATGATCAATGTTTATTGTTAATGAATACATGCCACATGTAAGTGATGTAAAATGTAATTAATTTATGTAATTCGTGTATTGAAATGTAGTAAATGTAAGTGTTATACTCTCAAACTATGTCAATGTTCTTATAGGAATACCTAGATGCATCGTTGATAATAGGTAGGGTAGCTAATAAGGAAGTGGTACTGTTATAATGCTCGTTCTTGCGATATTTAAAAAAATGCTTTTGAAATGTGAAATGAAAACTATGAGCAAATATTTAATGCTGAAGATGACTGTTGAAAATACAGTGGAAATTAGTTCTAATTAATGAGTTTTGGTGACCTTTTAAACGAATTAACGACTGTCATTAAAACCAACGTGAGAAAAATAGAAAAACTCCAAAGAAAAATATATAAGTGCGCGAGTGCTATAGAGTTTAACTGTCATTGCCTCAAAGAGAATATATATATATATATATATATATATATATATATATATATATATATATATTTATTATATATATTTAATTAGGTCACCACTTTTTCGAAGTAATTTCCCGCATATTTTGCATGTGTAGCGTATTTAGGACAAACGAAATGCCTGTTTGAGTTATATTGGTTTCCTCTGATCCACTTTTACCGAGGGACGAGGCCACTAAAGTTGGCTGCTTCACGGGGACGGCTCCGAGACACTGGCCCCAGCTATTCCCTGCTTTACTAATGCCATGATCTGGACAAACTCATTTGCTACGTATTTTCAAACATGTGAACAACGCACAAAATAGTTCTCTATTCAAATTACCTCCACAGTTCTTGTGATCCTTTTAATTCCGACGGACAGAAGCGTAACAATAAATGACATATGTGTTCTTTTTGTAGTTGTGAATAAGTGAACGCCGTGGCGTCTGTGGTGAGTCACAGAGATAGTTGTTTAGCCATTACCAGGGTCCTGCCCTTCCCTCGTCGACACATCCACACAGCCAAACTCAGCCGCACAGCCATTCAATGTTACATATGAAAGCATATTCACCTTAGCTCTCCTCCGAGACAATGAACTGCGCCTTCCCTTACAGGGTTGCACGGGTGCCAGCCGCCCGGATATTTGGGCCTGGCGCCGCCTCTGACCGCTGGCGCAGTCTGGATTGGGAGACACGTGCCGCAGCCAACTGGCCGCCGGCCGCGCATCATTCTGTCTGTGACCTCATCCTCACATCGAGACCAATCAAAGGTGATACTGGCCGACAGAGGCGGAGCCAGGCGCAGAGCAGCGGCAGTCCATGCCGAGTCGACGCAGCACAGCACATGCCCCATTGTCATGTTTGTCTTGAACAGCTTGCTAGTACCGCTAATGAGAAGCTGTCACCGTCATCTGCCCATATTTCGGAGAATGATGCTAGTTGTCCGATTTCTGAGACAACCATTAATCTCATGTGAAGCCTACTTTCTTTTGATGAGCCGTCATTCTGCCCATGCTGTAAATAATTACTGTTCTATATCTGCCAGTAACAACAAACCCAGCCTCTTCCCGTTTACTCCACCGTGCCGTTGTTGCACGGGCAGCCTGGTGCTGGTGCAGTGTGTAGTGGACGAGCTCACCGCGCAAGAGGGGCACCAGCGCTGCTGATGGTCTTGCTCATGATACCAGAGCTCTATTTTAACCGATCGGACCTGGAGGGGTGAGGAAGCCTGGTAGGGGTGCCGAGAGAAGCCGAGCTCGTCTGCCACTGGAGCTGCCTGCCGCTAGGAGAAACTGGCCGAGGGTTGACGTCGCTCTCCGTGGGTCTACTTTCTGTGTGTTAGTGATCACTTGAAAGTGTTCCATTCATCTCCTGACATCATAACAGGTAAATGCCGGGCGCAGGGAGTGTTGGACTGGGTGCCACTGTAACGGTAGGCGATGTGTTTTAGAAGGAAAAGCCACTCGTGAGTTGATAGAGCAGCTCTTTAGCAGTAGGCTCATTCCATCATAAGATGACCAGTGCCCTACACCCGATCATTTATTTATTCCCTTCAAACTTCGCTAATAAGGGATTCCAGGAGCACTGAACCGATTACTCGTCTAAAAAATTCCCAAATTGGTATTATCAAGATATGGCCTTACGAGGTTTCAAAGGTGGTGCATTCCACGACATTTTAGCACAGGCCTTACACCCTCATATCTTGAATTTCTCTAAACTTTTTGTAAGGGGTTATTGGCAGGTCAGAACACGCCTATGTCATTTTTAGGTTGCTAGGTGAAACAGGTCGGGAGTTGGAGCCTCCGGCAGTTTTACACTTTGCTGGCGCAGATACTCATGTTTTATCTATTTAATCCAATTAAAATAATGATAATTGGGTAAAATTATATCTATCAAAATACTTGGAATGATCCAGAAACACGATGGTGATATTTTCAACATATTTTATTTTTACGTAAAAAAGTTGTAGATATTAAGAAATGAAAGAAGTTTAAAAAATATGTTCTTCAGCCTGGTTTTGAAAAAGGCAGAGGCACATACAAGAGCACATTTCAAAGTATAAAGATCAAAAATAAAAATCGTGGGTGTTTGCTTCTAGGCATTGAAAAGGTGGCAGAATATATAGCAGATACGAGCCGTTGGCGCACGCCGCGCGGTGCGGAGAATACGTTCGCCTGTCCCTATGCCTCAGACGCTGAGAATTTGACCTCCAGACAATTGTTCATGGAACAAGGAGAGGGGATTGACCAAATATGCTTCTTTTACATACATGTTGTCGCATATTTTACTCCCTGGTTATTGTAATTACTGTCGTAACCCTCGCCCCACCGGGGGCCATCGATGGCCCCCCTCCCTAAGGTTTTTCCGGGATAGCAGAAAAACGACGAGACGCAGCACCGTGGTTGAGGGCTCTACCTATCACTGCATCATTTTCCCACCATCCCTGAAATTTTTTACCCCAGGTCACCCAAGGTCAGGTCACTAGACGAGGTCAACCAAGGTCACCTCACTTCAACTTTAGAGCTCTGTAAGAGCTACATTTCAAAATCGATCGATTTGAAACTTCCTACACTTTATGGCCCTCCCAGGGTCTACAAGGTGTATATCCGGGATTTTTCGATTTCGTGCCCTGAGGTCAGGTCACGAGGTGACCTCTCCCATTGAAAAAGCATGGGAAAAGGTGTCTTATGATCTAAAAGTCACAAAAGCGATTGAAAAGGCTCAGCTTGATCAGAAAAGCGTTCTTGGGACACCCTTTCAAGGATTTCAGGGGCCATATTTGCCCTTTGACCTCTCAAAGGTCATCCAAGGTCACCAGGGTTAAAAACAGTATTTTGACAATAACTTTTGACCTAATTAAGCTAGAGCGCTGAAACAAGCACCATCGTGTTTGTCTTGTCACTGGCTTTCATTTGATATACGGCAAGGTTACTTTCTGACCTTTCGTGACCTCAGGTCATCTTAGGTCACGAGGTGACCTCTGGAGATCAAACCAATGGCGGGAGGTCTTTACGTTTCACATAGCGGAAAAAGGACTGACAATTCCCTATCAAATTTAGTTTACCAGACTTCAATAGCTCTAATGGCATAAGAGTTATGCCCAGTCTGCTTAAGCATTGCATATTTGAGTGAAAATAGCCGCTATTGACCTAATTTGACCTCTGGAGGTCAAACCATTGACCTGAGCACTAAAACATGTGAAGTAACTTCTTACTGAATTCACGCGAGCTTTCTATTGCACTTTGCAGATTTGCGCTAACGCACATATTTTCGGAGTTAGAGGGGGCCATCGATGGCCCCGTGGGGCGAAGGTGGCGCTGGACCCCCGGTGGGGCGCGGGTTAAAAAACTAGGCATAACGAAGAGTTCAACCAGTAAGTTGGCTGAAAATGTTTTCTTCAACATTCATCTGAAATCTAGCACCACTGCGTGGAGCAGCTGCTTTCAAAGTAATGAGATTAGAGCCTAAAGCTGTGGGCATTTGTTTGCAAGGGCATAATAACTCACGTACGATAGCTATCCATAACAAATGCCTAGGCACTCCCCGCCAGTTGCCCAACTGGTTGAGGAAACACGTCAACACGTTTCGCATAGCAGTGTTGAGCATTATTTAAGCGATTTATTTCAGTTGTTTTCCCCTAACTGACAACGGCTGGTTTCTAACTCAATTCTTCCCCTACCTTCGTGGGAAGGAGACATTTGCCCGAATCCCTAAACCTGGAACCTTTCCCACCGTACCTCGCCGTCCCCATGATGGCCGGCTGCGACGTCAAATGTGAATTCTGAACCGATGGGACATGTGTTACAGCTTCCAAATTTTAGGCTTAATTTCACTTGGGTTTGTTCCCAAAACGCCTCAGGATGCTAAGTCCGGTTGAGCGTTATTTCCACTTGTGACTTTGAGCGCTGAGTTGGAAGGGAAATAAAGAAAGGTTCTTATGTGGTGTGGTATCTGCAACATTGAAGTGCTACGCATTCTGTTAACGCTTTTCTTTGGCATTGCTTAACAAAAACTTTAAACTGGCACCGTGGCTTCGAGAAGATGCAATACATTTGGGAAGATCTAACAGCCTAAAATAAACTTTATTTTATAATTTATCCGACTTGTGAAGAGAGATTCAAAGTGGATTTAGTTATCAAGTATGATCAACATTAGTTTGCCAGTTCTTGTGGCAGAGATGCGTAAGACAATGTGGGAAAAGCGTTCGAAAGAATCACAGACAACGTGAATCGGAGAATGCGGATATGGAGTGGATAAGCTTTGATGTTTCGGCCAATCCAAGCCAAACAATAACCCTACAAGATTGATTGCTCCCCAAGACAGAGTTGCGCGACTCGCGAGTCGGAGTTGGAGTTTAACTCAAATTCCGACTCATTCGTTTCTGAGTTGAGTTGAGTAAAACAAATTAGCCAGGTGAGTTGAGTTGAGTTGAGTTGGTCCACATTCCACGTAAATGAGTTGAGTTGAGTTGTGAAGACAGCGAGCCAAATGAGTCAACAAAATAAGCTGACTCAGCAGGTAAATATGATGTTCCATAAAAGTGTTTGAATTTGCCTACCTTTCTCAAGCCTTCTTTAACCTTCTTTAAATACCCTTTCCCTCCAATGTCTACATTTTTCAATAAAATGTGAGACTTGTTCCAATGCATCAGTTCAATTCTACAGCTCAATTGCTTATTTTAAAGGCCCATCCGGTCTGTAGAAGTACCTAGGCTCAAATAATACATGTACTCGGAAGATGAAACCGGCTCCTATCGCTTGTTTTAAACATTTGAAGTGCTGAAACAGACAACAAAATACATTTCAAATCTCCCAAAAACCACTCATGATTAATATTTCATCTCAATTCTTCTCAACCACCACTCTAATAAGAAAAAGCACAGGCGAGTGTGCAGCATTGCTGTCTTTGAAGAACAAATTTCACCAAGTATAGGCTCAGGTTTAAGAAGCTGCAGGGCAAACAATCGTAAAAACCACGTGACAATTCATAAAGTGATGCAGGTGTTTTTAAACCACACATGAAATTGTTTCTTTTGTCTGAAATGCACCGTCTGCAGCTGCTTTGTTAACTTTGCCTACTGTAAGCAAATATTGCTAGTAGCATTAAAAGCTTTGATCTCTGATTTGACAAAAAATATTGAGACACCATTATTGCACAAATCAGACGAATTATTTCTTGCTACTGGTTTTGTCCGATCAGAGACTCTTGCTTGGCGTCTGCATTTTATTTGAAAGCTATACATCAGCAATTTTCTATGAAACCGTGCTCTCACTTTGAAGAGCGATAGGTATGTGCTGTATTGGAATTTTCGAGCCGAAAATTGGATTGGGGTTGAAAATATGAATATATTAAAATGTAACATTTTGCTAAAATTTCCATTTCTATTGTCCTTTGTCATATCGATGTGTAGTAGACTATTTCCGAGGTTTTGCTGTAGTTCCTAAAAGTTGCAATTGCAACTAGGTGCTCTAGGAATTATTGCATAGATTTTGATTAAGCTCATGGCATAGGAATGTTTCATTTAGCAAAATAACCTAGCATCCTTCTTTAACAGAAACAACAAGCGATACTTTTATCATCCCTGCAAATACAGTATAGATCATGTTTTTTAGCTTGGACCTCTTCTGAAAGGTAGTATGGAGGTGCAGCTATTTGTCTATGTTGTTAACCTCAACCCTCTTAGGTTCCTTTCCATTCCATGTACCTAGTTAAACATACAAGGCTCCTTTTAGAAATAATTGCAACATGGTGTGGCAGCTTCATCTGGCAGTGACAGTCCGGAAGAATTGGAACCATATATGTATTTCACACACACTTACTAGGACAGCATAGCGAAAAAGGCAGTACAAGTGCCACACATGAAAGAAGTCGAATGAAGAAAAATGTATGGAGTAAGGAATTTATATGAACGATTTGAAATTCGAGCACCGCACGCTCCAGGGGCAGGGGGAGGGTAGAGTGCGACCCCGACACGTCCCACTCCATAGTCGACCGCAAAACCGATGGCGGCGGCGGGATGGGGGACGGCGGCGGCGGTAGCGGGGGACGGCGGCGGCGGTAGCGGGGCGCGGCGGCGGTAGCGAGTCCGAGCGGCGACGGCGGCGGCGGCGAGTCCGTGCGGGGCCCCTGGTGGTATATACCGCAACTGACACGGTAGCGGAGAAATTAAAGTATATCCATGGCTGCTGGCTAATTGTTCCATGTGTTCATTTCTGTACAGCTTGTATTGTGCTGGTTTATTTATTTATTTATTCATTTATCATTACATTTTTATTATTTGTCTATATTAAACATTATTTATTTATTCATTTTGAAACCGAGTCAAAGTTAGAGTTGAGTCGTGAGTTGAGTCGGAGTTGAGTCAGCTCACTGAACTCTTGACAATGAGTGGAGCTAAAGTTGAATCAACCACTTTCAGCGCATGAGTTTAGCTGAGTCGACTAAACAAATTCTGAAACTTACAACTGTTGTGGTGTGTAACAGGTGGGGCTGCCGCGCCAGTTCAAGGATTACCGAGCTTTGGTAAATAGTGATGTGTTAAGGTCACTTAGAAATGTTTGCTGTTTTGTTATTAATTGAATATTTTTAGATTAAAAGAAACAACAGCGTAGCAGGAGTGATGGGCGGCGGCCTTCTGTTATTGTACGACCACGTGGAAGGATTGGCGATTGTGTGGGCTTTGTGTTTCAAGTGCTGTGGGCACGATTTTCAGCATAATATAGCTGGACCGGAACACTCATCTTTTCTGTGTAAGTGAGAAGCTTCATTCCTCACCAGAAACACAACAACAACTCTGCCCCAAGAGGAAGCCTATAAACAGATTCTAAAATCAAACAGATATTTGGAAAGGTGAGACGATAAGATAAACACAGAAACTTCATAACCATGTGGGAATTTTCCGTCTTCCTTTACTTCAGTTTTTAATTCGTCAGATAGGAGAAACCTCCTATGCGTGATCTTTTGGGATGTGATAGAGATGTGGTGGTCATGTGAAAGAAGGCTGAAATGCCTGAGGACAGCAATAGGGCCGTGCGATCTGTGACATATACGGGACCACTTGGAAAAAAAGATAAAACATTTTCGACACGTACAGGTGCTCTTCTGATAAACTGATGACTCGTTGTTTTTAATGGCTGTGATATTGCGGGTTTAACGCTCACTACTCATGGCGCCTGTAGAGCATAGTGTATTTCTTACCAAACACAATGATTAATGATGGCTTAGTAGTTTCACGTCACTGAAAAAGTTCCAACGGACCATTTCAATAGGTTAGAGGCTAATGCCGAATGCAGTCATTGTCTCACTCCGTAAACGGGCAGTCATTTCTTTCTCTGCTTTATACCATCATGCGATACCTAGCGCGCAGCGGTGACTTATGTACAAAATTCAAACAGAAGTGAAAGGACCATTCAGATTGTTAAACAATATTTATTTCGACACTGCCCGCCCTCTTGTTTCATCAGCCATCGACTTCAGGTCAGGTTGGGGACGCGTCAGGCAGGAGAGGCGAGCGAGCGCTGCGCGTGCCGCAAGGCGAGCCAACGGCCATTGGCGGACGCAGGGGGGGGTATTTCGGCCATGCCCCCTCAAAGCGCTGAAGGGCGGCAAACTATCTTTTGGCCCCCCAACGCCGGATAAAATTTTGAAAGAAGGTGTTTACACTGTCAACACCTAAGCAAAAAAATCTTCGCTCCCACCCCCCCCGAGAGCGATCATGTACTTGTAGATGTCGCTTATACTTGGTCTGTCGAGCACTGAAAAAGGGTGTTTACACTAGGTCTGTAGAGCAAAAAAAATATTCGCTCCCCCCCAGGAGGAGAGGCAGACATGGGTTTGCCCCCCGCAACTCAGGTCGGCGTCCGCCCCTGCCAACGGCTCTTACCCAGGATATGTACCGCCGGTTTTTCATGCTTATAAGCAAATAACCACCGTTTTTATTTTTGAATTAATTACCCTGAGACGTTCTCTTTCACACCCTTGCAATTGTTTTCAAGTAAACGCCGAAGGATGCGTGTTTTAACTAACTCACTGATTGAACTCATCTTCATGTCTGGAGTTTTAAGACAGCAATTCCCAGCGCTGAAGTAAGAAGTGAAAAGGCGACATAATTCATAGGAAACACAGGTCTTCTGTCAACACCCGGCTCCATCGGCAATTATTTTCAGGTCAAGGTCACGGCGTGTCAGGTATAGGGGGAGTAAACGTGCCGTGCGCACCGCACAGAGTGCGCCAACGGCGCCTACCCACCATATTTCCTGCTTGTTTGGTTGTGTTTTGAAGCAAATGCCGACGGTCTTTTTTATTAATCTTGATATTTTGTAGCATGCACTTTAACGTTCTCCTGTCTTTTTGAAATTTACGCAAAAGAATATATTTGTAAAAAATATTTGATTTTTAATAATAATAACACTTCTTTCAGTAAAATTTGATATTTTAAGGCTACCACTATTGCCTTCATTGGGTCATTACAAACAATTTTATGTATAATTTTACCCATTTATCCTCGTTTTAATTGAATAAAATTGCCATTGAAGACATTAATGCATCGACAAAGTGTAAAATTGCCGGAGGCTGTAACTCCTAAACCGTTGCATCTAACGACCTAAAAATGCCAGACGTTTTCTGGGCTACCGTAAACCCACAGCAAATTTTGAAGAAAATCAAAGACATGAGGGTGTAAAATCCAACATCCACTGTGCTGAAATGTAGTTGAATGCCCCAGGCTGCTTCGTAAGTTTTTCCTTAAAGGCCCATAACTCAAATATTATCATTCTGGTTTTAAAAGGTATTGTGATTTACACACCGTGCACCAGGAAATATTTTTAGTCTGGCATTTTTCATTTTCGGAAGTTTTGGTTACGTGACCTTCCGACCTAATTTTTTAACTGCGGCCTTAGCCCGTAGTCGTTGAGAATTGTTTTTTGTCTGAAAACGATTCGAAGTATGCAAGATCCTCTAAAAATACAAGTAAAATATAGATTTTGTGTTCCATACTCTACTCAGAGGACGACTAATCAGTCAATTGGCCAACAATGTTGGTGACGAAAAGATCCAATCTGTGACAAAATAGGCAGGATTGCGTCCCCATCAGCGTGAGAAATTGACGCTCAATCTGCTACTATGCTATTTAAGATCTAAAAGGATACAGTGTGTCTGGTAAATATATTTTTTCGTGTCAAAGCTTGATATTCTTGGCCTCACGAAGTTGGTTTAAAATGCCAGTGGTGACAGCTAAACACTTGTATCTACTTTTGTTCTTCTAAAAACGGACATCTGGTGTCAATGGAAAGCCAGTTTCACCGTAATTAATTAAGTAATTGTGTTTGAGCTTTGAGACCGGGGCTGACGTGTATCTTGCAAAAGCAGTACTTTTTGGTAGGCTCCGGTGTTACCAGTCCATGTTAGGTCATCTGTATAGACTAGGCAATTCAATATAAAGGTGAACAGCAGGACCTGTATATAGACAGCGCAATGGTACCACCTATAAAGACGGGCATGTAATACACAAAGATTAGCAGAATTTGATCTACTCCTAGTTTAATGTTTATAATTAGCTTTACATTATGAGATGAAAATATTTTTATCGGGTTTGCATACTATTTTGAGACTCTTAGCTTTGGAACCAGTGTTGTGAGACTCTGCCTCCTCGTTTAAGCATTATCTAATCAAACTGGATCCAGTCATGGAACAAGTGATCTATGACAAGTGGTCATGGAACAAGTGATCTATGACAAGTGGTCATGGAACAAGTGGTCTATGACAAGTGGTCATGGAACAAGTGATCTATGACAAGTGGTCATGGAACAAGTGATCTATGACAAGTGGTCATGGAACAAGTGATGTATGACAAGTGGTCATGAAACAAGTGATCTATGACAAGTGGTCATCGAACAAGTGATCTATGACAAGTGGTCTAGTCTGTCTGTATGACAAGTGGAACTGTCTGTGCAAACTAGTGATATGTGTGTCAGGCGTGGGAGCACCACAATGTGACTCGACACTGGGTGCTGAGCCACAGACATGTTTGATATACATTGGTTATAACGCGTTACGATTCCAGAGAGATGCAAAGGCGCCAGGCCCTCCCCGGTGCAACCCGCCCGACCGAAACCTGACAGACCCAAAGGGAGCCAAATCTGTTGGTGTTGGAACATCTGCTGTCCCTAATGGATATCGGTATGGCACAAGTGATTCAAAGCTCCCCCTCATCCCCCAGGCTGCCGCCGAACAAAATCACAGCCAAGGAAGCCCCGGCACCCCCGCGAGAACATAAATGTTATCCGCACGATTAAGTGGGAACATGACTAAATTTGAGCATACGCTGACTGAATACGTGGTTGATATTTCTAAACATGTTCTAGTCATTCAAGAACAGTATATATTTTGGAGAGCACTGAAGCCATACAATTTATTTTTGTACTCTTTGTTTATTTAGTTTTGTTCTACTCATTCAAATGAACTATAAGCTTTCTAAATTTAATATTTTATTGACTTTGACCGATGAAATATTGTTTCAACATTCTCTTAATAATTAGTTTACTTCTTGGGATTTCCTCAACAGATTGGAATTTATCGGAAAATATACTATTCCACAATTTCGGGGTCAAGCAAGGGGTCGTGAAAAGGCGGTAATTCCTATTTGAGAATGGTTGATCCAGTAGGGGGTTCTTCTTACCTCACGAAACCTCGGTTCCCTGAGCCAAAACAAATTTTGTATGGCTTCAGGAAGCTGACGAATAAGGAATTTATGAACTATAATTAACATTTGCGTTTTCGCGAGTTCAGACACTTTGAGGATCGAGTACTTTTTGAAAACTGGTTCTGAGCTTCCAGGGAGGTATATTCTTTCAATGAGTCGAGCGGCTTTTTTTGGAGGATGTTAATTTTGTAAAGTTGAGATGAGTAATTCACACCCCAGATGAGACAGCAATAGTTAGGGTTGATAGGTAAGGTTGGATTAATGCATAGTAAAGGAGAAGTGCTATACGATCTGAAATAAAGTTTTGAATCCTACAAATAATGCCAACGTTTCGACTTATTATTTTAGAAATATTATTTATATGCCCAGAAAACTTAAGTTGCTTATCAAAAACCATCCCGAGATACTTAATCTCCTCTTTTTCTTCAATTGCATGCTGGCCTATTTTTATGTTTAAGTGAAAGTTTTTGGGATAAGGAGAGTAATGTTGCGTGAAGGTTTTTTGAAGGTTGAGAGACAAATAGTTTGCACAGAACCAGTCTGAAAGCCGCAAGAGAGTTTCATTGACGTTCGATTTAAGTATTTCTGGATCTTTGTGTTTGAAGAGCAGGGCCGTATCATCAGCATAGGAGAGATATAGTGCATTTTCACTGATAAGCGGAAGATCATTAGCACATATAATGAACAGCAGGGGCCCAAGTATAGACCCCTGCGGGACTCCCATATTAACTTTTCCTCTATTCTGACGTTTTGTTTTCTACTTGAACACATTGTTTCCTATTGGATAGATATGAAGAGAGAATTTTTAAATATTTACACTTTATTCCATATTTGTTTGCTCTTCCCAGAAGAATGTTATAATCCACGGTGTCAAATGCTTTTCTTAAATCCAAAAATACCCCAAGTACAAGTTCTCCTTCCTCAAAGGCCTTAGTAACAAGGTCTTGGAGCAGAAGTATAGGCATACATGTTGAACGATTTTTTTAATACGAATTGGTTATTGTGTATGAGTTGATTTATTTCAAGATGTTTCATAATTCGGAAGTGAAGAAGTTTTTCAAGAATTTTTGATGTTGCGGGAAGAATACTAATGGGTCTATAGTTGGTAACAACATGGCGATCGCCAGCCTCAAAGATAGGCTTGATAACTGCTATTTTTAAGGCATCGGGAAATACTCCTGTGGTAAGACGTGCATTAAATAGTTTCACTAGGTGCAGTATTATGCTTCTATATGTATTCTTTAGAATTTTGCTATTAATACCATCACAACCAGCTCCCACATTTTTCATATTTTCAATGAATCTACTTGCTTCTTCTTCATCTGTAAGTCTAAGTTCCATTTCATTTTCACAATCATAGACTAGATCTAGGGGATTGGTGGGTGAAGGTGTGATTTTGTCTTGTAGTTTTGTTCCAATAGTATTGAAAAAAATATTAAAGGCGTCAGCTTTCCCTTCACTATCCTGTATTTTCACTCCGTTTGTGGTATGAATTGTTTCCGGGACATCATTACCATTACTTCGGTTATTTCTTAACTCATTTATGGTTTTCCAAGTATGTTTCGAGTCAGTCTCACATTTCTCAAATTCTGTCCATAGTAGTGTTTCTTAGCTTTACGGATAATTCCAATCATAACATTTTTGTATTTATTGTATTGTTGCTTATCTGCCTCACATTTTGATTTTAAAGATTTAATTCAGAGTTGGTTTTTAACATTTATTGAGGATAAAATCCCAGGTGAAATCCACGGTTTTCTTGGTTCCGTTTTCCTGTTACCTGTTACGGCAAGTTTGGCGTGAGAGGTTTTCAATACCTTTATTGTAGCTATTTATGATGGTTGTTGGCGAGAAAGTTTGGGTCGCTTTCATTTTCAATACAAACTAGCTCAGCGCTTAAGAAAGAATGAAGTTCATTTATTTTACGGTAATCAAAGCAAGTTAATTTTGGAATTGATTTCTTTAACTTAATTTCATTGTTGGTGTTCAGCATTACAGGGAAATGATCTACAATGTCAGATAATAGAACACCAGACTTTTCCACGATTTCTAGGCTATTTGAAAATATATTGTCGAGTAGACTGTCCGAGTTCGCCTGGTGTCGCGTTGTTTTAGAAATCGTTGGGACAAATCCAAAGGAACACATGGATAAAAAGAATCTGCGAGCCCAAGAGTCAGTTTCGATGGAAAGTAGATCGAAGTTAAGGTCACCAGTTAAATATATAGTCTTATTAAGTTTTTGTAGCCATTCGAGACAAATATCCAATTCTTCAATAAATTTGGATTTATCTGTGTTTGGTGCTTTGTACATTTGGCAGACGACGAACGACTCGTCTTGGGTTTTCGCACTGGCACATACTACTTCGGCAGTTGAGAATGACGGGCAATGTAACTGGGTAGGCAATAAATCCTCTTTTACGTAAATGGCCGCACCCCTCCCCTTTTGCCGACACGAGGAGAAAAATAATCTTTATATCAGGGAATTATAAATACATTTTCAAGCTCTTTGTTAATCCAAGTTTCAGAAATTGCTCTCACATAAAAGGGAATACTTATCTCTTTAAGTAAATCACAAAGCTCATTATGCTTGTTCAAAAGCGATCTGATGTTTAAACGAAAAATACAAAAATTGAGCTGGTTCGATGAAAACTGACCGCACAATCCCAAGGGTGAGTAATAAGAACAAGTGGTTCTTATTCTATACAAATCATAGTGAGCTCCTAAGTTGTCGTCCACTGTCAGGGAAGCAAAGGGATCAATCGTCCTATCTTGGAATGTCAGTCCATAATTATTCATTCAATTAACCAGGATCTAATAAAACAGTGCCTAAAAGACCTAAAGCGAAGCAGATACACCGCCTAGGAATAAGAAAATCACCTATTCGAAGACGATTTCGTTTCAAGACCGGAGTCCAGAGAATGGTACGGACCAAAAGCTCCAAAATCTAAATCTCAGTACAAGTCTAATTACTGGAAAGTGCTCTTATTATTTTAGTTTTTAATTCGGGCATGCAAATTAATAATAAAGACTTGCTATACATTTTATACTTGGTTTAATATGATTAACAAATGATGAGAAGAGATAATTCGCAGGGCTGAGGGTTGCATAATTTTATAATGAGTTAAATTGATTTTTAATGCTAATAATGACAGGCAGGAACCGTGCCGCGGAGTGCCGCGGAAATCAGCAGCTCCCGCCAGTCAAGGACCAGCTAGACAAGGACGTTAGTGAGTGGAAAGGTAAAAAATGTTGTTGCAAAAATGTTGTATATCAATCGACTCCCTGTCAAATGAAAGAGAAACGTGGGAAAAATCATGTATCCATGTCGGACTGTATGAACAGTGCATATTATACACAATATCAATCGCATGCCAACACTGCATGCAGTCAAAAGAGGCTAACACTGTTTGCACGTGCACTGAGAGCAAATTAACCTCTTAGTAAAATTGAGGTCACTTTTGTTCACAAAGTCACCAAATGCTGAAATCGTATGATGCCCGAAGCCTGAGTCTACTCTGGCTTCAGGAGCACATCAAGAATCAAACACTCCACAGTACAACCCCATTTTTTTCCTCTTGACTATTGGCGAAAAGGTTAATACTCCACCACGTGACGGATTTTTCACAAGTCAGCCATAGCCCCCAAATCAAAAATAACTCACCTACTGCCTTTGGCCATCATGTACGCATAATACAGGTTGTGAGAAGCTGTGTGATGTAAATAGGGCCAGTGAAAATGAGCCGAAGAAACTACGGCCAGTGAAAACGAGCCGCAGAAAAAAACTGGAGGTGCCATACCAGCTCATAGCACCACTGTATAAACGCCCATACCTCTAAGACGATGGACACGTGCGAGAAGTTGAGTAGATTAGTAACTGAAGGCAGGTTCATGTTAGTCAAAATAATTGTAACTCATAAAGGTACCGGCAAATATTCCTTCTACAACAGGATTACTATCAAAATGCAATGGCTCAAATTTATGCTATGTGGTCACTAAGATAGCAATGTCACAAGTTTTTTTTTGGTTTGGGCACAACTGCATGTGCTAAGGGTTAAACCGAATTCCTTTCACCGTCAGTGCCCTATGGAACATTTTCTGAAGAGCATGAGCACCGTAAGTGTGCATTTTTCGGTACCGACTACAGGAACAGACCAATCGACTCCTGTATCCGGACGGCGAGTGCAATTTTTCCACTCGGTCTTATTCCTTCTTTAGAAAGGCAACGTTGGCCTTAGTTCGTACCAAGTAGCAAGCAAAGGAATTCTACAAGGACAGCGTTGACAAATTTTGGATACGAAATGCCACATTTTAATTAGTTATATGTTAGTTACGATTGTGGCGGCCACGGCTGGTCCCGCTCCGGACCAGCTGCTGCCCTCCCGGGATCATCGCCGAAACAACGAGCTGACACTGGCGCTGCTGCTGTATTTCTACTCCCCTCCTCACGCCACCTGCCCTCGCAGCATCCCCATACTTGCAGCAAACACCGTTCTGCCGAGGGCGTTCGCGTTAGCACTCATCACCCCCGACTCTGATCTAAACCCTCGTTAAAAACCCACGCAACCCCCAACCCCAAGTCCACACAACTACACACTTGTCCTCTGCCCCAATTTACATCATCCGCTTCAACACCTTTACGTCGCCTGCTTCAGCACATGCTACCTCAACTGCTTCAACATCTGCTACAACCACAGCTTGAGTACAATTTCCACCACGTTTAGGTGTAAAAACCTGGCCATACCAGCTTAATTCCGGTGCTGGGCGATGTCCGGTACCCCTCGTTGCTATCCGCCTCAAGCGAGACGCCGTCTCATCATACGGCGGCCCGAGTACCTTCAAAAACAATGGTTAACTACAATGGCGCGGGTGCGGCGAAACTCTCAAAAGTAAACAATCACGTTAAAAGGTAAATATAAGGTCATAGGTTGCCAAAAATACATGAATACGATCTCTAATGCTATTATCGACACCGTTGTCATAAATTTAACGTACATATCATCAATTTTACCTATTTTCCAACTTACTTTTGCTCCGAAATAAAAAAGGCTGTAGATCTAAACAATTTTCAACCCAAAATGGCTACCGCTGAACCTCCATACTCATCCATCAAATACTTGCAATCTAACTAGTACTCAAGAAGCTAACTGCGCTTTACAAATATGAAGTAATCTGGCCAGTCGTCATTTTCACTCAACAATTGTTTCCGTGGGCTAATGAAATTCGTCTTATCGAACACCGCAAAACAGAACTACTTACTGACGCATGGCCAGTGGCGGATCTAGCCGGTTGGTTTGGGAGGGACAAACCAAAGTCGAAAAGCAAAAAAAAACGTCGCGCAGTGAAAAATTGCGCTACAATATTGGCCTCGGTCATCGAAAGTGTTGGCACCTGGCGGATTTTTTTTTGGAAACGCCAGTAAAGGGACTGACGTCTCGCGTGGCTGCTTCATATCCGGCGCATTTTTAAACAAACTCATTGGTTCCTACACGGTTCCTATAGTAACGGATTTTCAGTCGTGGTAAACTCGTGAAAGAGCGTGGTTATACGTGACGTTGGGTGGACGTGAATATTGAAGACTGGCGTTATTTTCTTTGTTATAATCTTGGAAAGTTCAAAGAAAATGGAGAAGAGACGGATAACCATTAGATCCAATCAGAAATGCTGCGTTCCTCAGCGTGTATCCTTCCGAAGAAAGTGTCGAAGTCTCAGCTTTCACAAGTTTCCTCAGGATAAGGTGCTGTCCAAGCAGTAGAAGTTGAAACTGAGAATTGGGAAGAAGATAAGCTCAAATGCTGCTGTCTGTTGCAGAAATTTTCAGCCATCTGACTTCCATTGACATCCACCTGGTAAGCGGCTGTGAGGCCAGTGTACAAAGTATGGCATTTTTGACCAGATCTCGTCGGTGCGAGTGCCCTTGGAGACAGGACTGAGTGGTGCGAATTTTATCAACCTGGTGCAAATTTGCGAGGTTAGTGACACTTAAAATAAACAAATAATGGCTGAATGGCTACTAATACACCGGAGGGGCCTTACAAAAAGCCCTTAATTAACTGACTAATGATTGAGGTAGCATTGCATTGCAGGGGTAGGAATGGGTGCATTTTTTCCCTGGTATGTGGCATATTGGTGCGAATTTTTGGAGGATGGTGGTGCGAGAATTTTAGATGGCTGGTGCGACTCGTCTGGCCTGCTGCCATACTTTGCAGACTGGCTGTGGGGCAATCTCCAGTTCCGCTTATGCCTCCTGCCACTCCCTTGAGCCTGCTTCTAGCAAGAGTAGGCCTTTATCCTTGGGCCGTCATCAAAGGCGGATCCAGGATTGCCGATCGGGGGCACCTTCCCGGGGGCGAGGCACCATTCTTGACCGAGAAACCCTATCGGATGGGAGCAAAACCCTATCGGTGGGAGCCGACTTTCGCATCCTGGGGTGGGGGGGGTGGGAAGCGAAATTTCAGGGGGCGTGGCCATTTCAGGGGGCGCCGAGGGTCAGTGGCGGGGGGCACATACTCCGTTTGCCCCCTGGATCTGCCTATGGGGCACATGCCCACTTTGCTGTCCCCTTGGATCCGCCTATGGCTGCATTCCTTTTTAGACCGGGAAACTGACGTATTGAAATAATTCGGTAGATATACGCCTTTATTCGTTTCAAGCTGTCTGAAATTCCAGTTTGAATGTACGATGGAAAATGCGTTTCCAAACATAAGCGTCGCCACTGGCAAAAAAGTAGGGGGTGCAGCAAACTTTAACCTGATCCTGACTACAAACTTTGCTCCTTGGGACCAAAAACTCCTCGAATTTGGGCTCCTCACTGCCTTCTGCAGCGGCTTGTTATAAGCCACTGCCACATACCAGGCATAAAACACGTATAATTCACCGCTTACCATGCTATTCCCGGGCCCACTAACGTTGTTTACCTTTCGGAGTCCCTCTTTCGCGGCCATCTTGGATGGCACACTAGCACCTCTGGTGAGCGTGACCGGGGTCAATGCCTTTTCGGTAGGATTTTGGGAACTGGAGACGAAAAGCAAAAAAAAACAAAAAACGTCACGGGGTGAAAAATATGGGCTCAAGATACATTTTTTCCTATCCAAGCCCCAATATTTACACTGAACTTCTCTAATTCTGTTTGAAGTTGAGAGTTGAAGCACCAAAATTTTGCTTACAAGCCAAAAAGGAGTCGGGGGAAAAAGGAGGTCGATCGCTTTGGGGGGGGCAAAAAGTTAGTTAGTTAGTTAGTAACATAGTTTTGCCCCGATCTTTTCCGTTTGGGGGGGCAATTGCCTTTTTGCTCCCCCCTGGATCCGCCACTGCGCATGGCCCACGAACCTAATCGCAGAGAAGCCTCCACAAACCGGCCAATCACACAACGCTACGAAATGCCGTCTCACGACTCAAGGTCACTCGCCCCGCTCTACGGCAGCCCGTACTTTGGCTGCCAAATGCCACAACCCCTCCAGATCTCCCGTCCCCCGTTTATAACTCCTCTGCTCACCTCTGTTTTTTTTCTTAAACCGCACCTCACAACACCTAACACCAAACCACTACTCCGCTCGCCCAGCTCGTGGGTCGGACTAACGCCGCCAGCGACAAATAGTTGTTCCCGTAACACTAAGCACCATCGACGGCCTCAGCCGATGCACAGGGGGCGCTTCCCCTGGCACCCTATCCCTCTCCACAGGCACCCGCCGCCCCACCCCTGGGTGGCGGGCCCGAAAGGGCGCTGAGCGCCTTCTACAACGATAAATATCTGAAAAAAGAGAGAAAAAGACCTTTGCGAGCCTACATAAATGTTGTATTTTAACAAAATTAACAATGAATCATTTCTGACAACAGTCCATTCTGCGTCGCCATATTTCATCAGGCTACAACGTCATAGTGCCTCCCGAGGCCCTTGATACCGAGGATGCTTAACACGCGCCCCGCTGGGGTCCCTTGCATGACGCGCCCCGCTAAGGGGGCGTTTTCCGCCCCCTCCGTATCTCGTTCCCCAGGAAAGCTAAAGGAAAATTACGGGCGGCGTTCGAAAGCTCTTGACAAGACAAAGATAATTTATAAGAATAATTTTTACGTCAGGTCAATATTGAGGTCAGCATAGGTCAAAGAATGCTCCATAGGCTTACAACAGAGCAGTGTAGGTTTCCCTCTCTAGATCTGCCCTCAGGGGAGCTAGAGCAAATATTAATGCATCACTAGATTCCTCTTATCGCGACGAATCGAATGATGTATAATATGACCTCGCTAGGTCAAATAGTCAAAGTGACCTGACTTCGACCTAGGTCAGGGTCATTGAGTAACCTGGTATGGTCATGTTGCATATCAATCGACTCCCTGTGACAATATAAACATAATGCAAGCAAAATTGGAGCTTTATCTCAATTCAGTAAGAAGTTATTGGCAAAACAATCACTCTCTGCTCCCGTGACCTGATATGACCTTTGAGAGGTCATATGCTCAAAAACTCAAATTCATGATCAAGATCGTGGTGAGAATAGACATTTTGAGGATTTTCAGCGTTATCTATCCAGTATTTCCTGAAAACGAGTCCATTCTATTTTTCACCATAGACTTATAATGGGGTGACCAAAAATTGACCCCACCTTATGTCACCAATATCAAAACTCGGAGATAGCAGAGTTGTAGACCCTAATGACCTTATCATATTGTGGAAGTTTCAAACTGATCGGTTTGCTAATGTTCCCTGGGCACTGCTTCAAACTCGTAATTTTAGGTTTTGGGGTCGGGTCACTTGACCCTAAATAGCTCCTTGACCTGACATGACCTTAACTAAAAAATTTGGTCAGATATGTAGAATTCATCAGGGATAAGGTACTGTAAGTTTCGTTGTTCTGCGTTTTTTCGTTTTTGAGCTATCTGGGAAAAACCAGGAGGGGAGAGCGAATTTTGCCCCCCACAGCGGGGCGCGTGTTAACTGTCCCGGGTAGAAGAAGGCGGGGTCACAAATATATGTCCCTTTGTTTTAGTCGACGGCCGGCTGAGATCCCTCGTTTCAATTCTCCCCCGTTAGCAATGGCTTCACTAGCAGGCCTGGCGGTGGATGGTCAGCGGTTGGCCTGATGTTCAAATCGTTACGTCCTTCGTTATATAAATAGCTATGTCCTGGCCCTAGCTCACGGGTAAACTTATTTCTTTATTCTTAACTTTTGAATTTTGACTCCGTCACATTATTATTTAGTTTTTAAGTGTTCCGGACACGAATATTTTATACAAATAGCATGATTGGTTTGGAGGTATAGCTATTGGAAAATAGGGTTTTCTACTATATCGAAAATTTTACGGAGGAAATAACTCAGAAACCGCTGGAAGGATGCAGCTAAAAATATCACAGCATGAATCAGCACCCAAGAGAACGCCTTAGTCAAAGGTTCTTCAAAATCTGGGCAGTAGGGTGTTATTTTGATATTTTGTGGTTTTTTGTTGTGGAATGTGTGGTTTTTTGTTGTGGAACGCTCGACTACCTTGGCTGTGTTGGAGTTTAGTAGTATTCCAGGTTTGGGATTTGTTTCTGATAGCCAGTCCGACGTTTGCGGCAGCCGCTCGGCACATCTTGCTAGATGTGCCGACCTCCTTGCAATCTTTCCAATAGTCCACTTTCTTGGTCCCGTCGTCATCATTCTTATTGTATTACTGGGTTTGGTTGAGTCTCTACATTTCTGGCGGAGTAGCAGTCTCAACAAACATCGCAGCGGGGAAATGACGTTTGATGCAAAAATCCATACCACCAACGCCGTTAGTTTCATTGCCACATCCTAAAACAAGTATTCGCATAAAATTGTTACATTCCGTCTGAGGGATTCCGCTATAGAGGTATATGAAGCAGAGGGCGATGCAGATTGAAAAATTATGTCTCTGATTTTAAGCGAGGTAGCAATGAGTTCGTGCACATTAGTCGGTGACGACACTGATCTACGGTAATGCTTCTTCACTACAGCAAGAGTTAACCAAATTGAAATTTACTTGCACGCCTCTGACAAATTTGCCCCTATTTTAAACGTTTATATATACAGGCTTGACTGGGCCAGTCATATGCCGTAACATGATTTTTTCTCATGCATTTACTGGATGCGAGACAACATCAAGGATATATGGGACTGGAAAACGACTCGGACAAGAGCTTAAAAATTCTAAGAGTGTTGAAATTATTCAGTCATTTTGCCGTACCGATGCCATTACAGAAGAAATTGAAGTTGCAGGAAAGGAAGCGTTTGAGGAAGTACTTGGAGGAAACCGACCGAACCCCTAAACGATCTACGGTACCGGAAATATCCGCAGACGGCTTTCAGCAGCAAGTGTCCCGTCACAGCAAAGGACTTAACCCCGGCCCCTGCTGCAGCCAAATACCATGCTCTCCGCGTATATCCCCAGTGCAGATAATGGTGCGGAGGTGAAGAAAATCGAGAGGAATGGGGATGGAGAAATAAAGGAAACACAATCACACTCTTCTGCACAACTCTGCCACCAGCACCCAAGAATATTATCCAAGTGGTTAGCTACAACTGAGTGATAGGTTGCCTGGTTCGCTGCAGCTGCAAGAAATACTAACTCAGCTATTCGTCGTCATGTGAATGCAGCAGCAATTTTATTAATACCATATCTGTTGAAGAAGATGATTAAATTTCTTGTAAAATTTGTAACTATTTTTTCAGATAACACCTGCTGGCAACACATTACTGGGTAATTCCATGATTAATCGACCAAGGCATAAAACCCTACTATTTTTAATTTCCTCCAAAATTGGTATATGGGGACTCACAAGGGCGTAGAATCCACCCATGGCACAAAAAAATTATTAACAAATTGGTTTGAGAGAAATGGCCTCCGGCAATTTCTGAAGGTCATTATAGAGGCATTAATTAGAGTGCGTATAGCTCCAAAAGTATCGAAGTGATTTCTGAAAATTGTATCGTTTTAGGATGTAAATTCTACGGGAAACATTTTGGCTATCTTCAATTTTGAAATTTGAACACAAAATATTGGGTGACCTTATGACCTAGTTTTATAACGGAGACCTTCACCCGTATTACAGTGAAATTGAAACTTCTCTTGAAAGCGCTTTGACATATGGTGATAGTATTTCAATCAAATAAAGAAAAAATGGCTTTCGAAATGCGTATACTACTTTTAGCTTAATATATATATCACTACTTGTCACTGTGGAACTATGCGATCGTAACTTATGTTCTTATTGACTTGCAACCTTAAAATAAAAACATTTCAAGAATCAAAATCAAGCAGTCAACCTAGAGTTGAAGCATTTTAACTCAAGCACAGGAATAGGAGGTTACCCTCCCATATCTTGAATTCAAATTATTTTCCCTTTGGGAATGAACTTAGCTGTTGTAAATGTCATGTATGGTTGTTTGGATCATTGTACATCTTTTGAAAATAAATGTGTTCCCGTCACATTGAATCACTGAACTATGATGTCATTTCCAGAAGCATTTAACCCGCGCCCCACCGGGGGTCCGGCGCCACCTTCGCCCCACTGGGGGTCATCAATACCCCCTCACTCCGAAAATATGGAAGTTAGCGCAAAGCTGCAAAAGGCATTAGAAAGCTCATGTGAATTCAGTAAGATTTTACTAACACGTTTAAGCGCTCAGGTCTATTTTTGACCTCCAGAGGTCAAATTATGTCACGATAGGCTATTTCCAGTAAAACATGCAATCCTTAAGAAACCTGAGGATAGCTCTCACGCCATTAGGGCTATTGAGATCTAGCAAAAATCATTTGATAGGAAAATGTCAGGACTTTCTCTGCTATGTGGAACATAATGGCCTCTCGCCAGTGGTTTGACCTCCAGGGGGTACCTTGTGACTTAATATGACCTGAGGTCTCGAAAGGTAAGAAAGTGACCGTGTTGTATATCAAATGAAAACTAGTGACGAGACATACACAATGACATTCGATTCAGTGTTGTAGCTTAATTAGGTCAAAATGTACCGTCAAAATGCTGTTTTTGACCTCTGGTGACCTCTGATGATCTCAGATAGGTCAAAGGGCAATATCGCCCCTGGGATCCATGAAAGGGTGTCTAAGAACGCTTGTCTGAGCAAATTGAGCATTTACGATTATTTTGTGACTTTTAGCTCATAAGACAGCTTTTCCCATGCTTTTCCTATAAAGGGGTTACCTGGTGACCTGACCTCAGGTCACCAAATCGAAAAATATCGAAGATAAATTTTGTAGACTCCGGATGGGCCATGAAGTGTCGAAAGTTTTAAATCGATCGGCTTAGAAATGTAGCTATGGTAGAGCTCAAAAGTTAATGTGAGGTGAACCTGGTTGACCTCGCCTGGTGACCTGACCTATGGTGACCCGGGGTAATAAATTTTAGAGATGATTGAAAATAATGGGGTAAGAGGTAGAACCTTCAACCGCGGTGCTTCCCCTCATTGTTTTTCTGTTCTTCCGAAAAAAACCTTAGGGGACCATCGATTTAATTATTCTAGGTGGGGCGAGGGTTAAGGAAGATTTTTTGATTTTGAGACTTTGTGTCGCGTTCCCCGGACGTGGCTTTAAATTAAAACATGTTATGACCTCAGTTCGGCTTTAATAGCCTTTGGAAATCTCTTGTGGCATTTTCAAACGTGTTTAAACTTGACCTATGGTAATCTCGTAGTGAATGCTGCTCAGCATACTCATTATTTTAACTCTTTTATAATGAAGAAGTTCTAGGCACTAAAAACAAATCATTGGTGATTTTTAGTGGTGCATTGCATTGCATGGGACAGGTTCAGAGCTCAAAAGTACTCCTTAGAAGTGAAAGTAACTAGTTCAGAGTTCACATCATTTAACCCGCGCCCCACCGGGGTCCGGCGCCACCTTCGCCCCACCGGGGGCCATCGATGGCCCCCCTCTAACTCCGAAAATATGGGCGTTAGCGCAAATCTGCAAAGTGCAATAGAAAGCTCGCGTGAATTAGTAAGAAATTACTTCGCATGTTTTAGTGCTCAGGTCAATGGTTTGACCTCCAGAGGTCAAATTAGGTCAAGATCGGCTATTTTCACTCAAATATGCAATGATTAAGCAAACTGGGCATAACTCTTATGTCATTAGAGCTATTGAGGCCTGGTAAAGTACATTTGATAGCAAATTGCCTGTACTTTTTCCGCTATGTGGAACGTAAAGACCTCCCGCCAGTGGTTTGACCGCCAGAGGTCACCTCGTGACCTAATATGACCTGAGGTCACGAAAGGTCAAAAAGTGACCTTGCTGTATATCAAATGAAAGCTAGTGACAAGACAAACACGATGGTGTTTGTTTCACCGCTCTAGCTCAATTAGGTCAAAAGTTATTGTCAAAATACTGTTTTTGACCTCCGGTGACCTTGGATGACCTTGGAAAAGTCAAAGGGCAAATATGACCCCTGGGATCCGTGAAAGGGTGTCCAAAAACGTTGTTCTGAGCAGTCTGAGTATTTGCAATCATTTTTGTGGCTTTTATATCATGAAATAGCTTTTCCCCATGCTTTTCCAATGGGAGAGGTCGCCTCGTGACCTGACCTCAGGGCACGAAATCGAAAAATCCCGGATATACACCTTGTAGATCCTGGAGGGGTCATGAAGTGTGGAAGTTTCAAATCGATCGACTTTGAAATGTAGCTCTTACAGAGCTCTAAAGTGAAGTGAGGTGACCTTGGTTGACCTCGTCTGGTGACCTGACCTTGGGTGACCCGGGGTAAAAAATTTCAGGGATGATGGGAAAATGATGCAGTGAGAGGTAGAGCCCTCAACCGCGGTGCTGCGCCTCGTCGTTTTTCTGCTATCCCGAAAAACCTTAGGGGGCCATCGATGGCCCCCGGTGGGGCGAGGGTTAAATTGACTATTCACCAGCCATTCTGAATCATTAACGCCAATTTAGTGAGTTTCTAATCATCCGTCACTGCTTACACCCCCTTCAAGGTCAAATTAGTTCAAAGGTTGAGAAAGATCAAGTCCGTTTTGGAAGAAAAACGTCTTGTTCAGTGTCATTTTCATGAAAATTGACTATTCATAAGAAATTTTGCATCAGCTACGCCAAGTGCCTGCTTGATCATCTGTTATTGCTTACACCCCCTTCAAGGTCAAATAAGGTCAAATTTCGAAAAAGGTCAAGTCCATGTAATATGCAAACCAATTAGTTTAGTGTCCATATCATTCAAATTGACTATTCATAAACCATTCTGCATCATTTACTTACTCCAAGTAAGTTTGCTTCTTCAATTGTTATTGCTTACCCCCTTTAAAGGTAAAAAAGGTCACAGGTCGAAAAAGGGTAAGCCCGTATCGGACGCTGTTCGAATAATTTGGTGTTCATCTCATTTAGAAATACCGAATTGAAACACGCATCTGTAGTCGTTATTGGACACAGAGTTATCACTGAGGCCACGCAAGGTCAAATAAGGCCATTGAATATCAAAAAAGATCATAAAAGGTCTAACCTGATAAAAATGAGCCTCGAAGGCTGGAAGAAAATATTCTGGGACAGTTCATGAGCAAATGATGCAAAAGAACGATAAGAGTCTGGAGCATTCACGTGAAAACGGGTACAGGCGCCCAAATGACCCCAACATGCCTCCACTCTTGAGGTCATAACTCCGTGACCTCGAAGGGTAGGAACAATTCTTTGCAAGATGTCAGCAATGAATGCGTCAGAGGCTATACAACATTTCAAGACTCTAACTTAAGAAGCTCGTTTTCAACTCTTGAAAACCTGAGGGGGGGTTGCAACACCCCCCTGTACGTGTAACAGTTAACACCCCCTATGGCGTTGACGGGAAAGAAATTGGTTGAAAAGTCCATGGCGCCCCTCTTAAATTCGGACGTTCCGTCGTCACTGGCATTAACCATACCGTGAGTTACGATGCTACAGAGTCATAGTGACACCTAGTGTCATGTTTCGGAAGGAAGAAGTAGTATATTTATTGCGAAAGCCATATTTTTTATTACATTACCTTAAAGAGTATTTCCATAGGTAAAAATGTTTTCACACGAATTTATAAATTTCACTGTACTGCGGGTCAAGGTCACCGTTCAAAAACTAGGTCACGAGGTCATGACGTCAATTTTGCAGAAATATAAAAATCTAAGATAGCCAAATTGAAATATTTTAAATGGTGAACAAAAATGTATAAAATCGTTACAATCATTTACAAAATGGCAGAACTATAGGCTTTCAAAACAATGCCTACATGGTGACCACCGAAAAATGCCCGAGGCTATATCTGCCATACCAAATTTTGAAATAATTTTTTGACGCCATGGTTAGATACTACACCTTTGAAACCCCCTTGACACGAATTTCAGAGAGAATCAAAAATAGAAGGGTTTTATTTTACGAAATTTTTGGTCCATTTATGGTGGAATGACCCTACTAACAGCTTCGAATAACTTTTCCCGTATGGCTGTCATGATGATATGAAACATATTTAAGCCAAAAACCAAGGAAGATTGCTGTCTTGAGGGTGATTCTTCCGTAATGATTAAATTTCGCTGAAGTTTATTTCGGATTATCACTAAAATCAAGAGTTTGTCGTAAAATTTAAGCGATGGTGCGCTAGTAGCAAAAAGAGACAAACCTTGCTTGCACGCGCATTGAGAGCAAATGGACCTCTCAGTAAAATATAATTCACTTTTGTTCACAAAATCACCAAATGCTGACATCAGATGATACCCGGGGCCTATAAGTCTAGTCTTGCTTCAGGAGCACATTAAGAATCAAACACTCCACGTATACACAGTAAACTTGATTCGTTGTGAGGAAATGCAATTTCATGGATTTCAATGGAATTTGGATTCCGCCGAATATATTTTCAGTCCATAAGCCAATGATCAAACAGTCTATGATGATTTTTTTCTGATAAACGAGCAAACCTCTTTGGGTAAGACCCCGAACATCAAGTCTGGGATAGCCCTTGATAACGAGCTGCAATTTTGTGACGTCATCAAGACCGCAGATCATCGCTTTACTGTCACCACGACAAACTTCAACATCAAATTTAAGGTTTTTTCCGGGATTTAGTTTCTATCAGCGAAATAATTTCGCTGAAAATAATCGTCAAATAGATTTGAAATATTTATTTTTATTTTTATTTTTTTTAATTTTACCCCCCCGGAAAGCCCCAAAAAAAAAAAAAAAAAAAAAAAAAAAAATTTTTAAATACCCGATGAATTACTTTTTATAAACCTACCAGAAACTAGATCCCGGAACAAACCTTAAAGTTGATGTAATATTAGTTCTGGAAAAAAATGATGTTAAGGCCCTACATGGCAAACTTCAAGTTGGGAAATATCCGATGACACTTACGGCGCAATGACAAGTACGGGGCGACACTGTAAACGTAGGTCCTTTCCTGGGGAATATTACTAAACCTGTCGAGCTTTGGCGGCAGAATGCCCTTTCTTTTCGGCATTTGTAAAGCGAAAACTATCTTAGTGCATAACGAAAACTATCCAGGCAGGCAATGCGAAGTATTAAGCAAAAACATAATTCCCTGAAAAAGGTCAAGTCAGCAAATTCAATCTTGGAGAAAGAAAGATGTTGGATAGAATACAAAAGGAGAAGAAACGACTTAAGAAGACTCACTCGGCGACTGCGGAAGGGTTACCAGATAGCAGAAAAAGCTAAGCAGCAACCAAAAATTTTTCTGGGCTTATATACAGTCCCAAACTAAGACTCGTGACAAGATAGAAGACCTGGAAAGAAATGACGGCACCCTAACCAGCGTCGACCAGGAAAAGGCAGAGATCCTCTCGGCATTTTTTCCAGCGTTTTCACTGTTGCTGATGGGTCCATTCCCATCCCACTTGGTCGACTGAAACCTATAAGGCGTACCATCGGGGATGTTGAGATTACACCTGCAAAGGTTAAGCAAAAATTGATATCACTGAAGCCAACACCATCACCAGGACCGGATGGCTACACCCTAGGGTGCTGAAGGAACTATCCCAACTTCTTTGTGTGCCTCTCTGCGCCATATTTCAGAAATCGCTTGAGAGTGGCATTCTTCCTGCAGACTGGAAACTGGCAGAGGTAGTACCAATCCACAAAAAGGAGAGGAAGCAAAAGTAACCCTTCAAACTACCGACCAGTCAGCTTGACCTCTGTGCCCTCCAAAGTCATGGAATCCCTTATCCGAGATAGGACTCCTGCAGCATATGCAAGACACTGGTCAGTTAACAGACGCCCAGCATGGTTTTGTCCCCAAACGCTCGTGTTCCAGCCAACTCCTCTCTGCTTTAGATGGATGGATAAAAGACATCGAAAATTGATACCCTGTCGATGTGGCATACTTGGATTTTGCTAAAGCTTTCGACTCGGTGCCGCACAGGAGACTTGTTGCCAAACTTGAAGCCTATGGAATAACTGGGACTATTTTGAAGTGGATTGACTCGTTTCTATCTGGCAGACACCAAAGGGTTAGGGTGAGAGGGACCGTGTTTAGCTGGTCCCCTGTCACCAGCGGGATCCCCCAGGGGTCAGTCTTAGGGCCAGTCCTCTTCGTTCTCTTTGTGAATGACCTGCCAGATGGACTGACCAGCAGTATAAAGCTGTTCGCGGATGATGCCAAAGTCTACGGAAAAGTTACAAAGGAAGACGATCGCTCTATTTTCCAAGATGACTTGAAGAAGCTGGAGATAAGGTCTCACGATTGGATGCTCCCTTTCAACGCTAACAAGTGCAGTATTCTTCACATCGGGCCACATAATCATCGAAGCTCATACACCTTGAATGGAGTAGAACTTGCGCAAGTGCATGTCGAAAAGGACTTGGGTGTATTTATAGACGAGGAGCTCAAATTTCGAAAGCGGGCCGCAACCGCTGTTACACGAGCTAAACAAGTCCTTGGTGCAATTAAAAGGAACTTCATCCATCTTGATAAGGCAACTTTACCCCTTCTCTACAAAGCTCTTGTAAGGCCCCATCTCGAGTATGGGAACGAGATATGGGGACCATTTAACAAGGCCGACCAATTACTAGTAGAGAGAGTTCAGCGGAGGGCAACCAGATTGGTCCCAGAACTTCAACATCTAGACTATGAGGAAAGGCTGCAGCAGCTTCATCTTCCATCCCTAGCGTATCGCCGTAAACGAGGGGATATGCTGATTATCTTCAAGATCATGCAGGGACAAACTGGAATCCGGAGAGAAGAGCTGTTTCAGGAGCTACCATTCACCGCCACGCGAGGTCATCGATTCAAAGTTTTCATACCTGATGCCATAAGCAGATCACGGAAAAATTATCTTGCTGTTCGTGCATTAAGGGACTGGAACCGCCTTCCAGCCCACTTTGTAGAATCTGACACTATTAACACCTTCAAGGATTCTCTTGACAAATACTGGTCAGACATTCTATACGAAGCTCCGCGATAAAAGGTTGTGCATTGAAAGCGAAGATAATTTGCGATAATATTGCGGTACATGTGACAATGTTTGTACATGAGTCAGACTAGATCGGGTAAGCCAGGCACCAAGGTGTGCCTTATAAAGACCCGCTAAATCTAATACATCTAATACATCTAATACAATAACACTGACACCATAGAAAACATTGCAATTGCTAGCACAGGTCATTCAGTGAAAGCATACACATTAAGCACATACGCGGTTAGGCTTTAGTAAACAAGTGATACAAAAGTTTAAAGTATCAAACTTATATTCCTGCCAGCTGTACAAAAGAAATTCGAACTTACTGATTATGATTTGATGGAAACAAGACATGCATCTTCCAAAAATTACTCCTGAGGTAACCAGGTCTTTTTGATTCTCGCGAACGTACCATTTTATTGTGAGGTTACAAGTCCAGGCTGCCCCATCGCTGCACAACAAGTACAGCGTTCTGCCTATCAGTGCCAGCCGCAGTTGCTTCAGCGAGGATTATGCACCTGATTTTGCAGGCTATAATAGTTATAGCAATGCCGCTAAGGGGCGAAGCAAAATTGAATCACGTCATTGGGTTCTTTATTGCTGTCTTTTCCCCCACATCCGCTGCGCATGTCCCTTTGTTTGTATTTGTTTTTTCATCAGACAACCGCGCTGATAAGTGTATTTCCTGGCTGTTGGGATTGTGAAGTCTTGATGACATTATTTTATCAACAGTTAACCCTCGCCCCACCGGGGGGGGCCATCGATGGCCCCCCTAAGGTTTTTCCAGGATAGCAGAAAAACGACGGGGCGCAGCACCGCGTTTGAGGGCTCTACCTCTCACTGCATCATTTTCCCATCATCCCTGAAATTTTTTACCCCGGGTCACCCAAGGTCAGGTCACCAGACGAGGTCAACCAAGGTCACCTCACTTCACCTTTAGAGCTCTGTAAGAGCTACATTTCAAAGTCGATCAATTTGAAACTTCCTACACTTCATAACCCCTCCAGGGTCTATAAGGTGTATATCCGGGATTTTTCGATTTCGTGCCCTGAGGTCAGGTCACGAGGCGACCTCTCCCATTGGAAAAGCATGGGGAAAAGTTGTTTCATGATATAAAAGCCACAAAAATGATTGCAAATACTCAGACTGCTCAGAACAACGTTTTTGGACACCCTTTCACGGATCCCAGGGGTCATATTTTCCCTTTGACTTTTCCAAGGTCATCCAAGGTCACCAGGGGTCAAAAACAGTATTTTGACAATAACTTTTGACCTAACTACGCTAGAGCGGTGAAACAAACACCAGCGTGTTTGTCTTGTCACTGGCTTTCATTTGATATACAGCAAGGTCACTTTTTGACCTTTCGTGACCTTAGGTCATATTAGGTCACGAGGTGACCTCTGGAGGTCATACCACTGGCGGGAGGTCTTTACGTTCCACATAACGGAAAAAGTACTGGGAATTTGCTATCAAATGTACTTTACCAGGCCTCAATAGCTCTAATGACATAAGAGTTATGCCCAGTTTGCTTAATCATTGCATATTTGAGTGAAAATAGCCGATCTTGACCTAATTTGACCTCTGGAGGTCAAACCATTGACCTGAGCACTAAAACATGCGAAGTAATTTCTTACTGAATTCACGCGAGCTTTCTATTGCACTTTGCAGATTTGCGCTAACGCCCATATTTTCGGAGTTAGAGGGGGGCCATCGATTGCCTCCCGGTGGGGCGAAGGTGGCGCCGGACCCCCGGTGGGGCGCGGGTTAAAAATGTTTTTTTTCCGACCGTGATTTCTGTGAAATCATATTGATGGAACCAAACGCGGTGTCCATAAGAGCTCATCTGGACCTCTGTCCTGTCGGCGCTGGAAGTTCCTAGGGTTTTCTGGCGCTTTCACTCTTGCGGAAATGTGTGCTTTGTAAGTATGAACAAACATCTTTGGAGCTGAAAGATTTCGTAGTGTGCCGTACAGCAATCAAACTGCAAGTTGTTGCATTTCACATTTCCAAGTGGAGAAGAGAGAGGCGAGACCTCGGGTCGGCCGATCAACATCATTTCTATAAAGCAATGTTTCTTTACAAAGCACGTAGTGTACCTTTTTCAGAGATGGAGATTTAAAATGGAGTGCCCACATAAGGTCAGTGGAAACCACAACTGATGGCAGCCTCGGTATTATAAGGCGTGCAAAATACTGCCTGGAATCAAATATACTTTCCTCCTTTACAATGCATTCATCCTTCCATTCTATATTTATTCAGTGCAGATTTGGGGAGCACATATTTCTACTTTATCCATACTTATTGTCCTTAAAAAGGCAGTCTGCGTTATGCCTCATGCCGATCCTCGTGATTACTCTAGTCCTCTCTTAAAACAATTAAACATCCTTAAACTCCCTCATCTCATCGAGTACACCCAACTCAGTGTGCTTCACTCTTTCATTCTTATTGTATTACTAGGTTTGGTTGAGTCTCTACATTTCTGACGAAGCTGGTCCATCATATCATCAAAGTTTTGTGCTTTGTTTTCCTGTGTTTGGGGAATGCAAAATGCTGCCTTTGGATCGATGCCTATGTAGAGAAGTCCGGCTTTGGAATATAACTTCAAATCAGGAGACCAAATCACACATTTCGCAGCCACAGACGCGTACCCTTTTTAACAGTTTTCCCCATGTCAATTAACACGCGCACTGGAGGGGGCCTCGGAGGCCCCCCACCTGTTTTTCCAAGGTGGCCGGAGAACCGCTCGTAGCCGAAAAACGAAACCTGGCCACATTTAACAGAATTTAATAGCGCGTCGATTGGTGAAGACTTTTTGAAAATCGGCCGAAAATTTTTGACTTATAGGCTTTCAAAGTCAGACCTGCATTTTGAGATCGCCGTAAACGCGCGGTCGGACCAGTTAGCTTGCATTGAAGACCGAGTGGTGACGTCATAACGTCATATAAGCGGGACTATATGTCAAGGTCACTTCACATGAAGGTCAAGGTCAAGGTCAAAGGTCACATGTCAAGGTCATATCTGCACTTTCAAGGTCACTGACCACTCTGCGTCCGGCCAAATGACGTTACCCCGTCTGACATATATTATGCTATGACGTCATCGGTATGGTACCCCAATACAAAGGTCAAGGTCAAAGGTCAAGGTCAAAGGTCATTTGGAAAGGTCAATCCTCATTTCCCGCCAAACAGTGGCTAGGGTGTTAGTCAAAGTGTAAATAATAAGTAGTATACCATATGGTGACCTTAAAGGTCAATGACCTTGAATGACCTTGACCCAAAAGTTGTGGGGAAGCCTCTTTGAGACCTCTTCTCTATGAACCTTGTCCGCCTTTAGCTTATTCCCGCCATTTTCCTGCATAATCACAGCATTTACCAATCGATCCCAGCATGGCCAATATTTGACCTTTACGACCTCGTTTGACCTTGAAGATATTGACCTAGGTCAATGAAAATTGGTCATCATGTAGATCACCATAGCCCCCACCCACCTACCAAGTGGCGTTTTTCTAACCCTCTTAGTTTCCGAGATCTTAGGGGGCCTACCAGGCCCCCCTCCAGTGCGCGTTAGTGCCAGACCCCCCTCCAGTGCGGGTGTTAAAGGCGTCAACACATTTTGTCCACCTATCACTCCGTCGTTTGTATCCAGATGATGTCCCCATTTCCGGCCAAATATTCAAGCACTTGCATCTGCTCAGTTCTGGGCTGGGAGTCGAAATCAGTTGCACTCTGAGGGCGAGTTTTTCTTCAAACTGCTCAACTGTCCTCGCTAAAAACACATCAGCACTAGTAAACCTCGCAACAACGAATGGCTCCAACGGTGCTAAGTCTCTCTTGGGCATCGTCTTTACTGACGGATCACCCTCCGACCGAGTAGGAGCGTTGCATCTCTGTCTCCTCTGACGTCTGTCTCAGGTTTCTTCAAACGCCATTGAGACAGTATACCCCAGATCTGTTGTAATATATGTCTCACACCAGTTTCAAAGCAGCCTGGTACCAATACTTTCACGATATGAACATGCCTAAGTTGGAATATTTTACCGGGTCATGTAAGGTCAGGTCAACTTTATCCTACTGCAAATGAGGCGTGTACTAAGGACCAAGTTTCATTTAATTTGAAGCAGGCAAAATTGGTCGAAATCATCGTTTTCAAATTTGACTTGGTTAGGCCAAGTTTCAGGTAGGGGTAAAGTCAAATTTTTGCGCAGTTTCAGGATGGCCAATCATTTATTAGTGGTTCTCCAAAATTGTGCTGCTCAAATCATTTTGACACCTGAAATATATTTACATAATTGAGGACAAGTTAGTTTGTAACCTTTAGAGAAATGGCAAGTCGGCGTGTCCCCTGCTCGCTCCGCAATCAGTGCCTCCTGAGAAGCAGATCATTGTTACAATATGACAAAGCCCTAAAGACAAATAGTAGCCCAGGCAAATAAGCACTGCGCGCTGCCGTACTTTGCATACCTTTTTTCTCATTATTTTTACTTTTGTCAAAATTTTAAGGTTAGGTTATCTCAGGTTAGGTCACCAGTGCAGGTCAAGTGGCCTGACTTCAAAAAAAGTTTAAGAAAGCACAAATCAGAACAGGGTGAAGATATCCTATGGAAACTCATATCACATAATGGGCCCAACGAGTTCTCCAAAACGTGTTCCGGTGTTTTTGATATCGATGACCTAAGGTCAGGTACGAGCCATGACATCTCCGTTGGAAATACAAGGGAAAATGGTTTTTACTGAATAACTTAGTAACTGATGGTGATAGAGCGTTTATTTTAACTGCATTAGATTTGCTTTGTCTTTGCAGTTCTAATGATATGTATTTTTATCTAATTTGACCTTGATCTGACTTCAGGTCAGGTCAAATTTTTTATCTGACCCAGCAAGTTAATATTATATAGCATTCGATTCGGCTTGCTGCGAGGATTCATATAGTTCAAGTGGTTTTGCTTTATCTTTTCTTGTTCAGATGTTATGACCGAAAACCTTCATTTACGTGTTATCCCTATGACGGCATGTTTTGACCTCTAGTGACCTAAAATGTGACCTGACAAAAATTGTTCAAACACTTTCGATGGAGAAATGGATGGACCACCCACCACCGTTTACCGTTTTTCGCTACCTAGCGTGGTTCTCGAGATCTAAGGGGCGGGAGGGGGCGGGTAACCGCCCCCGTCAAAGCGAAGGTGGCTTAGACCCCCGTCAATGCGCGTGTTAACACCCGCACTGGAGGGGGTCTGGCGCTAACGCGCACTGGAGGGGGCCTGGTAGGCCCCAATAAGATCTCAGAAACAAAGAGACATAGAGAAACAAAATTTGAGAGGTGGGTGGGGGTTATGGTGATCTACATGATGACCAATTTTTATTGACCTAGGTCAATAGCTTTAAGGTCAAACGAGGTCATAAATATCAAAATTTGGCCATACTGAGGACCGACCGGTAAATGCCGTGATTATGCGGGAAAATGGCGGGAATAAGCTAAAGGCGGACGAGGGTCATATAGAGAAGGTCTCAAAGAGCCTTCCCTTCAATTTTGGGGTCAAGGTCATTCAAGGTCATTGACCTGTAAGGTCACAATATAGTATAATACTTATAATGTACACTTTGACTAACACTATAGCCACTGTTTGGCGGGAAATGAGGATTGACGTTTGCAAATGACCTTTGACCTTGCCCTTTAACCTTGACCTTGGTATTGGGTACCTTATCGATGACGTCATAACATAACGTACGTCAGACCGGTTAACGTCATTTGACCGGAAGCACTGGGGCCAATGACCTTGAAAGTGCAGATATAACCTTGACCCGTGACCTTTGACCTTGACCTTGACCTTCATGTGAGGTGACCTTGACATATAATCCCGGTTATATGGTGTTATGACTTCACCAATCGGTCTCCAATTCAAGCTAACTGATCCGACCGCGCGATTACGGCGATCTCAAAATGCAGGTCTGATTTTAAAAGCCTATAAGTCAAAAAATTTTCGACCGATTCTCAAAAAATATTCACTAATCGACGCGCTATTAAATTCTGTTTAATGTGGAAAAGTATCGCGTTTCGGCTACGAGCGGTTCTCCGGCCACCTTGGAAAAAACAGGAGGGGGCCTCCGAGGCCCCCTCCAGTGCGCGTGTTAAAGCGGACAAGAAATAATTATATGAAAGAATTACCCGGTAATCACTCAATTGACAGCATGACAAGTTTTAGCTGATAGTACCTACTAATTACATACCGTTCAGGCAGACGCCACGCTCGACCAGTCACCAAGGGGTCGATCCCGGAATTAAAGGCAGATACGCGAAAACAATTCTTATTGGCTAGATCAAAAGGCCACACAAAGTTGTTTTAGACATCCTATTCTCATGTTTGCGAATTCGGCCTCCAAATGCCTTAAAATCACTCTCAAAGTCAACATTTCTAGACGACTTATCCAGCATTCTCACCGTCGGGTTAATGCCGTAGAAATGAGGGTGACGCGCCTGACGGTCACCGCGCGTTTATTGGTGCTTACCAGTGCGGAACCACCGGACCCCGTGACCAGCGCCGCCTCCGGGCCGTGCGCGACCAGGTCAGCCTCCCAAACCAACGGAAACCAGCCGGGCACCAACGGCTCTGTGACGCTAAATAAAAAACAGCTTACCTATGTGTGCCTGGTCTTAGGTCTTCGATATCATGAGTCCTGAATAATTATAACTTACTCAATTGGCCCATTATGTGATATTAATATAGGATCCATAGCTTTGCCCTTCTCTTGCTTATGCTATGTATAACTTTTTCGGATGTGATGTCACCTGACTGGCCCTGGCGCCCTGACCTAAAAGAACCTGCAATCAAAATGTTGGCACACATTGCCGAAAGAATCAGGGTAAATGTGTACCAATTCCAGCCGCGCTGCACTGTCACCATTCTACCAGGCCAGTTTCTCCGTGCTTCCCGTACAATCCGTAAGTTAGAGGTAGACTTAGCTTGTCGTCGCAACAACCAGTTTTTAGGAATTCGCACAAAGGAGCATTTGTAAGGATCTCAATTTAAGGTCGCGTTTCACACTTTGATTGCATGGAGACGATTCTAAGGAGGGCCCGTGCCCGAATATATAATCAGTGTGAATCTGCTATATTGAGTATCCATGATTCGAGGCGACAGGCCACTGCTTGTCCACTGATTCTTGCACACACGAAGGTCGTGCGGCACATGGCTCGGTGCCGCAACTCTCAGCCTGTGTGCTGACTGCTGCTCTGATCGACAGCCATGACGGGGAGGAGTCTCCAGCTGCTGCAGCTGCTGCTTCTGGCGGCGCTGGCCTCCTCGGCGCCCTTCGCTCGGCGCTCTCCGTGGGCACAGTTCAGCCGTCGCAATCGTCACTTCAAGCCTTTCCAGCCGCGACCTGTCAAGTTCGCCAGGCCGATACAGGGCTTCTCTAGCATCTTCCAGGTGACGATATGGGGCTGTTGAACATTTTCCAGGTGACGATACGATGCGGAGGCTGCTAGGCATCTGACCCACCCATCAGTGTTTTGCAGAGCCGGCCAGTCTGCCGCGCACAATTTCTCCCAATGTCAGCGGACGAGCGGTAGCCGCTTCTATAACCAGTGGCAGCAGACGAGCGGTAGCCGCTTCTATAACCAACGACAGCAGACGAGCGGTAGCCGCTTCTATAACCAACGACAGTAGACGAGCGGTAGCCTCTTCTATAACCAACGACAGTAGACGAGCGGTAGCCTCTTCTATAACCAGTGGCAGAAGATGATCGGTGGCCGCTTCTATAACCAGTGGCAGAAGATGAGCGGTAGCCGCTTCTAAAACTAACGGCAGTAGACGAGCGGTAGCCGCTTCTATAACCAGTGGCAGAAGATGATCGGTAGCCGCTTCTATAACCAGTGGCAGAAGATGAGCGGTAGCCGCTTCTAAAACTAACGACAGTAGACGAGCGGTAGCCGCTTCTATAACCAACGACAGCAGACGAGCGGTAGCCGCTTCTATAACCAACGAAAGTAGACGAGCGGTAGCCTCTTCTATAACCAGTGGCAGAAGATGATCGGTGGCCGCTTCTATAACCAGTGGCAGAAGATGAGCGGTAGCCGCTTCTAAAACTAACGGCAGTAGACGAGCGGTAGCCTCTTCTATAACCAGTGGCAGAAGATGATCGGTAGCCGCTTCTATAACCAGTGGCAGAAGATGAGCGGTAGCCGCTTCTAAAACTAACGGCAGTAGACGAGCGGTAGCCGCTTCTATAACCAACGGCAGCAAACGAGCGGTAGACGCTTCTATAACCAGTGGCAGAAGATGAGCGGTAGCCTCTTCTAAAACTAACGGCAGTAGACGAGCGGTAGCTGCTTCTATAACCAACGGCAGCAAACGAGCGGTAGCCGCTTCTATAACCAGTGGCAGCAGACGAGCGGTAGCCGCTTCTATTACCAGTGGCAGCAGACGAGCGGTAGCCGCTTCTATAACCAGTGGCAGCAGACGAGCAGTAGCCGCTTCTAAAACTAACGGCAGTAGACGAGCGGTAGCTGCTTCTATAACCAACGGCAGCAAACGAGCGGTAGCCGCTTCTATAACCAACGACAGCAGACGAGCGGTAGCCGTTTCTATAACCAGTGGCAGCAGACGAGCGGTAACCGCTTCTATAACCAACGACAGCAAACGAGCGGTAGCCGTTTCTATACCCAACGACAGCAGATGAGCGGTAGCCGTTTCTATACCCAACGATAGCAGACGATCGGTAGCCGCTTCTATAAACAAGAAGAACAGGAGCTGCGAGAAGAATTGAAGCAGTTAAAGGCATTAAAAACTCAGGGCAGCACTGAAAAAAATTCAAGACCGCTACCTCTGCCGACAGCCTGTTAAGGAGACTGCCACGCCCAAAAACTGAGAAATGGAGATTGAGAGAACTATGTTTATCCATCCAGAAAAAAACAAATTGAAATATTTCTTTCTGAATTGATTGAAGATCTTACAGTAAACTGATTATTGCCTAGTAGTCTATAGATAAACAGTATTTTCCTTGAAATTTCCTAAAAGAACAATGAAAAACAATTTTTTGGTAGCGCTTAGTAGCACTTTATAATGATAGTAGCTATAGCGGCTCTTGGTAGGTAAGCACAGTTGGCTCACTTCTCATCCCAGTAGTAAAATCTACAACTCACCGAAAATTGTCTCCTGCTCTTATATCTAAATATCTTTCATGCTAGTTTTTATTTTCGTTGCTTTCAGAAGAAACCAAAGGTGCTTACATTAATCATGAGCGTGTATGCCTCAGGTTACATTTAGTAAGTGCACTCTAATTTCTGTTTACAGCGCCCATCGTACGAAGGAAGCACGTGGGGCGGCGCTTCAGGCTTCCCAGCCCAAGAACGTATCTCCTGGGGATCCTATCCATTTAACAACGCTCGGAGACAGGTACGCATGCCGAGGCGTCGGAGACAGGTACGCATGCCGAGGCGTTGGAGACAGGTACGCATGCCGAGGCGTTGGAGACAGGTACGCATGCCGACCCGTTGGAGACAGGTACGCATGCCGAGGCGTCGGAGACTGGTACGCATGCCGAGGCGTTGGAGACAGGTACGCATGCCGACCCGTTGGAGACAGGTACGCATGCCGAGGCGTCGGAGACTGGTACGCATGCCGAGGCGTCGGAGACTGGTACGCATGCCGAGGCGTTGGAGACAGGTACGCATGCCGACCCGTTGGAGACAGGTACGCATGCCGAGGCGTTGAAGACAGGTACGCATGTCGAGGCGTTGGAGACAGGTACGCATGCCGAGGCGTCGGAGACAGGTACGCATGCCGAGGCGTTGGAGACAGGTACGCATGCCGACCCGTCGGAGACAGGTACGCATGCCGACCCGTTGGAGACAGGTACGCATGCCGACCCGTTGGAGACAGGTACGCATGCCGAGGCGTCGGAGACAGGTACGCATGCCGAGGCGTCGGAGACAGGTACGCATGCCGACCCGTCGGAGACAGGTACGCATGCCTACGCATCGGAGACAGGTACGCATGCCGATGGCGTCGGAGACTGGTACGCATGCCGAGGCGTCGGAGACATGGACCATGCGTTAGCCTGCCAATGAATGGTCTAACAGTGTTTGAGAGTTATTCAACTTGCCCGTCCTTCAAATTTGACTTCAATAACGTAGCACATCCTTAAATAACGTAGTAAGCACCTAACCTCACAGGCACCGATACCGGCAGGCTGTTGGAGATATGAATAAACAAGTGCCCAGGAGGTAGCTCACCTTAAAAGGGGCTCAATAATTTTTAGTGCTCAGGTCAATGGTTTGACGCTCCAGAGGTCAAATTAGGTCAAGATCGGCTATTTTCACTCAAATATGCAATGATTAACGCAATACTGTCGTATAACTCTTATGTCATTAGAGCTTTTAGGCCTAATAATTTACATTTGATAGCAAATTGTCCAGTACTTTGTCCGCTATGTGGAACGAATATAAAGATCCTCCCGCCAGTGGTTTGACCGCCAGAGGTCACCTCGTGACCTAAAGCATGGAAACAGCGTGGCGGGACCGCTGTAAAAATAGCTGATTTACCTGTGATGAATATGAATAACCTAGCAGCCCTTGGCCTTAAAATAAAAAAGGACACAATTATCTTCATTTGGAAAATTGTCTACGCAAAATGCACTCGGGGCGCACACTGGCCTGGTCGGGGCGCACACTGGCCTGGTCGGGGGCACACTGGCCTGGTCGGGGCGCACACTGGCCTGGTCGGGGCGCACACTGGCTGGTCGGGGCACACTGGCTTGGTCGGGGGCACACTGGCCGGGTCGGGGCGCACACTGGTCGGGTCGGGGCGCACATGAATGTGCATAGGCATTCAGGCGGTGTAACTTCAGCGGACCTAAAACATGTTTAAGAGCCAGGCCAATTGAGAAGCAATGTGATTTTCACATGGTTTGGAGATTGGGAAAATTATTTTCTGGAGCAAAACATTGCTCCAGCATCCTCTTTACGGCTTAACCCTCGCCCCACCGGGGGCCATCGATGGCCCCTAAGGTTTTTCCGGGATAGCAGAAAAACCACGAGGCGCAGCACCACGGTTGAGGGCTCTACCTCTCACTGCATCATTTTCCCATCATCCCTGAAATTTTTTCCGGTCACCCAAGGTCAGGTCACCAGACGAGGTCAACCAAGGTCACCTTGACTTCACTTTTAACTCTGTGTAAGAGCTATATTTCAAAGTCGATCGATTTGAAACTTCCACTACTTCATGACCCCTCCAGGGTCTACAAGGTGTATATCCGGGATTTTTTGATTTCGTGCCCTTGGAGGTCAGGTCACGAGGCGACCTCTCCCATTGGAAAGATGGGGGTAAAAGCTATTTCATGATATAAAAGCCACAAAAATGATTGAAAATACTCAGACTGCTCAGAACAACGTTTTTGGACACCCTTTCACGGATCCCAGGGGTCATATTTGCCCTTTGACTTTTCCAAGGTCATCCAAGGTCACCAGAGGTCAAAAACAGTATTTTGACAATAACTTTTAACCTAATTGAGCTAGAGCGGTGAAACAAACACCATCGTGTTTGTCTTGTCACTCATTCATTTGATATACGGCAAGGTCACTTTTGACCTTTCGTGACCTTAGGTCATATTAGGTCACGAGGTGACCTCTGGCGGTCAAACCACTGGCGGGAGGTCTTTACGTTCCACATAGCGGAAAAAGTACTGGCAATTTGCTATCAAATGTACTTTACCAGGTCTCAATAGCTCTAATGGAATAAGAGTTATGCCCAGTTTGCTTAATCATTGCATATTTGAGTGAAAATAGCCGATCTTGACCTAATTTGACCTCTGGAGGTCAAACCATTGACCTGAGCACTAAAACATGCCAAGTAATTTCTTACTGAATTCACGCAAGCTTTCTATTGCACTTTGCAGATTTGCGCTAACGCCCATATTTTCGGAGTTAGAGGGGGCCATCGATGGCCCCCGTGGGGCGAAGGTGGCGCTGGACCCCCGGTGGGGCGAGGGTTAACACGCGCATTGACTGAGCCCCCTTCGCTTTGACGGGGAGAGCAGGCGGGTACCCGCCCCCTAAGATCTCGTGAACCACATTAGATATCAAAAAACGGCAAGCGGTGTTGGATAGCCCATTAACTTCTGTATCGAAAATATTTGACCCTTTTTCAGGTTATATTTAAGGTCACTAGGGATCAAGACATGTTGTCGTAGGGATAACATCTAAATGAAGGTTTTCGGTCATTTCATCTCAACAAGTAAAGATAGAGCAAAACAGTCTATACCATTGGAATCTAGACAGTCAGCCGGATCGAATAATATCTAAATATGACGTTGCTAGGTCAAATCAGGTCAAATATGGCATTTGACCTGACCTGAGGTCAGGTCAAGGTCAAATTACGTCAAAATGCATATTATTAAAACCGCAAAGACATGACCAAACTAATGAAACTGCAAAAAACGCTCTAGGGCATATAATTTGATCAAATTTGCTATGTTTTAATAACTTCTAAATTCCGAAACATATATATATATATATATATATATATATAT
Source organism: Lepas anatifera (assembly GCA_034440635.1). Lineage (NCBI taxonomy): Eukaryota > Metazoa > Arthropoda > Thecostraca > Lepadidae > Lepas > Lepas anatifera. Next base: position 183,038 of record JAOTON010001535.1, read on the forward strand.
ATATATATTCATAATTGATCGTAAAATACCTTCAATGATCTGGTTTTATTTTCTATGTAGCCCTAATAGTTTCAGAGTAATATGCAAAAGTGTTAGACAGTTGCAAAATTTCACTTCGAAGCACGGAAAATCCGTCTTAAGATTATAAATATCTGTCGGAGAATAAAACTTGCATGTGCTCAGGGGCAGGGATGTAATTTTCCCAAAATCTTTGGGGGTGCTCAGCCGGTGGGAGGCGGCACCCCATAGGGGCGGCGGCGTTGGGGGGCGGCAGCCCTTCATTGCACCAATTCTGTTATTCATCGCTTTTTTGCGCCTTTTATAACACAGAGAACATTCTATTTTAATGTTGGGCAGGTATTCTACAGCTTTTGTCAAATGTGTTTGCTTTTTAGGCGACATCCCAAAGCTAAATACACGTCTTAAAATAATCCAATCTGAGCTTTAAATCTTTCCACAATCAGGGGCGCAGCCATAGCTTTGGCATGGGAGAGCGCACCATCTTTGAGGGGCACCCCGGGAGAGAAAGGGCACTTTTAACGTAACCTAAAAACTTACTATATCTTAGTTAATATCAACTTTTGGGCACCTTTGGTCCAAGAAAAATACAAATCAAGCATTGACGGAGAAGAAAAACTGAACTAAAACCAGAAAAAGTGTTACCGAAATCTAATGAAAATAGCCAGAACACGACTTTTTGGGATAGATTTAAGGACAAATCAGCCAACTCATGCAAGAACTTGAGCTCAGAGAAATCAGTGGAGTCTGTGATATCTGTCACTATGTGCAATATAAGATATATTGGAGTCGAAAATTCATTTGTTATGCCCACTGGTTTTGTCGTGACGAGTGAGCCCTGGTTGAACGCGGATTAAGTTCCCCGGCTCCCACAATGACCGTGGGAGGAGGTGTAGCATAGTGACATTGGACGAATACAATTTTTGTTCCCGGAATAATTTGGGAGATACCTTTTTAACGCGTTTAAAAGTTTCATATTTTCAAGGATCGGTCCCAGTTGAAGTAAAGAAAAAGTAAACAAACTGGTTGTTTGGATGGGGATGATGTGACAGGGCTGAAAATTGTGAAAAACTAGTTCTTCATTCATTGAAATTAATTAGTAGAAATCATGGTTCAGGGGACTATGCTCTGAGCTCAGGGACACATGCCTTTTTATCACCCCTCCCCAGAATCCACCAGTATAATAAGCAATTTATTTAACCCGGGGTGCCTAGGCATCACAAGCCTATTCCTCGTTAGCTCCATTTTACAAGGGGAGTTTGCACTGTGTCCTTATTCCTCATCTATTCAAGACCAGCTTATGGGCCCCATAGTGTGGATCAGAGTCCTCCAGAGCAGCTGCCCCTCATTCCCCAGTTTTGCCCCCTGGGATTAGACTAGCCCCGTGACCCCCGAGGTGATGGGAGTTGGCCTTGTGTTCTTATTCTCTGTCTATTCAAGACCAGCTCAGGGGGCCCCTGGTGTGGATCAGAGCCCCTCAGAGCAGCTCATGCTCGGGCCAGGACTAGACTAGCTCAGTGGCTCGAAAGATGGGGGGGTCATCAGACTAGCTCAATTGGCCGCAGATAGGCTCATAGGGCCTTGCACCATATTAGCTCAGGGGGACCAGATCGATCAGCTCGGGGCCCAGATAAGCTCCTAGTCCCCAGACCAGAGCAGGGGTCTAGATCAGCTCAGGGAGCACCATATCAGCTCAGAGAGAGTGCAAGGGATCAGCTCAGTGGTCCCCGATCAGCTCGAGGCACAGATCAACTTGGAGGTACTATATCAAGTCAGGAGGCATTTAATCAGCCCAGGAGCCCCATACCAGCTCAGAGGCCTTTATCAGCCTCAGTGGGCACAACTCAGCTCAAGGCCCCAGAGCTGCTGAGAAAATTACTTAATCAACTCAGGAGGCCCAGATCAGCTTGAAAGGCACCAGATTGGCTCAGGGGGCATGAAACTAGCTCAGGGGACACTAGGCGAGCTCAGAGGGCATGAGATGAGCTCAGGAGGGAAAATGTTGGCTCAGGAGGCACCAGATCGACTCAGGGGCATTAGTTTAGCTCAGGGGAAACATATCTGCTCAGGGAGAACCAGATTGATCAGCTCCTAGCCCCCAGACCAAAGCAGGGGCATAGATCAGCTCAGAGAGCACAGGATCAGCGCAGGGTGCACCAGACCAGCTTAGGGGGCACCAGATCATCTTAGGAGACATAATAACCAGCTCAGGGGGCACCTGATAAGCTCAAGAGGCACCATATTGGCTCAGGGGAGAGTAGATTAACTCTGCGAGGCATGTGATCAGCTCAAGGGGCTCAGATCAGCTCAAGGGGCACTAAAACAGCTAATAGGGCACCAGGCGAGCTCGGAGGTATCAGAATAACTCAGAGAGCATTAGCTAGGTTCAAGAGGCACAATTATTTGCTCAAGGGGCACCAAATTGACTCAACGGACACCAGATCAGCTTAGCCCTTGCCCCGGTGGCGGGTACAAGCTACCTTCGCCCTGGTGGGGGGCTAAAAAAGGCCCCCACGATCTCAAAAACTAAGAGAGCTAGAAAAAGCGCAAAACGGCAATCGAAAGCTCTTCGAAAATGATATCGAAAATACTTCAGTCATTTTTCTTGTCAGGTCAATATCAAGGTCACCAGAGGTCAAAATAGGTCAAAATCGCTAATATGAGGTGTACTAAGAAAACCTCATATATCTCAGAAACTATGATAGCTAGAAACATTTTTCTAACACCATTCGAAAGCTCTTGAGATGCGTTTTCATTACAGTGGCATTCATTTTCGTGTCAGGTCAAAGCCTAGGGAGCTACAGGTCACTAGATATTGGGCATATTCTTGGGAATGCCCATAGCCACCCATGCATAAGGGCGTTTACTTTTTCGCTAATAGCTTCCAAACCAAACAAGATACAGCCATAGTTTATGCACCATTGCAATCCTTTCGTCAATACGAATCGAATGATATATGATATTGCTATGCCAGGTCAAATTTAAGAATTTGACCTGACCCAGGTCAACGGTCTGACCCAACTTGACCTGGTATAGTCATGATGTATATCATTTGACTTCCAGTGACTATACAAACACTTCGGTGACACAATAAAAGTTCTATCTTATTTTATTCAAAATTTATAGAGAAAAACACCAAAAAATGCTTATTTGACCTAAGGTGACCTTTTAAAGGTCACAAGTCAAAAATTTTGACATCAGCTCCAGAAATGGGCTAAGAGCAAGTCGCAACCGATGTTTGAAGTTGATGCCATCCATACTTACTGAGAAAAGCTCATTTCGTGATTTTCCCCATGTATTGACAATGGGGAGGGCATGCTCTGCACATGACCTTAGGTCACCAATATCAAAAATCTCGGAACAAATGTTGTAGCTCCTGGTGGGCCCAATATGTGGTATGAGTTTCAACTTGATCGATTAACCCTTCTTTTAGTTATGCGGTCCTAAGTATTTTTTGAGGTGAGGTTACTTCACCTGGCCTGGTGACCTGACCTGATATGACCTTGAGCCAAAATTTTCAGGAAAGATGTAAAAATGATGAAGGAACAGCTAGACCAAGTTTGGCGGCGCTGCGCGCCGCCGTTTTTTGGTCACTTTGGAAAAACCCGAGGGGGGGTCTAAAAAGACCCCCCACCCGGGCGAAGGTTAAAAAGCACGTGATCAGCTCAATTGGCCAGGACCAGCTCAGTGGGCACCAGATGAGCTCAAGGGGTACCAGACTAGCTCCGCCGGTACGATTATTGGCGACGATGAGGCATAAGCTGGTGATGGATTACGTACCCATAATTTCCGGGGTGTTTGGAAAGGCGACAGAATTCCCTAGCTGACCAAAAAAGGTACTTAATTGTAAAACAATAGTTTTAATCGCTAAATGTGATCTAATGGCATCTAGGTTCGACAGCGTAGGGCAATAGCACCGATGAGGGGGGAGGGGGGTACGTGACCTCCTCGCTGCGCCCCTGTCCACGATTGAAGTGTATCAGTTTTGTGGGGTTAAATTTTACCTTCAGTATGGCAGAGGGGATGGAGATTGAAATGAAAGCAAAGGACTTAAAGGGAATGTGGCACCTTCATTACATGATTTTAACTGAGATAGCTAAGTTGTATAGCATGCCGGAAATCCCGGTACTCTCTGTATCATTTGTCTTGAAACTCACCATCAGGTCAGGTCATCATCATCATTGTTACATCATCACTAAACAATCATCCGCAGGCAGATATTTATTTCGTTCCCCATAGGAGCATTTAAAAAATCAAAACATTGAGCTTATTTAAATTTTTCAGAGAAATAATGAAAGCTTCCATGATTTTCGGCCAAAAGTTCCTCTAATTACACTAAATTTCAGGATTCAGCCAAGGTGCCACATTCCCTTTAAAGGAAATGTGGCACCTAGGTCGAATCCTGAAATTCATCGTAATTAGGGATACTTTTAGCCGCAAATCATGGAAGCGTCCATTATTTCTCTGAGAAATGTACAATAATCTCAATATTTTTATTTTTAAAATGCTCCTCTAGGGAAATAAATAAAAGTCTGCCTGTGGATGATGTCATGATCTGGCAGCCACTATCATATCCAATAGGCTTCAAGGGCTTCGATTGGCTAATACTCACCGTGACGTCAGCATGTGTCGTCACACCAACATGGCTGTCAATTGTGGCCTACTGCTAAGGGTACCTACATGAGGGATACAATTCAGGTAGTTTTTAGCTTTTTCTTCGGAAAGTTTGAGTTTCAAGACAAATGATATATAGACTACCGGGTTTTCTGGCATGCTTTACAACTTGGCTATCTCAGTTAAAATCACGTTATAAAGGTGCCACATTCCCTTTAATCTCTACAAGGAAAGAAAGCAAAACACTGATAGTGCTCCAAACAATGCGTGTATTGTTTCTGTAAATATTAAGAAATACGACACCTCCTCCGTACCCGTGCATGCCCTTTATTTTTGCCCCAACGCCTTTTATTTTACCCTTATGCACAGGGAATGTAAGCATCAGTGCTGCAGTGATGAGCCCAGGGCGGCAGTTATGGACTAAGAACGGCGCAAATTAGGATGGAAGTGATAAGCTGGGGGCGATAGTGATTGGCCGGGGCGGCAAGAAACAAGGCAAAGTCATAAGTCGAGGGTGGCAGTAATGAGCCAGGGCCAATAGCTATGAACTAGGAGCGGCGCGAACCAGAGTGGAAGTGATAAGGAGAGGGCGGCAGTGAAGACTCGGGGGCTGGAGTTACTAACTAGCGGGCGGCAAAAATCGGGCGGAAGTGATAAGTTGGGAGGGGGTAGCATTGATTAGCCGGGGGTGGGATCAAGGCACGCATCAAGGCAAAGGGCATAAGCCGGGGACGGGAATGGTGAGCCGTAATTAGTAGTTATAAACTACGGGTGGCACGAATCAGGGCGGAAGAGATAAGCTGGGACAGGGACGGCGGACTCGGGGGGGGCAGGGTGTGCAATTGCACATGCTTAAAAAATTAGGGTGTGTAAAAGTTTTTGTTTTGCTTCGTCCGGGGAAGCGCCCCCGGATTTGGGCGGCGCCCCCGGCCGGCCAAGAAAACATCAGACCTAAACACTGCCTACCTGAAGAGAAAGGACCCTCTGTGCAAAATAAAAACAGTTTCAAATATGAATGGTGTTCTCTTTCATCAAAGCCATCCCATTGAGAGAAAATAGACCCAATTTATCGACTCAACGCAGGGAAATGAAACACTGCCTACCTGAAGAGAAAGGACCCTCTGTGCAAAATAAAAACAGTTTCAAATATGAATGGTGTTCCCTTTCATCAAAGCCATCCCATGGGGAGAAAATAGACCCAATTTATCGACTCAACGCAGGGAAATGATGTTGGCACCCCTGCCCCTGAGTGGGCGCCCCTAGGGAGCCAAAGGTGCCCCCTGGGGATGGAAGCACCCCCCTTCCCCTGAGAAGGAAGGCGCCCCCTCCCGAAAATCTTGTAAAACCGCCCGAAAATGGAATCCACCGTCCTCGAGCTGGGAGCGGCAGTCATGAACCCTAGGGCGGCACGAATTAGAGCGGAAGTGATAAGTCAGGGATGGCATTCATTAGCCGAGGCAATAGTGATGAGCTGGGGGCAACATGAAACAGATTGGCAGTGATAATCAGGGGAAAGCACTGGTGAGCCACTGGCAGCAGATATGAGCGGGGTGCTGTTTGAATCAGAGTGGCAGTAATAAGTCAGGGTTGGCAAGAATCAGGGTGGCAGTGATAGGTGGGAGGCATCAGTGATGAACCATGGCGGCATAAACCAGGGTGGTAGTGATGAACCGGGGGCGGCATGATCACAGTGGTAAGACGGAGGCGGCACGAATCAGGGCAGAAATTCTGAGCCGAGGGGCGACACATGTATTGGGGGTGCTCTCATTGTGATTAGGGGTGCTCGCACACCCAAAGGGATAACAAATTTCACCCCAGGCTGCCACTAAAAGAGTAAAAGCACGGCAGCAGCAGTCTACCATTTACTCGGCTCGGAGAATTCCTCCAATAGACAAACAGATAACGATTAGACGATTGTAGGCTGCTGGTTGCTTTCTCGAATGGTGTTGGAGATTCCTCCTGAAAAAACTGTGCGGACAGCAGGGCCTAAGTTTGACCGGTTTTGGGGGCCATGGCCGGACTGGTCTCCTCGACAGTGATAAATCAGGGGCGGCAGTGATCAGCCGGGGGCGGCAGTGAAGATTGGAGAAAGGAAGTGTCTAACCAGAGGCCACTCATATATGGGTTAATAAAAAAACAAAACAGCATTGATCAGCCAGGGGCGGCGTGAATCAAGGCAGCAATGATTAATCTAGGCGGCAGTTATGAACCAGGGGAGACAGTGATCAGCCAGTGGGCGGCAGTGATGAACCAGGGGCGGCAGCGATGAGTCGGGGCGGCGCGCATTTGGGTCAAAATATGCCAGGGACAGCGATGAGCCAGAGACAGCATGAATTAGGGCGGCAGTGATAAACCATGGGTGGCAGTGATCAGCCGTGAGACGGTCCATCATCATATTTAAGGTTGTAGAGCGCGCCGACATCTAGGGTCATACGGCGCCCATAACACTAATAAAATACGAAAATAGGACATTTCCGCACGAATTTTAACAAGTCAGGTGGTAAAACAGGTCAGATTGTGAAAGTTGTATCAGAAGATTATATAAAACACGTAAAAGATGAAATGAAATACAATAAAAATAAATAAAATTAACAAATAATATATAAAATAAATAATGAAAATAACACAGACAATTTCACACGGTATACTCAAGTCAGAGACGATAGGTAACATGAAACTCGACGTTATGTAAAACCTGAAGACTACTAGGATGAATATATGACATTAAAACTAACGCTCCTCAGATATAACATGATGTTAGTGATATCCACAAAGGACGCTCCTCCAGAACGTTCACCGCCCAGATATCCCCAGGATGCTCACTGCCCCGGGAGCAGTGGCGAATCTAGCCAGTCGGCTTGGGAGGGGCAAACCAAAGTAAAAAGCCGAAAAGCAAAAAAAACGTCACGCCGTGAAAGCTGTGCGACAACATCACTTGCCGGTAGGATTTTGCGTATTTGAGGCGAAAACTAAAAAAACGTCAGGGGAAGAAAATATGGGCTCGAGATACTTTTTTCCAGTCGAAGGTCCAATATTTACACTGAACTTAACTGGTTCTGTTTGAAGTTGAGAGTTGAAGCACCAAAATATTGCTTATAAACGAAAAAGGAGTCGGGGAAAAAAGGAGGTCGATCAATTTAGGGGGTGGCAAAAACATAGTTTTGCCCCGAGCTTTTCCGTTTGGGGGCCAAATGCCTTTTTTCCTCCCCTAGATCCGCCACTGCCCGGGAGACGGCAGTGATGAACCAGGGGCGGCAGTTATCAGTCAAGGGCGGCAGTTATCAGCCAGGGGGCCGCAGTTATCAGTCAGGGGGCAGCAGTTATCAACCAAGGGGCGGCAGTTATCAACCAAGGGGCGGCAGCTATCAGTCAGAGGTGGCAGTTATCAACAAGGGGCGGCAGTGATCATTCAGGGGCCGCAGTTATCAACCAAGGGCCACATACAACCCTATTATTACCACACAAATTAACTGTTTCTAAAATTAAAAATACTTAAATTCCCTGAACTAGTCTCAGAACAAAAAGTTATTATATTGTCGAAAGTACTGGATGGTACAATGCCAGATGTGATATCGTCTCTTTTTCAGAAATACAGAACAACTAATACGACATTGATTAGACACTTTGAAATACCTCTGGCTACAACAAATTATAGGAAATTTGCTCTGGCATGCTCTGCACCTGAAATTTGGAACAAAACTATGTGTCCAACCTTTAAAAGTACAACAGAAGTTCCTCTAAACAAACATGTGCTTAAAAATATATATCAGAGAAGTATTCTTTTGCAATTATAGAATTATTAATAATGAGCCTCGATGACCGGCGCTGATGGTGATGATGATGTACCAGAGCACAATGTGTGTGGGTGTGGGCGTGCGTGTATGTGAGTGGAATAGTGTGCTTGTAGGTGGGCGAGAGGGAGTACTTGTGGGTGGGAAGGTGGATGTCTGCCGTGCGTGGGTGGGTGACTGCGGTACTCGGTGTGTGTGGGTGTGTACGTGCGCGTGTGTGTGGATGTGTAGGCAGGCGTGCGTGCGTGGATTCGGATGTGTGTGTGTGTGTGTGTGTGTGTGTGTGTGTGTGTGTGTGTGTGTGTGTGTGTGTGTGTGTGTGTGTGTGTGTGTGTGTGTGTGTGTGTGTGTGTGTGTGCGTGCGTGCGTGCGTGCGTGCGTGCGTGCGTGCGTGCGTGCGTGCGTGTGTGCACTAACGTTACAATTGTGGTGAATGCATCTGTGTGCATGCATGAAAGATGTAGTACCTGTGCTCTCCCCGAATGTTACTAGTTTCACTATTCTTTTCGGGGAGGGCACAGGGAATCAACTAACCCTTACTAGCAAAAAAATAATAAAAGGTGCGACAGTAATCAGCCTGGGACGCCAATTAGCAGCCAAGGGGCAGAATTAATCAGTCAAGCGGCGGCAGCTATCATCCAGGGGCAACAGTTATCAGCCAGGGGTGACACTTATCAATCCGCCGGGGGAGGCAGTGATTAGCCAGGGGCGGCAGTTATCAGCCAAGGGCCGGCAGTTTTCAGTAAGGGGTGGCAATGATCAGCCAGGGGGCGGCAGTGATCAGCCAGGGGTGGCAGTGATCAGCCAAGGACGGAACTTATCAGGCAGGGGGCGGTAGTGATCTGCCAGGGGGCGGCAGTTATCAGCCAAGAGCCGATAGTTTTCAGTCAGGGGGCGGCAATGATCAGCCAGGGGGGCGGCGGTAGCGGTCAGCCAGGGGTGGCAGTCAGCAGCCAAGGGGCGGAAATAATCAGCCAGGGGGCGGCAGTAGTCAGCCAGGGGCGGCAGGTAGCATCCAAGGGGCGGCAGTTGTCAGTCAAGGGGCGGCGATCGCCAGGGCGGCAGTTATCAGCCAAGAGCCGACAGTTTTCAGTCAGAGGGCGGCAATGATCGGCCCGGGGGGCGGAAGTTATCCACCAGGGGCGGAAATGATTAGTCAGGGGGCGGCAGTAATCAGTCAGGGGGCGGCAGTAATCAGTCAGGGGGCGACAATGATCAGCCAAGGGGCGGCAGTTATCAGTCAGGGGGCGCCAGTGATCAGCCAGTGGGCGGTAGTGATCAGTCAGGAGGCGGCAGTTATCAGTCAGTGGGCGGCAGTGTTCTGCCAGGGGCGGCATTGATCTGCCAGGGGGCGGAAGTTATCCGCCAGGGGCGGCAGTTAGCAGTCAAGGGGCGGCAGTTATCAGTCAGGGGTGGCAATGATCAGCCAGGGGGCGGCAGTGATCAGCCAGGGGCGGCAGTGGTGAACGAGGGGCGGCAGTCAGCCGGGGGCGGCAAAGATGATTCGGTGGGTGACAGTGACTTACCAGGAGGGGCAAGTATATGAGTGTTAAAATAAACCGGAGTGTTTAGCCAGGGGCGGCAGTGATAAACCAGGGGTGTCAGTGATCAGCCAGGTGATCAGTGATGAACAAAAGGCGGCAGTAACCATCCGGAGGGGGGCGGCAGTGATTAATTGCTGGCGACAGTGATCGGGCGGGAGCGGCAGTGATGTGGCGTCATAAATCAGGGGGCAATAAGTCAGGTGGCATTGGTTAGCTAGAGGCGGAACCAATTAGAGTGGAAGTAATGAATCCGGGACGGGACAAACTTGTGAGGGGCGGCACGAATCAGGATGGCAGTGATGAGATAGGGTGACACTCTTCAGAGTAGCGGTGATAAGCCAGGAGCGGCACATGTATTGGGGGTGCTCAGCACATGATTGGGGGTGCTCGAATGAGGATTGGGGGTGCTCGAGATAGAAAATTAAACCCCTGCTCAGGGGGTCCTCCGTTTGAAAGATGTGCAAGGATTTCAAATAGCCACAATTTTGTTATTGAAAATGCAAGTTTTCGAAATACGATGTTTTTGGCCGATGCCCAGGGCAGGGAAACGATCCGTGTCGAAGCCGCGGGGCAGGTGCGCCGCAGGCCGGCTATCCGCATAGGGATAATGTTAGGTAAGGTTCGGTTATGCCATGACAGCTTCGAACAGCGCGGCGAAGCCACGCGGGTGTCTGCGAGTGAAACTCGCGGACCGGAGCCTGAGGAGGCGCGGCGCAGCCGCAGCCGACGAAGGCGTAGCGTTGCACCGCAGTTTAGGTGCGCCGCAGGCCGGTTTTCTGCATAGGGATAAGATTAGGTAAGGTTTGGTTATATCATAGGGATAAGGTTATGTAAGCTCGCTGCATAGGGATAAGGTTAGGTAAGGTTCGGTTATATCATGACAGCTTCAAAAGCGCGGGGGTGTCCGCGACTGAAACTCGCGGACCGGAGCCTGAGGAGCCGCGGCGCAGCCGCAGCCGACGAAGGCGTAGGTAGCGTTGCACCGCAGGTTAGGTGCGCCGCAATCCGGTTTGCTGCATAGGAACAAGGTTAGGTACGGCTGGTTATGTCATAACAACCTGGAATAGCGCGGCGAAGCCTCACGGGTGTCCGCGAGTGAAACTTGCGGACAGGAGCCTGAGGAGGCGCGGCCCAGCCGCAGCCAACGAAGGCTAGCGTTGCACCGCAGATTAGGGAGGCACCTAACCGCAGGTTAGGTGCGCCACAGGCCGGTTTGCTGCATAGACACAAGGTTAGGTAAGGTTCGGTTATGTCATGACAGCTTTGCACGGGAAAAGGTCATTGAGGGATCTGAGCGACGGGAAAACCAAATTTTGAGGGGTTGGGGACTACGTCGCTTAAACTGCTGAGGTTTTATGCTACCAGAGCAAGGATAAATTAGGGACACCCTTAAAATCAAGATAGAGTTTAAGTTTAGGAATAGGAACGGATGAAAATGGTTCGACTTGGATTCATCACAGCAGATTTTATTAACACAGTCAGTGGGCTCGGCGAAGCGAGCCAAGGCGCTAGTCTATATTACTATTTGAGTAACGTGCGTCTGTGTGTCTGTCTGTCTGTCGTCTTTGTTTTTTAGTTGATTGGGATTGGCTGCAGGTCAAACTAAAGGTGATATTGAGACGAAACTTTTTGTAATGTGTCGAAAAATGTTGTGGGGAGTGCCTTTGAGGGGTCTCAAGTTCTGGTTGCAGATAGTTTGCACGTGGCACGTGCTCAAATTTGAACTTTTCCCCCATTGACTTAACATTGGAAACGGCGATGAAAAATACAAACCCGGCAAAACGGGCGTCATTTTGTAAGCCGGACCAAAACGTCCCACTTTGGTCCATGTGGGAAAAAGTGTACCCGAATCGTTGCACCGGGTTTCGGCTACACAGTGGATGCAGAATAAAGTTTGCACGTGCTGCGTGACGAGCAGGGGGTGCGTTTTCCGGAATGGGGGTGGTCGTCTAAAATTACGGTTTTTAGGATATTGCTCCGAAATTAAGAGGGGTGCGGACTCGAAACCTGCTCAGATCGATGCAGCGCAAGGATTCGCACGTTGTGGTGTGCTTTTGGTAAGAACACCCCAGTTGAGAAGAAAATTAATCATGAAAAACACGAAAAATTCGACAAAAGAGTCGAAATCAAAATAGGGTCTGTATCCCGGAAACTATTGATGCGCGATGTGGGCTATCTGCGAGTCAAAGTTGTGTCCATGTACCGTTTATCCGATGCAGGAAAGACCCAGGCCGTAGGTTGCACGTGCTGCTCACGAGGTGGTGTGAAACAGCAGGGGCCAAAAAAGTGTCCAGTATGTCACCATTGAAAACGTCGAACCACAAATGTGTCACCAGCCCAGGCTGCAAAGTGTGACACGTTTTGCGTTAGTAAGATGCCAAAGGATACTCCTGAACCATTCTAGTTTTTGAAAAGGTTGCGAGCTCAAATTACAATTGCTAATTTTGGTGGTTTGCTCCGTTATTGGTCTGGAAGAAACATGTCGGGTATTTTTGTCACCTTGCCCACCTTGGGCTGTCACCATTTAGAATGCCAAAATGGTAGGTTTTTCGACCCCTGTGAAACAGGTCACTGTCCATTTTTGGGTTTTGCGGTTTTTTGACTGCAACATGGGAACGCTTAGTGATAAAGAGACGAAATAAAACGTACGGTATGCTCCGAGCAAAGGCGCATCTTTTTTGTATTTACACGTAGCCACTAAACACAATATCTTGGCAAATTAGTCCACAAGATTAAAGTGCTTCAAAATTACAATTCAAAACGGTCACATAATTTGTTCAAATTTTCTATGTTTTAATGACTTTTAAATTCCGAAACATATATATTCGTAAACGATGGAAAAATACCTTCAATAATCTGGTTTTATTTTCTATGTTACCCTAATAGTTTCAGAGTAATGTGCAAAAGTGTTAAACAGTTGCAAAATTGCAAAAAAAAGCCGCGGGGGTGTCCGCGAGTGTGTCCGCGAGAGACACTTGCGGACCGGAGCCTGAGGAGGCGCGGCGCAGCCGCAGCCGACGAAGGCGTAGTGTTGCACCGCAGGCCAGGGAGGCACCTAACCGCAGGTTAGGTGCGCCGCAGGCCGGCTCGCTGCATAGTGACAAGGTTAGGTAAGGTTTGGTTATGTCATGACAGCTTCGAACAGCGCGGCGAAGCCACGCGGGTGTCCGCGAGTGAAACTCGCGGACCGGAACCCGAGGAGGCGCGGCGCAGCCGTAGTCGACGAAGGCATAGCGTTGCACTGCAGGTTAGGGAGGCTCCTAACCGCAGGTTAGGTGCGCCGCAGGCCGGTTTGCTGCATAGACACAAGGCTAGGTAAGTTTCGGTTATGTCATGACATCTTTGCACAGGAAGAGGTCATTGAGGGGCCTTGGAGCGACGGGAAAGCCAACTTATAAGGGGCTGGGGATAACAGCGCACAAACTGTTGAAGTTTTATGCTGGATGTGCAATGATAAGTATGAGGTAGGAAACCCCTCAAAATCAAGATAGGGTTTGTGTTTGGGGATCGCGAGAGATAAATATGGTTCCGCTTGGTTTCCCCATAACAGCTTTTTGCAACAGGCATAGCGGGCTCAGTGAAGCGAGCCAAGGCGCTAGTCTATATTACTATTTGAATAGAGTGCGTCTGTGTATCTGTCTGTCTGTCTGTCTGTCTGTCTGTCGTCTTTTGTTTTTTAGCTGATTGGGATTGGCTGCAGGTCAAACAAAAAGCGATATTGAGACGAAACTTTTTTGAAGTGTCGGAAAATGTTGTGGGAAGTGCCTTTGAGGGGTCTCAAGTTCTGGTTCCAAATTGTTTACACGTGGCACGTGATCAAAGTTGAACTTTTCTCCCTATTGACTTAACATTGGAAACGGCGACGAAAAATACAAACACGGCAAAATCGCCGTCATTTTGTAAGCCGGACCACAACGTCCCACTTTGGCCAATCTCGGAAAAAGTGTATCGGAAACGTGGCACCGGGTTCTGGCTACACAGTGGATGCAGATTAAAGCTCGCACGTGCTGCGTGACCAGCTGGGAGTGCGTTCTCCAAAATGGGGGTAGTCGTCTAAAACCACGGTTTTTTGGACATTGCTCCGAAAGTAGGAGCCGTACGGGACTCGAAATCGGCACAGATCGACGACGCGCGGGAATCTGCATGTTTTGGTGTACTTTTGGTAAGAAAACCTCCATTGAGAAGAAAATAAATCACGAAAAACACGAAAAATGGGCAAAAAAATAAAAATAGAAATGGGGTCTGTAACTCGGAAACTTTTGATGCACGATGTGGGCTATTTGCGAGTCAAAGTTGCGTCCATGTACCATCGATACGATGCAGGGAAGACCCAGGCTGTAGGCTGCACGTGCTGGTCACGAGATTGTGTCAAACACATCACTGTCGATTTTTGGGTTTTGCGGCTTATCTACTGTAACTTGGGAACGGTTAGTGATAAAGAGACAAAATAAGACGCACGGTGTGCTCCGAGCAAATGTGCATCTTTTTTGCATTTACACCTAGCCACTAAACACAATATCTTAGAAAATTACTCCAAAAGGTTTAAGTGCTTCAAAATTACAATTCAAAACGGTCACATATTTGTTCAAATTTTCTATGTTTTAATGACTTTGAAATTCCAAAAGATGTATATTCGCAAATGATGGAAAAATACGTTCAATAATCTGGTTTTATTTTCTATGTAACCCTAATAGTTTTCAAAGTAATAGGTAAAAGTGTAAAACAGTCGCAAAATTTTTCTTTGAAACCCGCAGAATAGGTTTTAACATTGTAACTAACCGTCGGAAAGTTAAACTCGCGTGTTTTCAGGGGTCCACCGCTTGAAAGATGCTTAAAAGTTTAAAATAAGCACAATTTTGTTCTCTTAAATGCAAATTTTCGAAATACGATGTTTTTTACCGATGTTTACATTAAATATTGCATTTAATACAAACCATGTTCGAGAGGTTACCTCACAATATTCCATTTTTGAAGAAGGCGCAGCCGACGTAGTGAAGGCGCAGCTGACGAAGGCCGACGTAGGCGATAGAAAAGCCAACTTTTAAGGGTTTGAGGATAACAACGCACAAACTGTTGAGGTTTTATGCTGGATGGGCAAGGATAAATATGAGGTAGGGAAAGCCTCCAAATCAAGATAGGGTTTGTGTTTGGTAATCGCGACAGATGAATATGGTTCCGCTTGGTTTCCTCACAATAGCCTTTGCTAACACAGTCAGTGGGCTCGGCGAAGCGAGCCAAGGCGCTAGTCTATATAACTATTTGAGTAACGTGCGTCTGTGTATCTGTATGTCTGTCTGTCTGTCTGTCTCTTTGTCGTCTTTTGCTCTTTAGTTAATTGGGATTGGCTGCAGTGAAACTAAAGGCGATATTGAGACGAAACTTTTTGTAATGTGGCAGCAAATGTTGTGGGGAGTGCCTTTGAGGGGTCTCAAGTTCTGGTTGCAGATAGTATGCACGTGGCACGTGCTCAAAGTTGAACTTTTCTCCCCCTTGACTTTACATGAGAAACGGCGACGAAACATACAAACACGGCAAATCGGGCGTCATTTTGTAAGCCGGTCCACAACATCCCACTTTGGCCAATCTCGGAAAAAGTGTAGCCGAAACCTGGCACCGGGTTTCGACTACACAGTGGATGCAGATTAAAGTTTGCACGTGCTCCGTGCTCAACAGGGTGTGCGTTCTCCAGAATGGGGGTAGTCGTCTGAAATCACGGTTTTTTCGGCATTGCTCAAAAAGTAAGAGGGGTACGGACTCTAAACTGGCACAGATCGACGAATCGCAAGGCTTCGCTCGTTACGGTGTGCTTTTGGTAAGAAAACCCGAGTTGGGAAGAAAATTACTCTTTAAAAAAAAACGAAAAAACCGACAAAGTAATTGAAATCAAAATAGGGTCTCCATCTCGAAAACTATTGATGCGCGATGCGGGGAATCTGCGAGTCGAAGTTGTGTCCATGTACCGTCTATCCTATGCAGGAAAAACCCAGGCCGTAGGTTGCACGTGCTGGTCACGAGATGGTGTCAAACAGGTCACTGTCGATTTTTGGCTTTTGCAGTTTTTCAACTGTAACTTGGGAACGGTTAGTGATAAAGAGACGAAATAAAACGGACGGTGTGCTCCGACCAAAGGCGCATCTTTTTGTATTTACACCTAGCCACTAAACACAATACCTTGGAAAATCACTCCAAAAGATTAAAGTGCTCTAAAATCATAATTCAAAATGGTCACACAATTTGTTCAAATTCTCCATGTTACATTATCTGTTAAATTCCGAAACATATATATTCGTAAACGATGGAAAAATACCTTGAATAATCTGGTTTGTATTTTCTATGTAACCCTAATAGTTTCAGAGTAATAGCCACAAGTCTATAACAGCTACAAAATTTCCCTTTGAAGCACGCAGAATACGTCTTAACACTGTAAATATCCGTTGGAAAATAAAACTTGCATGTGCTCAGGGGTCCTCCGCTTGAAAGATGTGCAAGGATTTCAAAAAGCCACAATTTTGTTATCGAAAATGCAAGTTTTCGAAATACTATGTTTTTGGCCGATGCCTAGGGGAGGAAACGATCCGCGGCGAAGCCGCGGGGGTGTCTGCGAGTGAAACTCGCGGACCGGAGCCGGAGGAGGCGCGGCGCAGCCGCAGCCGACGAAGACTAGCGTTGCACCGCAGGTTAGGGAGACACCTAACCGCAGGTTAGGTGCGCCGCAGGCCGGATCGCTGCATAGGGAAGAGTTTAGGTAATGTTCGGATACGTCATTGTAATTTCAAACAACGCGGCGAAGCCTGGGGATGTCCGCGAGTTTCACTCGCGGACCGGAGCCTGAGGAGGCGCGGCGCAGCCGCAGCCGACGAAGGCGTAGCGTTGCACCGCAGGTTAGGGAGACACCTAAACGCAGGTTAGGTGCGCCGCAGGCCGGATCGCTGCATAGGGAAGAGTTTAGGTAATGTTCGGATACGTCATTGTAATTTCAAACATCGCAGCGAAGCCGCGAGGATGACCGCGAGTTTCACTCGCGGACCGGAGCCTGAGGAGGCGCGGCGCAGCCGCAGCCGACGAAGGCGTAGCGTTGCACCGCAGGTTAGGGAGACACCCAGACGCAGGTTAGGTGCGCCGCAGGCCGGATCGCTGCATAGGGACAAGGTTAGGTAAGGTTCGGTTATGTCATGCAGAGGTGCAGAAACTTGCCAACTCGACTACCGGAGTTTGTGACACATTTACGATTTTCACATATTTTCGAAATAGAGAATGAAGCGTGTAGTGAATATTTGAACTTAGCAGCTCTGTTCTTTAATTGCACAGCGTACCATTAGTGATACAATATTGGTACTGTGTTCAGTTTCTACTAAAACGAGGGACCCCCGTTGCAGAAAACCCGCAAACCGCTGTCACAGTTGTTAGATTTTAACATGCAGCCCAATGGTGCCGATTGTTAGTAGTTTGCAGAAAGTTGTCGCCTAGATACCGGAAATGTGACAGTCAATTTTTTCGAGAAAAAACACGTTTGTGGGCATATTTAAGGCATTAACGATAACGCAAATACTTGATCAAGTACTTCTCTGTCCATTTTTTCAGGTTAAATCAGATTTACAGTTTGAGTCTCTTCGATTTAGCGGCCCCTATTTCTTCGAATTTAGTATTAAGTACGCCTAAAAGCTACTAATAAAAGTACTAAGTGAGTGAAAAAATAAACATAGCTGGGCAGCAATTCTACTTAAACTGCGCAACAGCGACAAGACAAGTTAGAAATGTTT
Organism: Lepas anatifera; assembly: GCA_034440635.1. Classification (NCBI taxonomy): domain Eukaryota; kingdom Metazoa; phylum Arthropoda; class Thecostraca; family Lepadidae; genus Lepas; species Lepas anatifera. The sequence goes on from JAOTON010001535.1 coordinate 200,765, forward strand.
ATGTGATGTAGAGCCTGCCAAAAATTTAAACAGTCCGGAAGCCACTTATTTTGAGGGCATATTTATAAGGTATATTTGAGATAAGTGCAGGCTAAAACTAGCTAGAATAAATATTGCTGCCCATGGCTTATCTAAGATGAATGTAGTCTATTGCAAGACTGATGCACTTTCCCATATCAAACTTGGGTTTTCATTCCTTGGCCTGCTTGTGCCTTAGCTTATTTGTGCCCTAGATTGGTTAGATATATTTGGAGCTGGGGGAAGTTGGGAGAGTTGGCGCCAGCAACAGGCTGGCAACAACAGTGATTCAGGTGAGTTTTCATGATCAAATTATCATATCAATATTGTACAGATAGCAAATGTGTGCTAATGCAGTCCTCCACAAAGTGTTAACACCCACACTGGAGAGGGGCCTGGAACTAACGTGCACTGGAGGGGGCCGAGTAGACCCCCTTCTTATCTCAGAAAATCACAGCAAATCTCAGAAAGAAATAGACTTCGAAAAACGCTGGTTGGGGGTGTGTTGCTTACTACCAGTGGTGGTAAGCAACGCACAGGACCTGTGCTGCATGGAGTTAAAGCAGGATTTTGACTACACTGGATCTTTCTTTGGTATGTGAATTCCAATACCTCTGTCACTATGCCAAGAAACTAAGTGCCCTTAAACACCATAACCAATACCTCTGAACCTATTAGGCCAATAGACATAATTTTACATCTATGCAGGCTAGTTGCCTCAGAGTTTTTACTGCAAGAAGGAATGACCAGGCAGGTGATCGTGAGTGGGATGCAAATTTTAATCATTTGATGTGTTTATAAAAATGCTACCTAAGGTCCACTTTACGAACACATTTTAGGTAGATCCAAATACTATGTTGACATTGACATTTTTCCCTTTTGTTGATATGTGAGATAGAAGTTTGGTGGGGGGAGCTGTGGTTAGGGTTCCCAATTGTGTGTACATGTACGCTCCCATTAATAGATAGGTATGTTCCCAATAATGACTATTTTCATGATAATTTTTTTATAAATTTTGTTCAAGTTGTTCCTAGTACGGCTGCCGGTCGGCGTCTCACTAAAGTCATCAAGGGTTTGTCACGGAGACCCCGACCCCACCCCCGAACGAGCAACTTCCTCAATGGAGGGTCAATTTAGAAGCCAGAGTTTAACGTCCCCAAGCCAGGGACGGCCGCCCCGCTCAGGTCACCCTCTCATCAGTCAGTTGCCGCCGACCTGTTCGTCGGGTAAACTATTGGCGCCGGAGCGTCTCAGGGGACCGATCCCAAGCCTGGACTGCCTGCCCTGCATGCTTCTGAGAGCGGGCCGGGCCCAACGCTCCCACTGGCTACGGGCGGCTAATTGCTACATTTAATCATGTGGAAAAGTACCATAATTGGAAACGCTCCTTCCAAAAATGGAAACTTCTTCAAAAAGGGAAATGCATGGCATTGAGGGAAACTGCGGTCAGAGTTGCCAATAATAGTTATGACCCAAATACTGGAAAAAATGACCCATAATTGGAAATTTTCATTCCAAAAACAAAAACATGATCTAAAAATGAAAACTCAGCTTACTACTTTCATGCTGTAATGGTTTGGTGCTAGAACCTTGTCTGCTGCAAAAAGTAAGGGACAGGTAGAGGACATTCAGCATATTGGAAATAGTATTCAAGTATGCAATTATTATTTCCAGCTCTGTGTGACAGAGGAGGCATACGTCGCATTGAGTTTGTGACAGCCAGCATACTTTCTGCACCTCTGATGTCATAACGGCTTCGAAAAGCGAGGCGAAGCCGCGCGGGTGTCCGCGAGTAAAACTCGCGGACCGGAGCCTCAGGAGGCGCGGCGCAGCCGCAGCCGACAAAAGTGTAGCGTTGCACTGCAAGTTAGGGAGACACATAAACGCAGGTTAGCTGCGCCGCAGGCCAGCTTGTTGCTTAGGGACAAGGTTAGGTAAGGTTTGGTTATGTTATGACAGGTTCAAACAGCGCGGCGAAGCCGGATGTGTCCGCGAGGGAACTCGCGGACCGGAGCTTGAGGAGGCGCGGCGCAGCCGCAGCCGACGAAGGCGTAGCGTTGCACCGCAGGTTAGGGAGGCGCCTAACCTGCGGTTAGGTGCGCCGCAGGCTGGTTTACTGCATAGAGACAAGGTTAGATAAGGTTCGGTTATGTCATGACAGCTTTGCACAGGGAAAGGTCATTGAGGGACCTTGGAGCGACGGGAAAGCCATTTTTAAGGAGTTGGGGATAACGACACACAAACTGCTGAAGTTTTATGCTGGATGGGCAAGGATAAATATGAGGTAGGGTAATCCTCCAAATAGAGATAAGATTTGTGTTTGGGGATCGCGACAGATAAGAATGGTTCGGCTTGGCTGCCTCACAGCAGCTTTTTGCAACAGGCATAGTGGGCTCAGCTAAGCGAGCCAAGGCGCTAGTCTATATTACTATTTGAGTAACGTGCGTCTGTGTATTGTGTCTGTCTGTCTGTCTGTTTGTCGTCTTTTGTTCTTTAGTTAATTGGGATTGGCTGCAGGTCAAACTAAAGGCGAAATTGAGACGAAACTTTTTGTAATGTGGCAGAAAATGTTGTGGGGAGTGCCTTTGAGGGGTCTCAAGTTCTGGTTGCAGATAGTTTGCACGTGGCATGTGCTCAAAGTTGAACTTTTCTCCCCATTGACTTAACATGGGAAACGGTGATGAAAAATACAAACCCGGCAAAACGGGCGTCATTTTGTAAGCCGGTCCACAACATCCCACTTTGGCCCATCTGGAAAAAAGTGTACTTGAAACGTGGCACCGGGTTCTGGCTACACAGTGGATGCAGATTAAAGTTTGCACGTGCTGCGTGACCAGCAGGGAGTGTGTTCTCCGGAATGGGGGTGGTCTTCTAAAATCACGGTTTCTTGGACATTGCTCCGAAAGTACGAGCCGTACGGACTCGAAACCGGCAGAGATCGATGCAGCGCAGAGATTTGCACGTTTCGGTGTGCTTTTGGGAAAAAATCTTGGCCGAGAAAACATTTAATCACGAAAAACACGAAAGAATTGACAAAAAATTTAAATCAAAATAGTGTCTGTATCTCGGAAACTATTGATGCGCGATGTGGGTTATCTGCGAGTCGAAGTTGTGTCTATGTACCGTCTATCCGATGCAGGAAAGACCTAGGTCGTAGGCTGCACGTGCTGGTCACGAGGTTGTGTCAAACAGGTCACTGTCGATATTTGGGTTTTCCGGTTTTTCGACTGTAACTTGGGAACGGTTAGAGACAAAGAGACGAAATAGGACGCACGGTGTGGTCCGAGCAAAGGCGTATCTTTTTGTGTTTACACCTAGCCACTAAACACAATATCTTAGAAAATTACTCCAAAAGATTAAAGTACTCCAAAACTACAATTTAAAACAGTCACACAATTAGTTCAAATTTTCTATGTTATAATGGCTTTTAAATTCCAAAACATATATATTCGTAAGCAATGGAAAAATACCTTCAACATTCTGGTTTTATTTTCTATGTAACCCTAATAGTTTCAGAGTAATGCGGAAAAGTGTAAAACAGTTGCAAAATTTCCCTTCGAAGCACAGAAAATCCGTCTTAACATTGTAAATATCCGTCGGAGAATAAAAGTCGAATGTGCTCAGGGGTCCTCCGCTTGAAAGATGTGCAAGGATTTGAAATAGCCACAATTTTTTATTGAAAATGCAAGTTTTCGAAATACGATGTTTTTGGCCGATATCTAGGGGAGGGAAACGATCGGCGGAGAAGCCGCGCGGGGTGTCCGCGAGTGACAGCCCCCTCCAACAGCCAGCACAGATACCAGATGTGACGTCACACCTCGTAGCATATAAAATGGGAAAATTAAATTCTTAAATATCCAAATTTTCGCAAAAGAGGCCAGGAATCGAAGATAAAATGTTTATTTATTGCATTTTGGATAAACTTTATCATTGTGTATTCTCACACATTCGTAAGCGGGCAGTGCCATTAGCAGCAGTTTGACACACGGCCCATAGGTGAAGGAATTCCTCCACGCCCGTGTGACGTCACTCGGGCGTGGAGGAATCCCTCTTGAACGTACCTTTAGGTAAAGGTATCTTGCGCGAGTGAAACTCGCGGACCGGAGCCTGAGGAGGCACGGCGCAGTTGCTGCCGAGGAAGGCGTAGCGTTGCACCGCAGGTTAGGGAGGCACCTAACCGCAGGTTAGGTACTCTGCAGGCAGGTTTCCTGCATAGGGACAAGGTTAGGTAAGGTTCGGTTATGTCATGACAGCTTCGAACAGCGCGGCGAAGTCGCGCGGGTGTCTGCGAGTGAAACTCGCGGACCGGAGCCTGAGGAGGCGCGGCGCAGCTGCAGCCGACGAAGGCGTAGCGTTGCACCGCAGATAAGGGAGGCACCTAACCGCAGGTTAGGTGCGCCGAAGGTCGGCTAACTGCATAGGGACAAAGTTAGGTAAGGTTCGGTTATGTCATGACAGCTTTGCACAGAGGGAGGTCATTGAGAAACCTTGGAGCGACAGGAAAACCAACTTTTTAGGGGTTGGGGATTACGTCACAAAAACTGCTGAGGTTTTATGCTACCAGAGGAAGGATAAATTAGGGCAACCTTTCAAATCAAGATAGAGTTTGAGCTTCGGAATCGCAACATATGAAAATGGCTTGGATTCCTCACAACATCTTTTATTAACACAGTCAGTGGGCTCGACGAAGCGAGCCAAGGCGCTAGTCTAACCTACTATTTGAGTAAATTGCGTCTGTCTGTCTCTCTGTCTGTCTGTCTGTCCGTCGTCTTTTGTTTTTTAGTTGTTTGAGATTGGCTGCAGGTCAAACTAAAGGCGATATTGAGACGAAACTTTTTGTAAAGTGTCGGAAAATGTTATGGGGAGTGCCTTTGAGGGGTCTTAAGTTCTGGTTGCAGATAGTTTGCATGTGGCACGTGCTCAAAGTTGAATTTTCCTCCCCATTGACTTAACATGGGAAACGGCGATGAAAAATACAAACACGTCAAAACGGGCACCAATTTGTAGGCCGGTCCACAACGTCCCACTTTGGCCAATCTCGGAAAAAGTGTACCCGAAACGTGGCACCGGGTTTTGGCTACACAGTGGATGCAAATGAAAGTTGGCACGTGCTGGATGGTCAGCAGGGAGTGCGTTTTTCGGAATGGTGGTAGCTGTCTAAAATCAAGGTTTTTTGGACATTGCTCCGAAAGTAAGAGGGGTACGGAGTCGAAACTGGCACAGATCGATACCGCACAAATATCTGCACGTTTCAGTTTGCTTTTGGTAAGAAAACTCTCATCGAGAAGAAAATCAATCACGAAAATCACGAAAAAATCAACAAAAAGAAGAAATCAAAATGGGGTCTGTAACTTGGAAACTATTGATGCGCAATGTGGGGTATCTGCGAGTGGAAGTTGTGTCTATGTACCGTCTATGCGATGCAGGAAACACCTAGGCTCGTAGGTTGCACGTGCTGGTCACGAGGATGTGTCAAACAGGTCACTGTCGATATTTGGGTTTTGCGGTTTTTCGACTGTAACTTGAGAACGGTTAGTGATAAAGAGACGAAATAAGACGCACGGTGTGGCCCAAGCAAAGGCACATCTTTTTTGTGTTTGCACCTAGCCACTAAACACAATATCTTAGAAAATTACTCGGAAAGATTAAAGTGCTCCAAAATTACAATTCAAAACGGTCACATAATTTGTTTAAATTTCCTATGTTGTAATGACTTTTAAATTCCGAAACATACATATTCGTAAACGATGGAAAATACCTTCAATAATCTGGTTTATTATCTATGTAGCCCTAATATTTTCAGAATAATGTGAAAAAGTGTTAAACAGTTGCAAAATTTCCCTTCGAAGCATGGAAAATCCGTCTTAACATTGTAAATGTCTGTCGGAGAATAAAACTCGCATGTGCTCAGGGGGTCTTCCGCTTGAGGGATGCACAAGATTTAAAATAGCCACAATTTTGTTCTTGAAAATGCAAGTTTTCGAAACACGATGTTTTTGGCCGTTGTTTTTGGCCGTTCAAGCACGATGCATTTAATACAAAACACGTTGGAAGGTTACCTCACAATATTTCAATATTTCATCAAGTACTTACCACTGAGTCTATTCTATGAATATAATGTTCATGACTATCAACAAATGTGCGCCCGATGAAGAAAGATACCAGCAGTGAGATGCATACTCTGCAGGGGAGGGAGACATTCGCGGCGAAGCTGCGCGGGTGTCTGCGAGTGAAACTCGCGGACCGAAGCCTGAGGAGGCGCGGCGCAGCCGCAGCCGACGAAGGCGTAGCGTTGCACCGCAGGTTAGGGGAGGCACCTAACCGCAGGTTAGGTGCGCCGCAGGCCGGTTTGCTGCATAGGGACAAGGTTAGGTAAGGTTCGGTTATGTCATGACAGCTTCGCACATGGAAAGGCAATTGAGGGACCTTGGAGCGACGGGAAATTCATTTCTTAAGGAATTGGGGATAACGACGCACAAACTGCTGAAGTTTTATCTACCTTGCTGGATAGGCAAGGATAAAAATGAGGTAGGGGAAACCCTCCAAATCAAGATAGGGTTTGAGTTTGGGGATTGCAATAGATAAATATGGTTCGGCTTGGTTTCCTCACAACAGCTTTTTGCAACAGGCATAGTGGGCTCAGCGAAGCGAGCCAAGGCGCTAGTGTATACCTATTTTTGAACCAAACAGTGTCTTGCTGTGCAAATAAACTTTCTTTTAAGGGTGCGGCGTGAATGGTCGCAAATTTAGTCATGGCGAATGTCCAATGCAAAGGTAATATTAAACATACTAGTATAGATTATTTGGCTTAAGTAATGAGTGATCTGACGGCCATCATTGCAGGTGAATGAATGCGTTTGTACGGGACAAAGTCAGTGTTAGTTTTGAAGTCATCGCACTGTATTCTCTTTTTCTTCAATGATTATATAAGGCACCAGGAGTGTTAAATTTTATATATATATATATATATATATATATATATATATATCACTTTTTGGCTCAGATCAACATTGAGGTGATGACAGGTCAAAGAAGGTGGCATTTTGAGTAGTTTTTGGGCTCTAGCGTCTGAAAGAGTTTAGTTAGAATAATTTTTAGGGACCACTCGCTTCCTCTCGTCACAACGAATCGAATGATGTATAACATGACCGTACTACTTCAAAACACAAAAAGGTCTAGGTTACATTTTTACCTAACATAGTCAATATGCATACGAATTGGCTCGCAGCAGGAATCAAAACACAATGATGTCAAAATAAAAGCTGTATCATAATTTTATGAAAAGTTATTGACCCCAAGCCTGAAAACTGCTTAGGTAGCCCCAGATGACCTCCCAGAGGTCAGAGGTCAAAAATTTAATATGAACCTGGCAGGGGGCCTAGGATACTACTACTTTGAGAATATGAAGGCTTTCTCAGCTATATCTACACAAATACAGGCAAATTTCTGTTTTTCCCATGTATTTGTATATCCAATGGAGAGGTCATGGTCCGTACTTGACCTTAGGTCATCCATATGAAAAATCCCGGAACGTTTTTTTATGCACTCGGTGGGCCTATTGTATGGTATAAGTTTCCAATCGGATAGATTCACTCATTTCGTACTTGTACCACCTTGTACATTTTTGGGGTGAGGTCACCTGACCTGCACTGGTGACCTGACCTGACCTCACGTTAAAATTTTGGGTAAAGTTGTTGAATTGATCAAGGATAAGGTGTGTCAAGTACGGTGGCGCTTCACGCCGTCGCTTATTCGTGCCGCCGGAAAAACCCAAGGGTGGGTGTTCAAACACCACCCAGCTGGGGCGAGGGTTAAGGGGCTTAGAATAGACTGGGTAAAAAGAGAGATTTTAAGTAACCACAAGTTGTGTATCCTCTCCTATGATACAATTGCGAAAAGAAAGTGCATATAGGAGATAACTGTTTCATCATTGAGAAAACTCCACAGTGCAATTTAATCTTTTTGGAAGAGGTCTTCAATGCAATGGCAGACTTTAGATAACAGTACGTTTCCAGAAACGAGTAAGTAAGGTGAGTATTCATTGTGGTTTTCTAAAGCAAGAAGTTTTAAAATAGTGAAATTCGTCAATGGAATAGGTGAGGTTTCAAGTATATTAATTACGTTATAAGTCTCAAAGGACAATATAGGACATTTGAAGAAGTAAAAGGGTTGTATCAAATGCAAGCTACGTCACAGTAAGTGGCTTACTTAGAATTCTGTCAAACGAGTGGAGAAAGCTGAACCCAAAACCAATACCAGTGCATGCAAACATTCATCCCAATATGCAAACCATATAAACCCTCGCCCCGGTGGGGGTGTTTGAACACCCTCCACCCTTCGGGTTTTTCCGGCAGTACGAAAAAACGGCGGCGCGACGCGCCGCCATCCTTGGCACGCCTTATCTTTGATCAATTCCGAAACTTTCCCCAAAATTTTAACCCTCGCACGTACTCGGGTTTTTGCTACATTTTCCCGTACAGGAGGGGGTTGTTGCAACCCCTTGCGATTGGCCCCTAATTGACGTGGAGCACCGCGGTAAAAACCAGCGTATTGCTCGTCACAAGTACTCACGATTGATACCATTTTTCACCTTAGATCATAAGGTCACCTTTCAGGTCAGGTCAATGACCTGATTTTTGCCCTGTTCCGGCCCATTTTCCCGTTTTGGCTGCTATTGACCGGAATTTTGGTAACAAATCACATTTGTATGGTCATTAAAATTGAGAAACGGACATTAACGCCTCGATCCATATGCTGTAAACCTGTGTGACCCATCTAAGTAATGCATGAGGTGAGGTTAACAGGCGCATTGACGGGGGTCTGAGCCACCTTCGCTTTGACGGGAGGGGGTCAGGTACCCGCCTCCACTAAGATCTCGAGAACCATGCTAGATAGCGAAAAACGGTATGGAGCGTTAGGCAGCCCATCCACTTCTCCACCAAAAATATATGAACCATTTATATGTCAGGTCACATTTAATGTCACTAGAGCACAAAACATGCCGTAATAGGGATAACATGTGAATGAAGGTTTTCGGTCATTGCATCTGACCAAGTAAAGATAGAGCAAAACGATTTAAACTATATGAATTCTCGCAGCACGCCGAATCGAATAATATTTGATATGACCTTGCTAGGTCAAATCAAAGATTTGGCCTGACTTGAGGTCATGTCAAGGTCAAATTATATAAAATGCATATCACTAGGACCACAAAGACAAGGAAAATATATTGCAGTTAAAATAAACGCTCTATCGCCCTCTGTTACTATGTTATTCACTTAAAAAATTATCCTCATGTATTTCCAATGGAGAGGTCATGGCTCGTACCTGACCTTGGGCCATCGATATAAAAAATATCGGAACATATTTTAGAAAACTCGGTAGGCCCATTATGTGACATGAGTTTCAATCGGATGAGTTTACCCTGTTTCGACTTATATCATCTTAACAATTTTTGTAGTCAGGTCACTTGACCTGTGCTGGTGGCCTGACCTGAGATGACCTGAACTTAACATTTTCACAGAAGTCTTAAAAATGATGAGAGAAAAGTTATGTCAAGTACGGCAGCGCTGCGCGCCGCCGTTTTTTCTATTTCCGAAAAACCCGAGGGGGGCGGGTATAGGTGGGCGGATACCCGCCCCCCGTCAATGCGCGTGTTTAAAGTCAAAGGTCACTGACCGGTAAAACTCGAAATTGCCCAATATGTTTAATTTGCAGTTTCAGGGGGGGTAATTTTTGACGCTGAATTTGAATTGAATACTTCAAAAAGCGTCTTAGGCTTATGTCATCAAAATATCAGGCCATAATCCCAACTTCCAGGTCAGGTCAATGAGCTGGTTAACCTCAAGGACTAGGTAAAAAGGTCAAGTCCGTATTGGAAGAAAATCAACTAGTTAGGTGTCCACATCATTTAAATGGACTATTCCCAAGGCATTCTGCATCATTTACGCCAATTAAGTACGTGTCTAATCATCTGTCATTGCTTACACCCCTTTCAATGACAACTTAGGTCAAAGGTCGAAAAGGCCAAGTCTGTATTGGAAGAAAAATGTCTTGTTTAGCGTCCTTCTCATGCTGCAAACTGACTGTTAACTGTTTGACTGTTGACTGTTCATAACAAATGTTGCATCGTTTACGCCACGTGCCTGCTTCATCACCTGTTATTGCTTCAAGAACAAATAAGGTCAAATTTCGGAAAATGTCCAGTCCATATAGTATGCAAACTGACTAGTTTAGTGTCGTATAATTCAAATTAACTATGCATAAGTCATTCGACATCATTTACGCCCAGTAAGTGCTTGCTTCTTCATCTTTTATTGTTTACACCCCTTCCAAGGTCAAATAAGGTCACAGGTCGAAAATGATCAATTCCGTATCGGAGGCAAGTCAACTAATTCGGTGTTCATCTCATTTAGAAATACCGAATCAAAATACGCATTTCTTGTCGTTATTCGACGCAGAGTTATCTCTGAGGTTAAAAGGTTGTACACTGGGGAGTGCGCGCCGCAGCAGTGGAATCAACGCCGTGCCAGCCGGCGTCCCTGTTTGTGGGTGCACGGGCCTGATCGGCCTTTAAAGTGATCCACCGGTCCGGTCTCTCGCCCGCGGCCCTCATGTGAGGGCTCGGCCTGTGCCAGCGCTGCGGCTTGGGAGACTGGAGCAGCCTATGGCCCGCCGAGTGCGGTGCCGCTGTCCCGTAAGGGTGCCGGCAAATGGAAACTTCCGTCTGTACATAGTGTGAGTGCGTTGTATGAATGATACTAGCAACTAACACAAATGTTCCCGGAAAGGGAACGCAAAATATTTAAAAAAAAAGGTTAAAAAAGGTTAAATCAAGGTCATTGAAGGTAAAAAGGTCATGAAACATCTAACCTTATAAAAGTGATCCTCGAAGGTTGAAAGAAAATATTCTGGGCTAGTTCATGAACAAATGCTGCAAACGAACGATGGTCCTAAGAACGATGAGAGTCTGGAGCATTCACGTTAAAACGGATACAGACGCTCAAATAACCCCAACATGACTCCATTCTTGAGGTTATAGCTCCGTGACCTTGAAAGGAAGGAACGATATTTTTGCGAAACATGCACAATGAGTGCCTCAAAGGCTATGCGAACTTTCAAGTCACTAACTCAAAACGCTCGTATTCAATTATAGAAAAATTTTAGGGGAGGGTTGCAACAACTCCCCTCTGTACGTGCGAGGGTTAAGGTTGTCCCATCTCTGGTCAGGTCACCAGTGCAGGTCAAGTGACCTCATCCCATTTTTTAAAGTGTTATTAGTAATAAATAGGTGAATCTAACGGATTGAAACTAATACCATACAATGGGCCCACCGAGTGCTGCAAAAAACGTCCCGGGATTTTTCATCTCGATGACCTAAGGTCAAGCATGGACCATGACCTCTCCATTGGAAATACAAACACATGGGAAAAACAGAAATTGGGCTGTATTTGTGTAGATACAGCTGAGAATACCTTCATATTCTCAAAGTCGTAGTATCCTGGGGTCCCTTGTCAGGTTCATATTGCATTTTTAACCTCTGACCTCTGGGAGGTCATCTGGGGCTACTAAGGTAGTTTTTGGACTTAGGTCAACAACTTTGCATGAAATTATGATACAGCTTTTATTTTGATATCGTTGTGTTTGGATTGCTGTTGCGAGTCTATTGATATGCATATTGACTATGCTAGGCCGCAAAGTGAACTTGACCTGATCTGAGGTCAGGTACTTGTGTTTTAACCTAGTCTAGTCTTTTTATACATCATCCGTTTTGCCGTGAGAAGAGGAAGCGAATACTGCCCCAAAAATTATTCTAACCCATCTCTGTCAGACGCCCAAAAACACTTCCCTAACATGCAGCCTTCTTTGACCTGTCATGACCTCAATATTGACCTTACCCAAAAATTGACAAATGTAGTTTCTTCATGAATTTTTATGAGCTATCCACCAGCCTTCGCGTTTTTTTTGGTTATCCCGCATAGGAGCGAGTTCAAGGAGGGCGTGTTCAACCACCCTCACCAGGGCGGAGGTGGCTCGTAGGCCCACCGGGCCCGGGTTAAGACGGTAGAAACCCATGGGAAGTTGACTTTGATGCAATAGAATATGGTCATACTAACAATGGAAATAAAACATCGGCTGTCTGCAACATATCAAGCTGTTCAATGTAATATATTAACAAAAATGATCGCTACAAAAAGAATGCTTAGCTTAATGGGTTTATTAGAATCCCCCGTTTGCGATAATTTTAGTCAGGTAGAAACACTAACACATATGTTCTGGAGCTGCGCTAGGGTCCAAAACGTTTGGAAAGTTGTCGCAAGCTTTCTGAAAGTGAATGCGGCACCTTTATAATGTGATTTTAACTGATATAGCCAAGTTGTAAAGCGTGCCAGAAAACCCGGTACTCAATATATCATTTGTCTTGAACCTTAAAGTTCCCCTGGAGAAAAGCTAAAAACCTTCCTGAAATGTACCCCAAATGTACCCCAGCCAGGCAGTCACAGTTGTCAGCTGTTGGTGTGATGACAGTGCTGACGTCATGGTGAGTAATCAGCCAATTGAAGCCCTTGAAGCCTATTGAATATGGTAGTATTTTCCAGATTATGACGTGATCCCGAAGCAGAGGTTTGTTTTTTACCCTAGAGGAGGATTTAATAAATATTGGTCACTGTTTTTTGTGTGAGGTCAGTCCGGGTCTGTCGGTGGTTTTTTTGTAGTGGGTTGTTGTTTCCGGCCCGCTCAAGGAATAGTGAACTGTACATCGGGGGGGTGTACATTGGTGTGCATGCTTACACGATGCATTCCGTTAATTGTTGTGCCACACACACGCCACACACACCCACCGCGCGCACGCGCACGGCCCGCACACGCACACGCACATGCGCCACACACACACACACACACACACACACACACACACACACACACACACCACACACCACCACACAACACCACACACACACACCCCACCGGCCACGCCCGCCAGCACACGCACTGGCACACACACACACACACCCACACACACACACACACCACACACACCCACACCCACCACCCCCCCCACATTGGTCGGTCTTGTCAGCACCGGTCATCGAGGCTCATTATCAATAATTCTATATTTGCAAAAGAAGAATTCCCTAATATGTTGTTTAAGCACATGTTTGTTTAAGAAAAGTTCTGTTATGCTTTTAAAGGTTGGGCATATAGTTTTTTTCCAAATTTCAGGTGCAGAGCATGCCAGAGCAAACTTCCTATAATTTGTTGTAGCCAGAGGTGATTCAAAATGTCGAATCAGTTTCGTAATATTTGTTCTCTACATCTGAAAAAGAGACGATATCACATCTGGCATTGTACCATCCAATACTTTAGGCAAGATGGCAACTTGTTTTCTGTTAACGGTTTTATTTGTCACACGGACAATAGAGCTCTTTATCAAACAGTTACTTTATTACCTTTTGAACACTAGACGTCTCAGAATCAGAGTTCCTTCGCCAGTAGATTAGACTCGCATCAAAATCACAGTAAAGACAGATACAAAACCTTAAGTTCGAAACACTACACTGAAAAACACTTTGAACCGCCTTGAAATATTTGAATAATATTTCAAGGCGGTTCAAAGTGTTTTCAGTGAAGTGTTTCAAACTTAAGCTTTTGTATGTGTCTTTACAGTGTTTTTGATGTGAGACAAAGGAATTCTGATTCTGAAACGTCTGGTGTTCAAAAGTTAATGAAGTAACTGTTTGATAAAGAGCTCTGTTGTCCGTGTGGCGAAGATGACAACTTTTTTGTTCTGAGACTAGTTCTGGGAATTTTATAATTTTTATTTTAGAACCAGCTCATTTGTGTGGTAATAGAAGTTTTTTTGTCAATGATTCGAATAGCACGTTTCTGTAATCTGATGATTTTATCGGCAGCTGATTTGTAATTACTATCCCAAACCAATGCACAATAATTTAGATGGGACAATATAAAGGCGTTATATAAATGAGTAAGTTCGCGTGATGGTAATAAATTCTTGGCTCTGCTCATGATTCCTAAATTTTTATTGATAACTGAACATACATGAAGGATGTAAACATTCCATTTAAGTTTTTAGTCAATATCAATTCCAAGATAAATACAGTATCCTCACGTTTAAGCTGTATGCCATTTAGTCTTACATCAACATTTCTAATTTTAGCACCGGAATAAAGCTGATAATGAGATTTTGAGGCATTTAGAGACAAGTGATTGAACTGAAACCATTTTGACACTTCTGGAAGAACTTCATCGATTTTTGACTGGAGACTTCGCACGCCACCTCCCGAAATTATAATAGCGGTATGATCCGCAAATAAGTAAAATTTAGTTTCAGTAGAGATTCGATACAGATCATTAATGTATATAATAAACAATAGCAGTCCTAGTATTGAGCCCTGAGGCACGCCTGTCCTTATTTGTTTTGCATGGGAGACAATGCCCTTAACACGCGCATTGACGGGGGCGGGTACCCGCCCCCTCGGGTTTTTCGGAGATGTAGAAAAACGGCGGCGTGTAGCGCCGCCGTACTTGGTATACCTTTTCCTCATCATTTTTACAACTTCTGTGAAAATTTTAAGGTTAGGTCATCTCAGGTCAGGTCACCAGTACAGGTCAAGTGACCCGACCTCAAAAAAGTTTAAGATAGCATAAGTCGGAGCAGGGTGAACTTATCCGATTGAAACTCATATCACATAATGGCCCCACCGAGTTCTCTAAAATATTTTCCGGTATTTTTGATATCGATGACCTAAGGTCAGGTACGACGCATGACCTCTCCATTGGAAATACATGGGAAAATGGTTTTTACGGAATAACTCAGTAACGGATGGTGATAGAGCATTTATTTTAGCTGCATTAGACTCGCCTGGCTTTGCGGTTCTAATGATATGCATTTTATATAATTTGACCCTGACCTGACCTCAGGTCAGGTCAAATCCTTGATTTGACCTAGCAAGGTCAAATTATATATCATTCGATTCGGCTTGCTAAGAGGATTCATATAGTTTAAGTCGCTTTGCTCTATCTTTACTTGCTCAGATGTAATGCCCGAAAAACTGAATTTTACATGTTATCCCTATGACGGGCATGTTTTGGCCTCTCGTGACCTTAAATGTGACCTGACAAAAATGGTTCAAATGTTTTCGATGGAGAAGTGGATGGGCAGCCCAACGCCGTTTACCGTTTTTCGCTACCTACCGTGGTTCTCGAGATCTTAGGGGCGTGTACCCGCCCCCGTCAATGCGAAGGTGGCTCAGACCCCCGTCAATGCGCGTGTTAATTTTAGTCCTCCGAAATCTGTTAGCTAGATATGAAGAAATAATATTATACAATTTACCCTTAATGCTCATGTGACTTAATTTTTGTAACAGTATGCCTAAACAAACCGTATCGAACGTTTTTTAAGTCTAAATAAATTCCTTCCGCAGGAAATATCACCCTTTCAAAGATTTTGTTACGCTTTAAAAATTTCAGCCATCCTGGACTGCATCACAATTAGCTCTTGTTTTTATTTGGCACACAATCGCTAACAACAGTTTAAACAGCACACAACCGCTACCAGCAGTTTTTTTCGAGCTACTGGTGCTGCAGCCCGCTGTTGGATTTTGCCGCGCCAGAACGCGACCTTGAGACAGCGCTATCTCCATATGCGTGCGGCACGTCAGCAGTCTGTATCCCTTCGCCAGTAACTCAATAACAGGCTAGTGTCTGTGACTGACAGCAATACACTGGTGTGTGCCCCACCGTGTCCCGCCACCAGAGATACACTGATGTGTGCCCCACCGTGTCCCGCCACCAGAGATGCACTGGTGTGTGCCCCACCGTGTCCCGCCACAGAGATACATTGGTGTGTGCCCCACCGGTCCCGCCACCAGAGATAAATTGGTGTGTGCCCCACCGTGTCCCGCCACAGAGATACACTGGTGTGTGCCGCAACGTGTCCCGCCACCAGAGATAATTGGTGTGTGCCCACCGTGTCCCGCCACAGAGATACACTGGTGTGTGCCCACCGTGCCCGCCACCAGAGTTTACTGGTTGTCCTCGTGTGCACAGAGGTACTGGTGTGTGCCCCACCGTGTCCCACCACAGAGATACACTGGTGTGTGCCCGTGTTCGCCACTAGAGGTACACTCGCCACTGAGATACACTGGTGTGTGCCCCACCGTGTCCCACCACAGAGATACACTGGTGTGTGCCCACCGTGTCCCACCACAGAGATACACTGGTGTGTGCCCACCGTGTCTCGCCACTAGAGATACACTCGCCACCAGGATGCACTGATGTGTGCCCAGCGTGTCCCGCCACGAGGTACACTGGTTGTGCCCCACCGTGTCCCACCACAGAGATACACTGATGTGTGCCACCGTGTCCCGCCACCAGGTTACTGGTGTGGCTCCGTGTCCCCACAGGATACACTGGTGTGTGCCGTGTCCCAGAGATAATGGTGTGGCCCACCGTGTCTCGCCACTAGAGATACACTCGCCACCAGAGATACACTGGTGTGTGCCCCACCGTGTCCCGCCACAGAGGTACACTGGTATGTGCCCCACCGTGTCCCACCACAGAGATACACTGGTGTGTGCCCCACCGTGTCCCACCAGAGATACACTGGTGTGTGCCCCACCGTGTCTCGCCACTAGAGATACACTCGCCACTAGGATGCTGGTGTGTGCCCCCCGTGTCCCCCACGGATACACTGGTGTGTGCCCCACCGTGTCCCGCCACCAGAGATTCACTGGTGTGTGCCCCACCGTGTCCCGCCACCAGAGATGCACTGGTGTGTGCCCCACCGTGTCCCGCCACAGAGATGCACTGGTGTGTGCCCCATCGTGTCCCGCCACCAGGATCACTGGTGTGTGCCCCACCGTGTCCCGCCACCAGAGATGCACTGGTGTGTGCCCCACCGTGTCCCGCCACAGAGATACACTGGTGTGTGCCCCACCGTGTCCCGCCACCAGAGATGCACTGGTGTGGCCCACCGTGTCCGCCCGGATGCTGGTGTGGCCCCTCGTTCTGCCTGGGTCCCGCCACTGGTCCTGGTGTGTGCCCCCGTGTCCCGCCACGAGATACACTGGTGTGCGCCCACCGTGTCCCGCCCCAGAGATACACTGGTGCACGGTGTGTGCCCACCGTGTCCCGCCACCAGAGATGCACTGGTGTGCGCCCCACCGTGTCCCGCCACAGAGATACACTGGTGTGTGCCCCACCGTGTCCCGCCACCAGAGATGCACTGGTGTGTGCCCCACCGTGTCCCGCCACAGAGATGCACTGGTGTGTGCCCCATCGTGTCCGCCACCAGAGATCACTGTGTGCGCCCCACCTTTCCCGCCACAGAGATACACTGGTGTGTGCCCCACCGTGTCCCGCCACCAGAGATGCACTGGTGTGGCCCCACCGTGTCCCGCCACAGAGATGCACTGGTGTGTGCCCCACCGTGTCCCGCCACCAGAGATACACTGATGTGCGCCCCACCGTTCCCGCCACAGAGATACACTGGTGTGTGCCCCACCGTGTCCCGCCACCAGAGATTTACTGGTGTGTGCCCCACCGTGTCCCGCCACCAGAGATTCACTGGTGTGTGCCCCACCGCGTCCCACCACTAGTGTAAGAGTAGTTTGAGTGAAAAAGACCACCTTGTTAGTAAGAAATAGTAAGTAAGAAATAGTAAGAAAAGACCACCTTGTTATCTTAAAAAATTGGATTTTTCCCAAAGTATTGAAAAACTGTAGTCATTGTCTTATCTTATATCAATGCAAATGTGAGAGTGGTTCACTTCCTAAAAGTCTTTTCCTCATGACAGATGACTGAATACTGACGTTTTGTTGAAATGTTTAACAAACACCTGTGAGCAGAACACGCCTCTTCGGTTGTTGTTAAGGGTAACTATCATATGCCTGGTGAATCTGTTGCAGCCGCTGCCTCCCGTTCAGAATATCTATCAGAGTTACTTAGTTCCGCAAAGATCCGCTGTTGCCCGGCGGCGACAGCATCGCTTCCGGCCTGCCGACCGTTCTCGACCCGCTCAGGCAAGTTCCCGCGGCACCAGGACACAGCCGTTTACGGCCCGCTCAGGCAAGTTCCCGCAGCACCATGACACAGCCGGTTACGGCCCGCTCAGGCAAGTTCCCGCAGCACCATGACACGCCGGTTACGGCCCGCTCGGCAAGTTCCCGCGGCACCATGCCAGCCGTTTACGGCCCGCTCAGGCAAGTTCCCGCGGCACCATGACACAGCCGGTTACGGCCCGCTCAGGAAGTTCCGCAGCACCATGACACAGCCGGTTACGGCCCGCTCGGAAGTTCCCGCGACACCAGGACACAGCCGTTTACGGCCCGTAGGCAAGTTCCGCGGCACCTGACACAGCGTTTACGGCCCGCTCAGGCAAGTTCCGCGGCACATGACCAGCCGTTTACGGCCCGCTCAGGCAAGTTCCGCGACACCAGGACACAGCCGTTTACGGCCCGCTCAGGCAAGTTCCCGCGGCACCATGACACAGCCGTTTACGGCCCGCTCAGGCAAGTTCCCGCGGCACCATGACCAGCCGTTTACGGCCCGCTCAGGAAGTTCCCGCGCACCATGACACAGACGTTTCGGCCCGCTCAGGCAAGTTCCCGCAGCACCATGACACAGCCGTTTACGGCCCGCTCGGGCAAGTTCCCGCGGCACCATGACACAGCCGTTTACGGCCCGCTCAGGCAAGTTCCCGCAGCACCATGACACAGCCGTTTACGGCCCGCTCAGGCAAGTTCCCGCGGCACCATGACACAGCCGTTTACGGCCCGCTCAGGCAAGTTCCGCGGCACCATGACACAGCCGTTTACGGCCCGCTCAGGCAAGTTCCCGCAGCACCATGACACAGCCGTTTACGGCCCGCTCAGGCAAGTTCCGCGGCACCATGACACAGCCGTTTACGGCCCGCTCAGGTAAGTTCCGCGGCACCATGACACAGCCGTTTACGGCCCGCTCAGGCAAGTTCCGCGACACCATGACACAGCCGTTTACGGCCCGCTCAGGCAAGTTCCCGCGGCACCATGCACAGCCGTTTACGGCCCGCTCAGGCAAGTTCCCGCGGCACCATGACACAGCCGTTTACGGCCCGCTCAGGCAAGTTCCGCAGCACCATGACACAGCCGTTTACGGCCCGCTCAGGCAAGTTCCCGCGGCATCATGACACAGCCGTTTACGGCCCGCTCAGGCAAGTTCCCGCGGCACCATGACACAGCCGTTTACGGCCCGCTCAGGCAAGTTCCCGCAGCACCATGACACAGCCGTTTACGGCCCGCTCAGGCAAGTTCCCGCGGCACCATGACACAGCCGTTTACGGCCCGCTCAGGCAAGTTCCCGCGGCACCATGACACAGCCGTTTACGGCCCGCTCAGGCAAGTTCCCGCGGCACCATGACACAGCCGTTTACGGCCCGCTCAGGCAAGTTCCCGCGGCACCATGACACAGCCGTTTACGGCCCGCTCAGGCAAGTTCCCGCGGCACCATGACACAGCCGTTTACGGCCCGCTCAGGCAAGTTCCCGCGGCACCATGACACAGCCGTTTACGGCCCGCTCAGGCAAGTTCCCGCAGCACCATGACACAGCCGTTTACGGCCCGCTCAGGCAAGTTCCCGCGGCACCATGACACAGCCGTTTACGGCCCGCTCAGGCAAGTTCCCACGGCACCATGACACAGCCGTTTACGGCCCGCTCAGGCAAGTTCCCGCGGCACCATGACACAGCCGTTTACGGCCCGCTCAGGCAAGTTCCCGCAGCACCATGACACAGCCGGTTACGGCCCGCTCAGGCAAGTTCCCGCGGCACCATGACACAGCCGTTTACGGCCCGCTCAGGCAAGTTCCCGCGGCACCATGACACAGCCGTTTACGGCCCGCTCAGGCAAGTTCCCGCGCACCATGACACAGCCGTTTACGGCCCGCTCAGGCAAGTTCCCGCGGCACCATGACACAGCCGTTTACGGCCCGCTCAGGCAAGTTCCCGCGGCACCATGACACAGCCGTTTACGGCCCGCTCAGGCAAGTTCCCGCGACACCATGACACAGCCGTTTACGTCCCGCTCAGGCAAGTTCCCGCGGCACCATGACACAGCCGTTTACGGCCCGCTCAGGCAAGTTCCCGCGGCACCATGACACAGCCGTTTACGGCCCGCTCAGGCAAGTTCCCGCGGCACCATGACACAGCCGTTTACGGCCCGCTCAGGCAAGTTCCCGCGGCACCAGGACACAGCCGTTTACGGCCCGCTCAGGCAAGTTCCCGCGGCACCATGACACAGCCGTTTACGGCCCGCTCAGGCAAGTTCCCGCAGCACCATGACACAGCCGTTTACGGCCCGCTCAGGCAAGTTCCCGCAGCACCATGACACAGCCGTTTACGGCCCGCTCAGGCAAGTTCCCGCGGCACCATGACACAGCCGTTTACGGCCCGCTCAGGCAAGTTCCCGCGGCACCATGACACAGCCGTTTACGGCCCGCTCAGGCAAGTTCCCGCGGCACCAGGACACAGCCGTTTACGGCCCGCTCAGGCAAGTTCCCGCGGCACCAGGACATGTCCTAAAAATTGATATATTTTTCCTTGCAAAATAACATTTGCGGTGCCGGCATTCCGTTGTGCAAAAAATTGGTCACAGGTTTATTCTCAAAATTATTAAATGACATCTTTAAATTTGTGATGCAAGCGCAATGTGCCCAAGCATCCGGCCTAGCAGCCCTCGATGGGCCTGTTATGGAGACTACAGCAGTGCTCCCAGATACCCAATACCAAAAACCTCAGGATTCCAACTCTAAGCCCTGCGGCTTCCTGTTAGGTCAACAACAAATCCTCCAGATTTGCCTCCAAATTGGTAAACGTATCAAGTGTCATCAGAAAAAACATCGCAACTAGAGGAAACCTGATAGCTGATGCAATAGATGTTCCCTAAAGTGTGTGTTTTCTCAGCTAGTTATAATGTATTCACACGCAAACTATCCGGCGGCGGTATCGCTACCAACTGTACCTAGTACACGCAAACTATCCGGCGGCGGTATCGCTACCAACCGTACCTAGTACACGCAAACTATCCGGCGGCGGTATCGCTACCAACCGTACCTAGTACACGCAAACTATCCGGTGGCGGTATCGCTACCAACCGTACCTAGTACACGCAAACTATCCGGCGGCGGTATCGCTACCAACCGTACCTAGTACACGCAAACTATCCGGCGGCGGTATCGCTACCAGCCGTACCTAGTCTCACCATGTCTGCATTGCCAATGAATGTGTATTCTGTACCAAAGTACGTAGTAGGGCGCAATATTTTTATTGCCGTGAAACAGCGTTGACAATAGCCGTTTTCACAACGTGAATAAATTGAAATCAGCCTTGGGTGTCTTTTGGTAGTTTTTTTACATTTCCCAAGCCAAAAAACAAGCGTTCATTTCAGTGAAACTATAGAAGTTTGAGAAATATGCTTACCCAAAATTGAAAGCAATGACCCTAAATATCTTGATTCTGAGCTTTTCCTGGCATTAAATTCAATAGATAAATCTAAATTAATGGATATATATTTTGGAAATATTCCAAGATCTTGGGCGTCTTTTTGAAAAAACCGACCCTCCAGGGTCGGTTTTTTCAAAAGACACCCAGGCCTCTAGATCCCGTCTCTAGATTTGTCTGGAGGGATTTTTCAAAGGCTTCCATATGCAGGAGCGAATTTTGAGGTCGGCTGACTTGCCCGCTTGACGTCACTGCCTACGTCATAGCCAAGAACCAATCATCGGACAGTATTCTGGGAGCAGCATGGCCGCGTTCAAGGCCCTAGAGAGAGAGAGAGGTCGCGTTCGGGGAACGTGTCCGGGAAAAGTTTGTTCCCTAATGTTTCTTTTCTGACGGTATATGAGCTACGATCGTTGTTTTACGTGTGTTTAGGAACAAAAGTTAAATATTTGATTGCAATTAATTTGATCGTTACCAATTTTTTGCGGCAGTCAGGCAGACATTTTCCCATCACCATACAGATCGGGGGTCAATTAAAGGGGCATGTGCCCCTCCTATCGACCATCTGTGCCCCTGAATCATAGGCGGATCCAGGATAGCCGATAGCCGATAGCCGGGGCACCTTTCCGGGCTGGCACCATCCAGACCAGGAGGGTGCCACTTTTGACCAAAAACTATGAGGTGGGCGCCAAATCATATCGGTGGGCGCCGATTTTCACATCCTGGGGAGGGGAGGGGTGAGAACTGACATTTCAGGGCAGCGCTGTGACCATTTTAGGGGCGCCGAGCATCAATCGGAGGGACACGTACCCCACCCCCTGGATCTGCCTATGCCCTGGATGGTTACGGTGCCGCCTGAAGGGTTGATGGCGCCCCTGAAATATCGCTTTTCACCTTTTCTCCAAAGATGCGAAAATCGGCGCCCATTGTTAGGATTTTGCGCCCGCCTGAAATATTTTGCCGGTTCAAGGTGGCGCCCCCTGGTCCGGATGGCGCCCCCGGGAAGGCATAGACGGCGCCGACATTGCCCATCGGGGGCACCTTTCCAGTGGGCGCCACTTCTTGCCTGCAAAACTTTTCAAGTGGGCGCAAAATCCTATCGGTGGGCGCCGATTCTCGCATTCTAGGGGGGTGGGAAGCGACATTTCAGGGGGCGCCATTCAACTTTCAGGGGGTTGCCATGACCATTTCAGATGGCGCCGAGGGTCCATCCTAACCCCCCCCAAGATGCGTGTACGCGGGGTGACGGAACTAGTGATGTGGGAGGTGACGGCACTGGTGAGGCGGGGGTGACGGCACTGGCAAGGCCGGAGGCGGGAGGCGACGGTGTTCGTGAGGCGCGAGGCGATGGATAGTTGGGCGGGGGGAGGTGGGGGAGACCATGACGCCGTAGACTGCACATCGGCTCATCGAACAGTTGAGGCATCTCCTCCGTCGATATATCGCCGGTGTCACGTTCACGAGTGTGTCGAGGACTGACTGAATCAGAGGGGGCCACCGCTGTTCCAAGGAACCACCGCAGGCCCGGGTTGGGCGGTCGCTGCCGCTGGCCCGGGTTGGGCCACAGTTACCCAGGCGACTACCGTTGCCGCAGGCCCAGGTGGGGAAGCCGCCGCCGCCGAATAACTTCTCACAATGCGGCGACCGGCAAATTGCCGCGCAATCTCCAGTAGGCGGCAACTCCATCGGCCATAGCTTACCAAACATACATAGGGGTTGTAGGTCAACATGGTGAAATGGGTAGTGTGCGTCTGTGAATGTAACACGCGCCCCGCAGGGGGGTGAAATTCGCCCCTCCTGGTTTTTTCCAGATATATCAAAAACGAAGAGACGCAGAGCAACGAAACTTACAGTACCTTATTCCTAATCAATTTTACACATCTGACAAAATTTTTGAGTTAAGGTCATGTCTGGTCAAGGAGCTATTCAAGGTCAAGTGACCCGACCTCAAAACCTAAATTTACGAGTTTGAAGCGGTGCCCAGAGAACATCAGCGAACCGATCACTTTGAAACTTCCACAATATGATAAAATCATTAAGGTCTACAAATCTGTTATCTCGGAATTTCTATATTTTTTACCTAAGGTGGGGTCAATTTCTTGGTCACCCCATTATAAGTCTATGGTGAAAAATAGAATGGGCTCCGTTTCAGTAAATATTGCATAAATAAAGCTGAAAATCCTCAAACCGTCTATTCTTACCACAATCTTGAAAATTAAGTTGAGTTTTTAACCATCCGACCTCGCAAAGGTCATATCAGGTCACGGGAGCATAGAGTGATTATTTAGCCAATAACTGCTCATTGAATTGAGATAAAGCTCCCATTTTGCTTGCATTGTGCTTATATTGTCACGAGAAGTCGATTGATATGCAACATGACGATACCGGGTCACTCTCTGACCCTGACCTAGCTCGAGGTCAAGTCATTTTCACTATTTGACCTAGGAAGGTCATATTATACATCATTCGATTCGCAGCGATGAGAGGAATCCAATGATGCATAAAGATTTGCTCTAGCTTCCCTGAGGGCAGATCTAGAGAGAGAAAATGTACACTGCTCTGTTGTAAGCCTATTGAATCTTCTTTGACCTATGCTGACCTCAATATTGACTTGACATGAAAATTCTTCGTATAAAATCGCTTCGTCTTGTCAAGCGCTTTCCAACACCACCCATAATTTTCCTTTAGTTTTCGTGGGGACCGAGATACGAAAGGGGCGCGTCATGCAAGGGACCCCAGCTGGGCATGTTAAAATGGTACAAGAATGGTAAAAACAGTGTACCTCAACTTCCCACTCTTTGCATAGAATCGTACCATCCACTGTATTTTCCTGGAGTAAATACGCAATAAATGTCAGCTGCAGATGTCTAATGTGCAAAGCCAAGCTTGCTGAAGCATGTGGGGTTGATTCACCCAGCATGTCAACCTCAAACTTTGGTTCACATCACTAGAAGCATGGGCGCCGAAAGCGGGAGGCATCTCCCCTGTTGGCCAACCAAAAGGATGCCTCTCCAAATTTTTGGTCCATCGCCATTCATGCTGTAATGTACCAAATATGCTCAAAATTCGCCTTTCCAGGTCAGCACCAGCTGGGGTCTGTCCCCCCCTAAAAACTCTGTGACGGTGCCCCTAACTGGAAGGGGCGCCGATGTGAGGCATCATGTGACTTGCTGACACATGTAATTCAGAAATGGTACCAAACTTAAGCCTGATACTGCACCACTTTAGAGCTTGATACTTTTAAGGTATCAAAGTATGAATCCCAATAACATGACAAAATGATCAACATCAGGAAACTCCTTTAGTTACTTCTTACTTTATCTCAGGAAACCCAGTATCTTTTTGGTAAATGAGCAATGCAACCAACAAAGCTACGCCATCTTATTATGGTGAATTAGCATTAATGCCTGTAGGTATATTTTAAAAACAGGGATAATCTGTACATATCCTGTATTTCATTTGGAACCACCTTGAAGCGAACCTCTTAAAATGACAAAAAAAAGCCTGACCTGGCCTGAAAAGCAGTTATAGCTCTATTTCAATCATAAACAAAGTGTTTTGTATCGCTCAGTCAGCAAAGTATGGCAGCAGGCCAAACGAGTCGCACCAGCCATCTAAAATTCTCACACCGTCAGCCACCAAAAATTAGCACCGATCTGCCATATACCAGGGGGAAAAGCGCACTCATTCCCACCCACACGATGCAATGCTACCTCTCTTATTAGTTAGTTAGTTGAGGACTTTTTATAAGGCCCCTCCTGTCATTATAACCATTTAGCCATTATTTGTTAGGTTTTCAGTGTCACCTTCCTCACACCAGTCTCAGAAATTTGCACCAGGTTGATAAAATTCACACCACTCGCTCCTGTCGCCAAGGGCACTGACGAGATATCGTTAAAAACGCCATACTTTGCACGCTAGTGTATTGCTAGTTGCATAGCACATATACCCAAGCAAACCTGAGAAACCAAGATAAATTATAATTTTCCAGTAACGCCCACTTCAAGGTGAAAACCGCTTACAGTCAAAACACCCATACCCTGAATTAAGGATACAGGACATCACCACTAAATTTTTATTTGAGGAGATGCTCAGACTACAAATAGCGGGGGAAAACATGCAAAGGGACAAAATTTTGGACCAAATTGTTTGTCTTCAAATGATGCTGCTCAAACAATTCGCCAAAAATTTAGCAAGTCTCAAAATTTGGGTGGATCCACACCTTGATTGTAATGAGAATGCAATAAAAACATCATTCAACCCCGAAAATTTGGCATAATATCTACCCTGATTTACATTTAGGGATTCCTCTGCCTGTCACCCTTTGTTTAGGACACCCCTGCTCGTATGCGAGTTGGTTACCTAGGTAAAACACTTTTTCTCAATGTAATTGGAAACTTGCCCGAGTATTACACAAGCAGATGTTACCCTAATCCCTACTCCTTTTGTTTTGAGCTTATTACACAGCTAATATAGAAACTGAGAGGAAAACGACATGTAAATTGAAGTGACTGGGTAGCAGGAGCATAACTGATGCAAATTTCACTCAACATACGACTTATTAAAGTTGAATTTCATTCCATTGAATTTCATTCCTTTTAATTCCACAACACTCAACACAGGGACGTGCGAGAGCCCGGCGACTGTGAAGCATTGCCAGATGTGCCAGATAATTTACTCAATAAATTCCCAAGACTCTTGTGAAATTCCGACAAATGGCAGCAATATTACAGTGCTACCAAAAAACGTTTCAAAAAGACACCCAAGATTTAATTCACGTTGTGAAAACGGCTACTATCAGCGTGGTGAGCACCGGGTTTTGTGCAGAAAGTTTTGCTGAAAATGGGCATAACAGTGGTCCGTAAAAGTGTTAAGATAATGGAATAAGCACTGAGTACCATTCCAGACCGTAACTAGGTATCTTTTGACAATGAAACGTCCAACCGCAATAGTGCAGTGACTTTCCAACCGGAGATGTGGTACTGACTACAGAGTTCTATACAAATGGTTTCCATTTCAATGATCCCACAGGGTCAACATCTGAAAAAGTTCATTAAATTTATCCATTTAAATTCAATCCAAATCGAATTTATTCCAAATCCATGCATGTATATACAATTTGCCGACGATTTGTGAAACTTTTGAAACTGTTGACTTTACATCCACTACCTTGGTTACCTGAAACTGCTACCGCTGCTAAACCTACTTTAAAAAATCAAAACCCGCTAGGCGCTACTGCTACTTTTAAAAGAAACCACTACTAGATGCTGCCTAAAAATTGTTTGGTATGGCTTTGTTTAGTTTTGTGGAAATAAAATCATGCAACAGAACTGTAATCAAACATATATATTTTCTCAAGGACAAAACCATTTTCCCGATCTCAATTTCAAAATTTGTTTACATGGCGGCAAAAGTGTGGCCACCGGTGACAACAGCGGGGGGCCAGCCGATGACCAACTGCTCCCGACAAGAAACAAATTCTTCTTTTGCAAATATGTGGGCACGCTAGAACCAAACAAATCATTGGATTGAAACTCCTCGTTGACCTTCGTACGGGCTGATTATCAATTGTTTCGGTCTCCTCCCAATTGGGCTGGGAAGGGTAATTTATTCGAGAAAAGTGGGGGCAGCCCCATGGCTAAATTTGTTTTCCAATCTAACACAGCTATAGAGCAAGGACAATGGTTTTTCTAAGGACGCTTAGGTCAGGTGCTTAACACGTGCCCAGCTGGGGGCGTATTTCGCCCCCCTCCGTAGCTAATTTCTCAGGAAAGCTAAGTAAAAATTACGGATGGTGTTCGAAAGCTCTTGACGAGACAAAGCGAAATTATCCGGGGTATTCTTATGTCAGGTCAATCTTGAGGTTAGCATAGGTCAAAGAAGATTGCATAGCCTTACAACAGGGCATGGTAGGCTTCCCCTTCTAGATTTTTACTCAGCAAAGCTAGAGAAAATATACATGCATCATTTGACTCTTCTCATCGTGGCAAATCGAATGGCGTATAATATGACCTTGCTAGGTCAAATAGTGAAAATGACCTGACATTGAGTAGGTCAGGGTCAGAGGGTGACCTGATATCATGCATATCAATCGAATCCCCGTAACAATATAGTTAAGCACAATGCAAGCAAAATAGGAGATTTATCTCATTTCAGTGAGAAGTTATTGAGAAAACAATCACTGTATGCGTATGTGACCTGGCATGACCGTTGAGAGGTCACATGGTCAACAAATCAATTTTATGACCAAGATCGTGGTAGGAATACAGGGTATAATAATTTTCAGCTTTATCTTTCAAGTATCTACTGAAAACGAGCCCTTTCTATTTTTCACCATAGACTTATAATGGGGTGACCAAAAATTGACACCACCTTTGGTCAACAATATCAAAATTCTGAGACTGAAAATTTGTAGACCCTAATGACCTCATAATATTGTGAAAGCTTCAAACTGATCGGTTGGCTGATGGTCCTTAGGCGCCGCTTCAAAATTGTGACTTTAGGTTTTGAGGTCGGGTCGCTTGACCTTAGACAGCTCCTTGGCCTGACATGACCTGCCCTAAAATATTAGGCCAGATGTGTAAAATTGATCAGGATAAGGTACCGCAATTTTCGTTGTTCCCCGTCTTTTTTGCTTTATCTCGGGAAAACAGCACGAGGGTCGAATTTCGCCCCTCCCACAGTGATGGAGGAGGCCTGAAAAACGGGACGAAATTCATAACTCAATAAATAATAATGATAGGACAATGATTTTGGGTTCAATTTGAAGGTCTCCATCAGGCGGCTTAAACAAGCACACCAAATTTCGTTTTTCCTCTTAACCATCATTTTGCCAGGGGTCGATTCTAATCCCCTCTTATTTTTTTCGTGATGGGAGAAAACTGCTCGGTTTAGCGCAACACCGCGTGGCAAGTGCGAACCAACATTAATTTGATACATCTTGACGGAATTTCAATCCAAGGTCAGGTCAGGTCACCGAGCTATGATGTCATTTCTAAACCGATGTAAAGAGTTTCTATACACCATTCTAAAGCTCTTGTAAATACAAACCTAGAGCGGACATCCATTTTGAGCTCAGGTCCATAACGAAGGCACTAGAGCACCCCTTGGCACCTATTGGGTGCGCTACTTTATGCAGTGGCTATCCAGGGTTCTTTAAGGTTCTGACACTGGCTGTAGCTTTATGAAATATTTACATAGTCGCAAATCTGAATATGCGATAAGCTGAATAAAGGTAATAGTAAGGGAAACAGTTCATATGATTGATAATTTGATGTTATGATTGGACTTCCCCAGTTGTTAGCCGGAAAATATTGGAAGTCAAAATGCACTCTCATCTCGTGTTTGGGTCATTCCACCATAAATCGACCAAAAATTTCGTAAAATAAAACCCTTCTATTTTTGACTCTCTCCAAAATTGGGGTAAAGGTGTTTTAAAGGTGTTGTATCTAGCCATGGCGTCAAAAAGGGAAATTTGGTATGGCAGATATAGCCTCCGGCGTTTTTCGGGGGTCACCATGTAGAAATTGTTTTGAAAGCCTAAAATTCTGCCATTTTTAAATTATTTTAACGATATTTTACATTTTTGTTCACCATTTAGCATACTTCAATTTGGCTATCTTTGATTTTTATATTTCTGCAAAATTGACGTCATGACCTCGTGACCTAGTTTTTGAACGGTGACCTTGACCCGAAGTACGGTGAAATTTATAAATTTGTGTGAAGCATTTTTACCTTTGGAAAAACATTTTAGGTAAAGTAATAAAAAATATGGCTTTCGCACTAAATATACTACTTCTTACTTCCGAAACATGACACTAGGTGTCACTATGGAGCTGTACCATAGTAACTCATGGTATGGTTAATGCCAGTAACGACGGAACGTCCGAATTTAAGAGAGGAGCCATGGAATTTTCAACCAATTTCTTTCCCGTCAACGCCATAGGGGGTGTTAACTGTTACACGTACAGGGGGGTGTTGCAACCCCCCTCAGGTTTTCAAGAGTTGAAAACGAGCTTCTTAAGTTAGAGTCTTGAAATGTTGTATAGCCTCTGACGCATTCATCGCGGACATCTTGAAAAGAATCGTTCCTACCCATCAAGGTCACGGAGTTATGACCTCAAGAGTGGAGGCATGTTGGGGTCAATTGGGCGCCCGTACCCTTTTTCACGTGGATACTCCAAACTCTTATCGTTTTTTGCATCATTTGCTCGTGAACTGTCCCAGAATATTTTCTTCCAGCCTTCGAGGCTCATTTTTATCAGGTCAGACCTTCTACGACCTTTTTAAACATTCAATGACCTTTATTTGACATTGCGTGACCTCAGTGATAGCTCTGTGTCGAATATCGCCTACAGATGCGTATTTTAATTCGGTATTTCTAAATGACAATTATTTCTAAATGAGAATTATTTCTAAACCCAAAGCGGTAGCGCGCTAGTGCTGTCGCCTTTACATACGAATCACTCAGAGGCGTTGCTCTCGTGACAACCAGCAAATCAGCCGTAGACACCAGTCTACACCTCACCCGATCTCAAAAACACGATCCACCGATCGGAAAAGAATACCAATGCGGAAACAGCAGTACAGAGTCAGTCAACAGCTCGAGAAGTCAAGTGCTGTAAAACAAAATAACCGAGAATCACACGTTTTCCACTATCAAAGGCCAAAACCGGAGGAGAATATCCGCGAACTTTAAATATGGAAAGCTATTGAGGCATTAAATACAAGACCAAATACACTCTCTAAACGAATCAACAATAACTTATTCTGGCCAAACTATCCCGTGGACAGGAAGCAATTGCCAGATTTCATAAGAAATCATCAAAGTCTCGAGAGAAAGTAACCTAGGTTCAACCTTGCGTGACAATTATTCACCATTTCGGGCATTACAATATCCCGTTTAATCAGAACAAACTATCCCGAATTTCATGACAAAATAACGAAGCCACGAAAGTCTTAGGCCGGGAAATTGTAAGTAAGTCTTCATTTAAACCTCGGAATTAACAAAACCTATCTCCAAAAGAATACTAAAGTAAATCAAATACCTCAATTATAATTGATTATTGAGACTGCAAGCATAGCAATGCATAACACTTAAGTGGAAGCTGGTAGTATGTGAACGTTACGGCGCAGGCCCATTCTACATCTAATCATTCGCTAAAATGATTACCAACTACGACCTCGTAAGACTAGCAAAATGCTGCACTGCAAAAGTTTGGCTTAGATTTCATAAGAAATCATCAAAGTCTCGAGAGAAAGTAACCTAGGTTCAACCTTGCGTGACAATTATTCACCATTTCGGGTATTACAATATCCCGTTTAATCAGAACAAACTATCCCGAATTTCATGACAAAATAACGAAGCCACGAAAGTCTTAGGCCGGGAAATTGTAAGTAAGTCTTCATTTAAACCTCGGAATTAACAAAACCTATATCCAAAAGAATACTAAAGTAAATCAAATACCTCAATTATAATTGATTATTGAGACTGCAAGCATAGCAATGCATAACACTTAAGTGGAAGCTGGTAGTATGTGAACGTTACGGCGCAGGCCCATTCTACATCTAATCATTCGCTAAAATGATAACCAACTACGACCTCGTAAGTCTAGCAAAATGCTGCACTGCAAAAGTTTGGCTTAAACGTAAACTGTAAACCAAATAAGTGGCACTGAGTGTAAGAGTGACTTACTGAGATAAATGGCCGTCTGGAAAGATTATTACCACTACAATCCAGCTACACAAACCAATTATCCAATGAGCCCACAACATACTAGTTCTAGAAAGGTCAACTCCCTCATGGTCCAGGCCGGCATGTGCATTTGGAAGCAGCGTTAGGAAAGAGTATACAAATTCCAGCCATCATCTCTGCATTCTGGAAAGTGATCCTTGAAATTCTACAAACTCTAACGGCTTCGGCAAACATCCGCTACATGAGGTCAAGTACTCTTCCCAACTAAAACCCAGTGAAGTCTTGCTGAAAACATGACGTATTCTGCTGAACATTAACCCTATCCCGTTATGATAAAAAACATGTGAATGTTGAGAGTGCTCTAATAACTATTGAACAAGGAATTAAGTAGGTATCTAGCAAAATATCCACGACTATCATCCTCCGTGAACAGTAAGAAAATTTGATTACCCGAAAACACAAACGCGAAGCGGCAAAATATTTTCTACCTGTCAGGCTTATCCACCATTTCTACGATTCCTACCGTGAAAAAGATAACTGACATGAGCACGACTACTCCACTACTCCCTTAAACGGCAGAAGAAAACTTACAGTCTGTCCAACTTTTCTGATCATGTCAATATTTAAGCTACAACCAAATCATGAGATTGTTTTTGCGCTTGAGACAAGCCATCGTAAGCGTCTTGGGCGATATCAAGGTAAAGTGGCAAAATATCCATCTGTTTTTCCTGATGCCAGCCATGAATTCTGGAATAGATAGTGAAATCCTCAAGAAACCTAGCAAACGATCCCTGTCTATTATACTTGGAAATGATCAGGTCTGAAACTACAAAATCCATTTTCGGTGCAATGGACGTGGGAAAATCCTCGCTTTTGGCAACTTTAAGCTCTGATTTTAATCCACGTTTTCTCAATTCCATGAATTAAATTTAGGGCAGCACAGTCCCGCGTCAATGTCATGTCAGACAATCGTCCAAGTGTCGGAAATATCAAAACAACAATCAGTAACAGAATAATCAAAACACGTAATTGACTGCGAAGGAAATCACTGAAAAACCCTAACGTTGTCCACCAATGATACACCAGTTCACGAGCTAAGAGCTGAGCTGCACCTTCCCACCATCACAGTAAGCAAAGAACTGTCCCTGTGGTGCAACACGCGTCGGCAGACACAAATAACTGAGGAGTGCCGGAAGTAGTCGCGTGACCCAGCGGCAGGACAGTTCCGCGCGCAGAGGCGAGCCGAGCCGTGCGCGTCACGGGCCTGAGTCCAAGCCTCAGTCGATCACCGGCGGTCGAAAGCAAGACAATTCCAGGACTAACCTGTACCACCACAGCACGGACAGTACCATGATGACCAGCGGTGATGATGAGCAACGTGGCAGGTTCGTTTCCGCTGTCACCAATTGTAGTCGCCTCCACTTGTTGGACGACACGTACCACGGATGTCTCCGTGAAAAGGCGTGGCTGCCGCTTCAAATTTATATTACATTTTCGCCATAACTTCAGCTTACATCTGCTTACTTCTGCTAATTTCTCATTACTTCCGCCCTGAAACACATTACAAATATTCAAGACAAGACATTGCACACCGTCCTAAGAATATAAGTTGAGGATGCCGGCCAAATTGGCATACCAGCCCAAATGCCATCTAAATGGTATCAGTAAGCAAAGCAAACATCTATGCAAATCAGTTTCAACAATAATCCAAGACACTAACTAAAAACACTTACGTCCACGGGGTAGATACAGTAGCACTAAGCACACCACCACCACCGATGTCAGCCAGACCGGAAATGACCTAGGTCACACGCGTGGCCAGCAGCCGCCTGGCGGCAGTGACGGATCCAAGGGGGGGGCCCAGGGGGCCCGGCCCCCCCTTAGCTCCCAAGCGCCCCAGTATAGCTTAGCTCATATCGGGCGCCGAAGGCGCCCGATATGAGTGGCGCGCCTGTACCCATCTCGTGCGCCAAGGTGGTAGATACCACTTATTCCACTTGAATTAACACATACTCCTTAAGACCATGGCAAAGCGCCCCTGCCCAAACATTAGACGCCTTTACTGGTCTTTTGCGCCCCAGTAAAATGTTGCAGATGAAATTTAGAAAGCTAACAAAAGCGCCCCGGCAAAGAAAAGGCGCCACTAGATAGCAACATTGCGCCATGGGGAACTAATACACCCCTGAGTAGCCTAGGCGCCCCCTGGATGAAGCGCCCCTAGGTAGTCTAGACGCCCCCTGGATGAAGCGCCCTACGGATATCATATGCGCCCTTGGCTAGGAAAGGCGCCCCTGGGCAGCAAAGGCAAATCTTGGTAACATATGTACCCCGGACAGCATAAGCGCCCCTGAGATAGAAGTAGGCGCTTTAGGAAAATTAAATGCTTACCTTGGGCAGAAAAAGGCGCCCTTTGATAGCCTAAGCGCCCAGTGAGCGCCCTACGGATGTCATATGCACCCTTGGATAGCAAAGGCGCCCCTGGACAGCAAAGACAACCATGGATAACACAAGTGCTGTGGACGGCAAAGGCGCCCCTGGGTAGCAAAGGCGCCCCTAGGAAGGCACCCCTTCGATAGAAACCCGCCTTTGGATAGCCTAGGCGCCCCCTGGATGAAGCGCCCTACAGATATCATATGCGCCCTGTTCTAGGAAAGGCGCCCCTGGGCAGCAAAGGCAAATCTTGGTAACCTAGGTGCCCTGGACAGCATAAGCGCCCCTTAGATAGAAATAGGTGCTTTAGGAATATGAAATGCTCACCTTGGGTAGAAAAAGGCGCCCTTTGATAGCCTAGGCGCCCACTGGAAAAAGCGCCTTACGGATGTCGTATGCACCCTTGGATAGCAAAGGCGCCCCTGGACAGCAAAGACAACCCTGGATAACACAAGTGCTGTGGACAGCAAAGGCGCCCCTGGGTAGCAAAGGCGCCCCTAGAAAGGCACCCCTTCGATAGAAAAGCCGCCTTTGGATAGCCTAGGCGCCCCCTGGATGAAGCGCCCTACGGATATCATTTGCGCCCTTGGCTAGGAAAGGCGCCCCTGGGCAGCAAAGGCAAATCTTGGTAACATATGTACCCCGGACAAAATAAGCGCCCCTCAGATAGAAGTAGGCGACTTAGGAAAATGAAATGCTCACCTTGGGCAGAAGAAGGCGCCATTTGATAGCCTAGGCGCCCACTGGAAAAAGCGCCCTACGGATATCATATGCGCCCTTGGCTAGAAAGGCGCCCCTGGGCAGCAAAGGCAAATCTTAGTAACATATGTACCCCGGACAGCATAAGCGCCCCTTAGATAGAAGTAGGCGCCCTAGGAAAATAAAATGCTCACCTTGGGCAGAAAAAGGCGCCCTTTGATTCCCTAGGCGCCCACTGGAAAAAGCGCCCTACGGATATCATAGGCGCCCTTGGCTAGGAAAGGCGCCCCTGGGCAGCAAAGGCAAATCTTGGTAACATATGTACCCCGTACAGCATAAGCGCCCCTTAGATAGAAGTAGGCGCCTTAGGAAAATAAAATGCTCACCTTGGGCAGAAAAAGGCGCCCTTTGATAGCCTAGGCGCCCACTGGAAAAAGCGCCCTACGGATGTCATATGCACCCTTGGATAGCAAAGGCGCCCCTGAACAGCAAAGACAACCCTGGATAACACAAGTGCTCTGGACGGCAAAGGCGCCCCTGGGTAGCAAAGGCGCCCCTAGGAAGGCACCCCTTCGATAGAAAAGCCGCCTTTGGATAGCCTAGGCGCCCCCTGGATAAACTAGGAGCCCGAGAAGGAAAACGAGCGCCCCACTGGGAAATACAGGCTCCCTCTGTATAACATAGATGTCCCTTATCCACCTTCAGCTGCCTTGGATTGGAGCAGCGCCCCCAAGAGCAAAGGCGCCCTTGGACAAAAAGCCGCCTCCTGGTATCAAAGGCGCTCCTAGATAACATAACATATGCGCCCCTTAGATAGAAATAGGTGCTCCAGGAAAGCAAAATGCGCCTCTTGGTTAAGAAAGGTGCCCTTGGATAGCAAAGGCGTCCCTGGACAGCAAAGGCAAATCTGGGAAACATAGGTGCCCTGGACAGAATAGGAGCCCCTTAGATAGAAATAGGCACTTCAGGAAAATAAATGCAACCCTTGGATAGAAAAAGTGCCCTTTGATAGTCCAGGCACCCACTGGATAAAGCGCCCACGGATATCATATGCACTTTTGGAGGCGCCACTGGACAGCAAAGACAACCCTGGACACAAGTGCTTTGGACAGCAAAGGTGCCCCCTAGGAAGGCACCCCCTCGATAGTAAAGGCGCCCTTGGATAGCCTAGGCGCTCTCTAAATAAGCTAGGTGCTTGAGAAGGAAAATGAGCGCCCCATTGGAAAGTACAGGCTCCCCCTGTGTAACATAGATGTCCCTTATCCATCTTCAGCTACCCTGGATTGGAGCAGCGTCCCTCAAGAGCAAAGGCGCCGCTGGACAAAAAGGCATCTCCGTATATCAAGGGCACTCCTAGATAATATATGCACATCTTACATAGAAATAGGCACTTCAGGGAAGTGAAAGGCGGCCTTTGGTTAGGACGGCGCCCTTGGACAGCCTAGGCGCCCTCTGCATAAAGCGCCCTACATATATCATATGCGCCCTTGGATAGCAAAGGCGCCCCTGGACAGCAAAACTAATCCTTCTTGAAATAGATGATCTGGACAGCATTTGCGGTCATGGATAAACTAGGCGCCTGAGAACGAAAACAAGCGCCTCACCTGAGAGTACAGGCGCCCCCAGGATATCATAGGTGTCCCTTTCCATCTTCAGCTTCCCTATTGTCTATGGTTTGGCACACCTGTCCGACAGTCGCGCGCTCTGTTACAGG
This sequence comes from Lepas anatifera, assembly GCA_034440635.1. Lineage (NCBI taxonomy): Eukaryota > Metazoa > Arthropoda > Thecostraca > Lepadidae > Lepas > Lepas anatifera. Next base: position 236,816 of record JAOTON010001535.1, read on the forward strand.
GCTCGAGCGCTCAATTTGAGCATGGACTGCCTTAAACCACATTTCGTTAACCTATAACTGAAGGCTTAGTGCTCCATCGCTGCAACCGGGTGTCTTTTTCAGTATGTGCGCCCCACTTCCGAGAACGCTGCCCTCACCAACCAGCAGTCCTCGCCGCTAAGCAGATGAGCGCCTCTTTTTGATAACTAGGCACTTTATTTCAGTGTTCGAGCGCCTTATTTCAGAATTTTTATTCTCCATCTATTTTGGGCTCCTCCTGGATTGCAGAGGCGCCCCCTCAAGTGCAAAGGCGCACCTGGATAGAAAAGTGCGCCCCATGTTTGCAAAGGCGCTCCAAGACAGCATATGCGCCGCTTAGATGGAAATAGGCACTCCATTAAAGTAACATGTTCCCTTTGGGTAGCAAAGGCGCCCCTTAACAGCGAAGGCAGCCCCAGATAACAAGGGTTCTCTGGACAGCATAGGTGCCCTTTAATAAACTGGTGCCGAAAGAGAAAAATAGCGCCTCACCGGAGACAAAAAGCACCCCAGGATAACGTAGGGGCATGTATTTCAATCATGTCTGTGATTGAAAAATACATCTAGACAGCATATGCGCCCTTGGATAGAAAGACACCCCTGGGCAGTAACGGCGCCCCTGGAAAGCAATAGTGCGCCCCTGTGGAGAAAAAAGCCGCCTCCTGAATAGCCTAGGCACCGCCCCCGAAATGTCAGATGCCCGTGGATAGAGCAGACTGCCTTGAATAAAACAGCAGCCCTGGATAGTAAAGGCGCCCTTTGATAGCATAAGCGTTCCTTAGCAACAATATGGGCGCTACATGAGCTCAAGGTTCACGCGCACCTAAGCCCAATAATAGAGCAATCAATCGATGCCAAAGCATTCCTTAAAGCACGGGCGCCAAACTTCCTAAGAAGTAAAGGCGCCTCTGGGTAGCAAAGGCGACCCTCGACAGTGGTGTAGGTATTCCTGAATAACAGCAGCGTCCCTTGATAAGAATAGCCCCAAGATGGCACAGGTACCCTGCTGATAGGAAAAGCGCCCCTGAATATCAGAGGCACCCTCTGAATGAGGTGCCCATGGAGAGCATAAGGGCGCCCTATGTATAGCAAATTGCCGCCCCCTGGATAGCCTAAGCGCCCCTTGCATAGGGTAGGCGCCACTGGGTAGTATAGGTTACCTTGAATAAAAATACGCCCCTAAATACCAAGGTGAACCTGGATAAGAAAAAGCTCCCCTTGGGCACTGGGTATCAAAGGCACCCCCGGAACAGCAAAGATGCCCCTGGATAGCTAGGTTGCGTCCATTGGGGAGCGAAGGCGCCCCTGGGTGGCACAGGTGCCTCATCGAAGCAAAGGCCCCTCCAGAGAGCATAAGTGTCCCTGATGAGCACAGGTACTCCTGGACAGCCCCTAAATGACGTTGCATAATGTTACGACACCTATTATGACGCATGCTATTACATCAAAGTAAAGGTTATTCAGTGTTTAGATCAAGGTTACAGGTCAATTTTAAAGGTCACTGGCCTTGATGATCAATGCTTGATCAAAGGTCATTGGTAAGCTTGGGCACAGCGCTAGTTATAGCGTAAATTAGGCCTAATTTGTTGGGTTGTGCCGTAATAGGTCAATGACCTTGAAGGACCTTGACCTCAAAAATTGCAGACATTGTTTAGAGCCTTCCCTTTTGGCCTCAGCCCTGTTCTAGAGTATTCGCGCCCCGTTCCGGCCCGTTGGGGGGTGCTTGAACACCCCCTCGAGGTCTCCCAGTGGCACGAAAAAACGTCGGCGCGAAGCGACACAGTACTTGTCACACCTTATCATTGATCAATTCCGCAACTTTCCCTCAAAATTTAAGGTTGTGTCATCTCAGGTCAGGTCACCAGCGCAGTTCAAGTGACCTCACCCCAAAAATGTTTAAGGTGGCGTAAGTAAGAAAAGGGTGAACCTATCGAATTCAAGCTTGTACCATATAATGGGCCCAAAAAGAACTAATAGATTTATCCCGGGATTTTTCCCATCGATGAACTAGGGACAGGTACAAATCATGACCTCTCCATTGAAAATGCATGGGGTAAAACGGAAATTTGCCGAAAAATTGCTCTATGTCTGCATACGCCGCTTGGAATACCTTCGGATCCCCCAAATCATAGTATCCTAGGCCTCTTTATCGGTTCATGTTGCAAGTTTAGACATATTACCTCTGAGAGTTCATCTGGGGCTTCCTAAGCAGGTTTTAAGACTTGGGTCAATTGCTTTGCAGGAAATATTGATAAAACCAGTATTTTGATACCATTTTTATTGCTATTGTGACTTGATTCATATGCATACTGACTATGCTAGGCTAGATGGTGACCTTGACCTACCCATAGGTCAGGTCATTTTTATGTTTTGACCTAGTATAGTCATATTATGCATTATTTGATGATTCGCCGTAACGAGAGGAAGCGAAGTGTGCCTAAAAATGATTCTAGCTCAACTCTGGCAGATGCTAGAGTATATAGACAGAGACATGTTGTAAGCTTTGTCTCGGGGGAGGGACCCCAGCGCTGATCCCTGGAAAAAATCCGCAATGGCCCCCAGGGGCCCTCAGGGAGCCAGGAAATCTGGCGTGGGTGGAATCCGGTAGGAGGGACTTTGGGTCTCCAAAATCAGCTGAGGGGCCCGTGCCAGTTAAGGGGACCTAGATAAGGGCGCCCGACGAGCTCATTTGACCTCAGTGCCAACACAGGATTCTCAAGACCAGCGTGGGGTGCCTACCTATCTAAACGGTTTTTAACTAGGCTCAGGGACCCAAAACTAACCCAGGGGTTCAATTTTCAACTCATGGGGCCCAGACACTCTGAGGGGAACCTGCAGAAGCTCAGAAGGCCCATAAAACTAATAGGGCCAGACTAGCTGGGTGGCTCGCCGAACTAGTGTCCAGATACGCACAGCGGGCCCCAAACAAGCTGAAGGGATCTATATCAGTTAAACGAAAACGATACCAACCCAGGGGACAATGACCAGCTTAAGGGACACTAATCCAGCTTGGGGCTCAGAGCTCAGAGCTCCAGTTTTTAGCTCAGAGGGCCCAGGACCTGTTGATGGGGCCCTATATCAATAAAAGGGCCCCGAAAAAGCTTAATAGGCTTCAGCGGCGACATATAGGTTTCAAGTTCAGTGTGAGAGCCTAGTTAACTAAAGCGGTTCTAGATCAGCTGAGGGGACTCTATATAAACTCAGGGAAGTCACCAAAAACTCAGGGGCCCAGGCCCGCAGAGGTTCTGCGGCCTATGAGGCTCAAGTTAGCGTCAATCGGGTATTTCAGTATGGAGCCGTTAGCCAGGACAACTGTGATAAGTGGAGGTGGTGGATACGACGCCCCAGTTTTTGCCATGACCGAAGATAACTGTATTATTTGCTCATCATGCTTCAGTTGGCGTCAGTGGGTGCTTTCAGCATTTTCTACCAAGGTACCAGTCGTTAGCTGGCCCGAAATATGCTTGATGGTAAACGTGAAGATGTCTTCACTAAGAGGAAGCCTTCATGAAAATAAGCATTTACAAATCCTTTTTTAAACGCGTTTTTCATTGACACTGGCCGCCTTTCGGGTGGTAAATTGGCCAGTGGCGGATCCAGGGGGGGCAAAAATAGCATTCCCCAAACGGAAAAGCTCGGGACAAAACTATGTTTTCGCCCCCAAAGCGATCGACCTCCTTTTTCCCCTACTCCTTTTTAGTTTATAAGCAAGATTTTGGTGTTTCAACTCTCAACTTCAAACAGAACATAAGTTGATAAGATGTTCCCTGGCCTGTCCCTTCGAATCCGGAAATGTAAAAAACACTGAAGATTATATATTCGGGCACAGCCCTTCATCAGAATCATGGAGTAAATAACAATAATTCTCAGTTATAGTATAGCCAGACCTCCATAGTATAGCCAGCCTTGGATAGGAAGAAATATCTCGAGCCCTTTTTTGGCTTTTCGTCTGAAATACCCCAAAATTCTTCCGGCAAGTGATATTGGTGGCGCAGCTTTTGACTGCGTGACGTTTTTTTTGTTTTTTCGACTGTGGTTTGTCCCTTCCAAACCGACCGGCTAGATCCGCGACTGAAATTGGCGCCCCTCAGGTTCGGCGCCCCCCAGGTTCGGCGCCCTCCGAGCCTGGGCCCCCCTTAACGAAATCCTAGATCCGTCACTGCCTGGCGGTGCTGTGCGGAAACCACAAGTAGGCCTAAATTAAACTTTTGTCAACCAATAACAGTACCAGAGTAATTATTTTCCACCAATTCAAGCCTTTACCTAATATTAGTTAACCTAACTCCTCAAATACACAACCTAATAATAATTTCTACAGTATGACCGGAAGTAGGTCAACATCTACCGCAACCGGTGGTGCAACGATCAACCCAAAGTGGTAGCGCGCTAGTGCTGTCGCCTTTACATACGAATCACTCAGAGGCGTTGCTCTCGTGACAACCAGCAAATCAGCCGTAGACACCAGTCTACAGATTTATGGTGGAAGGCCCCATTTATTAGCATTGGGAACACATTTAGCGGTACTTCGGGTATTAAAACATCGTCAGAAGATAACCACTGTTAAGCTTTAACAGCCAGCAAACGCAACAAAATGTGCGACAAGCGACTTTCTTCAAAATCCATGAGAGGTAGTATGTACAGGCGGTTCGATACTGATTAGTAGGTATTAGGCTGCGGTCGTTTTTGCAAATTATCTTTCAAATGAGGGTCCTTAAAGACACCATTGTTGCCTCACCTGCTGCGTTTTAACTGGATACATGAACTTACGTGCGAAATACTTCATAATGTCCAAAATTTGGAAGTAATTGACAAAAGACACAGAAAATCATCGGGATTGGTTTTTTGTCAATAATTTTCCAAATTTACGTATCATCCAGATTGCAGGGTCCCAAAGTTAAAGAGCTCGTCAAAATTAATTGCTAGAGACGAAACGTTTATGAGAAGAGTAATCGTTTTTAAGATATTTCATGAACGAACTGACCATAATACTTACAAATCACTGGGGAACCGGCTGTATGTATGTACATACATACATACATGACAGTTTAAACAGGGTGCGGAGGCAAAAGTTAACGGAAATTGGTTTAAAATAACATTTTACAAAGGGAAAGAATGTGAGCCAAAGTTAAAATCTGAATTTCCTTATTCAGGGCCTGATCTCGCTATGCCTTAATAAGTATTTAACTGACCCCAATACCTACTGAATTGACACTAATACCTGCTTTTGTTATCTCAATTTACCCTTCTGCTTCTCAACTTTATTGTCTCCTTCAATTAGAGGCCGTCTGTCAATAACGTTACGCATGTTTTGTGATTTTTACCCCCTTCCCCCATTTAAATGTGTCATTTGATAGTAGAAAGGAAATAATACACGGCGATTGGTGGATGCCGCGCGCGTCATTGCCACAACCACCCGCCGAATACGGGTAGAACATGAGCTCACTAAAACTGTCATAACTTTTTCTGGCCGTCGGTTGCCGACCTATGGATTCTACCAATGTAAAGAAGACACTTCCCAGAATACATGGTATGATTTTCTAGCTGATCCTGATTGTGCCCTTTTTGTCAGTCTAAGGAAATATGATGTATGTTATAAATTTTAGTTTCGAAACATATGTTTATTAAAATGAACTCACTGCATTCTCTGGAGCAGCTAGAACCGTATTTTTGTAACCAGAAGGTCGCAAACATCCCAAGCTTTGCGGTAGTATACGTTTTTATGGATGGCGAGGTGTGAGCACCTGTTATTAACGTTTTAGATCACGCTTTATCTCTGGCCAGATACTCGTATTTAGAGAGGTAGAATAGGTTTCAAGTTTCAGCTCCCGTGAAACCAATGTGGTACGCTAGAGGAAGAAAATAATTATGGTTTTCCGGGTTCCAAACAATTCTCAAACGCATCGCACACATTTTATGTCAATTCTAGAAAGTCATTTTTTGCATTTTCGTCCCGTTTTTTAGGCCCGCTGCATCACTGTGCCCCCCCAGTGGGGTGCGTATTAGCACTGACTTGTAATAGTTAACACGCGCATTTACGGGGGTCTGAGCCACCTTCGCTTTGACGAGGGGCGGGTACCCGCCCCCTAAGATCTCGAGAAGCACGGTAGGTAGTGAAAAATGGTAAACGGCGTGGGGTAGCCCATCCACTTCTCCATCGGAAATAATTCGAACATTTTTTTGTCAGGTCACATTTAAGGTCACGAGAGGTCAAAACATGCTGTAATAGGGATAACATGTAAATTAAGTTTTTTCGGCCAATACATCTGAACAAGTGAAGATAGAGCAAAACGACTTAAGCTATATGAATCCTCGTAGCAATCCGAATCGAATATATATATATATATATATATATATATCGAATCGAATATATATATTTTTTTTTTTTTATATATATATATATATATATCTTCGTTTAGACAATGACGATTAGAATTAATAGATGAGTCACATTTTGAGAGCTTCTTTTTGTTGTTTTTCTATTTTTCGTATCAAGAGTCTTATATCAGGTGGTGTTTGGTAAATCAATGATCCAAAATTCATGCAATTCCGACTAGTTTCAACTGTATTCAAACAATTGTTTTCAAGGACTGGACGTCGCTGCTTACAGTTCAAATATTCATATTTGAAAATTAGATTGATTAGAATGAGCTAAAAAAACTAGGACAATTCCATGAGGCAATGGCAAACGTTAACAAGTCACAATGGAATCATAAAAGAATAATGCTTTATAAAATCATTTGTACAAGTCATTTTAAATCAGACATTTCATACAAGAGACTGTTTTACTGCTTAAAATGCTTTATGTATGTATAGCTGAGTAAGACAGTCTCTTGTATGAAATGTCGGATTTAAAATGAGTTGTACCTATTTAGTAAATGATTGTTTAAAGCATTATTCTTTTATGATTCCATTGTGACTTGTTAACGTTTGCCATTGCCTCATGGAAGTGTCCTAGTTTTTTTAGCTCATTCTAATCAATCTAATTTTCAAATATGAATATTTGAACTGTGAGCAGCGACGTCCAGTCCTTGAAAATAATTGTTTGAATACAGTTGAAACTAGTCGGAATTGCATGAATTTTGGATCATTGATTTACCAAACACCACCTGATATTAGACTCTTGATACGAAAAATAGAAAAACAACAAAAGAAGCTCTCAAAATGTGACTCATCTATTAATTTTAATCGTCATTGTCTAAACGAAGATATATTGCCGAAGTACTCGCTATATATATATATATATATATATATATATATATATATATATATATATATTCTTTATTCTACATATTTCTTTATTCTACATCAGGGACCGTTTGGTTGTAAAAAATTAACGCAACTTCAATCGGTCTAAACGAGCACTTCACGTTAGATAAAACATCGGCAGAAACCCTTAAGTAATCTAATACCTGTAATCCATAGTAATCTAATAGTAATCTATACCTGTAAGTAAAGTAATCTTGGGTAAAATGCGTGTACAGACATTTTCACTTTGTGCTTTGGGTTTCAGACGCAGACATCACATGAAGAGTTTCACACGACGGCCAGTGTCAGCTGACAGCTCATGTACGGTCAAAGTCCTGGCATCCACAAGTGCAAACTTATGAAGCCCGTGCTTTCCCTTTACAAAAAGTGTTCAAGCAAAGCGCTCTTGTAAAGGGCGAAGCTCAGCTGCGGCATCTTCAACCCCTCTGAGCTGACGAAAACAAGCTTCATGGCACTGACAACTGTCATGTCAAGAGAGTCGAATAGGGCCTCTGCCACTCACATGGGATTCCAAAATCAACCTCATGACAGCACACACTACCAACAGTTTCGGTTCTTATATTGCGCCGCACAACCACCACTAAAGTAGTATATGTTCTTGATGTTGGGCACGAGTGAGCGCCATTCTGTAACGAGTCGTTTCATAAAAGGGTGCACCATGCTTGTGTAACACTATCCGAAATAAAGCAAGGGCTCAGATGATATGAACCGCCATGTTCTCTCCAATAACCCACACAAGGATGAAATGTGCACTGGGATGATCCACATTAAAACATTTTGGTGCATCCTGAACGCAGAAGGAAAAGTTTTCAGAGAAATATCTGTGCACCACTACATCTCCATCATCAGTGTCGTGAAATACTCACCTTGCTGTTTTGATATCAAGTGGTGTTTCGTGAGCCTCCTTATATGCTGGCTTAGGGTCCTCAAGCATTCTTCCTTTGCCTCTAGAATTTCTTTTAGTACACGCAGTGGAGAGGGGTCTGGAGTCCACATGCAGTGGAGGGGTCCTAAAGGCCCCCCACCCCCCCCACCTGAGATCTCCGAAACCAAAAGCGTTAGCAGAATGGCCGTTCGGGAATGTGTGGGGGCGATGGTGAATTATAACTGAGTATCATTGGTCTGGGTCAATATCTTCGAGGTCAAACGAGTTTGTAAGGGTCAAATCGGGGCTGTGCTGGATACCGGATTGGGAAATGCCGCGACTATGCGAAAAAACCGGTAATGCACCAAAGGCGGACTAAGATCATAGGGAAAGACGGTCCCACACAACGTCCTCTGAAGGTTTGAGGCCAAGGTGACAAAAGGGTGCTATCTACGACGCCATAATGTTACATATTACCAATAGTGTACAATATAACTGGCACTTTAGTAGCGTTTTGGCAGAAAATAACGATTTGAACTTGAAAAAAACATTTGGCCTTGAACTGTGAACTTGACCTGGACATTGGGTAGCCTTAACTGTGGTCATCCTGGCTGTGGCCCAGAAAACATACCACGAATTTGTTTTAGCTGGCAGCTGTTTTCATCCGTGTACTTTGGAGCTTGCAAAAATGGCAGCTCGGTCCTGGCTATGACTTCCAATCACCTTGAGTAGATCATGCATGAAAAGGACAGAGGTAAGTGATTGGCACCTATTCTGACGCACTGGGTCCAAGTGCATGCCATTTTCTCGACATAGTAACGAGAAATTGATGTGAGGTCGACGGGGTCACTAAATGTCATATAACGTCACAAGCGCATGTCTTATGGTTAACCCTTGCCCCGGTAGGGGGTGTTTGAACACCCCCTCGAGTTTTTCCGGCGGTACGAAAAAACGGCGGCGCGAAGCGCCGCCGTATCTGGCGACCCTTATCCTTGATGAATTCCGCAACTTTTTTTCAAAATTTAAGGTTAAGTCATCTCAGGTCAGGTCACCAGTGCAGGCAAAGTGACCTCACCTCCAAAAATGTTTAATGTGGCATAAATGAGAAGTGGATGAATATGTAGGATTGAAACTTATGCTACATAATGGTCCCACCGAGTACTACAAAATGTTTTCGGGGATATTTCATATCAATGACTTGGGGTCAGGTACGGGCCATGACCTTTCGATTGCAAATGCATGAGGAAAACAGATGTCGGGCTTTATTTGTGTAGATACAACTGCGAATACCTTCATATTCTCCAAATCGTAGTATCCTAGGCCCCTTTCCAGGCTTATGCTGCAATGTTTGACCTGTGGCCTTTGAGAGGTCATCTGGGGCTACTATAGCAGGTTTCAGACTTGGACCAAAAACTTCCCAGGAAAGGATGACGAAGCTTTTATTTTGATACCATTGCGTCTGGATCGCTATTGCGAGTCCATTGATATGCATATTGACAACGCTAGGTTTGATAGTGGCTTTGACCTGACCTTTGGTCAGGTCATTTTTTATGTTTTGACCTAGTATAGTCATATTAAACATTCGATTTGCTGTAACGAGTGGAAGCGAATGGTGCGCACAAAATGATTCTGACTCCACTCTGTCAGACGCTAGAGCCGGGAAATTCTTCTCTGATATTTCACTTTCTTCGACCTGCCATGGCCAGAGTTTCGAGCTGAGGCAAAAAGTGACCTAACGTAGTTTCTTCATGAATATGATGAGCTATCCAACAGCCAAGGTTGGCAGCAGCCGGCAGAAAGTGGTTTAAGTGTGTGTATTGGGGTTTATAGGGCGCCTTCAGCGTCTAGGCTATATCGCGCAGAAAGTGGTTTAAGCGACTGGTTTAAACCGATTGGCATAAACCCCGCTGGCAAAAAGTGGCTTCAACTATGAAATGCTAAATATTAGCTGGTATTCGCATTGGATAGGAACGTAAGGGCATCCTCTGGTGTAAAGGCGTAAGTTACTGTATATTGAGAAGCTTTAGCGCTCTCTTTCAATTTACCACGCAACCTCAATGATCTGTTCAAACCAAATGGTCTTCCATGGCTGGAACTAACTCGTTGGCAGATCCAGAGGGGCAAGAAGCCAACCCCTAAAGCCCAAAAGAGTGCAACCCCCAACGGTTGGCAGTAAGAAATTGCAGAAGCAGTCTTCGTCTGGTATGTATCTACTTGTACCTTCTGCACTAATTTAATTACCAGCTTCCATTTAGACCGTGCGACATTTGTTTGCTCATCGACTTTTTGGATGTCAGTTTGCCCCGCCCCCAAACGGAGCGCTTGGATCCGCCAGTGATCTCACCTTTCTGATGAGGTATTTTTACAATGAATGAAGTGCCGTGGCTTCTATTGTTAGTAAGGAACATGTATATTTTAGATGACACCACAAGGGTGCTGACTGGGGGGGAGGCATCAAAAGCGGGCTAATTATGTTATGTGGTCAGTGGGCTCTGAGTGATCTTCAGAAGCCTTCTCTGGACGCACGCAAAACGAGTATCCATGATCGATATCAATTCTTATGTCTAATGTAGGTATGTCAATATAAAGATTTGGTATCTAATCGGAAGAAATCGTCTGCATGTTATTAAACAACAGTTTGGTCCGTTCAACATTAACATATATTTCATTCTAATATATAAATGTATGGTATAACCGACCACTGGGAATACAGGCCACAGGGTTTGAGAGCTTGTGATTAGCTGAGATAAATAAAGTAGTTCGAGGAGATAACATGTCTGAAAAACGTGAATGCGTTAAAGGGAGATATGCGAAAAATTTTATTGGCTAGATCAAAAGGTCACAAAAAGTTGTTTCAGCAGTCATATTCTCATTTTTGCGAATTCGGCCTGAAAATGGCTTAAAATTGCTCTCAAAGTCAACATTTCTAGACGACTTTACCGGTACACCTCTTATTGATATAAATGACGTACCCCGGCTAAGGCTATCAAATTCTCTAACAAACCGGTCCCATTTTTCCTAAGTAGTGACTTGAAAGTTTAAAATATTGAATAAAAAGCTATTTTAAAAAAGCTACAGCCAAAAAAATTAAAACAAAAATATAGGACTTTTAAGAAATCACAATTGACCAATCAGAACGTACAGCCACCTCATAGGGGGATCACGTGACCTTTCTGACGCAAAAGTTTTGTCATCCTGGGGCTGAAGCAGAAAACGATTCAAGACCCGAGGTATAAACGGCTGAAGACTTGAGTAATTGTTTTTTTCGTTTTTAGGGCAAACTAATTCATGTTATATTTTTAAAGGCTTGTAAAATTAATTCCAATACAAATATAGGAGAACAGACATTTTTATTACAAAAAAAATATTTTTCAACTTTAAATAGTTTTCGTAAAGTAAGTGATGGGTGAAGGTTTCAGCATTTTATCGGAACTGTTAACCTATTTCGATAAAGGTCACGAGAGTACGGTCCGACGATGTGACCGGCGGCCGGGCGTTGTACGGTGCCGGGAACTGCCTGCCCCGCCGCCGCCCGACCGGCCATGTGCTGCGGCCGCGTTGCTGTCATATTCACGGCTTTCCTGCTAGTTCAGAGCTGCCTGCTGATGCTGTACTGTGAAGTTGTCCACCACTACGTCGTCCAACTGCACTGTGGCTGGCCGGAGCTGCCGGCTGGCTCCGGCTCCGACTCCGGCTCCGGCTCCGACTCTGGACTGAGGCTGATGGTGGTGACGGACACCCACCTGCTGGGGCGGCGGCCGGGCCACTGGCTGGACCGGCTGCGGAGAGAGTGGCAGATGCACCGCTCCTACCTCTCAGCGCTGTCCCTGCACCGGCCCGACGCCGTCCTCTTCCTGGGTGACCTGTATGACGAGGGGAAGTGATCTGGAGAGGAGGAGTTCGCCGAGACAGCGCGCCGGTTCGAGCGGCTGTTCCCGCTGCCAGAGGGGGTGCGGAGACCGGTAGTGGCCCGCAACCACGACATCGGCTTCCACTACAGCGCGCGACCTCAGCTTTGGCGTCGGTTTGACCAGACCCAGGGCACGGCCGGGGCCAGTCTGACCTCGTTAGCTGAGGACGTCCACCTGGTGCTCATCAACAGCGTGGCCATGGAGGGCGACGAGTGTGGACTGTGTACTGCGGCTCAGCAGCAGCTGCGGCGCGTCTCAGAGGTCCTGCGGTGCTCGGAGCTCAACGCTATCGACTGTGCGGCGGACCTTCCGCGCACCCCGCGACCCCGTTAGGTAACGAAACGCTCATTGGCCTTGACACTAGCGGGGCTAGCCACCTGGTGGCAGGATACCGAAGCAGCTGAGCAACCGAGACTCTAGTTCAGCAACTGGCCGCTAGAGGGGAAGCCGGCTGTTTTAGCTCTGCCAGGATTAATGCCTTAGGATTATGGAATTATTCTGGCCATTTTTACCTACGTGTGAAACCCAGCCGCACATGACCGAATTCGTCATGAGAGTCGTCTGGGAGGAGATAGAAGGCGTGGAGGCATTGAATCCATTACATCTAGCTAGGAATGTATGTTATTTCAGCTAAGAGTCTTCGAATTGGGGTCCGCATTAGCCTCTGATCTTGTGGTAAAGGCAAAACTTCACATTTTCTGTCTTTGGATCGTATTTGTTTTGTCCTTTTCTTTCGCTTTTGTCTGTACTCGTCATGTTCTCTTGAAACCTGTTCTGATAAGGTCAGTTGTGTCAAGCTAGAGCGCTAAAATAAACGTCATTGTAAAAGTCTTATGATCTCATGTCATATTAGGTCACGAGGTAGCCTCAGGAGGTCAAACCACTATCAGAATGTCATTATGTTTCACATAGCGGAGAAAATTATGACATTTTCCCATTAAATGGAGATACGCGAAAACAATTTTATTGGCTACAGGGGTCGAAAAACTGACCATTTTGGCATTCTAAATGGTGACAGCCCAAGGTGGACAAGGTGACAAAAATTAGCTGATATGTTTGCTCCAGACGAATAAAGGAACAAATAGCCAAAATTTGCACATGCAATTTAAACTCACAATGTTTTTCAACAACTAAGATGGTCCAGGAGTATCCCTTGGTATCCCAATAACTCAAAACGTGCCACATTTTGCAGCCTGGGCTGGTGACACATTTATGGTTTGGCATTTTTAATGGTGACAATCTGAACACTTTTTTGGCCCCTGATTGGCTAGATCAAAAGGTCACAAAAAGTTGTTTCAGAAGTCATATTCCAATTTTTACGAATTCGGCCTGCAAATGCCTTAAAACTCCTTTCAAAGTCAACATTTCTAGACGACTTTACCGTTACACCTCTTATCAGTTAATGTGACGTATCCACGGCTAAGGCTATCAATTTCTCTAAGAATTAGGTTATATCTATCCTAATTAGTGATGTAGAAGTTTAGACTACTATAGAAAAAAATTACCTAAGAAAAAACATTCCAAACCCTTTTTGAAACAGAAATATAGGGCTTAAAAGAAATCAAAATTAACCAATGAGAAGCCTAGGATTCTCATACCGGGGTCACGTGACCTATCTCACGCAAAATTTTCGTCATTCTGGGGCTGAAGCAGAAAAGGACTCAAGACCCGAGGTACGAAATGGCTGAAGATTTGAGTAGGTAATTATATTTTTCCGTTTCTAGGGCAAACTAATTCATTTTGTAGTTTTTAAAGGCTTTGTAAAATTATTTCAAAATACAAATACAGGAGAGACATTTGTATTAGAAAAAAACATTACTTTTCAACTTTAAATAGTTTTCGAAAAATAAGTGATGGGTGAAAGTTTCAGCATTTTATCGGAACTGTTAACTTATTTCGATAATAAGTGAGTGGCCTCCCAAAATTGTGTCGAAGATTTAAAAATAATTGACAGTTTCCTTAACAGGATTTTTCAAATAGCAAGAAACCACAATCATAATTTTTTCGCGTATCTCCCTTTAAATTCACTTTACTAGATTGCAATGACTCTAACGGCATGAGAGCTGTGCCTAGTCTGCTTAAGCATTGCATATTTTAGTGGAAATGGCCTATCGTGACCTAACTTGACCTCTGGAGGTCAAACATTTGGCCTGAGCGCTTAAACATGCGAAGTAATTTCTTACTGGATTCACACGAGCTTTTCAGTGCACTTTGCAGATTTGCGTTAACCCCCATATATTCGGAGTTACAGGAGGGCATCAATGGCCCCCGGTCGGGCGAAGTTGGCGCCGGACCACTGGTGGGGCGTGGGTTAAAGCTAGCCTTTACGTATATGGAAATTTGCAGCGTGGCTAAAATAACAGCTTTGTGGCACATTTCGGGAAATTAAATACTGCTGTGTATTTGTTCGAACACTTTCACACATATAGTGGCTTTTCAAGCGCCGTCGTAATGAACGTGAAGTGATGAAGACTATGAAAGGAGACGGTGTGCATAATATTAAACCTGACTACCTCAATTCACTCTGGTAATCAGACTTAAAGTTATTGAATGTCAGTCGTTTTGAGCACGAATAAATGATACTCTGCGGGAAATGATTACCAATTCTTTCCCGGTGTCGAATTCATGAACTCTTTAATCAGGAAATTTCCAAGAAAATGAAAAGAAAAATTAATCAAAATACAAGGGATATGGGAGTGCGTCCCGGATATAACGTATATTCCGCGGACAGATCCTGTTGAATTCACCACAGTTCTTTATCACCCTTGCTATGTTGTAAGTGAGCAAATTACCACCAAAATAGGTACCCGAGATATTTTTCGCCTTGGCTCACCCTGTTGTTATTTTCAACTTGTCATACTTCTTTTTATTTTTGGGATCATGTTCATCAATTTCTGTCATTACCCTTGTTTGTCTAGTTTTCCCACGAAATGTTAAAAACGAAAAGTTATTTATTTCAGAATAGTTAGGAAGGTAGTTATTGGGGTTACGCCTATACATTTAAAACTAGCTGAAGTGCCAAGTTCCCTGTTTGATTTGCTCTTATCGATGATACAACTAGATTAATTTTTGCCTCCTTTCTTTCAGTATTGGTTCCAGATCGACATGTTTCAATTTGTTTTTTTTTGGTACGCAATGGGCGTAGATACATTTGTTCCGAGACATATAATTTTCGAAAATAGTGTTTGGGCCTAGGATCTCAAGCAATATCTCTGGATTGTATTCTAAAATCTAAGAAATGTTAAGGAAAAAAGGACGCTCAATAAAAGGATATAGAACTGTGCCCCAGTTGCTATATAACACCTATTCCGTGGACAGTCCTGCTGATGAAGCCGCTGACTTACCCCTCCCTAGCCATTGGTTGGAGATCCCAGGAGATTGGGGAGGTCAGTACTCCCTTCGACTTTGGGTCTCTGATAGGCTTTGTACGGGGCTTATATTGCTGTGCCAGCGTTAGGCCATCCAGGACCACCACACATTGGTGCCCCCTGAGCTAGTACCTATTTTGTGCCCTTTAAAGGGAGATACGCAAAAAAATATTATTGTGGTTTCTTGCTATTTGAAAAATCCGGATTACGAAACTGTCAATTATATTTGTATCTTGGGCAAAATTTTGGGAGGCCACTCACTTATTATCGAAATAGGTTAATAATCCCGATAAAATGCTAAAACCTTCACCCATCACTTACTTTTCGAAAACTATCTAAAGTTAAAAAGTAATGTTTTTTTGTAATAAAAATGTATATTCTCATGTATTGGTATTTGAATTAACTTTAAAAAGTCTTTGAAAATACAAAATGAATTAATACGCCCTAAAAAAAACGGAAAAAACATAATTACACACGTCTTTAGCCGTTTCGTACCTCGGGTCTTGAGTAGTTTTCTACTTCTACCCCAAGATAACGAAACTTTTGCGTCAGAAAGGCCCCCGTGACCCCCTATGAGGTGACTGTACCCCCCCTATGAGGTGACTACGTTCTGATCGGTCAATTGTGATTTCTTAAAAGTCCTATATTTTTGTTTTAATATTTTTTTGGCTGTAACTTTTTTAAAATAACTTTTTATTTAATAGTTTTAAACTTTCATGTCACTGCTTTGGAAAAATGGCACCGGTTTCTTAGAGAAATTGATAGCCGTAGCCGGGGGTAGGTCATTTACATCGATAAGAGGTGTACCGGTAAAGTCATCTAGAAATGTTGACTTTGAGAGCAACTTTAAGACATTTGCAAGCCGAATTCGCAAAAATGATAATGGGACATCTGAAACAACTTTTTGTGACCTTTTGATCTAGCCAATAATTTTTTTTTGCGTATCTCCCTTGAAGCTGATCTGGGCCACTTGAGTTGATTAGGAATTTCATCAGCAGCTCTAGGGCCCTGAGCTTAGCTGGTCACACTGAGGCTGATGAGGGCCCCTGGGCTGGTATGGGGCTCCTGGCCTGATTAAGTGCCTCCTGACTTGATCTGGTACCCCCGAGTTGATATGGACCCCGAGCTGGTCGGGGTGCTGCCTAAGCACCCCTGATTATATAAATTGCTAATTATACTGATGGATTCTGGGGAGGAATGTGCTAAAAAGGCATGTGCCCCTGAGCTCAGAGAGCAGTCCCCTAAACCAGGATTTCTACTAATTAATCTAAATGAAGAACAAGTTTTTCACAATTTTCAGCCCTGTCACACCATCCCCACAAAACCACCAGCCTCTTTACCTTTTTTACTCTAACTGGGACTGATCCTCGAAAATATGGAACTTGATAAACGCGTTAAAAAGATATCTCTCAAATTATTCCGGCAGCAAAAATGGTCTAATGCCACTTTGCCACTCCTCCTCCTACACCCCTTGAGGGAGCCGCGGAACTTAATCCGCGTTCAACCAGGGCTCACTCGTCACGACAAAACCAGTGGGCATAACAAGTGAATTTTCGACTCCAATATATCTTAGCTTGCACATAGTGAGATATCACAGGCTCCGCTGATTTCTCTGATGTTAAGTACTTCCATGAGTTGGCTGACTTGTCCTTAAATCTATCCAAAACAGTCATGTTTTGACTACTTTGATGAGATTGCGGTGAAATTTTCTTTTTCCGGTTTTAATCGAGCTTCCCTTCTCCACCAATGTTTGATTTGCATTTTTCCCGTACCAAAGGTACCCAAAAGTTAATATAATTTAAGATATAGCAAGTTTTTTAGGTTACGTTAAAAAACCACCTTTTACTTCTGGTGTGCCCCTCAAAGGTGATGTCCCCCCCCATTCGGAAGTTCTGGCTGCGCCCCTGCTTGTCACCGAATAGTGCTGACGGACCCAGGCCCCAAGTTCGGAACGGTGGGGGAGGGGGGGGCAGCTAAGTCAATACTCTGGAGATAAAGCCTGACGCGGCTGCCCTGGAAGAATCTCTGTTAGTCTATGGAAACGTGCTAATTTCAGGAGTGGGACCTAAGCTATACTTCCACCACTGCCTGAGGCAGTGATCACGGTCACGAGTCACGGTCAGAGTTCAGCCACCTCCCAAAATGGTATTGTATTAAAAAACTCACATATTCCCTGGCACTCTCGCATAAAGTGGGGAAAGCAAATTTCTTCCTGCCCATACCTTGAATGAAAATGTAAGGAATCAACACGGGGAAATAACATCTTGGTATAACGCTTATGTCATGGAGCGTCGGCGTTACTAAAAAGAACTATTATATTTCACAAGCTAATAGGAGGGGATTAGGATAGATGGTGAGACCTCTAAGATTAAGATACAATACATTGCTTTACTCTTCAATTCAATACTTATTTTCAGATCACGTCTTTTCTGGTGTACGCATTGATCCTAGGGTCTACCCGTGAAGTGGTGTATTTACTCTGGTTCATTGCGGATTTCTCTCATGGCTACGGAGCGCTGCCAGCCCGACCTCAACAAAAGAGGAGGGTACACCCAGTCATCCATCAATTACGCCCGCCGTGAAATACCGCTGTGCGGGGCGCGAGAGGGATAGGGCTCGTAATAGCCATGACACTTGCTCACGCTCAACACAATGCGCCCGTATTGCCCGTGGAGGCGAATTTCGACGAAGGGATGAAAAGGTATGCTTATGTGGTAACACAAGTGTTTGAATAAGGTGGCCACAGCAACAACATGTCAGGGTATCACTCAACCCTCTAACAAAAAGCTTTAGCCGGCTGATACTAAGTCGTCACCCGATACGTGCGCCGGCGACAGTCCTGATACGTGCCGGACACGACAGTGGAGCCAACCGTACAATGGCTCCGCGGTGGGTGGGGTGGAGGGGACCATCACTCAGCGCTGCCGGGATGCTTACCGAAGGGTTGGCTACAATGTACAATGCCAATTCACCGAGATAAATCAAACAGCTCCTGACAGGTTCGTGAAAGGCGATTGCCAAAGATGGCACCTTTGTGTCAAAAACAGGCGTGCGTCTAAGCCTTACCTACGTCCGTCCTGGGAGGAAGCCGGAGTCACAGCACATTCACTCATACAGTGATCACGTACAATATAATGATGGGCCCATTTATAACTGAAACTGATAGTCTCTCCACCATCCGTAATGCCGCCCCTGCCCATAGCGTGCGTTGCCATTGTGTAAAGAACCGGTCATATATAATATACACTATACACTTCTCGCAATATAATTCTGAACTGCTGTGATTACCTGGAAAGTGAATATTTGTAAATATTTCTTAACATTTTGGTTACTGTCTTTACAACGACTGTTTCATTCACTTACGACCCAAGTGCCGCTTCCACCGATTTCGGATGCCGAAGACGAACGAAAATTGGCGACACCTTGGATACGAACAGTGAATGCTAGACCAAAGCTCGAAGGAAAAACCATTTGAAGCTGGCCTTTTTTATTTTGTGCCACCCTTGGTTTTGAGTAAGCTTTCCCCGGCATACCATTGGGCGTCTCACTTGAACATGGATCACCTTCATCGATTTTTGCTTGCCCTCTTGTTTGTGATTGGGTGCCTATATTTCATTATTGACCGCCCTTTTTCAGTACTGGAGCACCCCACTGTAACATGCAACACAAACCCCCTTTCAAGGGGCCCGACCCCAACTCAGGGGGTATAAGATCAGCCGAGGGGCCCGTAACAGTTAAGAGGTTTCGAACCAGATAAGGGGTCATTGACGGCTAATGGAGCCCTAGTGCCAAAACCTGGGTTTCAAGATAAGCATGGGAGCCCTTACCATCTAGAAGGGACCCAGATAAGCTCAAGGGCTTAGAACCAGCTCAGGGGCCCCAGATCAGCTGAGCAAGTAAAAAAACTCAGGAGGCCAGACCAACTGGGCCCCCAACGGGCTTAGAGGCCCCAAAGCAGCGTAGGGTCTAGATCAGCGCAATAGAGCCTGGACAAACTAAAAAATCCAATGCCATCTCAGGGGTTCTTACCAGCTCAATATACACCAATCCAGCTAGGAACCCTGCGATAAAGCCAAAGACATCTTGAGTAGATCCTCTTAGGGGCTCTAGACCAGCTGGTGCCCGTCTCAATAATTCCACCATAGTGGTTCTTCTCAGCTCAGGGGCCCCAAACAGCGTGGTGGAGTCTAAGGCCATGCCAGTAAGCTCCTTTGCAATACCCTCTCATGGCCCCAGAATAGCTCAGGGACTACTTGCAAAACTTACTCTCAGGAGGCTCAAAACTATCTCAAAGGTCCCAAATCAGCTGAGAGGCCCCAAACCAGTTAAAAGGACCCGAAAATCTCAGATGAATCCAGTACCAGGGTTTCAGGATTAGTGCTGGCGCCTGAGTATCTAAAGTGGCCCGGAAATATTGTGGCTACAATTGGGCCCCCTGCCTTGCTTGCGGGACTCCTTTGGTCTCTGCCCTCCGTGGCTACAACATCCGTCCCTGCTTGGGAGTAGTAGGTAAGTATTGTATCTTAAACTCTTAATTCAAGCAGGCTCCAGAATACTGTATGCGATCTGTGATGGTTCCATTTAGTGATCCTAGCTGAAATTCGGCCAAACCCTGGATTTTTGGAGATTCAATCAAATGTTGAACGGACCTCAGGGAGTTTAAGGCCAATTCATAGTTTTGTGAGCGTTTAGAATGCTCAGAAATTTCGCCCCCAAAACGTTGTTTAACTTTTCTTTTCTTTTTTGCTCCCCGACATGTTTTTGTGCATATGCGTTTTTACGAAAATTTACATCTTGCACGGTTGGGCCCCCAAAAGCTATTCTGGGCCTCCTTCGAGGCCGCCCCCATCAGGGTTCGCCCCCTCCTTGAGCAATTTCTGAATCCCCTGGGGCACTAACGGTGAAAAGAACTGAACTATTCCACATTCTTACTTCCATTGATGAGTCTGATGCTATGAATTTTTTCAGCATTTCATTGTGTGTTGGTGTGTAAAGGATATGAATTATGGAATTCTTACATTTCAGACTGTTTTTTAACATGACAATGAGGGGATCATTGATATTAGCTGCGGGCTCATAATTTTTACAAACGTATCGTTTCCTGGATTATTTTATACAAGATGAACATGAGGCTGAGTTTTAGTCATTGCACAGCAATGTCTGCTGAATGGGGGAAGGGGCTAAAATTCTGCCTCGTACCTGGCAGAGCATTATGTTTGACTCTTATTGCTTCTACGTTGACATATAAGCGTGGTATATGTTGGGTACAAAAAGCTTGTGGAGAGTGTGTTACTCTGTCAATATATATGTCTCATTACGGATTCGAAGCGGCATCTTGAACTGGGCACCCTATGTTAATTACATATATGCATTTTTGTAGTCCAAACATAAAGCACCATGCACATTGGCTTTTCCATTGTACCTGCCGATTTGACATTTTTCCTGGCATCAAAGGTATCAAGGGCGAATTCAGAGTAAACAGAAGAGGAGAGTGGTTACCCTCTGATCAAGTCCTCGACTACACTACACTGCGATTCGGCATTAGCTGGTGCAAACCTGGTCTATGTGCCTCCCCCTCGATAATGAATCCTGTATCCGCCCATGACTAACTTAACCCTACTTCCAACGGGCTTCCGGCTACCCCTATTTCCAACAGAGGGCAGATTCTGCCCCCGAAGATTTCAAAAGTTACCCGACCGATTTTAAAAATTCACACTGCAATAGATTCATCTTGCGCTAATCTCCATTTTAAAAAAAGAAAATCCAAAAATTTCGAAAATTGAGGGTAAGTGTTTCAAAATATACAAAATGTCTGCCTTTTTTAGATTATCCGTAACTCTTGTCTCGTAGGCTCTATTTTCACGAAACTGGTATGGATTGAAAGGGAATTGCTTGAACATGGTGATATCTTCTATTTAGGTGAAATTAAAAATTCAAGGGCGGTTTAAGGGCCAGAATTTTGGGGAATTATATGATTTTCGCTCGTCTTTTTGCAGAAATACATACGCCAGGTAGAGTGTGATATCTCTTATGTCAAACAAAATGATCAAATGCCAAACATATGTCAGATGTGGATTCAGGGAGGCAAAGAAGTAGGGTAAGACAAACAACCCCGCCTTTCAGGTATGGCTACTTTTCAAATTACCCCGCCTTTATCCACCTCTGCTCGACCCGGGGAACACTCCTGGATCCACCTATGGATGGATTGTATCCATTTGGTGTAAGGATTAAATGCATATCTTCGATGCTCTGCCCCATTCAATGCAGACACAACACTAAAATGAACTTGAGTGTGAGTGAACTCCCCCTCACCCCTAATTACGGTACGTGAGCACGTCGATGGCTACCTATCATTATATAACACACATATCGGCTCAATGCATGGTTATGTTTCGCCCTCCCGTCCATTCTGTAGGCAGTATATTCACTTTGGAAGGTTCGAATGGAAAACATTGTAGACCTCCCATTATGAACTCCTGGAACCGCCTATGGCAAAACATTTATCGAAATACACATCAACAGCCACTAATTCTAGGACAAAAGCAGCGCAGGCGACAATGCTCGGCTTCTAGACAAACCCCCAAATTAGCGAGTCAGGCGGGTACCCGCCCTTAACCCTCGCCCCACGGGGGCCATCGATGGCCCCCTAAGGTTTTTCCGGGATAGCAGAAAAACGACGAGGCGCAGCACCGCGGTTGAGGGCTCTACCTCTCACTGCATCATTTTTCCATCATCCCTGAAATTTTTTACCCCGGGTCACCCAAGGTCAGGTCACCAGACGAGGTCAAGCAAGGTCACCTCACTTCAATTTTAGAGCTCTGTAAGAGCTACATTTCAAAGTCGATCGATTTGAAACTTCCTACACTTCATGACCCCTCCAGGGTCTACAAGGTGTATATCCGGGATTTTTCGATTTCGTGCCCTGAGGTCAGGTCACGAGGTGACCTCTCCCGTTGGAAAAGCATGGGAAAAGCTGTTTCATGATATAAAAGTCACAAAAATGATTGCAAATACTCTGACTGCTCAGAACAGCGTTTTTGGACACCCTTTCACGGATCCCAGGGTTCATATTTGCCCTTTGACTTTTCCAAGGTCATCCAAGGTCACCAGAGGTCAAAAACAGTATTTTGACAATAACTTTTGACCTAGTTAAGCTAGAGCGGTGAAACAAACACCATCGTGTTTGTCTTGTCACTGGCTTTCATTTGATATACGGCAAGATTACTTTTTACCTTTCGTGACCTCAGGTCATATTAGGTCACGAGGTGACCTCTGGAGTTCAAACCACTGGCGGGAGGTCTTTACGTTCCAGATAGCGGAAAAAGTACTGGCAATTTTCTATCAAATGTACTTTACCAGGCCTCAATAGCTCTAATGACATAAGAGTTATGCCCAGTTTGCTTAATCATTGCATATTTGAGTGAAATGGCCGATCTTGACCTAATTTGACCTCTGGAGGTCAAACCATTGACCTGAGCACTAAAACATGTGAAGTAATTTCTTACTGAATTCACGCGAGCCTTCTATTGCACTTTGCAGATTTGCGCTAACGCCCATATTTTCGGAGTTAGAGAGGGGCCATCGATGGCCCCCGGTGGGGCGAAGGTGGCGCCGGACCCCCGGTGGGGCGCGGGTAAGATCTCGACAACTGCGCTAGGTAGCGAAAAACGGTAAAAGGCGTTGGATGGCCCATCCACTACTCCATCGAAAATATTTAAACCATTTTTTGTCAGGTCACATTTAGGGTCACTAGAGGACAAAACAAGCCGTCATAGGGATAACATTTAAATGAAGTTTTTTGGCCATTACATCTAAACAAGTAGAGATAGAGCAAAACGATTTGAACTCTATGAATCCTCGCAGCAAGCCAAATTGAATGATATATAACATGACCTTGCCAGGTCAAATCAAGGATTTGACCTGGCCTGAGGTCAGGTCAAGCTCAAATTGGGCAAAATTCATATCATTAGAACCGCAATGACGAGGAAAATCTAATGCAGTTTAAATAAACGCTGTATCTTTATTAATTACTGTGTTATTCAGTTAAAACCATTTTTCCCATGCATTTCCAATGGAGAGGTCATGGCTCGTACCTGACCTTAGGTCATCGATATCAAAAATTTCGGAACATATTTTAGATAACTCAGTGGGGTCATTGCGTGGTACGAGTTTCAATCGGATAAGTTCATCCTGTTCCTGCTTATGCTATCTTAAACTTTTTTGAAGTCAGGTCGCTCCACCTGTACTGGTGACCTGACCTGAGATGTCCTAACCTTACAATTTTGAAGAAAACAAGTTGTGAAAATGATGAGGAAAAAGGTATGCCAAGTACGGCGGCGCGTAGCGCCGCCGTTTTTATACTACCTTCGCAAAAGCCGGGGGGCGGGTACCCGCCCCCGTCAATGCGCGTGTTTACCCGCGCCCCACCGGGGGTCCGGCGCCACCTTCGCCCAACCGGGGGGCCATCGATGGCCCCCCTCTAACTCCGAAAATATGGGCGTTAGCGCAAATCTGCAAAGTGCAATAGAAAGCTCGCGTGAATTCAGTAAGAGATTACTTCGCATGTTTTAGTGCTCAGGTCAATGGTTTGACCTCCAGAGGTCAAATTAGGTCAAGATCGGCTATTTTCACTCAAATATGCAATGATTAAGCAAACTGGGCATAACTCTTATGTCATTAGAGCTATTGAGGCCTGGTAAAGTACATTTGATAGCAAATTGCCAGTACTTTTTCCGCCATGTGGAACGTAAAGACCTCCCGCCAGTGGTTTGACCGCCAGAGGTCACCTCGTGACCTAGTATGACCTGAGGTCACAAAATGTCAAAAAGTGACCTTGCCGTATATCAAATGAAAGCCAGTGACAAGACAAACACGATGGTGTTTGTTGCACCGCTCTAGCTCAATTAGGTCAAACGTTATTGTCAAAATACTGTTTTTGACCTCTGGTGACCTTGGATGACCTTGGAAAAGTCAAAGGGCAAATATGACCCCTGGGATCCGTGAAAGGGTGTCCAAAAACGCTGTTCTGAGCAGTCTGAGTATTTGCAATCATTTTTGTGGCTTTTATATCATGAAATAGCTTTTCCCCATGCTTTTCCAATGGGAGAGGTCGCCTCGTGACCTGACCTCAGGGCACGAAATCGAAAAATCCCGGATATACATCTTGTAGACCCTGGAGGGGTCATGAAGTGTAGGAAGTTTCAAATCGATCAACTTTGAAATGTAGCTCTTACAGAGCTCTAAAGGTGAAGTGAGGTGACCTTGGTTGACCTCGTCTGGTGACCTGACCTTGGGTGACCCGGGGTAAAAAATTTCAGGGATGATGGGAAAATGATGCAGTGAGAGGTAGAGCCCTCAACCGCGGTGCTGCGCCTCGTCGTTTTTCTGCTATCCCGGAAAAACCTTAGGGGGCCATCGATGGCCCCCGGTGGGGCGAGGGTTAAGATCCTACCTGGGGCCCCTGAGCTAAGGTGGGCCCTAAGCCAATCTTGAGCTCCCTGTGTTGAACTGGGTAGCCCCTGGGCTGGTCTGGGCCGCTGCATAGTTATAGGGCCCCTGAGCTGAGCTGGGGACCAGAGCTTAAATGGCCCCTGGAGATGTTCTGAGACCCAATATACACCGACCTTTGGGGCGCCCCTAAATTGAGCTAGGGCCCCAACCTAGTTAAATAGTTGGTGCATATGCAGAGAAAGTGCCAGAGGGGAAAGCAACCACAGGTGGAGAAAGCAAGCACCCTGAGGATCAGCTAGGGGTTGATGCAGAGGCATGGAATGAAAGACCAAGAATGAACACCAACGGTGCGAGGGCTGGTCCGAGACAGAGAGGCGAACCGAGACGCCAGTTCTTAAAACTGATGGCAATGGAAATGAGAAATATCTGAGAGGTGTGAGTTCCACTCCTCCTCAGCTGTCCCCGCCCAATTCCCGCCCACTCGCCCGGCGCAGCGCTACAGCGTACAGTGACTTCCAAACTAGTGGGTCGGCAGCGGAACGATACTTTCGCAAGTGACTGTACATACATACATTGTTCTTGCATCACTTATTTAAAATGTAATCAAACACTTATAAAAAAAATCCTGCTGCCAATTCTTACAACGGATAAGCCACTGAATAATTTTCAAAAAAACAGTACATTTTATAACTCTAATCAGTACCAAGTCGCGTAACCCAACCCTAGGTCACCGGTAAAACGGTAATGTTTGATTGTTTTTGTCAACTTAAATTTAGACGTCATCATATTTGATTTGGGTCTTAACGACTCAAGGGATCTACAATTAATATAATGTTAATTATTAGTCTCTTATACATGGCAAGTGGAAAAGTAAGGTTTTTCATTGGGTCCAAAAAGTGCCCGAGGCCACAACTCAAAAACCATTAAACGGGCGCAGCTAATAATATCACAGCGATAGTCTGCGCCTCGCAAAACCGATGTGACAATTTTTCATCACAGTCTGACATGTTAGGTGCTATCGCTTGGTCGATTTATCGTGGGATGCCCCAATACCTTGACGCGCAAGCGATCTCGCGGCCGTGGCCTGCCCCGGCGGTCGGGTCTGTTGGGCCGGCGCGCCCGTCCGACACGCCAACAACCCCGCGCGGCGGCTGGCGGTGGGGGAGGGGAGGGGGAAGGGGGTCTGCGTGCCGCCCATCGGGTAGTGCGCCTGACATTCCGGGACTGTAGCGTTATTCAGCCGCCACTGCGGACCTGCTGCCCCCTCCCCCAGTGATGGGTCGGAGAGCCCCACATACCTCCTGGTGGACCCCCTCCCCACCGGTACCTCCGCTCTGTCCTTCCGCTCAGCCGTTTCATCCGCTCGATGTGGACGGCGGGTGTCTATCTTACTTGTGTTTCGCTATTTTACATTTCTTGAGTTGCTAATGGTTGGTTCGGTACCCACCGGCGTAACTAAAGGGGCTCCGTGCTTGGGGAACCTGGTTAATTTTACTTTAAAATTGCCTGTGGTCTATTTTAGGTCGGTGTCTTACAGGCATGTATCGTTGTACGCACTATATTACATGCAGGAGTGTCAGTCAATATATGAACGGATACAAATGATCAAACCAAGAACTGAATATTAGATGATAGCCTATATGCTGGATCAAATAAAGCGTAACAAGGTGTTATGGTGTGACCCAACAGGGTTTACGGGGCTTTCGGTCATCGCTGGCTGACCGGATAAGCGGGCAGAACCTTTGCTTTTTAAATATGCCGACCTGAAGGTAAAACCACTTACCTTAAAATAATAACAGAATATTTTCAGTTTTCAGTCACCGACTGCACAGAAAACTGCGCGTACATAAGAGTTCAGCTTTAGGATATATTTACAGAGTAAGCTAATGAAACTTGTGTTTCTACTTTCCGTAGTTGTGAAGTGGTTCAGGGGCGTAGCCAAGGGGGGACGGCAGGGACAGCCGCCCCTCCCTGAGGGCCCGAATGGTCCTCCTGAGGACACGAGCCGCGCGAAGTGCGGCTCGCCCGCACTATGCTCTGTGGCCAAATTTGGCATTTTATACCAGACAGGGCCCTCTTAAGCCCTCTTCAGCACTATTCTGTAACAAGCAGGGCCCTCTTTGTGCTCTTTTGAGCCGATTCCGTACTTTTTCTGTCGACAAATCAAGTGATAGACCGAATCGTATTTGGCCCCACCATTGGTTACAACTTTTGCCCCCACCACCAACCTGGAAAAAATCCCTGCGCCTATGCCTAACAGAAATCTGACGGGTTCTGGCTGTTGGAAGCTTGCTGTGGGAAATGAAAGCATTTGGAACTTTTATTGGGATGACCTCCGTGTAAATTATCCGAATGGGAATTAATTAAGTTTGATTGCCTTTTTCCATTGCATCGAAACTATATGTATGTGCCTAAGACCGCAGTTCACGATGTGCCTATGTAGACAATAACAGAATTCATCCGATGTTCCCTTCATATGAAACTGTGCGTACTTCAGACCTCTTCTCAGGATATATTTTCATAGCGAATGACTGAAGAGTTTATTTTCTGGTTCATATGATTCCGGGAGTGGTTAAGATTTTTGCTGTGCTGGTATGAATCTGAAATGGGCAATCGATCTGCCAGCAGCTTTACGACGAGTTAGATATAAGCCGAGGTCCAGTTGCTCACGAAATTGTGCGTTAGGCCTGCTTCTCAGTAAAGAAAGTTTTGGAAGACCAATTTTTTCCGCAAATTGAACCCGAATTGTGTGTACCGCGGCGCTTGCTGCCCAGCGAAAATCTTAGAAATCTAGGCCGGTGGAGGCTTAGTAAGCCCCTTCCAAGAGGGGACATACCCTTAGCAGAAGTCTTAGCATACGCGTAGTTTCGTATGCAGCGGAAAATGTGCTATCGATTGGTATGCATTCACATTCAGTGCATTTTCCCGGAGATCGGCCCATTTTATAATGCGAAAATATTTCTACTCGCACGGGTAGAAAGGTCTTCGCATCTTAAAATGGGCCGATCTCCGGCAAAATGCACTGAATGTGAAGGCATACCAATCGATAGCGCATTTTCTGCTGCATACGAAACTGCTCGTACTTAAGACTTGTGCTAAGGGAATGTCCCTCTTGGAAGGGGCTTTCTGAATTCGTCACCGATTTCTGCGCTTCTTGTAATGGTTAAAAGACACTGACACGAGGGTATGAATCTGAAATGGGCCGATGACCGGCACGTAGCCCAGAGTAGAATTGGGCATGGCGTGATAGCCAAGATCCGATTACATACGAAACCGTTGGAAGCTAAGGTTTTGTTTCTGATCCTTATTAGAAAAGAGCGTTTTTCCTACAAATTTAGCCAAATATCGGGCGTCGCGACGCTTGCCACCTGGCGGAGATCCGGGGAACCTATGCCACTGGAGCCCGCCCGACTCAATCACTAATGATCACGGCGGTGAGACCAGTTTCCGTAAAGTAAAACGCTGTCTTAGCAGAGGTGTCGAAGGTATGAAATCAAAAATGGTACCACTGCATAGCCCAGACAATTGTCTTTCATTACCAGTCGGTTCACTTCATTGTTCGTTCACCCTGCTTTTACTATGCAGCATTCAGTAACCCCGGGTATCAGAATTGATCGTTACCTAACGCAGCAGGCCGCTGCTGCTGCAGCACTACCCGCTGTGGCGGCGCTCGGACGCCGCCTGGCGAGGTCCGGAGGCGGCGCCGGAGCCGGACCGCTCGGTCCGCTTCAGACCCGGTTGGGAGTGCGTGTCGGCGCAGGCGAGTGAGGCGATCCTGGCGCGGCTGCGGCCTCGACTGGTGCTCTCCGGCCACACCCACCACTACTGCCGCACCCAGCACCCGGCCGACGGGGAGAGGCCGGCCGTTACCGAGTACTCGGTGCCCAGCTTCAGCTGGAGGAACCGTAACAACTCCGCCTACCTCATGGTACGAGTAAGCGGTGCTGGCCAGGCGGTAAACATGTGCCGACTGGCGGAGGAGACCACCGTGTTCGCCCTCTACCTGACGGGTATGCCGGCTGCCCTGGTGCTCAGCTTCGTGGTGACGGCGCGCCGCCGGCTGCTGCCCCGCTGGGCCACCGCCGCCTCGCCTCTGCGGCCCACCACCGCCAAACGCGAGTAACGCTACCCGCTAAAGGCGAGTGACTGTCACTACTCGCCAAAGACGAGTAGCTCTGTCACTACCCGCTGGATACGAGTAACACTACCCGCTGAAGGCGAGAAACTGGTGGCATTACCCGCCAAACGCGAGTAACACTGCCCGCTAAAGGCAAGAAGCTGGTGTCACTACTCGCCAAATGCGAGTAACTAGCACTACCCGCCCAAGGCGAGTAAGCGCATCACTAGGAATGGCTTTATAGGGTGGGAAAACGCCATTGGATGAGTGTTTTTCGCGGCTACGCTAGAAACAGAAAAATTAAATGCCTGTGATTGTTCTGGTCTGGTTAAGTTGATCTAGTACCTGCAGACCCGTTGTCATTTCATTGTTTGTTTTGTCATTGTAATGGTTAGCTTAGCCATTCATATTTTCCTTATTTCCAGATTTGATTTTGGGGACAATGAGACTCTGGCGCGTTCTAGTAGCCTGTGGACAAGATGACAAAAGTTCCAAGAAGTAATCCCTCCCCAAAAAAGCAATGAAAACGTCAGATTTGATCTCATCACCAGTTTCCTTGTCTGCCATTTTATTTAAGGAAAGAACCTTTTACCTATTTAAGGTATGTTTCGAGTGTGGAAAGCCTCGAGCTCTGTCTGCCCCGTCCAGCATATTGGGTGAGTAGTGCTTATTTTGAGTGAGGTGATAGGTACTCCTATCACTGTGACTAAGGGGAAAATAGACCGCTGTATACGCGGTCGGACCGGAAGCTGCTCCTCATCAGCACGCCTCCCACAGGGGTATCCCACTCAAGTGGGGACTGATTAGAAACCATAGGTTGACCCAGAGGGAGGGGATACTTTGCCCCGATCGATCCTGGATGCCCTCTGAATTGGTCACGGTGACACCCCTGGGAAATCGACGGTGCCGCCTGAAATGTCGCTCCCCCCAGACTGCGAGGATCGGCGCCCCCACCACAGGATCTGGCGCCCACCTGATAGGTTTTACCGTCCGAAATTAGTGCATCCTGATCCGGATGGCGCCCCCGGACATGTGCCCCCCCTCAGAGTAATGGGTGCCTTATGCGACGATTCAGAGCGTATGTATGTGCAACAATCAGTGCGCCGCTAAAGTCAATCAGTGCTAAAGCCAATCAGTGCGCCGCTAAAAGTCAATCAGTGTTAGTCAATCAGTGCGCTGCTAAAAGTCAATCAGTGCGCCGCTAAAGCGCCACTGACCGATGCCATCCGGAGCGACCAATCAGGGAGACCGGGAGCTTTACCAATCAGGGCACGCAATCAACTGCATTTAAATTTCTAAAGGCAGACTAATACATCATGCTACTTAGGACTTTTCCACTACCTGTGTCAGTATCAGCCAATGCCTCTAAGACTAGGCTCGAATGACCTGGACGTTTCCCCGTGCACACTCCATAGAAATGTGTGAGTACTGTTGTTAACAATGAATACATATTTTCCAACAAGAAAAAAACCTATTTCGATAATAAGTGAGCGGCCTCCCAAAGTTTTGCCGAAGATGCAAAAATAATTGACAGTTTCGTAATCAGGATTTTTCAAATAGCAAAAAACCACAATAATAATTTTTTCGCGTATCTCCCTTTAACCAGAAAAAGTCAGTAAATGCTGGTTCTTCACTTGATAAGTTTGAAAAAAGTTAAACCGAGTACTGCCTAGCTTATAGAAGGTCAAAAGTACTGCTAACAATGCAGTTTCCCGTTTCCATGTATTCGGACTAAAATGTGCTTTACCGAAAAAATATGCAGTACAATAGGCACTCGAAAGGGCTTAAGAATCCCCAGCCTTATCCTTTCTTATGTTCGCCACTGTTCGGCATTGTAGCACAGTCAAAACTGTCACCAAATAAGATACGTAAAATAATTACTGTCTTCGCAGTAATATACTGTACACAAAGGCGCTAGCATAACGCCGATAGAGAACTGCATCGGAGACCTCAATGCATGGGCTGGATTCCTATAGAGCTCGATCGGCTTGACTTTCTTGCTATGAAAACCGCCTTATCTCATCTAGACTGCCACCAGAGTTCAAATTTAGCACCCGTTTGATTCAGCTGTTAATATTATCGAGTATTAGCAATTGAACTGATTGAACTGTGGATGGCATGCGATCCTATCTGTGTTTGCTGCCCTTGAGGCTTAAGACTAAGACTACATGGTGTATGATACCAAATTAGGTGATCAGAATACCGAAGATACAGTGCAATATTATCTGTATGATGTTGGCAACAACTATTAGAAAACGCTTTAAGTTCAGTTTCCGTAAATGACGGAAGATTTTGCCTCCCCGAGTTTTTGCCACTTTTTGCTGGTTTAAACCGGTAAAAACCGGCTGCCGGCAGAAACCCCTCTCAACTGGCAAAACCGCCATGCCTGCCAACAGCCTTCGCGTTTTTCACAATCCCGCATAGGAGCCAATTTCAAAGGGGTGTTTAACCCCCCCCCCCCTCCTCCCACCCCACCTGGGCAAAGCTGGCTCGGAGGCGCACCGCGGCAGGTGTTATTAGGTTAAAAGCCTTCAACACCAGCGTCTTTTTAGGCAAGCATTACATTAGTGTGACTCTTGATGCGTTTTTTGGGCGGACGAAACCGGTGTTGGGAAACAGAAAGCACATATTTTACAAAACACCTAGAACATCCGGTTTTTGGTGACCTCCCAGAATGTCTCGGGCTGTAACCAGTGACGGCGGAACGTCCGAATTTAAGGGGTTCACCATGGAATTTATCACCCATTTCTTTCCGGTCAACACCATAGGGTAAGCGTTAGAATTTCTGATTTAAGGGGGCACCGTGTCCCGGTGCCCCCTCCTCCTCCAGTTCCGCCGCCAGTGGCTGTAACTCCGTAACCGTTCCACCGATTGACCTAAAACTTTCAAATTTTGTTTCTATGCACCAGATAACCCCGAGTACAAATTTTGGTGCAAATCCAACGGATGATGTCATTTTTTCATTTTCCTTGGTCGTTTTGTGGTGGAATGTCTCAGAATCCTCAAATAAAAAGAAAATGCACCATCCAAGTCTAAAATTTTCCCTCAATTCAAAGGCAAAACCCTCCAGCTTTCCCTCCAAAAAATGAGAAACTTCCAACACCAAAATCCTCCCTCAATTGACACGTCCGACCTTCCAGATCTGGAGGGAAACCTCTGACTGGCAGCGCTGGTTCTTTCGAGACTACGTCGTTCGCCTGTAAAAAATCCTTGCATTTTATGCTTTACAAGGCGGCAATGATTGAAAGTACGCAGTGCTTGGCTGATGCACCTGTAGTAGTAATTTAAAACTGACAAGTAAACAAATTAAAGAAAAAGCATGTCTCCATTTTTTTAGGATAGAAATCTAATACCTCAAACTCAATGTTGCCAAAGAAAAAAACGTAAATTTTTTAGTGCCTTCGTTATGAAATCACATGACCTGAACCTAGGTCACGGTTAAAATCATGTCTTTATTCATAAACTTTGAATTCTGACTCCGTCACATTATTATTTGAGTCTTAAGAATTCCAGAGACTTCTGTCCTATACAAATATCATGATTGTTTTAGGAGATATAGCTATTGGAAAAACACGGTTTTGTACTATGTCAAAAAATTCCCGGAGGCAGCAGCTCAGAAACCGTTGGAAGGATGAGACTAAAAATACCACAGCATGAATCAGCGCCCAAGAGAACCACTTTGGCAACGTTTCACCAAAGTCTGAGATGTAAGGTGTTATTTTGATATTTCTTGTCGTATTGTCGTGGAATGCCCCACCTTCACATTGGAGTCTGAGCTGGGATAGCAATGTGATAGAGCATGCCGAGAGACCATTCAATTGATATTTCCTTTGTCCCAGAACTTACCGTTCGCCGAGGAAAAGGTACATATTCACCACTGATCGGCCCCCTCCTCCCCAGGTGGTCACGTGGCCATTGCCAATCATCACAATACGATGTAATGCTAACGTCAGACTAGGTAATCACACTTTTCTAGCCCGACTTCTTAGAAAATTATGGACCGAACATGACTTTGTACAGGCGATATTAAGGCGTGAACTTGCTTTAGGACTAGTTTCAAGCTTGAAGTTTGTTTTGATACATAAAAAATAACAGAAATCGATGAGTGTCTTTTTATCTCCCAATTTTAGTCTGTTTTAGCTTAAAGCCAGAGCAGGTACTACCAAATGAAATGTGGTATTTCGGTATTTCGGTCCTACCGGCGGTAGATTTATCTACCGCTACCGAATCTTCAGTACCAAACCTCTGCCTCTACCGAAACTGATACCGAATGTATCGACCGAATGACTTTCTTGGTATATTTATATTTCCAGCTCCGAAAAAGAATATTTTTCGGCCGTATCCTAGCCAATCCTAGGCCGTACTGGCCTATGCAGCCCATCAATTTTCAGCCCCGAGTTAGCAGATAACGCTGGTTTTGGTGGAATCTTCCCTCTTCTGATCTCTCGAGCAAAATGGGCGCACGCCTCTCAGCTCGCAGATTGTGCCCAACACGATTGAGTGACTTACAGCTTGTGTTATGTTTGTTATAACATAGACGTCATCACCCATTGATGGTGCACAGACCCATTTTTGATGTTGAAAATAGTTTTAGCTGTTTTTTAAATTACGTACGTAAATAGTTTTTTGTTCCTATGACGACGGACTCCCTGTGGGGCTCTGGATCTGGGCGCTATATAACCACTAAGTTTGATAAGCCCTTAAGCCCCAATAATCAATCAATCAGTCAATCAATGTGGAGCTCTGGGGAGGGGAAAGCATGGAAAAACACCTTACATGAACCGAATTTTGTGCAGTTTTGCGGAAACTGGTATTGTTTTCAGCGCAGAATGTTTCTTAACCCTCGTGCCGCTGCCTCCATTTACATCTTGGTGCATCGCGTTTCATACAGTGTATATGGGGTGGATAAAGATTATCATGACCAAAAAAGAACAGAACGTGAAAATGAATTCGAATTTTCCTTCCATCCGTCAAGCACTGATTGTACCGCGAAACATTTTATTTCTTATTTTTGCTTACTGACTTGGCCTGTCTCCCAACTGGAGCTAAGTCCTAGCATTTCTGCCTCTGTATCGGGTAGGGTTGGTTGATTTATATGAAATCCCACCTAGTGAAAATTTTTTAGACGAGGCACTGGCATACGCCAAATTTTGGCATCCACATTTTGTCATCCAGTTAGTCTGTTCTGTCCAATACTGTCCTAGAATATAACCCTGAAATGAAGTATCGTCCCGTTCCATTTCGTTATAGCTCAAAAGCTTTAAAAACTGATCCAGTCCGGAATTAAACATGGAAAAAATATATCATCCCGTCCAATTCTATGTTGTTTTGAACTTTGTATCATTTTTTCCATCCCATGCATATTTTTACGGGTTTGGCCGACCCAAAAGCCCTTGTCGTATGCAGTATCCCTGAAATTAAGGATCCCGACATGTCTCATCAGTTACGCTTCTCAGCAGCATGCCGTTACAGCTAGAAAACTAATTTTTGGAGTGTCTTTTTAGAACATGTTACATAATTACATGACAAACAAAAACAGTAATCCGACAATAAACATCGATAAGAGAGCTAACGGAAGCAATGTAAATAGGGGCAAAATTGCCAAATTTTGATTTTGCACACGCAGCACGTGCAAACCAAGGGTAGGCCATCGGCCAGCTAAGGTTGTTTGAATTGACCAGCATCATATGTACCTTCTTCCCAAATATTATAGCCATTGGGACGATGTTGCAGGCTCTGCAAACCACAACGTTATACTTTGAACCATCTGGTTTTTCTCTGGCGCGTGGACTTTGCACCCCTGTTATAAAATATCCGCTCGGTAGATTTTTGCGGATTTTGGATATGTTACGGCCCTATCAATTGCGAACACAATGGTGTATCTTATGGCAGGGTACGAATTTTATGCCATGTTCCCATTATAAAAATGCTAACTTGACTAGACTAAATGTTTTATTGCAATAAAAACGTGCTGTAATAATCTACTTTTAACAAAGTTTTACTTGAGATAAGTTTGAAAGTCATTTTTACCAAGGCTGATTAATGTAAAGTTCTACGTTTTTCGAGCTATCACTGGGTGAAGAAAATATTTTTACAAAGTAAACCAATTTGGTTTATTATTTGGCAAACGTAGAACTTTACAAAGTTTTACTTCTTTTACCAGCTGCATTGTTATATACAAGTTTTGCCGGATGGTTGATTGGTTTTTACGGTTTAAATGTATATATAAGCTTTAAAACATAAAAATAGTTGTAAAAGGCTCAGAAATACTAAAATAAGTATTTTAGAGGCTCTAAAGTGTAATAAAAGGCTTACAATAGGTGTTATATGGGCTCTCCTATGCATTTAAGGCTTTTAAATGTGTTTATTATTTTTATTTGTGTATTGTAGTTAATGAACAACAGGCTGTCATGCACAACCAAATTACAGCTCATCTCGTTTTGATGCATTGTCGAACATAAAAGTACATACATACATACAAAGGTATCACGCCTTGGATATCACGACAAATGCCTAGCTCGTTAGTTGTTTAGCATACTTGTTTATTTTGAATTTAAAATCAGAGGGAGAATCGTGAAAGAGGTCAGATTGAGGCTGGGAGTGAAAAATATGTTTGCGTTTGTCACAACTCGGCAAAACAACCCGCGTTTTACTAATCCTGTCCTTGCAAATTGAATGCGCAGCAAACTATTTGCCGATGCTCTCGTATTCCTAGTTGGGATGTGTAAGGGGAAACATTCGAGTGGATAGACGCAGTCAAAAATTCCAGTTAAAATTTTATGGACGAATAGAATATCGTTTTCGACCTATCTACTCGCCAGGCTCGATACCCTGAGGTGGACAAAAAGTTCCGAATAGGACAGATATTCTGAAGGCCGGGAGGAGTGTGCGTGTGAGGCTAGCCAGATGAGAAACATATATTGAATTTTGTCTAGCCCTTTCTAGTTGAGTGATGCACCCATATTCTAAAATGGACCGAATGTTTCCAAAATAAGCTGCAAGTATTGGATCGCACTTAAATCGACCGGGAACTCGACTTGCCTGAAAAGATCTTATTAATATTCCTAACATGTTGTTTGCCTTTCTAACAGTAAAATTTATTTGGTCAACAAAGTTTAATTTAGTGTCAACCAGACACCGAGATCCCTTATCATCGTAACTTTTTCAAGGGGTAATTTTGAATTTCATGTGCTGTCTCAATCGGGCACCATCTTAATGTCATGGTGAAATGTTTGCATTTATTAGGGCTTAGTTGAAGTTTCCACTTTTTTACCAATCACAAAGAGTGTTTGGGTCTTTCTGAAGTTGGTTCAAGTCTTCTGGGGAACATATTTTGTTAAACATTTTGACGTCGTCTGCGAATATCAGACAGTTGGATTTAATTTTCATCGGTAGATCGTTGATAAATAGAGCAAACAGAAGGGGATACAGCAAACTGCTCTTGTGCCAGAGTGGACAGGTGTCCATTCCGAACATTTACCGCTTACAATAACGCGTTTCTTTCGAGTTGTCAAGAAAGATGTTAGCCAATTTAGTGCGTTACCAGAAATATTGTAAGAATTGTGCAGTTTGTAAATTAACAGATTATGATATAAACTCTGAAACGCCGCAGAATAGTCTGTATATGTTACATCTGTTTGGTATCCAGAAGAAACTGAGGCCCACACCATTTTCAAAAGTCAGGCCAAATTGGTTTCACATGAGCGGTGGGGAATGAAACCATGGTGTTTCTATGTCATAACGGGGCGCACATGGGTCCACAGTGATGTATAGACACACCTTTCCAATTCCAAAGATAGGAAGAAACGATACTCCGCGGTAGTTTGAAGGTGACTTTTTAGAACCTTTTTTAATATGGGAATGATATTGGCCTCCGCCCATCTAGTCTGGAAAATGCCCTGTGTTTTTCATATTTAAAACGTGCAAATCAACTGAACTTAAATACCGAAATTCCGAATCATTCGGAAGGCTTTTGGAAATCTACAGAAATACCGAACCGAATGACCCGCTTTCATCTGCCGAATACCGAAACCGCCGGTAGAAAAAATATACGGAATCCTAGCTCTGCCTAAAGCGCTTGATTTGTATCGTATTCATTTGCGGCCTAAGGTTTATTGCAACAGGAAGAATTGTCGTTGCGCTAGCCGTGTTGACGCCACGCTGATTGAGAGACTTCTCGCGAAGGTAAATTTGGTAAGGGAAAGGTACTGGGATCAGGAGACACTTTTAACTGAAATAGGGCGAAATGCATTTTTATCAAGAATGTTTGCTCCTAAAACCATTCCAATCTGGAATTGGACCAAGATGCTCAATTCCCTTTCAGACACATATTCTCGCCCATTTTTATCTTTTCAGGATGCACGCACATATAGGAGTGTTCGTAAGCAAGGTTAGTTCACACAAAGCTAAATATTATACCTATATGCACGCTGGTAATATTATGTTTTGATGCAAGCCTCTTCTGCCAGGTTCATCTCGATTTTACTGCTTAAAAGGCTAGACGCAAATGAAATCAGTTGTAATGTTATTGCTTCGATGAAAATAATTGTGGCGGGAATTATTTCATTATTATATATACTATTCATACATCCCATTAGCTTGAAAATGTATGGTGTACCGGAATTGCAACGTATAGGTATTTTTCATCTGAGGTATTAATTCGTATGACTGTCGCCGTCAGAACTAAGTATCGGCCCGGATAAACACCCGACACACGCGCGCTGGCCAGCCGCGTCCTGTGGTTTGGCCCGGATAAACACCCGACACACGCGCGCTGGCCAGCCGCGTCCTGTGGTTCGGCCCGGATAAACACCCGACACACGCGCGCTGGCCAGCCGCGTCCTGTGGTTCGGCCCGGATAAACACCCGACACACGCGCGCTGGCCAGCCGCGTCCTGTGGTTCTACCTTCGGCTAATGCATTTGCTGAATGGCTTGACAGGCGCCGAGCTCCTTTATGTCGGAGGCCGATATTCACGGGATGGTGTGCGTGCCGGCCTCGTCTCTGAACACGGCTCTGACGGGGCGACACCAAGACACGCGCGTCACAACCAGCCCCGACGCAAAGGTGATTCTACTGTCCGCAGTGATTGTGAAAGCTACATCTGCTTTTTCTTCCACTGATCATAAGTGTTTTTCCTTATCACTGATTCCGTGTGATCTTTGAAAAAAATGTGATCACCATCAGGGCGGAACGGACGCGGTCAATAAACCGGCTGGGACTCCCCTATGCTTCGTCTGTCTATTATTATAATAGATCATGATGCCTTGGCATGTATGTGTGTATTAATTTACAGAAGCAGGCCATTCCACACATTTCTATTCTGAGGCTCTTGTCATCGCACATATGAAACATAGATGCTACGGTATTTCTTCAATACTCATTACGAATCATGAAAACCACATCAGCGGACATACACATAATACAAAAAATAGTTAGTAAAATATAGAAGTATAAAATTTAACATGGGTATCAGTCACTGTAAGAATCAGCGACAATATAAAATCGGACTTATATTTGTCTTGTGCATACCGCACGCCATTTTTTGGGGACATGCATGTGGCATGCATGAGTTGTTAAACCACTGAGATCCACCATATCGGAGATTCTCAATTTCATTACCGTGATTGTTATTCGGTGTTGCTAGTGCCAAATGACCAGAACGTCTTATTTCACGTTCTGATTGATCCCTATTGAGAGGAAGCATGAAGCAAGTGACTTGGACTCTATGCAAGCGATCAGCCTTTGCATCATGAATAAATCAAAATACTAAAAGCGCTGGGAGATGTCTGCGGTAAAGCGCCTACGCCCGAGCAATTTGTGCCGAGTTCAAGGCCCGGCATGTTCTCTGTATCCCTGCTGCCAGGCTGGGTGGGGCGACACCGGACAGCTGTGCCGGGTTCAAGGCCCGGCATGTTCTCTGTATCCCTGCTGCCAGGCTGGGTGGGGCGACACCGGACAGCTGTGCCGGGTTCAAGGCCCGGCATGTTCTCTGTATCCCTGCTGCCAGGCTGGGTGGGGCGACACCGGACAGCTGTGCCGGGTTCAAGGCCCGGCAGGTTCTCTGTATCCCTGCTGCCAGGCTGGGTGTGGCGACGCCGGACAGCCTCGGTGTGGACAGTCTCGGTGAGGACTGTCTCGGTGTGGACAGTCTCGCCGGACAGCCTCGGTGTGGACAGTCTCGCCGGACAGCCTCGGTGTGGACAGTCTCGCCGGACAGCCTCGGTGTGGTCAGTCTCGCCGGACAGCCTCGGTGTGGACAGTCTCGGTGTGGACAGTCTCGCCGGACAGCCTCGGTGTGGACAGTCTCGGTGTGGACAATCTCGCCAGACAGCCTCGGTGTGGACAGTCTCGCCGGACAGCCTCGGTGTGGACAGTCTCGGTGTGGACAGACTCGGTGTGGACAGCCTCGGTGTGGACAGTCTCGGTGTGGACAGTCTCGCCGGACAGCCTCGGTGTGGACAGTCTCGGTGGGACAGCCTCGGTGTGGACAGTCTCGCCGGACAGCCTCGGTGTGGACAGTCTCGCCGGACAGCCTCGGTGTGGACAGTCTCTCCGGACAGCCTCGGTGTGGACAGTCTCGCCGGACAGCCTCGGTGTGGTCAGTCTCGCCGGACAGCCTCGGTGTGGACAGTCTCGGTGTGGACAGTCTCGCCGGACAGCCTCGGTGTGGACAGTCTCGCCGGACAGCCTCGGTGTGGACAGCCTCGGTGTGGACAGTCTCGGTGTGGACAGCATCGGTGTGGACAGTCTCGGTGTGGACAGTCTCGGTGTGGACAGTCTTGGTGTGGACAGTCTTGGTGTGGACAGTCTCGGTGTGGACAGTCTCGCCAGACAGCCTCGGTGTGGACAGTCTCGGTGTGGACAATCTCGCCAGACAGCCTCGGTGTGGACAGTCTCGCCGGACAGCCTCGGTGTGGACAGTCTCGGTGTGGACAGACTCGGTGTGGACAGCCTCGGTGTGGACAGTCTCGGTGTGGACAGTCTCGCCGGACAGCCTCGGTGTGGACAGTCTCGGTGGGACAGCCTCGGTGTGGACAGTCTCGCCGGACAGCCTCGGTGTGGACAGTCTCGCCGGACAGCCTCGGTGTGGACAGTCTCTCCGGACAGCCTCGGTGTGGACAGTCTCGCCGGACAGCCTCGGTGTGGTCAGTCTCGCCGGACAGCCTCGGTGTGGACAGTCTCGGTGTGGACAGTCTCGCCGGACAGTCTCGGTGTGGACAGTCTCGCCGGACAGCCTCGGTGTGGACAGTCTCGCCGGACAGACTCGGTGTGGACAGTCTCGCCGGACAGCTTCGGTGTGGACAGTCTCGCCAGACAGCCTCGGTGTGGACAGTCTCGCCGGACAGCCTCGGCGTGGACAGTCTCGCCAGACAGCCTCGGTGTGGACAGTCTCGCCGGACAGCCTCGGTGTGGACAGTCTCGCCGGACAGCCTCGGTGTGGACAGTCTCGGTGGGACAGCCTCGGTGTGGACAGTCTCGGTGTGGACAGCCTCGGTGTGGACAGTCTCGGTGTGGACAGTCTCGCCAGACAGCCTCGGTGTGGACAGTCTTGGTGTGGACAGTCTCGCCAGACAGCCTCGGTATGGACAGTCTCGGTGTGGACAGTCTCGCCGGACAGCCTCGGTATGGACAGTCTCGGTGTGGACAGATTCGGTGTGGACAGCCTCGGTGTGGACAGTCTCGGTGTGGACAGCCTCGGTGTGGACAGTCTCGGTGTGGACAGTCTCGCCAGACAGCCTCGGTGTGGACAGTCTTGGTGTGGACAGTCTTGGTGTGGACAGTCTCGGTGTGGACAGTCTCGCCAGACAGCCTCGGTATGGACAGTCTCGGTGTGGACAGTCTCGCCAGACAGCCTCGGTGTGGACAGTCTCGCCGGACAGCCTCGGTATGGACAGTCTCGCCGGACAGCCTCGGTGTGGACAGTCTCGCCGGACAGCCTCGGTGTGGACAGTCTCGGTGGGACAGCCTCGGTCTGGACAGCCTCGCCGGACAGCCTCGCCGGACAGCCTCGGTGTGGACAGTCTTGGTGTGGACAGTCTTGGTGTGGACAGTCTCGGTGTGGACATTCTCGCCAGACAGCCTCGGTATGGACAGTCTCGGTGTGGACAGTCTCGCCAGACAGCCTCGGTGTGGACAGTCTCGCCGGACAGCCTCGGTATGGACAGTCTCGCCGGACAGCCTCGGTGTGGACAGTCTCGCCGGACAGCCTTGGTGTGGACAGTCTCGCCGGACAGCCTCAGTGTGGACAGTCTCGGTGTGGAAAGTCTCGGTGTGGACAGCCTCGGTGTGGACAGTCTCGGTGTGAACAGCCTCGGTGTGGACAGTCTCGGTGTGGACAGCCTCGGTGTGAACAGCCTCGGTGTGGACAGTCTCGCCGGACAGCCTCGGTATGGACAGCCTCGCCGGACAGCCTCGGTGTGGACAGTCTCGCCGGACAGCCTCGGTGGGACAGCCTCGGTGTGGACAGCCTCGCCGGACAGCCTCGGTGTGGACAGTCTCGCCGGACAGCCTCGGTGTGGACAGCCTCGCCGGACAGCCTCGGTGTGGACAGTCTCGCCGGACAGCCTCAGTGTGGACAGTCTCGGTGTGGAAAGTCTCGGTGTGGACAGCCTCGGTGTGGACAGCCTCGGTGTGAACAGCCTCGGTGTGGACAGTCTCGCCGCACAGCCTCGGTGTGAACAGCCTCGGTGTGGACAGTCTCGGTGTGGACGGCCTCGGCAGCTGGTGCGGCGTTCAACTCCAACAATTATTATGCATGAACTACTGCCAGACATTGAGGAATGTTACCACCCATACTTGGGGGCCGTTTATAAATTACGGAACGCAAAGAGGGACTAGGGATGTCCGTCGCGGCGTTATGGCACATGGGCATATGGGCGTCAAAAATTACATTGTGGTGTATTGGGAAGAGGGGTCTCAATATTTTGACCCCCTCCCAGAAAAGTATGTGCAAGAGGGATCAAGAACCACAAAATATGTTTTTCGTAATCCATGGACGGCCCCTTGTGAAGCTAGGAAATGGCATTTTAGGCGCCGTAAATGTATTCAAAGTTGTATGTAATTTTCCTTTATGGTACCTGATTTGTGAATTTGCACCGTGTGCGTTCCAACTTGCCCACTTTGGACGGCAGGTGACGGCCTACAGGACGGTTCTGACGGGGAAGCACGGCAACACGGAGCACAGCACGCGCATCACCAGCGGAGACACCTCCACCCTGGTGGAAACACGCACCAACTCCACGTCAGGTGTGCAGCAGCACAAACAGGCCATCTCCGACACTGGCACTGGTCTGGTACGGACCTCCACTGGTGAGTGGCCCCGCGCTACATCTCCGACCCTGGCACTGGTCTGGTACGGACCTCCACTGGTGAGTGGCCCCGCGCTGCATCTCCGACCCTGGCACTGGTCTGGTACGGACCTCCACTGGTGAGTGGCCCCGCGCTGCATCTCCGACCCTGGCACTGGTCTGGTACGGACCTCCACTGGTGAGTGGCCCCGCGCTGCATCTCTGCCCCACTGGGTCTGAACCCCAACTGCGGCCACGGGGCCATTCTGTGGAGGCAGTGAGGGGCCCATGCAGCTTCTGTAGAAAGCTGCTGTTGTTTCCGAAAACGTAAAACATACCTGTGAGGAAGAAGTTTTTGTACAAAAAGTGGTTCTGAGAGCAAAACTGAGAAACCGCCGTAAGCAGGAAAGGTTGCCACCGGACCTTGTCGGAAACCAGCCCAGCGTTGAGAAGCTCTTGAAGTGGAAGAACAAATATGTGCTCTTATATGCGC
This sequence comes from Lepas anatifera, assembly GCA_034440635.1. NCBI lineage: Eukaryota > Metazoa > Arthropoda > Thecostraca > Lepadidae > Lepas > Lepas anatifera. The sequence continues at coordinate 279,593 of JAOTON010001535.1, forward strand.
GCTCTTCATCTTCATTTGTATTCAAAATGGCCATAAGAAGAGCGCAAACACATAATACAAACCTAAGTTATCACACGCCGTGGAGGGTCCTTAAGTGCCCCTCCACCTATTTTCCAACGTGGTTAGAAAGCCGTTCGGCGCCGGAAAAAGCCACGTAGTCAAATTTTAGAGAATTTATGAGCGCGTCAATTGATGAAGCAATTTTGAAAATTAGTCGATAATTTTTTTACTTCTAGGTTTCAAGTTAGACCTATATTTTGGGACTGTCACAATCACGCTGTTGAACTAGTTCGCCTGCACTGAAGACCGAGGGGGGACGCCATAACGTCATATAATCAGGTTATACGTCAAGGTCAACCCACGTGAATGCCAAGGTCAAAGGTCAAAGTCATGAATCCCAGTATTCCGATCAGATGTCATTATTTAGTATGAAGTATGTTATGCTATGACCTCATAGTAAAAGCTGCTCAAGGTCAAGGTCAAAGTTCAAATTCAAAGGTATTTTTAAAAGTCAAATGTCTTTTTCGAAGTAAAACCCTCAATTCCCCCAAAGGCTGATATAATGATATAGTTAAATTGCACATTTTTGTGAATATGTCATACTGTTACGTCATAGGTCCTTGACCTTGCATGACTTTTACCTCAAAATTTCAGAGACCATTGTGTGGTACCTTCCCTCTATGAGCTTAGTTCGCTTTTGTTGTATTCCTGGCTTCTTTCTGCATAATCACGGCATTTCCCAATAGTTCTCCAGCACGGCCCAGATTTGACCTTAACTACCTCTTTAACCTTAAAGATATTGACCAGGGTCAATGAAACTTGGTCATAATGCAGATCACTGTCGCCCCACGCATCCCCTAACGGGGTTTTTCTGACCCCATTGGTTTACGAGGTCTCAGGGCGGTTACTTTAGGACCCCACGCCACTGCACGTGTTATGGAAAATTAACTTATTTTCAATCGCAATCAACGGTCAAGATTGGTCTCATATAATCCGCGGCCCAAGACTTGTACTCAATACTCGTGAAATAACTAAACTTGAAGCTATAGGCGTAGGAACAGGGCGAACCAGGGCGAACCAAACAGGGAACAGGACAAACCAGGGCCCATGCTCCACCCACCAATTCTCAAGATCGTAACCATTGACCCCATGGCGGTGCCGGGAAAGAAACGAGTTCAAAATACACCTTGCCTCCCTGAACGTTCCCACGCCTGTGCTTGAAGCGTACGATATTTTCTAGACCGAGTGCTTAGAACAGTGCGTTGGATAGATCACCTCCGATAGGCCATCGTTCTTTTCCCTTATTTTTCCATAAAAGTTTTAACGGACACACATTTTTGCTAGTATTAAAAAATGCGCTCTGCATCAGAACGCAACTTTGTCACTGCTTGATTGGACCCGGGGTCTTTGTCACTGCTTGATTGGACCCGGAATCTTTGTGACTGCTTGATTGAACCCGGGATCTTATTCACTGCCTGATTGAACCCGGGATCTTTGTCACTGCCTGATTGAACCCGGGATCTTTGTCACTGCCTGATTGAACCCGGGATCTTTGTCCGCCTGATTGAACCCGGGATCTTTGTCACTGTTGATTGGACCCGGGATCTTTGCCTGCTTGATTAGACCCAGGATCTTTGTCACTACCTGATTGAGCCCGGGATTTTGTCACGCCTGACTGAACCCGGGATCTTTGTACTGCTTGATTGACCCGGGATCTTTGTACTGCTTGATTGGACCCGGGATCTTTGTCACTGCCTGATTGAACCAGGGATCTTTATCACTGCTTGATTGGACCCGGGATCTTTTGCACTGCTTGATTAGACCCAGGATCTTTGTCACTACCTGATTGAGCCCGGGATCTTTGTCACTGCCTGACTGAACCCGGGATCTTTGTCACTGCTTGATTAGACCCGGGATCTTTGTCACTGCTTGATTGGACCCGGGATCTTTGTCACTGCCTGATTGAACCAGGGATCTTTGTCACTGCTTGACTGGACCCGGGGTCTTTGTCACTGCCTGGTTGGACGCGGGATCTTTGTTACTGCTTGATGGGAATAGAGAAATATCACTGGTGTCTAGCACACGTAGTTGCCCTTTGCTGTCAGAAGTGTGTGTGTAACGTGACCTGATGTTGTGCTTGGAGCCAGTGTGACGTGCTTTGACATCCGGTAGGCTCGGCCTTCACCGAGGGCAATCTGGGCGTTCCCAGCTACGCTGGGGTGCTGACCAGCTCGGAGAGCGGCGTGGGCAGCAGCGTGTCTCACGCTTCTGCCGCAGGATACAGTGGCGGTCAGCCCGTTCCAGCCAGGTGAACAAGTGCAGCCCCTCGCCCGCAGTCGGCCGGCCAACTGCTCGCTTGGCAAACCAACTGAAACCATACTATTTTGATGTAACAAAGCGCGGCTTGGTTCCTCATAAAATGGTCATTATCGATTCTGAAAATAATCTTCCCTGCATTGTACACATTCCCATGCCCTTCAATTTTCAACTAACAAAAAAACTCTAAAGCCTTTTTGATACTTCCGAATAAGTTTTTGTGATTTTATGATTTCTTGCTACTAAAACGCATTTCTTAGTTGGGGTTATTGCGCCCCGTTTTGAATTTGTGTTAGGTTATAATACTGAGAGTGTCTTCCTGCCATATTCGTTGGCAGGTGAGTAGTATTAGCCCAACTGGGCGTGGTAGTGTAGTCGTAGTGCGCACCAGTCCGCCAGTCAGTCCGTCCTTGGTTAACCACCTTTGTTGTCGTTTTGCTGTGACTTTGCTGCCTGTTTTCTCCTCTCGCCCGTCGGCTGTCCCACGGTGTCACGGTGCCGAAAGTCAAGTAGGCTGTGTGCTGACGTCGGCAGATACGACTGGAGGAGGCCCGTCCCGTACCCGTGGTCGTTTGAGGCCTAGCTGCAACCTGTTTTACTGAGGTGAACAAGGCCAGCTCAGAAGCACTGCTCTACGGCGCTGCTCACCTATGACGTCAGCAAAATGTCGGGTTGTCTGGACATCCTGTCCTTTGTCAGCCAATGACTGACCCTCTTCCCCGCTTTCCTCCGCCTCAAAAACAATGGTGAAAGACACTAAATGTGCAACAAGCAAAATGTATAAAAGGTAGCAGAGTTTTGTGATAGCAGTTTCTTTCCGCGATGCCCGGATCCAGGGGGCGGGTAAAAAGGCGTTCCTCAACCCGCGTCCCAGTGGGCCCCCGAGCCACCATCGCCCTGGTGGGGAGCTGCTTGAACACCCCCGCCTCGAACTCGGCCCCTATGCGGAATAGCGAAAAAACGCGAATGCTCTTGGATAGCTCATACAAATTCATAAAGGAACTAAATCAGTCACTATTTGGCTCAAGTCAATATTAAGGTCGTGACAGGTCAAAGCAAGTGGCATTTTGAGTACAGTTTTTTTACTCTTGCGTCTGACAGAGTTGAGTTAGAATCATTTTTAGGAGACATTTGCTTCCTCTCGTCACGGCGAATCGAATGATGTATAATATAACTATACTAGGACAAAAGATAAAAATGACCTGACCACAGGTCAGGTCAATGTCACTTTTTTACATAGCACAGTCAATATGCATATCAATCGACTCGCAATAGCAATCCGAACGCAATGATATCAAAATAAAAGCTGTATCATCATTTGACGCAAAGTTATTGACCTAAGTCTGCAAACTGCTAAAGAGCCCCAGATGACCTCTCCGACCTCCGACCTCTCCGAGGTCACAGGTAAAGAATTACAAAATTAACTTGAAAACGGGCCCAGGATACTACGATTTGGAGAATATGAAGGTATTCTCAGCTGTTTCTACACACATACAGCACAATTTATGTTTTCCCATGTATTTCCAATGGACAGGTCATGATACATACTTGACCTTAGGTCATAGATATGAAAAATCTCAGAATATATGTTGTAGCACCCGGTGGGTCCATTATGTGGTAAGAGTTTCAATCCTATAGATCCACCCATTTCTTACTAATGCCACCTTAAACATTTTTTTAGGTGAGGTCACTTGACCTGCACTGGTGACCTGATCTGAAATGATCCAACCTTAAAATTTTGGGTTAAGTGGCGGAATCAGTCAAGGATAAGGTGTGCCAAGTACGGCGGCGCGAAGTGCCGCTGTTTTTTCGTACCACCTGAAAAACCCGAGGGGGTGTTTAAACACCCACCACCGGGGCGAGGGTAAAACCCCTAATTTCGTATTTTTCTTCAAAACTCATGTTTCCACGATTTTGACTCCTTTGTCCCTGCCCCTAGCCATCAGCCTGGGCCCGGCACTGGATACATTGCTGCAAGAATGAGAAGTGACAATCTGCGGGTGGGAGGACACACAGCTGCCCCCTGCACCAAAGTAAAAACTCTGAGATTATTCCTACAGCGTGATGTGGATTGACCTTGGCCCCGGTCGGCCCAAAAACGGCGGCGCGAAGCGCCACCTTACTTGGCACACCTTATCCTTGATCAATTCTTCACCTTTCTTAAATTTTAAGGTCAGGTCATCTCAGGTCAGGTCACTAGTGCAGGTCAAGTGACCTCACCTCCAAAAAAGTTTAAGATATCACAAGCAAGAACAGGGTTAATCTATCCAATTGAAACTCATCAAATAATGGGCTCACCCAGTGCATCCCAATACGTCCCGGTATTTTTTCATATCAATGACCTAGGGTCAGATACAGATCATGACCTCTCCATTGGAAACTCATGGGGAAAAGGAAGTTGGGCTGTATTTGTGTAGATACAGCTGAGAATACCTTCATATTCTCCACAGCGTAGTATCCTGGACCCCCTTTCAGGTTTATGCTGTAATTTCTACCTGTGACCTCTGAGAGGTCATCTGGACTACTTATGCAGGCTTTCAGACTTGGGTCAATAACTTGCAGGAAATAACGATAAGCTTTTATTTTGGTACCATAACGTTTGGATTGTTATTGCAAGTCAATTGATATGCATATTGACTATGCTAGATCAGATAGACCTTGACCTGACCTCAGGTCAGGTCATTTTTATGTTTGGCCTTGTATAGCCATGTCATACATCATTCGATTTGCCGTACCGAGAGGAAGTGAATGGTGCCTAAAAATTGATTCTAACTCAACTATACCAGACGCTAGAGCCCAGAGACTTCTCTAACATGTCACCTTCTTTGGCCTGTCATGACCTCAATGTTGACCTGAGCCAAAAAGTGACTGATATAGTTTCTTCATAAAATTTGATGAGCTACCTACCAGTTCTCGCGTTTTTTTCGCCATCCCGCTTAGGTACCGATTTCGAGGAGGAGGGGGGTGTAAACACCCTCACCATGGCGAAGGTGGCTCGGAGGCCCACCGGGGTGGGAGTTAAATGGACAGACTGTTTTCTCCAAATCGACTGATTTAAATGATCCACTCATATCTTTGGGCCCCAGTCAGGCCTGCAAATTTCTCGCTCAATAGGCAATTACGAGGATTTGTCCTCCACTCCAGAGGTACCGCCTAATCGTTACTTTTTTCTTGATTGGAAACAACCTGCTTTGCTTTATATGCTTGCTTTGCATATCATACAATCGTTTTATAGCAGGTAATGCTATCTAGTTGCAAAAATGACCCGAGAAGGACAAATTACGCCGTTGAAAGAAGAAGAACGATATGTTTTGACAGCGTTCACTGATATTCCCCTCCGCCCTCCCCCGTCAGCAACCACCAGCCGAACCCGGACCTCCTCCCCCGTCAGCAACCACCAGCCGAACCCGGACCCCCTCCCCGTCAGCAACCACCAGCCGAACCCCAACCCCCTCCCTCTTCGTCAGTGAAAGCCAGCAAATGCCAGATCCCCTCCCCATTCGGTATTCGACGTCATAAGTGAACAGCTGCTAACTTAATCTGCAGCTGTAATCGCTGCCGCCACCTCGCTTTTGTGTTTGTGGTTGTCTGTCGCTTCGCCACAGGCAATATTCTATGTTATGCATAGAGGAATCATCCGGCTACATAAAGGTTTCAGTATGCCCTTGCTGACAGTAAGCCGCGGCAAACGAGAAAAAACTTTTCAAAAGTTTCCAAAACACCATATGCACAACAAAGTAAGCAAAACTATTTATGCTCGATTGTCTAAAGATTTTTAAGCCTCAAGCTGTTCCCATGTTATATAATTATTTTTAAATTATTTGCCGATACGTCATCCCATGAATGCCTCATGAGCTAACATCGATCTTCGCGTTGAACCAATGTCACGGCCTTGGTATCAGACGCAGCCTCAGCCACGGCTGCTCTCACTGGAGGGCAAGTTGGAGCTACGCCTGGCGCCGCGGCTTAACATTGTCCGTGGCTTCAGCTCTGCGTCTCATTCTGAGAGCGGCCTGGACTCCGAGGACAACCTACCTTTACTTCCTGCACTCGAGTTGGAAGAAGAGGACCATACACAGAAGCTATTGAGCCAGTCGAAGGAGGCGCCGGAGTCCGGGCTGCGTACTGCCGAAGGCGTCGAGGACGTGGCCGATATGGAACAGGACCCTGGAGGTGGAGACGTAGATGATGAAGATTATGGCTATAGAGAAGAAACACTTGAAGAGCAGGAACAAGAAGGCGGCGATAATGAAACAGACTGGGAAGAAGATTCGGAAGAGAGAGATGGCGCGGGGTCGGGCAATGAAGACTAAACGTAACTGGGATGTTTTAAGTGATACCGAACTCAGTTGGCTCAATAATGCCTGTTTATAGAAATTAAACTAAGCATGGATATCTGAAGGAAGCATATATTGTTGAAGGTAGTTTTCTGGATGCTTTAGTATCAGAACAAAGTGGAGAACAAGGTGTGCAGCTTGGATTACCCAGGCTTCTTGTCGCCTGCACAAAAGGCCATCATGGATAGGGAAACTCGCCGGAGCCACAGGACGCCGGCCTGGTCTTCAAGGGGGCGGGGATAAGCGTCTATCTGTCGCGTACCGAAGTCCGCAGCCTGCTGATGTCCTTTCCTCTTTTCAGATTCCGATTTCAAACTGTGCACAGCATGGATAATGTAACTTAGCTGAGTATATTTGTTATCAAGTGTCTAAGTAAGCGGACGCGGCAGGTGTAGCCTCAGTCTCTGGCTTTGATGTATTCCTGCTGAAGTATGGTCGTGATAATAAACAGCACGTATACTAAAATTATTCAGTGTTAATGCTCATTAATGCTCATTCGTACCTGCTTTATTAGATAGTGAAATTCTCTCTGTGTATGTTGGGAGAGGCATCACTGTTTGGGTTACCGACCGCATTACAGGTGACCAGATCGACAAGTGTCCCGCTCGCGCCACGCCGTCACAATCAGCTGTGAATGATGTTTAGCTTACTTCCGCTCTCTTTGAAGGCGACAGTTTAATCAATCTGAAATTAAACAAGTAATTTAATATGCCTCGACACTAAGATGCTTAAAAAGATGCAAAAATGGCCATATCGCACAATATATTTTCGGCTAATTCAAACAACACAGTCATGGTGGTCATAAGCAGCAATATCCTTTTTAAGCAAGAAAGTCAGGTGCTGGAATGGCACATTGGAATGATAAGATAATAGGACTGGAGGGCACTACGCCCACTTGACCACCCTCTTCGAATTTGCGGGCTTTCACTTCCCGTTAGAACTAGAACTAAAATGTACCGCGCGGCGTCATTATTCCAAAATCACCCTACTACACAGCAGCTATTCAGGTACAGGACGCTCCCACCCTGCTACACACCAGCGTCTACCAACAGCTTCCATAGCACCACAACTAACCATGCAACTAGTGGTCTGGTCCAGACCCTTTCTGAAAAGGAGAGGCCTCTCTCGTTTTCAAGAGAGGTCCTGGACGAGCCGTTACTTCTTTAAGCGAAATTGTGCTAGTTATCATTTAATAACGTCATCGTCAGCGGAGACAATCAGTTTTCATGCGATGTCCAAGCTACCCTCTAATCTCTTTACTCCAGTACTTGTATCGTTTCGAAGTATCGATGGGGTACAGTGGTTTCCATCGGGGACCGTTATCTGAAGTGATCACGCTCACTGGAAGAGGGTCGCCAGGGCATCTTGAATCCAGAAGTTGAAGTAGTTGACATCGACGTAGACTCCAGGCACGTCCACAGTGGCGCAGCCGATGCCCCAGCTGACGATGCCCGACAGCACGTAGCTGTCGAAGCCAGCAGTGCGTTAGAATACCTGCTGCATGCTGCACTTTTGTTGTGAAATATTGGGCCCGTGGTGGCGCGGCACTAGCGTGCTACCTTCCACGCCGCTGACTTGGGGTCGAATGCCCGGCAGGCATGCTGGATAAGGACTTCCTGACCCCCCCTCTAATGTACCCTTCCAACAGGGTGAGAGCTGATGACGCCGCGTGACCGCGGCAGTTAATGCACCATGAAGGCCCAACGCACTTCTCATAGATTTGAACATTTAAGTTGATTCATTTGTGCAGTGCACGGGTCGCTGCCTTGTAAAATGTTTCCATAATTACCATTACAATTATTATTTTCCATTATTATTCCAGTGTTACCTTCAGTTTCAAATGAGAACGTATATATATATATATATATATATATATATATATATATATATATATATATATATATATATGCTTAGATTAAGTAAATGCATGTATATTAAATGACGACTAGAGACAGCTTGAACTCAGCAAAACACATGAAAAATTATTTTGCTCACATGCGATGGTGGTAAAAGATACCGTGCAGGATGTATCTGCTCCTGATTCCAAGAGTTCCCCAGAAAATGGTCAAATCTCGAATATCTTCCAGTAGTAAAGCAGTTACGGAATATGTTTTGTAATGACAGTCTTTGTTCAGATAACCTCCCGAAAATATGCATTACTATTGTAAATTGGATGATACTACTGCTAGAAGAAGAAGTGTGGATATGGTGATATTACTTCTAGAAACAGAAGCGTGAATATGATGATATTGCTACTAGTAACACAAGTGTAAATAGGGTGATATTACTTCTACAAACACCGGCGTAAATAGGGTAATATTAAAACTAGAAACACAGGCGTGAATGGGTGATATTGCTACTAGAAACAGAAGCGTGAATATGGTGATATTGCTACTAGAAACACAGGGGTAGATAGGGTGATATTACTTCTAGAAACACAGGTGTGAATAGGCTGATATTGCTACTAGAAACAAAAGCGTGAATAGGGTGATATTACTACCGTAAAAACAAGTGTAAATAGGTTGATATTACTACTAGAAACACAGGCGTGAATAGGGTGATATTACTCCTAGAAATAAAAGCGTGAATAAGGTGATATTACTACTAGAAACGCAGGCGTGAATAGGGTGATATTAAAATAGACCTGCAGCATTTTCATTTACATTCTCTTGGTCGAAGCCGCCAGTCTACATACTGCCCAGCATGAAGCGACCCGTCAGCACAACGGCGAAGGCGCCCAGTCAAAATTCAACCTGCTCCTGACAAGAAATGGTCCCCTCTATAATACAAAACTCATCGGAATTGGATTTGTTGCTGCCTTCTGCACCGGTTGGTTACAAAAGGTGCCGATTTATTTCCAATTTGGCTGAGTTCGGATTTTTTTCATGAAAAGTAGGACAAGGAGGAGCACCTTCTCCCCCTCCATCCAACTGCTTCCCCGCGCACACTGCGCAGTCGGCTAATCGGCACAAACCAGGCCCATACTTTGGTCCTATTTTCGAGTGCGGGTTCGAATCCTAGAAACAGCCAAACTTTTCGTAGAAATCGTGAAGGCGCAAAACTCAATGATAACACTGGTCAACAAAATTTAACTTTTGCCATGGATCCAATACAAAATAGTCCGTTGCTAGGGCAATTTGTGGCGCTAAACACGAATCTGGCAGCAGAAATGCCGTATCAGATCAGAATTTTGAGATCCAGTATGTCTGTGCGTCGTCTTTGTGCAGGACTACTTGGCATCAGTGACATTGACAGTGCAAAACTCAAGAGGTCTAGGAAAATGAATGTTTGGGTGTTTGTGGAGGCTAGGGTATTCTACCCTAAACCCGATTTTCATAGACCTAGGTCAATATATTTAGGGTAAAACGAGACCATATAGGTCAAATTCTGTCTGCGCAGGGTAGTCATTGGGACATGCCGTGATTATGCGATGAGAAGGCGGATATGGAGAGAAAGTGATCTGAAGTAACGGAGGAAGGTCTGAGTCAATGTTCTCTGAAAATTTTAGGCCAAAGTTATTTAAGGCCATTGACCTTTGACGTCAAAATATTACATTTTGCCTAGAACGTATACCGCAGCTAGAACTACGGCAACCGTCGGGCGGGAAATCAGGTTTGACCTTGACCTATGACTTGAACCTGCGACCTTGAGCTCAAGATTGAGTAACCTAGCCTATGACGTCATAACATAATATACATCATATTAGGCGACGTCATCCGACCGAAGGAGCTAGGGTCAATGACCTTGAAAGGGTGGTATGACCTTGACCTGTGACTTTTTACTTGGACTTGACCTTCAAGGGAGGTGACTGACATAAAATCCTCATCATATAATGTTGCGACGTCACCTCTCGGTCTACAATACCGGCGAGCTTGTGCGACCGAGTGCAAACCTTGTACAATGTTCATGCACTTGAATGCGAGGTAGTCTTCCGCTGCAATAGATTCACATGTATAGTGATAAGCTGCATTGTCTGGGTGCAGATAATCCGGGTTCTCGACATCATTGATGTATGTATATTTTCCCCAAAAGGCTAGGTTTATGACAGTGTGTGGAAAGTGTAGGGACTATACACCAGATATGCTCTGGGGAAGAAACCAGACCAATGGCAAAAAACGGTTACTAAATTTGAAATCAGTGGTATCGAAATAGGTAGAAACAGGTGCTCACGTGCCGGATCCATTTTGGCTGTCGACCAGTGTAATCAATAATAAATCAGCAACTGGTACGTTCAGGGGTGTAATTTAAAGTTTACTCACGATTGAAATATATCATTTTTCATTTAAATATTACCTTCAGAATGGCAGAGCCGACGGAAATTGAAACGAAAGCAAGGGACTTAATCACTATGAAAAGAGAGCGAGGATACCAATAGTGCTTCAAATAAAACATGTATTTTTCTGTAAATATCAATAAATAAGGGAACTTCACTGTACCCGTGCATGCCCATATGTTTGCCCCAACGCCCTTTATTTTTTGCCCTAACACACAGGCGCGGCAGGAATCAGTGGCAGTAATGAGACTAAGGGCGGCAGTTACGGACTGGAAATGGCACAAATTTGGGTGAAAGTGATAAGCTGGGGCGAGAGTGAGTGGCCGGAGCCGCAAGAAACAGAGCAAGGACATAAGTCGAGGGCGGCAGTGATGAGCCCCGGGCAATAGCTATGAAATAGGAGCGGGGCGAATCAGGGAGAAAGTGATAAGGCGTGGGCGGCAGTTGTCGACAAGGGGTGGCACGAATCAGGGTGGAAATGATAAGTTGGGGAGCGGCATTTATTACCCAGGGGAGGCTCGAATCTAGGAAAATGTGATCAGCCGAGGACGGGAATGGTGAGCCGTGGGTAGCACTTATGAACTACGGTTAGTGCGAATCAGGGCGGAAGTGATGAGTCGGGGCTGGCACGAATCAGGGTGGCAGTAATAGACAGTAGACGGCAGTGGTGAGCCAGGGCGGCATAAATCAGGGTGGCAGTGATGAACCAGGGGTGGCATGAATCAGGGCAGCAATGCTGAGCTGGGGGGAAGGGAGGCAACACATATTGGGATGTAAGCATTATTGTTGGGGCTTGTCGATGCATTAACTACCAGGGCCATATGGCGTCGCCAAGTCTTTCCCTGTTGAAAAGGTTTCTCCAGTGGCGGCGCTTCCATAGAAGCACATTAGGCACTGCCTGGCCACTTTAAGATGTCGAAGTAGGTATGTATTTAATGTGGAATAGATAAAATTTGACTCGATATTCAAGTAACAGAGAATATTATTTTTTCGGAGCACTGGGTCAAAGAGCCGATGATCTGCATCTCTGACAATCCACGCTCGCAGCTCTTACCGTCAACAAACGTGAGGTGAAGCGCTTCGCGATTCGGCTCTTTGAGGTCAACAAACGCGAATCTGCCTAACCCCGTGGAAAATCTGACGTGTGCTTTTTGATTAACATCTCTCATACCTCATTCATTCGGACGCGAGTGCTGACTCGTTAACTCTCGCCCCACCGGGGGGGCGACATCGATGGCCCCTAAGGTTTTTTTTTCTGAAGCGCAGAAAAACGACGAGTCGCAGCAACGCGTTTGATGAGTCTATCTGTCACTTCATCATTCCTGAAATTGTTTACCCCGGGCCACACTAGGTCAGGTCAATTTGCAAGGTCAATCAAGGTCACCTCACTTCAACTTTTGAGCCCTACCATGGCTACCTTGCGAAGCCGATCGATTTGAAACTTTCTGCACTTGGTAAACCCTCCAGGGTCTAAAAATACATATCCGGGATTTTTGTTATTTAGTGACCGCTCTCATAGAAAAAGCATGAGGAAAAGCTGTCTTATGATCTAAAAGTAACAAAATGATTGCAAATGCTCAGATTTCCCAGAAAAATCTTGGCCACCCTTCCACGGATTCCACGGTAAATACTTCCCTTTTGACCTATTAGAGGTCATGACAGGACACCATGGCCAAAAACAGCATTTTGACGATAACTTTCAACCTAATTAGGCTAGAGCGCTGAATTAAATGTCGCCGTGTGTGTTTTGTTACTGGCTTTTATACGATATACAGCAATATCACTTTCTAAACTTTCGTGACCTCAGGTCACGTTAGGTCAAGAGGTGCCCTCTGGAGGTTAAAGCAATGGCGGAAGTCATCATGTTCCACATAGCGGAGAAAGCCCTGACAATTTTCTATCATATTATAGCTAACCAGATCTCAATAGCTCTAATGGCACGAGAGCTATTACCAGGTTTCTTAAGTATTGCATATCTTAGTGGAAATAGCCTATCATGAACTAACTTGACCTCTGCAGGTCACACCATTGACCTGAGCGCTTAAACATGGAAGTAGAATAATTCTGAATTCACGCAAGCTTTCCAAAACACTTTGCAGATTTGCGCGAACACCCCATATTATCGGAGTTAGAGGCATCGATGGCCCCGGTGGGGCGCAGGTTTAGTCAGTAAATTAGGCATGCCTAGACAGCTCTTAAATATGCTATTTGTAGCACGTGCGAAGCCGCGTCTTATGACCTTGACAACAGCCGATTTGTTTAATGATATTCTTGCATTCGCGGATTTCTAGCCTTCCCGGGTGCGGGACAATTGTTTGGCGAATATTAGCAAGATATTTCATTCAAATTTGAAACCCTTTTTGAACTTTGAAACCCTTTGAAGAGCATGGGTCATGGCACAAAATCTGTCGGATGAAATTTAAAAAAATCCGCTCTCGAATCAATCGTAACCCAAAACATTGTACGCCATAAAAAATGAAGTCCCGAAGCCGTCCTTGAAATGGGAAGCTTTCGTGAGTACCTTGTTTCCCGGCTCACTTACCTGCCTATCCTTCTTGAACCTTGCCTTGCACCTACATACACTGCCGCATAACCTACCTACCACCTACCTACCTACCTACCTACCTACCTACCTACCTGCCTCCCTCCCCCCCCCCCCCCTCCCCCCCCCCCCCCCCCCCCCCCCCCCCCCCCCCCCCCTCCCCTCCTCCTCCTCCTCCTCCTACCTCACCGCGTAACCTACATACACTGCCGCATAAGCGTTTCCACAATCCACCGATATTTTTTTTTTTTGCTCATTGACTTGAGATTGTCCCCCTCTCCAGCCGACCTGCTGGATCCGCCCCTGTCCACTATCAGGTAAAAAGCCTGGGAGACGTCCTTACCTCTAAGCCAATCGTGCCTAGGCTGCTATAATGTTCAAGCGCCGCCACTGGGTTTCTCGGGAGCCAGCCTGCTCCTTGTTCAGGGAAGCCTCTGGACCTTCAACCCGGGTCGGCTGCGTGGAAGCCAGCTGCACTGACCGCTCCACTACCGCGCCCCAATATATTGGGGTGCTCAAAAAATGATTAGGAGTGCTCAAATTATGATAAGGTGTGCTCGTGCACCCCAAAAGGATAGAAAATTACACCTCTGGAAAACACTAAAACGGTAACAGCACGGCAGCAGCAGTCTACCTTTTATTTGGTTTGGGGAATTCATCCAATAGGCAAACAGACACCGATTATACGATTGTGGGCTGCTGTTTGCCTTCTGGAAGGGTGTTAAAGATTCCTGCTGACAAAACTGGTTTGACAGCAGGACCTAAGTTTGACCGCCTTTGGGGGCCATGGCCGGATTGGTCTCCTCGGCAGTGATAAACCAGGGGCGGCAGTGATCAGCCGGGGGTGGCAGTGATCAGCCGGGGGCGGCAGTGAGGATTCGGGGTAGAAAGTCACTGACTAGGGGCGGCTTAATTATGGGTTGATAAAACGGGGACAGCATTGATTAGCCAGGGGCTGCATAAATCAGGACGGCAGTGATGAACCAGGGGCAGTAGTGGTCAGTCAGGGGGCGGCAGTGATGAACCAGGGGCAGTAGTGGTCAGTCAGGGGGCGGCAGTGATGAACCAGGGGTGGTATTGGTCAGTCAGGGGGCGGCAGTGATGAACCAGGGGGCGGTAGTGGTCAGTCTGGGGGCGGCAGTGATGAACCAGGGGCGGTAGTGGTCAGTCAGGGGACGGCAGTGATGAACCAGGGGCGGCAGCGATGAGTCGGGGGCGGCGCGCATTTGGGCAAAAATGAGCCGGGGACAGCACCGATGAGCCAGGGGCGGCTTGAATCAGGGCGGCAGTGATGAATCTGGAGCGGCAGTGTTCAGCCGGGAGGCGGCAGTGATGAGCCAGGGTTGACAGTGATCAGCCAGAGGTGGCAGTGATTAGTCAGGGAGCGGCAGTGATGAACCAGGATTGACAGTGTTCAGCCAGGGGTGGCAGTGATCAGTCAGGGGACGGTAGTGATGAACCAGGGGTCGGCAGTGATCATCGGGGGGGGTGGCAGTGATCAGTCTGGGGCGGCAGTGATGTTGCACCATAAATCAGGGAGAAAGTGATAAACCAGGCAGTATTGATGAGCTGGAGGAGGAACCAATCCGAGTGGAAGTATTGAATCCGGGACGGCAATCACCTGTCAGGGGGCACCAATCAGGGCAGCAGTGATGAGATAGAGGTGACACTCTTCAGGGCATCGGCGATGAGCCAGGGGCGGCACATGTATTCGAGATACTTAACACATGATTGGGAGTGCTCAAATTAGGATTGGATGGTGCTCGGTCGATCGAAAATTACACTTACACCCCTGGGTACGTTGGTATAATTCTAGTAGGTGTGCCTGGGAATAGAACTCTCGGGCACCAGTCTTCAACTGCCCGATGGGATTCACGATAAATCTAACATTTTGAAGCTGCTGAACTGCTTCAGCAAGGCCACTGTCGCAGAAAATTAGAGGGGTCTGCCGCATCAAACATTTTTCCACCATGTTTGTAGCCCCAGTTTTTTTCTAAAGCAGGTGATCTAGTTTCCGGTGATTTGGCTTTAGTCCCCATAGATCTTTTACTGGCAGATATACCCTATTGGTAGAAGGGGGCTGGGTGGTCTAGTGGCTTCGTTGCCCGTCTTCAGATCGGATAGCATGGATTAACTTGGGTTCAATCCTCACGGCGGAAAACCGCCTTCCATGTCCGATCTGACCCGGTTGAGAGGATCCTTGCGCACTAGGGTGCGCGTTGCAACACTTTTTTCGAGATCGAAACTTTTTGCACGTGGTTTTGGATGGTAGACACAAATAGAAGGACAATCCTGCAAAAAAATTAGCCATTTTCTCGGGTTTAAGCAACGGATTTTCACTTTTTAACTTTCCCTCCAGTGGGGCGGAAGGCTGCTGACTAACCCCCTACAGATTTTTCGTCGTCGCGGAGAAGCGGCAGCGCCAAGCGCCACTGTACTTGGCACAGCTTATCATTAATCAATTCTGCAACTTCCCCTAAAAATTTCAAGTTCGGGTCATCTCGGGTCAGGTCACCAGGCCAGGTCAAGTGACCTCACTTCAAAAATGTTTCGGATTGAATAACTCGGAGTAGGGTTGATTTATCAATGTGAAACCTTTTCATATAATGGGCTCACCGGGGGCTACAAACTATGTTTCGGTATTTTGTATATTGTTGACCTAAGGCCAGGTATGAGTCATGATATTGGAAATACATGGGGAAAGCGCAAATTTGCCGAAAACTGTTTCTTTTTCTGTATATATAGCTCATAGGGACTTTTTATTCCCGAGATCGTAGTATCACAGGCCACTCGCAAGGTTGATTTTGCAAGTTTTGACCTGTGACCTCTGAGAGGTCATTTGGGTCTACCTAAGCACGTTTTGAGACTTATGTCAATAACTGCGCAGTAAAGTGCAATAGAGCTCTCGTTTGGATACCACTATGTTTGATTTATAATTACGAGTCGAGTGAAATGCATATTGACTATGTTTAGTTAAATGATGACCTTGACTTGACCCCAGGTCATGTCATTTTTATACTTTGATCTAGTATGGTCATATTGTACATCATTCGAATGGCCGTAAAGAGAGGAATCGAATGACGTTTAAATTTTTCTCTAACTTAACTCAGCCAAACGCTAGAGTAAAGTGTTCTAAATTGTGTTATTTTGACCTTTAATGACCTCAATATTACTCTGAGCTAAAACGTTATGGGAAGAGTTTCTTAATCGGTTCAATGGTCTATCAGACCATTCTTGCGCTTTTTCACACCCCGCTCAGGAGCCGAATTGCCGCCCCAGTAGCTCAGGTGGTAGAGCGTTGGGCTCCGGCTCGCTGCTCAGAAACATGCGGTGGCAGTGCATGTCCAGGCTTGGGATCGGCTCTGAGACGCTCCAGCGCTCAATAGTTTACACGACGTACAGGTCGGCTGGCAACTAACTGGTGAGAGGGTGACCTGAGCTGGGCGTCCTTCCCCGTGCTTTGTGGGACGTTAAAATTTGGCTTCTAAATTAACCCTTCATTTTGGGCGTTGGTCGTTCGGGTGATGGGGTTGGGTTCTCCGTGACAAGTCTCTTGGTGACTTTAGTGAGACTTCTACTACAACATCCATACTGGAAATAACTTCGAAAAAAATTATTTAAAAAAATTGAGAGGGGGCGGGTGTCAGCACTAGCCCAACTTGTCAAAATTGGGTCCGATGTCGCTTTGCTTTTCAGTCTTAGTAATGGAGTGCACTCTGGCTTATTTGTACTGTAATAATTTAATATTGCAACAGATTCATAGTTTGCGTTTTGGAAGAACAGGAATACGATCTTTAACACGCGCATTGACGGGGGTCTGAGCCACCTTCGCTTTGACGGGGGGGGTGGGTACCCGCCCCCCTAAGATCTCGAGAACCACGGTAGGTAGCGAAAAACAGTAAATGGCGTTG
The DNA here is from genome assembly GCA_034440635.1 of Lepas anatifera. Taxonomy (NCBI): domain Eukaryota; kingdom Metazoa; phylum Arthropoda; class Thecostraca; family Lepadidae; genus Lepas; species Lepas anatifera. Next base: position 296,972 of record JAOTON010001535.1, read on the forward strand.
GGTTGCCCATTCATTTGTCCATCGACAACATTTAAACTATTTTTTGTCAGGTCACATTTAAGGTCACGAGAGACCAAAACATGCCGTCATAGGGATAACATGTAAATTACGTTTTTCGGCAATTAAATCTGAACAAGTAAAGATAGAGCAAAACGACTTGAACTATATGAATCCTCTCAGCAATCCGAATCTAATTATATATAATTTGACCTTGCTAGGTCAAATCAAGGATTTGACCTGACCGGAGGTCAGGTCAGGGTCAAATTATATAAAATGCATATCATTAGAACAGCAAAGCCCAGGCGAGTCTAATGCAGCTAAAATAAATGCTCTATCACCATCCGTTACTGAGTTATTCCGTAAAAAAACATTTTTCCCATGTATTTCCAATGGAGAGGTCATGCCTCCTACGTGACCTTGGGTTATCCATATCAAAAATACCGGAACATATTTTAGAGAACTCGGTGGGACAATTATTTGATTTGAGTTTCAATCGGATATGTACACCCTGCTCCGACTTATGCTATCTTAAAGTTTTTTTTGAGGTCGGGTCACTTGACCTGTACTGGTGACCTGAGCTGAGATGACCTAACCTTACAATTTTCACAGAAGTTGTAAAAATGATGAGGGAAAAGGTATGCCAAGTACGGCAGCGCTACGCGCCGCCGTTTTTCTGCTATCTCCGAAAAATCCGAAGGGGGCGGGTACCCGCCCCCGCCAATGCGCGTGTTAAGTGTTGAAAAAATTTCCCAGCTAAAAAGTGAAAGCCATATATATACATAAGTTGGTAGTTTATTGTAATGTTTTATCCAACAGCACATCACACTGTTTGCGTGGCACCGCGCTCTCCACGTGCAGTAGTCTCAGTGTCATCCGGACCGGCCCCTCAGACTCACGTCTGTCGCATTTATTTCTTCAGACTCACGTCTGCGGCATTTATTTCTGAAGAAATAAATGCCACAGACGTGAGTCTGAGGGGCCGGTCCGGAAGACACTGATATTTATTTCTGAGGAAATAAATGCCACAGACGTGAGTCTGAGGGGCCGGTCTGGATGACTGAGACTACTGCACGTGTAAAGCGCGGTGCCACGCAAACAGTGTGATGTGCTGTTCGATAAAACATTACAATAAACTACCAACTTATGCATATAGATGGCTTTCATTTTTTAGCTTGGAAATTGTTCAACACATAAAGATCTTATTCATGCTCTGCCAAAACGCAAACTACGAATCTGCTGCAGTATTAAACCCCGGTCTGCGACCTGGGCTAACGCCCCACCGGCGCAGGAGAGCCGCATGACAATGTGCTGAAAGCAAACCATATTTTGTTCTTAATGTATCTCTTCATAAGCCTGTAAGTCAGTTTTATCATTCTTTTCTTTGAAATAACCAATAAAGATTAAGTGGTCACCCCCGATTCGAACCTGGCCTACCTGATCAAGAGACAGGGCCTCTAACCACCAGACCACCGCGCCATACCACACATCCTCCCACTAGCTGAACACCTGTGACCCGTCAGGATGTCACTGGACAGTACCACGCAGCCGAATATGCCGGGACGCTGGCGCCGGGTGCTGTCTCTGTCCCGAAAAGGCACAATATAAAGGTGCTTCTAGAAGACGAACCAAACATTCTTTTGGGCTGACGTTACTTGTATCGTCGAGCTAGGATCCTAAGCTAGCTTCATGCCAAATTTCAACCACTTCCAACCATTTTAAAGACTTGAAACCATGGTGATAAGCAAAGGTGGTCCGAGAAATTTAGCACATTATAATGCATTCTCCGATTAATTACTCCAAAGTCGTTAGAGATAGGTGGGTAGTATAAGTGAGTGAAATGACCTCAAGGAACTTTTCTATCCAGCAATGTCAATTCTGAGTTTGTGAGTGACAGGAGCTCGGAACCAGGAAGTTGCAAATAAAAAGTTTTTTTTACTCAAATTTTATATATGCCTATAAAACAAAGAATTTCAATATCGCAATTTCCATCTCCAAATATTATCAGGCGGAACCAATGTTCTTTAGTTACCTGAAATGGAAACTCAAATCCGTCAATTAGATTGCAAGATATTAACGTTGGAATGAAATGAACAAAAATGCAGTCTTCCAGGAAAACGGTAAAAACTAGGTCAAAATTTTAGGTTTTGCACTCAAACCTATGCCTAAGCACAAGAAAATTGACCTAGCTACCCCTAGGTAGCTGTCTTTCAGCTAAGTTAGCTGAGCTAACTGAAGCGTACCTTCTGATATTTCGAGCGTCCAAGTCGGCCATCAACTTTAAGTAGGTTTTTTGCTCGCGTGATATACTGCGTTTTCGTGATATACTGCGTTTTCGCGCGATAAATCTTGTCGGACCAGCTCAATTTTTGTTCCCTAGCTGGCCCTTGTTACCTATTGAAAAAGACATAAATTGCAAGCTCGTAGCTTAAGGAGTTAAAATTGGAAAAATATAAAACAAAAAAGTTTGAGCCATAATTGTTCAAAAACTATTTTGGATTTCGACTCGGGGCTTTAGTTTGGGAGTCTGGCTTAAGAGGGCTATCACCCTACGCAATTGCAGAGCTCTGGCATCAATTCTCAGGCGGGACAGACAACAACCCCGGTCTGCGACCTGGGCTAACGCCCCACCGGCGCAGGAGAGCCGCATGACAATGTGCTGAAATCAAACCATCTTTGGTTTTCAATATATCTCTTCATAAGCCTGTAGGTTAGTGTTGTCATTCTTTTCTGTGAAATAAATAATAAAGAGTTTACGGTCAACCCCGGATTCCAACCAAGCACCCCTGATCACGTGTCAGGCCCTCTAGCCACTAGCCCACCGCGCCATGATCCACCAGCTCCCACTAGCCCTACACCTGTGACCCGTCAGGAGGTCACTGGGCGGTATCGCTCAACCAAAACTATGCCGTGATCGTGGCGCCGGGTGCTGTGTTTGTACAGAAAAGGCATGATATGAAGTTGTTCCTAGAAGACGAACCAAACATTATGTTGGCCTAGAATCATTTGTATCGGTGACCCAGGAGCCTAAGTTAGCTTCATGCCAAATTCCATGCACTTCCATTCATTTTAAGAACTTGAAACCATGGTGAGAAGCAAACATGATCCGAGAAATTTAGCTCCTTGAAATACCCTTTCGGGCGAATTACTCGAAAGCCGTTGGAGATAAGTGGGTAGTGTAAATGAATGGAATGACCGCAATCGATTTTCCTATTCAGCCATGTTAATTTTGAGCTTGTGAGTGACATGTGCTCGTAACCGAGAAGCTACAAATAAAAGGTTTCCTTCTAAAATTATATTTATACATATAAAACAATGAATTTCAATATCACGATACCCATCTCCATATATCATCAGGCGTAAGCAATGTTCTTTCATGATCTGAAATGAAAAGTCAAATCGGCGCATTAGACAGCGAGATATCAAGCTTTGAATGAAATGTGAAAAAATGCAGTCCCCCGGCAGAATGGCAAAAACTAGGTAATAAATTTACTTTCTCCAATGGAAACTATGCCTAAGCACAATAAAATTGACCTAGCTGCCTCCAGGTGTCTGTCTTTAAACTAAGTGAAGCGTGCCTTCTGACATTTCGAGCTTATAAGTCGGCCGTCAAATTTCAATAGCTTTTTTGCTTGTATCAGAAATACTGCCTTTTGGCATAATAAATATTGTCGGACCAGTTCGAAATTTTTTTCTTAGGTGGCACCTGTCGCTTATTCACAAGGAGGAAAATTTTAAGCTCGTCGTTTAAGAAATAAAGGGGAGAAAAATTCAAAATTGAAAACATTTGTTCCAAAATTTCTCAAAAACTATTTTGAATTTAGATACGGGGGCCTCAGTTTGAGCGTCTAGCGTAAAAGGGCTATCACCCTACACAATTGCAGATACCTTGCAGCAACTGTCAGAACCGCCAAGCGGCCAGAATAGAGCCTCTTGAGAAATCTCAATCCGCTTCGCTCCATGGATTTCATCATGCGGCTTTGACAGACAGACCACGACGAGACCGGTAAAGCGGCCAGAATAGAGCCGCTTGAGAAATATCAATGCGTTTCGCTCCATGGATTTCGTCATGCGGCTCTGATCATTACAATACAAATAATGAAACCAGAGTGCACTCCATCACTCAGGGTGAAAATCAAAGCGACATCGGAACCAATTTTGACAAGCTGGGCTGGTGCTGCCACCCACCCTACCCCTCTAGAATCTTGTTTTCAACTTTGCCCAAGTTGTTCCTAGTACGGCTGTTGGCGTCGAAGCCTCACTAAAGTCATCAATGGACTTATCACGAAGACCACAACCCCACCAACCAAACGAGCAACTCCCACAATGAAGGGTTAATTTAGAAGCCAACGTCTAACGTCCCACAAAGCACGGGACGGCTCCCCGCTCAGGTCAACCTCTCACCAGTCAGTTGCCAGACGACCTACGTCGGATAAACTATTGAGCGCCGGAGCGTCTCAGGGGAACCGATCCCAAGCCTGGACATGCACTGTCACAGCATGTTTCTGGGCAGCGAGCCGGAGCCCAACGCTCTACCAACTGAGCTACCGGGCCGGCAATTCGGCTCCTGAGCGGGGTAGCGACAAAGCGCAAGAATGGTTTGATAGACCATTGAACCGATTAAAGGGAAGGTGGCACCTTCATAACATGATCTTAACACGCGCATTGACGGGGGTCTGAGCCACCTTCGCATTGACGGGGGGGACGGGTACCCGCCCTCCTAAGATCTCGAGAACCACGGTAGGTAGCGAAAAACGGTAAACGGCGTTGGGCTGCCCATCCACTTCTCCATAGAAAACATTTGGACCATTTTTTGTCAGGTCACATTTAAGGTCACGAGAGGTCAAAACATGCCCGTCATAGGGATAGCATGTAAATTCAGTTTTTCGGCCATTACATCTGAACAAGTAAAGATAGAGCAAAACGACTTGAACTACATGAATCCTCTTAGCAAGCCGAATCGAATGATATATAATTTGACCTTGCTAGGTTAAATCAATCATTAGAACCGCAAAGCCCAGGTGAGTCTAATGCAGCTAAAATAAATGCTCTATCACCATCCGTTACTGAGTTATTCCGTAAAAACCATTTTTCCTATGTATTTCCAATGGAGAGGTCATGCCTCGTACCTGACCTTAGGTCATCGATATCAAAAATACCGGAACAAATTTTAGAGAACTCGGTGGGGCCATTATGTGATATGAGTTCCAATCGGATAAGTTCACCCTACTCCGACTTATGCTATCTTAAACTTTTTTTAGGTCGGGTCACTTGACCTGTACTGGTGACCTGACCTGAGATGACCTAACCTTAAAATTTTCACAGAAGTTGTAAAAATGACGAGGGAAAAGGTATACCAAGTACGGAGGCGCTACGCGCCGCCGTTTTTCTACTGTCTCCGAAAAACCCGAGGGGGCGGGTACCCGCCCCCGTCAATGCGCGTGTTAACTGAGATAGCCAACTTGTAAAGCAAGTCGGAAAACCCGGCAATCCATATATCATTTGTCTTGGAACTCGAGATTTCCGTAGAAAAAGCTAAAACCTACCTGCAAAGTACCCCTCTTGTACCCCTAGCAGCAGGCCAAAGTTGTCATGGCTGTTGGTGTGACGACATATGCTGACGTCACGATGAGCATCAGTCAATTGAAACCTTGAAGCGTTTCAAGTATGGTAGTGGTTGCCAGATCATGACATCATCCACAGGCTGATATTTACTTCTTTTCCTAGAGGAGTATTTTAAAAATCAAAATATTGAGCTTATTTTACATTTTTCAGAGAAATAATAAGTGGTTTTATTATTTTCGGCTAAAAGTACGCCTAATTACACTAAATTCGAGGATTCAACCAAGGTGCCACATTCCCTTTAAGAAAATCTTTCCATAAGGTTTTAGCTCAGAGTAATATTGAGGCCATTAAAGGTCAAAATAGTACAATTTAGAACACTTCGCTCTAGCGTTTGGCTGAGTTAAGTAATAGCCAAAATTTAAACTCCATTCGATTCCTCTCTTTATGGTGATTCGAATGATGTACAACATGACCATACTAGATCAAAGTATAAAAATGAAATGACCTAGGGTCAGGTCAATATCATCATCTAACTAAACATAGTAAATATGCATGTCACTCGACTCGTAATGATAAATCAAACATAGTGTTATCCAAATGAGAGCTATATTGCATTTACTGCGCATTTATTGACATAAGTCTCAAAACGTGCTTAGGTAGACCCAAATGACCTCTCAAAAATCACAGGTCAAAACTTGCAAAACCAACCTTGCGAGTGGCCTGTGATACTACGATCTCGGGAATAAGAAGTCCCTATAAGCTTTATATATAGAAAAAGAAACGTTTTTCGGCAAATTTGCGCTTTCCCCATGCATTTCCAATGGAGAGGTCACGACTCATACCTGACCTTAGGTTAACAGTATACAAAATACCGAAACATAGTTTGAAGCCCCAGTGAGCCCATTATATGAAAAGGTTTCACATTGATAAATCAAACTTTCTCCGAGTTATTAAATCCCAAACATTTTGTGAAGTGAGGTCACTTGACCTAGCCTGGTGACCTGTCCCGAGATAACCCGAACTTAAAAGTTTTAGGGAAAGTTGCAGAATTGATTGATGATAAGCTGAGCAAAGCACAGTGGCGCTTGGTGCCGCCGCTTCTCCGCGACGACGAAAAATCTGTAGGGGGCTGGTCAGCACCCTTCCAACCCACTGGGGAAAACAACCGCCGTGGCGCAGTTGGTTAAGGCGCCTCGGTCCAGTGTGGGAGGTCCTGGATCAAAGCTGACCTCTGGCAGACTTTTCCTCGACCGCCTCCTACCCAGGAGATGGCAGTACACTGGGTAGTGCCCGCCTTGACTAGGGACTTCCGCTGACCAACCAGCGCCCTTGTTTTGGGAGCACGGGCTTGATCTGCCTTTAAATAGATCCACCGGTCCGGTGGCACCGCCCGAGGGCACGGCCTCGCCGCGTGTCACCGGAGCAGTCCTCTGTTCCGCCGGGTCCGAGAAATCGGGATAGCTCCACTGCCTGGTACAGTGGGGCGTGTGACAGGAAGCGTGCGGACATGACTGTCCCGCAAGGGTGCCGATAGCGTAAGCCCCGCTGCCGTGTACATAGTGTGTGTCTGCTTGTGTGTAGTGCAAATGTGAAAATGTTCCAGGTTGGGAACGCAAAAACCACTGGGGGAAAGTTAAAAAGCGAAAATCCGTTGCTTAATCTCGAGAAAATGAAGAATTTTTTGCAGGACTGTCCTTATATTTGTGTCTACCGTCCAAAACCACGTGAAAAAGTTTCGATTTAAAAAAAGTGTTGTAACGTGCACCCTTTTACGCACCCAGGCGTATGCTCCCTGTAACTGGGCAAGAATGGCTGTTGGTCAGTCTCACCGCTGGGGGTCGTTGGGGTCGGGGCAGGCCAGCGGAGAGCCTCCGTCGCCGGTGCAGGTGTCGGCGCCGTTGCCTCCGGCGCAGATGAAGCTGTCGTCCAGTCGGAACCGCGACGACAGCCGGGTGGTCCTCAGCGCCACCTGCGGGGCAAACCACATCCTCAGCGGCATCACCACACCCTCAGCGTCGCCTGCGGGGCAAACCACACCCTCAGCGGCATCACCACACCCTCAGCGCCACCTGCGGGGCAAACCACACCCTCAGCGGCATCACCACACCCTCAGCGCCACCTGCAGGGCAAACCACACCCTCAGCGCCACCTGCGGGGCAAACCACATCCTCAGCGGCATCTGCGGGGCAAACCACATCCTCAGCGGCATCACCACACCCTCAGCGCCGCCTGCGGGGCAAACCACACCCTCAGCGGCATCACCACATCCTCAGCGCCACCTGCGGGGCAAACCACACCCTCAGCGGCATCACCACATCCTCAGCGCCACCTGCGGGGCAAACCACACCCTCAGCGCCACCTGCAGGGCAACCACATCCTCAGCGCCACCTGCGGGGCAAACCACACCCTCAGCGGCATCACCACACCCTCAGCGGCATCACCACACCCTCAGCGCCGCCTGCGGGGCAAACCACACCCTCAGCGGCATAACCACACCCTCAGCGCCACCTGCGGGGCAAACCACACCCTCAGCGGCATCACCACATCCTCAGCGCCACCTGCGGGGCAAACCACACCCTCAGCGGCATCACCACACCCTCAGCGGCACACCACACCCTCAGCGCCGCCTGCGGGGCAAACCACACCCTCAGCGCCTGGGGCAAACCACCTCAGCGGCATACCACACCCTCAGCGCCACCTGCGGGGCAAACCACACCCTCAGCCCGGCATAACCACACCCTCAGCGCCACCTGCGGGGCAAACCACACCCTCAGCGGCATCACCACACCCTCAGCGCCGCCTGCGGGGCAAACCACACCCTCAGCACCGCCTGCGGGGCAAACCACACCCTCAGCGGCATCACCACACCCTCAGCGCCGCCTGCGGGGCAAACCACACCCTCAGCACCGCCTGCGGGGCAAACCACATCCTCAGCGTCGCCTGCGAGGCAACCACACCCTCAGCGTCGCCTGCGAGGCAAACCACACCCTCAGCGCCGCCTGCGGGGCAAACCACATCCTCAGCGCCGCCTGCGGGGCAAACCACATCCTCAGCGGCATCACCACACCCTCAGCGCCACCTGCGGGGCAAACCACACCCTCAGCGTCGCCTGCGAGGCAACCACACCCTCAGCGCCGCCTGTGGGGCAAACCACACCCTCAGCACCGCCTGTGGGGCAAACCACACCCTCAGCGTCGCCTGCGGGGCAAACCACACCCTCAGCACCGCCTGCGGGGCAAACCACACCCTCAGCACCGCGTTCGGGGTAAACCACACCCTCAGCGCCGCCTGCGGGCAAACCACACCCCAGCGCCGCCTGCGAGGCAACCACACCCTCAGCGTCGCCTGTGAGGCAAACCACACCCTCAGCGCCGCCTGCGGGGCAAACCACACTCTCAGCGGCGTCGCCACAACCCCAGAGGCGTTACCACACCCTCAGCGCCGCCTGCGGGGCAAACCACACCCTCAGGCTTCTTTCGCTTTTCTAGCACGATTGGGTCTCAAACAAGTTGGTAGGCTCACAAATGACTTGTCATGGCGATATCTTACCGGCACTCTAGTTTAAAGCGACCTTCTTTAGATTAATTGACGCAAAATTCGCGCTGAACGTTATTTTTCGCTTTCCGACATTTTGGGGGCCCTTTAGGCGGAATTTAAGGGACCCTTTTTGGTTGCCGCCCCTTCCCCCTTAGCGAAATCCTGGCTACGCCCCTGGTTTTATACCTCATCACTCAACAGAATCTACGCTCTTAACAGTCACTGGCAGTGTTTTCTCAGCAATGGACCGCCGCTACATTACTCTGCTATGCCTTCTAGATTGCTCTAAAGGGCTTGATCTAGTACCCCATGAAAAACTTGATCCAGAATCTGCGAATGTACGGGGTTTTCACACTATTGTTCGAAAGTTATTTGATAAATCACTACCAACAAGTTCTCATCGAAAATCCTGCAGGGACATCACCATCGGCTCATCGGTATGTCGACTGCGTCCTGTCTCCGCTACTCCTCAATCCTATGGGAACATTCCAGGGTTCTGCCCTAGGCCAGACCCCTGTTATTTTCCATATACGTCAACGACATCTCTCTGTTGGTAAATAATGCCAAAATAGTCCAATACGCAGATGATACCCATATTTTCGTTTCAGGACCACCCAGTAATCTAGGAAATCTTGTTTGCTCTCTAAAGAACGATCTGTCACTATTATCCAAATGGTTTAGCAAAACGACATGAAAATTAATGGCTCTAAAACACAGTTCGTAATTTTAGGTTCTCAGAAAAATATTCGTAACATTCGTCAACCAAAAATCAACTTTATGGACTCAGTCATAGAGGTGTCTAAGACTGTCAGGAACCGTGGTGTGGTCTTCGACCAATGCATGTCCTTTACTTGTCATGTGGATGATGTTATTAGACGCTGCACCAGAAGGCTATGCGGGCTCGGGCATATACGTCACTGCATTCTTGAATGGACCATCGTTACATTGGTGGAGGGCCTAGTGCTGTCTGTGGTACGTTACTGCCTAACATGCGCCCCGCTGGGGGCGAAATTCGCCCCCCTCCCTCCTGGTTTTCCCCATATAACGCAAAACAGAAAAAAACACAGAGCAACGAAACTTATTACCTTATTATACTTATACATACTTATTATACTTATACTTATTATACTTATTACACTTATTACACTTATTGTTATTATTACTATTATTATTATTATTATACTTATTATACTTCTCATACTTATTATACTTATATATTACCTTATGAATACCTTATTCCTAATACATTTTGCACATCTGACCAAATTTTTATGTCAGGTCATGTCAGGTCAAGGAGCTATTCAATGTCAAGTGACCCGACCTCAAAACCTAAAATCACGAGTTTGTAGCGGCGCCTAGGGAACATCAGCGAACCAGTCAGTTTGAAACTTTCACAATATGATGAATTCATAAGGGTCTACAAATCTGTCATGTCGGAATTTCGATATTGTTGACCTAAGGTGGGGTCTATTTTTGGTCACCCCATTATAAGTCTATGGTGAAAAACAAAATGGGCTCGTTTTCAGTAAACAGTGGATAGATAAAGCTGAAAAACCTCAAAACGTCTATTCTTACCAAGATCTTGGCCGTCAAGTTGTATTTTTGACCATCTGACCTCTCAAGGGTCATGTCAGGTCACAGGAGCATAGAGTAATTGCTTTGCCAATAACTTCTTACTGAATTGAGATAAAGCTCCCATTTTGATTGCATTGTGCTTATATTGTCACGGGGAGTCGATTTATATGCAACATGACCTATACCAGGTCACTCAATGACCCTGACCTAGGTCGAGGTCAGGTCATTTTCACCATTTGACTATGAATGTCATATTATAAATCATTCGATTTGCCGCGATGAGAGGAATCCAATGATGCATAAAGATTTGCTCTAGCTCCCCTGAGTACAGATCTAGAGAGAGAAACGTTAACTGCCCTGTCGTAAGCCTATGGAACCTTGTTTACCTGTGCCGAGCTCAATATTGTCATGACATAAAAAAGTTTCGTATAAAATCTATTTGTCTTGTCAAGAGCTTTCGAATGCCATCCGTAATTTTTTTTAGCTTTCCTGGAAAATGAGATACGGAGGAGGCGAAATACACCCCCCAGCGGGGTGCGTCATGCCAGGGACCCCAACGAGACGCGTGTTAAGTGTATATGGTGCCTGTACCATGGCTCAGTTTAGGCGGTTATAGAAACTGACAAATGTTAGCGCACGAGTGATCTCAGGACGGCGTAAATTTGACCACATCAGCGATGTAATACGCAGACCCGGCTGGCTTCGCGCACAATACCTTTCTGAATACCGCTGCCTGACCGTGGCCACTTGGAAAAACAATTGTTAACTGGACATCCCGCGATAATGGCTAACAATTTGGCGTCTAGAAATTCTGTTTACAGCAGAAATACACGGCAGAAAACAGCGGCTGCAGACGCCGGTCATTCGGACGGAGTCGGGCAGGCGGAGGTTCCTGTACAACGCTGTGAGATCTTAACACGCGCATTGACGGGGGCGGTACCCGCCCCCTCGGGTTTTTCGGAGATAGAAAAACGGCGGCGTGTAGCGCCGCCGTACTTGGTATACCATTTCATCATTTTTACAACTTCTGTGAAAATTTTAAGGTTAGGTCATCTCAGGTCAGGTCACCAGTACAGGTCAAGTGACCCGACCTCAAAAAAGTTTAAGATAGCATAAGTCGGAGCAGGGTGAACTTATCCGATTGAAACTCATATCACATAATGGCGCCACCGAGTTCTCTAACATATGTTCCGGTATTTTTGATATCGATGACCTAAGGTCAGGTACGAGGCATGACCTCTCCATTGGAAATACATGGGAAAAATGGTTTTTACGGAATAACTTAGTAACAGATGGTGATAGAGCATTTATTTTAGCTGCATTAGATTTGCCTGGGCTTTGCGGTTCTAATGATATGCATTTTATATAATTTGACCCTGACCTGACCTCAGGTCAGGTCAAATCCTCGATTTGACCTAGCAAGGTCAAATTATATATCATTCGATTCGGCTTGCTAAGAGGATTCATATAGTTCAAGTCGTTTTGCTCTATCTTTACTTGTTCAGATGTAATGCCCGAAAAACTGAATTTTAGATGTTATCCCTATGACGGGCATGTTTTGACCTCGTGACCTTAAATGTGACCTGACAAAAAATGGTTCAAATGTTTTCGATGGAGAAGTGGATGGGCAGCCCAACGCCGTTTACCGTTTATCGCTACCTACCGTGGTTCTCGAGATCTTAGGGGCGGGTACCCCCCCCCGTCAATGCGAAGGTGGCTTAGACCCCGTCAATGCGCGTGTTAAAATGTCCTCCCTTCCAATGTCCGCGATGCCACAAACATCACTGTGTTTAAGACACGATTAAAAATGTATCTACTGGAGCAGCAGCTGAATGATGAATAATCAACAGTCTGGACAAGTGTGTGCATGCAAGGGTGAGCGTCTAGTTGTGTCTGGCTTGTTTCCACCATTTTGTTTTGATTTGACTCTACCCGGGGCGAAGTATAGCCATTGTTTGATGAAATTGCCTTTGAATGTGAAATAAATAAAGAAAGAGATGTAGCTACTACCAGGCTACTGACGTAGAAGCTACCGATTACGGATTTAGATACTACCAATTGCTGATATCCATATCCATATCCATATACATATCCATATGATCATATGATGTAGTTGCTACCGATCGCTGCTATAGATTCTACAGACCACTGATGAATATATTTACTTATTTATTTATTTCGACAGCCTACAGGATATTGCCAGGTTTCTCTACTCAGCTAGGGCTACTCCGAAACCATTGTCACAACAACCACAGTCACATGACGAGTATAACATCAGGCACATCACGAGTCACCACAAAACAGCTATTCTACACATGATTTCAACAATGGACTAACGTGAATTTCTTATAGCTTGCCTAATGCGATATTTGAAAACATCGGTACTGACAATATTAACACGCGCATTGACGGGGGCCTGAGTCACCTTCGCTTTGACGGGGGGTACCTGCCCCCTCCCTAAGATCTCGAGAACCACGGTAGGCAGCAAAAAACGGTAAACGGCGTTGGGCAGCCCATCCACCTGTCCATCGAAAATATTTGAACCATTTTTTTCAGGTGACATTTAAGGTCACGAGAGGTCAAAACATACCGTCATAGGGATAACATGTAAATGAAGGTTTTCGGCCATTACATCTGAACAAGTACAGATAGGGAAAAATGACTTGAACTGTATGAATCCTCGCAGCAAGCTGAATTGAATGATTTAAAATTGGACCTTGGTCAAATCAAGGATTTGACCTGACCTGAGGTCAGGTCAAGGTAAAATCATATATAATGCATATCATCAGAACTGCAAAGACAAGGCAAATATAATGCAGCTAAAATTAAAGCTCTATCACCATCCGTTACTGAGTTATTCAGTCAAAATCATTTTTCCATGTATTTCCAATGGAGAGGTCATGACTCGTACTTGACCTTAGGTCATCGATATCAAAAATACCGTAACATATTTTAGATAACTCGGTGGGCCCATTATGTGATATGAGTTTCAATCGGATAAGTTCACCCTGTTCCAACTTATGCCATCTTAAACTTTTTGAGGTCAGGTCACTTGACCTGTACTGGTGACCTGACCTGAAATGTAGGTGTTCCCTATCCTGATCCTCACACTCAACCATCCTTATCCTACACCATCTCCTTCCATAGCATACTGGTTGTCATCCTCATAGCGACGACATTGGAAGAGCCACTGCGATTAAGTGGAAATGCTCGATAAATACAAATACAAATAAAAACCTTTAAATTTTCACAGACATTGTAAAAATGATGAGAGAAAAGGTATGCCAAGTATGGTGGCGCCAGGCGCAGGCGTTTTATGCCGTATTCGAAAAACCCGAAGGGGGCGGGTACCCATCCCCTCGGTTTTTTTAAAGACAGTATAAAAACGGCGGCGCGTAGCGCCCCGTACTTGGCATACATTTTCTTTGATAATTTTTACAACTTCTATCAAAATTTTAATGTTAGGTCATCTCAGGTCAGGTCACCAGTGCAGGTCAAGTGACCTGACCGAAAAAAAAAGAGTTTAAGATGGCATAAGTCAGAACAGGATGAGCTTATCCGATTGAAACTCATAGCACATAATGGCCCCCCTCAAGTTCTCTAAAACATGTTCCCGTATTTTGTATATCAATGACCTAAGGTCAGGTACGAGCCATGACCTCTCAATTGGAATTACACAAGAAAATGGTTTTAACTGAATAACTTAGTAACTGGTGATGATAGAGGGTTTATTTTGACTGTATTAGATTCGCCTTGTCTTAGCAGTTCGAATGATATGCATTTTACCTAGTTTGACTTTTCCCTGACCTCATGTCAGGTCAAATGTTTGATTCGACCTAGCAAGGTCATATTATATATCATTCAGTTTGGCTTGCTGCGAGGATTCCAATGGTTTAAACTGTTATGCGCAATCTTTACTTGTTCATATGAAATGACCGAAAATCTTCATTTCCATGTTATCTCTATGATGGCATGGTTTGACCTCTAGTGACCTTAGATGTGACCTGACAAAAAATGGTGGAAATATTTACGATAGAGAAGTGGATGGGCTACCCAACGCCGTTTGCCGCTTTTCGCTATATAGCGTGGTTCTCGAGATCTTACTGGGGCGGGTACCCGCCCCCTTCCCCCGTCAAAGCGAAGGTGGCTCAGACCCCCGTCAATGTGCGTGTTAAGATCATTTGGCATAACGTGCGGGCTGTATTTTTCAGATGCTCGATATATGAACTGACGTTTTTCATGGTTGTTATTTGGGTGGTACCGTTGCTATGACTACCGCCCATGGATGTAGATGCTACCGATGTGGGTTAGTTTCAATTTCAAAGTATGGGAAAATTAGGTTCTTGGGAATCATTCAGGTAACTCCTTTTAAGCCCTAATCCCCAGTGCAAAGCTCAGCCTTACGGGAGTACTTGTCTGACCACATTGGTAAGGGAGAGCCTGCCATTTCCACACTGGGTGTGCAAGACACGACTGTCCAGACATGACAGACATGACTGTCCAGAGTGAACACCAGGGCTCCAGCAGCGTCCAGTCAGACATGACTGTCCAGAGTGAACACCAGGGTTCCAGCAGCGTCCAGTCAGACATGACTGTCCAGAGTGAACACCAGGGCTCCAGCAGCGTCCAGTCAGACATGACTGTCCAGAGTGAACACCAGGGCTCCAGCAGCGTCCAGTCAGACATGACTGTCCACACTGAGAGAAATTTTCACAATGTCCATACGAATACAGCCCTGATATTGGGGTTCACTAGAGCACAACCAACGCTAAAGAAGGACAAAACCCAGTTCGTGCAAAGCAAAAAGTAGTTAAGGCATTGTTTTAAAACGAACATTAGTCGTCCTCTCATAATGATATGAACACGCAACTAAGCCAGTACAAGGGTAGCAACGCTGTCCCGTATGATCAAAGTCGGCAGTAGGACAGCCCTGCTAATACATTGACAAGATGGTCGTATCCCTACAAATGCCGTACACATTTTGACCTGGTATTACTTGTGTTGCGGAAGCACCGGAAGTTTAAGATGCACGTGCGCTGCTGCATTTTTCATTCGTGTCGTGATCAAACGCCTCCCTCAGTCTTAAGGACGCAGGCCACGGGGAGTGTACGCGGGACGGTGTTAGTACAGTTAGCGGATTGCGGTGGAAAAGTTTCTTTGGTTAGCGTATAGCCTATTTAGGCATATTTTAGACCAATCTTTTTCAGTGTCAGTACCCTATGACATTGGGAGCAGGCAGCCGCTAAAGTGGTGTGGACGGATTGGACTTGCAAGGTAAGCAGCTGCATTTGAATGCGAAGTGTCCAATTAGGTACATACCTACGTGTTTTGTTATAACTTCTTCCATTGCATACAAATGGCTTTATGGGTGTAGCCAGGGATTCTCAGGCATATGGCAACAGTGGTGGATCTGGCCGGTAGGTTTGGGGGGGCAGCCAAAAAAGAAAAGCAAAAATAACCCGGTAAAACATTTGGCCACGAGATGTTTGTTTTTGCTATTCAAGGATCATTCACTCAAAAGCGGTTTTTGATATCAAGAGGACCTAGGTCCAATGCTTGCACTGAAGTTGAATGGTTCTGTTTGAAGTTGAATGGTTCAGGTAACGCACTAAAACCTTGCTTATGGACTTAAAGGAAATGTGGCACCTTCACAACGTGATTTTAACTGAGATAGCCAAGTTGTAAAGCAGGTCGGAAAACCCGGTACTCCATATTTCATTTGTCTTGGAACTCGATATTTCCGTAGAAAAAAGCTAAAACCTACCTGACACCAGGGGCATTCCAGGACAGATCGACCAAGGCTTGACACCACCATGTCTAGAAAAAATCTGAAACTTTGTCTCCGGGGTAGTTTTGGGCCAGAAACACGCCTGTGAGAATCTCAGCCCCCTCCGACCAACGGTGACCGAGTTATAGCCCGAGGCACTTTCGGGAGGTCACGTTGTAGACTCATCTTTGATGCTTCATAACTCAACAACGCATCACCTGATTAACAAGTTTTGTATATCATTGAACTCGTCTTGAATTATAGTTTATTTTGAAAAAATAAAATGTTAAAATTTGAAAATTTTGGACTTTTAATTTGTTTGACCTTTTCCTTTTTGACCTAGCTTGACCTTTTCCCAGTTGAAATTGCCCTTTTAGACACCTCAAAAATGTTTCTTCATAAAATATCTTTCGATAGCAAAAATAAATAAAATGCGTTCTTGCTATAAGTTCCGAATATTTAGCACCTAAGGTAGGTATGTACACGGTTTTTGACCATTGCGGTAGTACAGCCTTATGTTTAACGCCGCAAATATAGCGATTGCTTTTGTAATCGGTCGCTGGAAATCATACTCCATTGTCTTTACGAAATTTTAATCGTACAAGTATCCGAATTTATGACAATTAACACGCGCCCACCCAAGGGGTGGGCAACCGGCCTTCTCAGGTCTCCACAGGTAGTAAAAAAATACCTTCGCGCAGCCCCACCGTACTTCATGTACCTCTAACTCGAAATTTTTGCAGCTTCAGACAAAATTTTAGGTCTGGGTCATACCAGGTCAGACCACCAACCCAGGTCAAGAGACCTAACCTCAAACTTTGGGAGGTGCATAAATCATATCAAATTTAGCCTATCGTGGTTAGAATCGCATTACATAGTAAGATCGCCTAGCAAGATAATTTTTCGTAGCATGATTTCTATATCGATAACCGGGAGCAGGGCAAAGGTCATGATCTTTCCATTAGAAATGCATGGGGCGATTGGTAAATTTTGATAACTTGCGAGAATTGAGAATTGTTCGGAATTGCGATGGAGGTTGTATTTTTACATTGTCGTGTCTGACTTGCCACTGCAGTTTGATTAAAATTCTTTTTACCATACAGACCTAAGCCTGGCCCTAGGTCAAAGCAGGTTAATTTTGACATTTGACTAGGAAATATTATAAGATATATAATCCGTTTGGGCTCAACAAGCGTGTTCCAATGGTGCTGAACTTTTCTTTCTACTGCTCTTCTCTGTCACCTATTATGCCACAAAATTTAGGTTTCCACTTAGTTCCCGTAAGAAATACTGTGACCTTGAGCAACCTCAAAGGCGACACGACCAAACGATTGTATGTAACATATTCGGTAATGATTAAAACTGGCTATTTAGCGGCATCACTCCCAGTGCACTGTGTCATTATTTATCTGGGATTCTCGGATCCGTTTCAGCTATGAAATGATCACCTTGTAAAAATATCATGAGGCAACCTGTTCAAGCGACCAAGTCGAATGCGTTACAATTTCAGGACATTTTGTCGAATATATGAGCAGATTCAAATTACTTTTTGGGAATGAAAGCCTTTCAGACACGTTTGTTTACATTGCATGAATCCTCTCAAACATATGCTGTGCTGCACTGGATCAGCTTGCATCGATACTATTTTCCATCTCCGGGAACGATGTAATTGTGTGAGTTAGTGGTGCTCATAGGATAAGTTATACTTGTTTCAATTATTGATAAGGTCGCGACATCTTTGTAAATTTTCGTTTAAGGCTGAAAGGTTCATTATTAATAAGTTCATTTGCCCTCGTCTCCCTCGAAACAAGGAATCCCTTTTTATCACTTTTAATGGCTGCAGTTTTTCTGTTTATAAATATTGCCCAAGTTGTTGCCAGTTCAGTTTTTTTATACATTTTGTACAAGTTGTTCTCAGTTCGATTGTTGGAGTCGGGGTCTCACTAAAGTCATCAATGGACTTGTCACGGAGACCCCGACCCCACCATCCAAACGAGCAACTCCCACAATGAAGGGTTGATTTTAGAAACCAACGTTTAACGTCCCACACAGCACAGGGACGGCCGCCCCGCTCAGGTCACCCTCTCACCAGTCAGTTGCCAGCCGACCTGTACGTCGGGTAAGCTATTGAGCGCCGGAGCGTCTCAGCGGAACCGATCCCAAGCCTGAACATGCACTGCCACTGCATGCTTCTGAGCCGCGGGCCGGAGCCCAACGCTCTACCAACTGAGCTACCGGGGCGGCAAGGAGGCAGTTTTAGGAGTAGGTGTCTCACTAGAGTCATCAAGGGACTTTTTACGGAGACCCTGACCCCACCACCCAAACGAGCAACTCCCACGATAAAGTGTTAATCAAGGAAACAAAGTTGAAAGTCCCACAAGGCATAACGACGACCGTCTACCTCAGGTCACCCCCTCACCACTGAGTTGCCTGCTGGCCTTCAGCATTTACGGTACCTACCACCTCCCAGTTGACCTAAATTATTTTTCCAGAAGTCGCAAAATGTTGTGTTAGAGGTAGATGGAGTACGGTGGCGCTGCGCGAAGGTATTTTTTTACTACCTGTAGAGACCTGAGGAGGCCGGTTGCCCACCCCCTCGGGTGGGCGCGTGTTAATTGTCATAAATTCGGATACTTGTACGATTAAAATTTCTTAAAGACAATGGAGTATGATTTCCAGCGACCGATTACAAAAGCAATCGCTATATTTGCGGCGTTAAACATAAGGCTGTACTACCGGAATGGTCAAAAACCGTGTACATACCTACCTTAGGTGCTAAATATTCGGAACTTATAGCAAGAACGCATTTTTTTATTTTTGCTATCGAAAGATATTTTATGAAGAAACATTTTTGAGGTGTCTAAAAGGGCAATTTCAACTGGGAAAAGGTCAAGCTAGGTCAAAAAGGAAAAGGTCAAACAAATTAAAAGTCCAAAATTTTCAAATTTTAACATTTTCTTTTTTCAAAATAAACTATAATTCAAGACGAGTTCAATGATATACAAAACTTGTTAATCAGGTGATGCGTTGTTGAGTTATGAAGCATCAAACATGAGTCTACAACGTGACCTCCCGAAAATGCCTCGGGCTATAACTCGGTCACCGCTGGTCGGAGGGGGCTAAGATTCTCACCGGCGTGTTTCTGGCCCAAAACTACCCCGGAGACAAAGTTTCAGATTTTTTCTAGACATGGTGGTGTCAAATTGAAATATTTTTGGTCGTTTTGTCCTGGAATGCCCCACCAGCCCCCTCAGCCCCCGTCGCCGGCGGCCATTGTTGTGAGCTACTGGTGTGACGCCATATGCTGACGTCATGATGAGCATCAGCCAATCGAAGCCCTTGAAGCGTTTCAAGTATGGTAGTGGTTGCCAGATCGTGACATCATCCACAGTCTGATATTTATTTCTTGTTCTAGAGGAGTATTTTTAAAAACCAAATATTGAGCTTATTGTACATTTTTCAGAGAAATCATGAGTGGTTTCATTATTTTTGACTAAAAGTACGCCTAATTACACTAAATTCCAGGATTCGACCAAGGTACCACATTGTCGTCTTTAAGGAGCAGGAGCCGGGGAAAATGACTAAAAGTCAACAGCTTTTGGGGAATATGGCTCTTCACGGAACTTTTTTCGTTTGGGGGATCAACTGCCTTTTTCGCCCCCTCCCCCTGATTCGGCCACTGTATGGAACCTTCTTTGAGTTCTGGTGACCTCAATATTGACGTAACCAAAAAGTTCGCACAATGGTTATTCGTCTCGTCAAGAGCTTTCGAACGCAAACAAGGAATACATCGGCACTCCGGCTTTCCGATGACCGTGTCCTAACCGCCTCGCGTCTCATTTTCAGCCCGAGCTCCCAATGCCGTGGTTTGGGTGTTCGGCATATGATATATGATATATGATGACAACATCCAGGCTGTGAGTGCGACACTGCGAGCGCACATAGTATGTGGAATGACGTGGAGGTGGTGGTGGTGGATGGGCCAATTGAAGCTCTCCTTATGTGGATCATATGCCAGTTCGTCTTCAGTCTGGAAAATAAAAGGACCAAAACAGCATTCGCTTCTTGACCTTCAATGTCCTCGCTGCAAAGGACGTGAACGTCCTCTGGAATCATCAAAGAATTTCGGGATGCGATGGTGATGGGAGATGGCTGAGCTGGAGAGGCTCAGGTGATTGAGCTGGAGTGGCTCAGATGGCCAAGATTATTGCGGTATGATTTTCGTGTGTTATTTTTTTCGTGCGAAGATTTTGCACCTACTACGATCTGTGAGTGATTTGTTTGATTTCTCTTAATAAATTGATCTCTATTAATAAATGAACAACAACAAAGGAAACATATTTTAAGGGAGTTACCTCAGATGCGATCAGTGTTTTTCAGCAGGAACGAAGAGGAGTTTTATTGGGGTTCAAATGGGGATCAATGATATACTTCGAACTTTTTGTAGACCTATTCACTGGTTTATAATTCACCCATACTGAAGCTAAAAAAATCGTACTTTCCTAATTCAGGCACTAGAATGAGGCCGACCGAAGACTTTGTCTAGACCTGGTCTCTGCATTCTAAGCATGGTAATCACCTAGTTACGATAGGATGGCGACTGATTAACACCAACTAAACCATGTTCAAAGCCTCGTTCTTACGATAATTTACTAGAGTAAGAAATGCTAGCACATTTTTAGGCCATGGTAAAGACTTCGTAGAGATTTGGTTATTGCATTTTAAACATTGTAGGCACTTCGTTGCAATACGATGGTCGATGATTAATACCAACTCGACCCTGGTCAAAGCCTTGTTCTCGTGCTAACTTTTGGGCCCGCAATGTTAGTTTTTGGAGGAAAAAACTGGTAAATGCTTGCTAATGATGCATACATTTACAACACAAACTTTAGGGTTCTGCAGGCCTCGTTACGAGGTTGTAACTTAGTGAAAATTTCTCTCAGTGCAGAGTGAACACCAGGGCTCCAGCAGCGTCCAGCGAACTTACCACTTCAGCCCTTTGGAATGAGGAGGCAGCTGAATGTGCAGCTTCGACAGCTGAATCGGCAGCCGAGGGGCGAATGCCGCCGGCATGGGGTTGCAAATGTGAGAGGCTACAGCCGCCACACACACGGCAGCCATACACACTTGGGACATCCGCCCTGCCCACAGCAGTTGCAATGTGCTTGCCGTGAACAGCTGCTGCAGCGGGTTTCTCTCTGGCTCACCTCGCAGTCGTCGCGGTAGACCAGAGGCAGAGTGACCTGCTTCAGAATGCGCTGGTAGCTGCCGCCGTCGAAGCTGTCCTTACCCCAGCCGGTGGCCACACACTCGGCTCCGGGAGGTGGCGACAGCGAGGGGTTCGGCAGACACAGCGTGTCGATGTGCTCCTGCCATTCCAGCACACGGCTCAGCACTCAGCTACTCAGGGCTCAGCACTCAGCTACTCAGGGCTCAGCACTCAGCTACTCAGGGATCAGCACTCAGCTACTCAGGGATCAGCACTCAGCTACTCAGGGCTCAGCACTCAGCTACTCAGGGCTCAGCACTCAGCTACTCAGGTGCGCTGGCTGACGGGCGGGGCTCGTGTACAGCTCCTGATCAGTCCATATTGTCTTTTTGTATAGTGTAGCTATGCTAGGCCGTGGCAACAGAAATTGAATGCTAGGAAGCCCAGCAGGAATTTTTCAACCAGAGAAACAGTCATGACGTTCGTTCAGAAAGAAAGAAGGTCAACAGGAGTTTAGGTTTAAACAGATTGATTAACGCCTAAATAAAGGCCAAATTGCGTTAGAATTGTTAGATAACACTAACCATTGAGTGACCAATTAGCCTAATGTTTGGCTTGTGCAGCTTCATCAGGGCTTCAAACAGACAACACGTAGGCCAAACCGCAAGCCAAATGCAATTCAAAACACGCCACAGACACAGACAAAAACACATCACATTTGGAACACAAATTAGACACTTGGTTAACATTTTCTTAATTCATATTACCGACCTCATACGAAAACAAGAACAGGCACTTCCGCCGAAAGATACCGAGAGACTGAAACAGCTCGATGCAGAGCAGCATTTTTATAATAATTGATTATTCTACTATAGAGCTTTAAAGGGAATGTGGCACCTTTATAACGTGATTTTAACTGAGATAGCCAAGGTGTAAAGCTTGCCGGAAAACCCGGTACTCAATATATAACTTGTCTTGAAACTACAAATTTCCGTGGAGAAAAGCTAAACACCTACCTGAAATCTACCCCAGCCATGCAGCCAGAGTTTTCAGCTGCTGGTGTAACGACAGCGCTGACGTCACGGAGAGTCATCAGCCAATTGAACCCCTTGAAGCCTATTGAATATGGTAGTAGGTGACAGATCATCACGTCGCTCACAGGCAGACGTTTATTTTTCACCCCAGAGGAGCATTTTAAAAATCAAAATATTGAGCTCATTGTACATTTTTTTCGGAGAAAAGATGGTTTTTTCGTGATTTTTTCTTACAAAAATACCCCTAATTACACTAAATTCCTGAATTCGGCCAAGGTGCCACATTCCCTTTAAAATGAATCTGACACCTTGGTGGAATCCTTAAATTTAGTCTAATTAGGGTTATTTTAGCCCAAAATCATGAAAATGTCCATTGTTTTTCTGAAAAATTTACAATAAGCTTTTTTATATTTAAAGTGCTCCTCGATGGTAAGACATAAACTTCTGCCTGTGGATGACATCATGATCTAGCAATTACTTCCACATTCAATGTGCTTCAGTAGGCTGACTACTCACCATGACGTCAGCATGACGTCACACTAACAGCTGACAACTGCGGCCGGCTCCTTGGGTACATTTTGGGTGCACTTAAGGTAGGTTTTTAGCTTTTGTCTATGGAAATTTCGAGTTCCAAGACAAATGATATGCTGAGTACCGGGTTTTCCGGTGTGCTTTACAACTCGGCTATCTCAGTTAAACTCACGTTATAAAGGTGCCACACTCCCTTAAACATTTTTATTATTGTCAGTTAACATTAAGTTATTTGTAAAAACAGAGGTGCAGAAACTTGCCAACTCGGCTACTGGGGCTTGTGACACATTTATGAAAATTGAGGTGCATAATTGTGACAAAATAGCGATCGTGACAGTATGGTTCAAAATCAAACCGCATATTTTCGAAATACAGAATGAAGCGTGTAGCGATAAATTTAATTTAGCAACTCTGTTCTTCAATTGCACAGCGTACCATCAGTGATACAATATTGGTACTGTGTTCAGTTTCTACTAAAACGAGGGACCCCGCTGCAGAAAACCCGGAAACCGCTGTCACAGTTGCCAGATTTTAACATGCAGCCCAATGGTGCCGATTGTTAGTAGTTGCCAGAAAGTTGCCGCCTAGATGCCCGAAATGTGACAGTCAATTTTTTCGAGAAATGCGTGATTGTGGGCATATTTAAGGCATTAAAGATAACGCAAATACGTTATCAAATATTTCTCTGTCCATTTTGTCAGGTTAAATAATATTTAAAGTTTGAGCCTCTTCGATTTAGCGGTCCCTATTTCTTTGAATTTAGTATAAAGTACGCCTAAAAGCTACTAAGAAAAGTACTAAATGAGTGAAAGAAATAAACATAGCTGGGCAGCAATTCTACCTAAACTACGCAACAGCGACAAGACAAGTTCGTAATGTTTATTTTATGTAGAGCCTGCCAAAAAAATGTACACAGGTGGGAAGCCACTTTTTTAGGGCATATTTTTGGGGTATATCTGAGATAAGTGCAGGCTAAAACTGGCTGGAATAAATAGTGCTGCCCATGGCTAATCTAAGATGAATGTAGGCTACTTTGCGACTGATGCACTTTCACATATCAAACTTGGTTTTTCATTCCTTAGCTTGCTTGTGCCGTACCTTATTTGTGCCCTAGATCAAGATTGGTTAGGTAGGTTTGGAGCTGGAGGAAGTTGGGAGAGTTGGCGCCAGCAACAAACTGGCAACAACAGTAATTCAGGTGAGATTTCATGATCAAATTATCATGTCAATATTGTACAGATAGCAAATGTGTGCCAATGCAGTCCTCCACAAAGAGTTAAAACACACACTAACGTGCACTGGAGGGGGCCTGGTAGACCCCCTTCTCATCTCAGGAAATCGCAGAAAATCTCAGAAAGAAAGAGACTTTGAAAAACGCTGGTTGGGGGTGTGTTGCTTACTACCAGTGGTGGTAAGCAACACACAGGACCTGAATTGCATGGAGTTAAAGCAGGACTTTGACTACACTGGATCTTTCTTTGGTATGAGACTTCCAATACCTCTGTAGGTACCTATTAGGCCAATAGACATAATTTTACATCTATGCAGGGTAGTTGCCTCAGAGTTTTTACTGCAAGAAGGAATGAACAGGCAGGTGATAATCAGGTGTTGGGGGAAAATTTTAAGCATTTGATCTGTCTATAAAAATGCTACCTAAGGTCCACTTTACCAACACATTTTAGGGAGATCCAAATCCTATGTTGACATTGACATTTTTGTCCCTTTTGTTGATATGTGAGATAGAAGTTCAGTGGGGGGGAAAAGCCGTGATCAGGGTTCCCAATTGTGTGTAGGTGCACGCTCCCATTCATAGATTAGTTCTCAATAATAATTATTTTCATGATAATGGTCACATTTAATCACGGGGAAATGTACCATAATTGGAAACACTCCTTCCAAAAATGGAAACTTTTTCAAAAAGGGAAATGCATGTCATTGGTGGGAAACTGCAGTCAGAGTTGCCAATAAATGTTATGATCCCAATACTGGAAACAATGATCCATAATTGGAAATTTTCCTTCCAAAACATAAACATGATCTAAAAATGAAAACACAGTTTAATACTTTCATGCAGTAATGGCTTGGTGCTTGAACCTTGTCTGTTGCAAAAAGTAAGAGACAGGTAGATGACATTCAGCATATTGGAAATAGTATTCAAGTATACAATTATCATTTCCAGCTTTTTGTGACAGAGGAGGCATACGTCACATTGAGTTTGTGACAGCCAGCATACTTTCTGCACCTCTGTGTAAAAACAATGTCAGGAATGATAACAATGATAAGTAAGGCCCTTAGCTCTCAGATCCTCCCTTCGCTCTCTCCCACACCGTGGAAGTTCTCCGTAGAATGGTGGAGCTGTCAAAGTGAGACGTTGGGCTACTTAGTTATGAAGTGCTTAATGTAATTTGACGATTCCAACGTAATTTAGCTTTCACTTGAGCATTTATCAAATAACGCCAGGCTTGCAGAGATTAAGTATTGTGCCCCTGACAGTGAATGTCAGGATTTATTCGGCTGGTATTAACTCCTGCTACTTCCCATTTCATGATTTGTCCGCAGCATGAGCAGGCACGTGCATGCCTGCAGTGTCCAGGACAGAGGTGTGCTGCTTAGTCTGGGGGCACTCGCCTGCAGCTGGGCCGGCTGCGCCAGCTTCAACAAGGCGATGTCGTCGTGAAGGTTCTTCCTCGCATGGTTGTAGTTTTCATTCACCACCACCTGCCGACGCCATGCAAAAATACGTCAAAACGTGACTACGAGAGAGTATTATTTTTATGGTTTCTGGCGTAAATATGATTTTATTCGGTTGGATGTTACATATTCGGAACATTTCATAAGCGGACCACGAATTTTTAATAGGGGGAATGGTAGAGAGTACCACATTTACGCTCCAAAATCTATCACGGAGGGCGCCGATAACCGCGCCCGGGGAGGGGGTGGGGAGCGACATTTTAGGGGAGGCGTTATCTATCTTTCAGGGGGCGCTGTAACCGTTTCAAGGGGCGCCGAGAGACGATAGAGGAGGACAGGTGCCCACAATTCCCCCTCTAGATTCAACTATGGAATATTTGTCTCTACCCTCGAACCAGTGGAAGTGTTTGAAGCGCCGCCGTACTTGGCACCGTTTGTCATTGATTAATTGCGCAACGCTTCTTAACATGCTAGGTTTGGGTCTTCTCAGGTCAGGTCACCAGGTCAGCTGAAATGACATTTACCTCTAAATAGGTTTCAGGTGGCACTTGGTGAAACTGGTTTTATCTATTGATCTGATATTCTTATAAAAAAAGCCTACCGATTACCATAACAAGTGGTAAAGGGATTTTTCACATCGGTGACCCAGGGTCAGGTACGGATTCATTTCTTTATTTATTTCGACCGTCTACAAGACATTTCCAGGTTTCTCCACTTCGTGAGGGCTATTCCGAAACCATCGTCACAATAACAACAGTCACATAATAAGTATACACATAAGTATAACCATTACGTATGTAAGCATAATTTCAACAACTGTCTTGCGCGGCCAACTGGAATTTCTTATGACTTGCCTAATGCGAGATTTAAACACATCGGTACTGACAATATTAAGATCATTGGGTATAACGTGCTGGTTGAATTTTTCAAATGCTCGATATATGAACTGACGTTTTCCATCGTTATTTGGGCGATAGAGTGATGGCTGCAATGATTGCCGGGTCACGAGCTATAATTTCGTGGTTGAATGATATGTTGTTTTTAATAGATGAGGGGTTTCGATCGTCAAGTACGGCGGCGCTTCGCGCCGTCATTTTTCCTATAGCCTGATCACCCCTTGGCTATGCCACTGTTAAATTCGTCCAACCATTCTTTGGTTGGCAACGTAAGTCCACCCATGCTTGACAGACGAGTGAACAGAGTGGTAATGGGCGCACTCTCATGGGCAAAAGCAGATGGGGTGCCGAGACTTGGGTCAATACCCACCGCCTTCGCAGCCACATAACCCGCACAATGTGCCCTTGCGTACTCCTCCGCTGTTGCTCCTTTACCTATGTCCATTCAAGAAGCTGATGCAGGGCCCGATGGCTCGGGAAATGTCGTTTCCTGTGCCGCTGCAGGCACATCTACGTCAGTGATGATGTTCAGTTCGGGAGTGATAAATAAATGATTCGGGAGGTTCGGGAGTGATAAACAGCTTCCTCGCCAATCAACTCGCCCAAGAAGAGTATTCACTTCACTTGATTTATATCTGTTTAATACCGCATGCATAGTTGTCTTTTGTTAACAAACGCCATATGAGATTAATTATCGAAGCAACATACATCAGGATTTCAGCAAGAGAACGGGGGGGGTGATATTCAATTTTTGATCATAAACAAATTGCCGAAGATTGACCACGCATAAATTGTGTTACGCAAAGGGAGGTGGGGAATCAGTCACATTGTTATCAAACGTTAATCATGAGAGTAAAAAAAACTTTAAAGTCGGAGGAGGGGTGGTGGTGAGTAGAAATCATAACTACATGTGCTACGTAATTTATGGATAGCACCAAAGCGCATTGGTGCGGCTTGTAAACGACGCTATATTCCATTGTTTAATGCTTAACATTTACAGATCACTGAGTATTACAATTACCAGTTCTTATCACATTGCTGATTAATAACAAACGAAGTCTTTTTCAACACTTAAGAGCGAAATACCGAGTAAAAAATAGCTGAATACACAACAATTTGATTGAAATGATATTTATAATACATACCCCTATTTCACAAGCTCTGGAAGGTTTTGGCTGGGTAATGCGGTGTCTGTTAGTTTCTGCGTCGTGTTTGCCGATGGTATTAGTGTCGGATTTGTAAAACTAAAATCCCGTGCATAATCACTCTCAGTAAATAAAAGTGCGTCCCAGAAATGCGAGAAGTGTTTTAAAGAATAGAAATTTCACCACCTATGACTTAAATCCATTTTGTTTTTCTTCCATGATCCGATGGAAATCTGTGGAATGTCGTCTCCGATGACCGGCTTTGCCTTCCACATCCTCTAACAACACACGCTGGCATGCTGCTGAAAAGTTCATCTAAGCTATTGTGTTCATATTAACATATATATATATATATATATATATATATATATATATATATATATATATATATATATATATATATATATATATTCGTATACTTGGGTAGCAGTTTATTGTTGATGCAAGTTTGGTTGAAAATGACCGCGTTCAGACTCATATCCGCAGGAATGTCATCCCCAAGGACAATGACCGTCTCAACCTGCGCATCTATTACAAAACGAAAACAACATCCAACCTCATCTTAAAAAATAACTCGACCCCAAGCCCAACACTCAAGTGCACCAATATAGTTTACGAATTTACCTGTCCTCATGAGGACTGCAAGCCTCAAAACCCACGAGTAGCCCATATTGGTCACACAACAACTTCCCTATCAAGACGCCTCACTTATCAACTCCAGAACGGCGGCCCTCAACATCACATGGCCACAGAACATAACACCAACATCAGACGCCAGGATTTGGTGGAGAACACACGGACCCTCGCCCACGAAAGCAACCCGCGACGTCTAAAGATAATGGAGGCAGTCCTGATCCAAATCCGCCGACCTGCGCTCAACAACCAGCGGGAGCACCTAGCGATCTTGACGTTAAGCGATGGGTCTCCATAACTTGAATCGGCAAAAATAAGTGATTTGAGCAAGTGTCTTATTTGCGTGTTTTATATAGTGTTCTTATATATGTGGTGTCTTCAAAAGGAAGGAGAACTCGGAATTTTAGCATGCATATTGATACTGAATTTGTAAAAAGAAATGATAACACTTTGCACAAATATTAGATACTTTTCGAACGTATGTAGATAGAATGAATCGCTACAATTCTATTTTTCAGTAAAACATGTATGACTTGATAATGTGTCATGAATAGACGAAACAGAATAGACGAATAGAGTCAAACTGTATGGCTTTATTGGGGAATATTATATCAGAGCTTGACAATGAGATTAAGAATGTGGTAAGATCTTTAGAAAAAATACAAAAAAACTGGTAAACTCCCGGAACACGGTCATTTTCAACCAAACTTGCAGATAT
The DNA here is from genome assembly GCA_034440635.1 of Lepas anatifera. NCBI lineage: Eukaryota > Metazoa > Arthropoda > Thecostraca > Lepadidae > Lepas > Lepas anatifera. The sequence continues at coordinate 326,270 of JAOTON010001535.1, forward strand.
ATATATATATATATATATATATATATATATATATATATATATATATATATCTTTTATAGGCTGTCAGAGCCGCATGACGAAATCCATGGAGCGAAGCGCATTGAGATTTCTCAAGCGGCTCTATTCTGGCCGCTTAGACGGGTCTCGTCGTGGTCTGTTGTCAGAGCCGCATGACGAAATCCATGGAGCGAAGCACATTGAGATTTCTCAAGCGGCTCTATTCTGGCCGCTCAGACGGGTCTCGTCGTGGTCTGTTGTTGTTGTTGTCAGAGCCGCATGACGAAATCCATGGAGCGAAGCGCATTGAGATTTCTCAAGCGGCTCTATTCTGGCCGCTCAGACGGGTCTCGTCGTGGTCTGTTGTTGGCGTCTGTCCGTCCTGAGAATTGATGTCAGAGCTCTGGAATTTTGTAGGGTGATAGCCCTTCTGCTCCAGACACCCAAACTGAAGCCCCGAGTCGAAATCCAAAATAATTTTTGAGAAATTTTGGCTCAAACTTTTCTGTTTTATATTTTTCTAATTTTTGCTTCTTAACCTACGAACTTGAAACTTATGTCCTTTTCGAAAGATAACAAGGGCCAGCTAGGGAAAACGAATTGAGCTGATCCGACAATATTTATTGCGCGAAAACGCGGCATTTCTCACGCGAGCAAAAAACCTGCTAAAAGTTGATGGCCGACTTGTGCGCTCGAAATGTCAGAAGACAGGCCTCAGTTAGCTGAAAGGCAGTTACCTAGGGGTAGCTAGGAAAATTTTGTAGTGCTTAGGCATAGTTTTGAGTGCAAAACGCAGAATTTTGACCTACTTTTTTACAGTTCTTCCGGAAGACTGAATTTTGGTTCATTTCATTTCAACGTTAATATCTCACAATCTAATTGACCGATTTGAGTTTTCATTTCAAATAATGAAAGAACATTGCTTCCGCCTGATAATATTTGGAGATGGAAGTTGTGAATGTGAAATTCTTTGTTTTATAGGCATAAATAGAAACTGAGTCAAAAAACTTTTTATTTGCATCTTCCTGGTTCCAAGCTCATGTCACTCACAAACTTAGAACTGACATGGCTGAAGAGGAAAGTTACTTGCGGTCATTTCGCTCACTTATACTACCCACCTATCTCTAATGGCTTTCGAGTAATTAGTCCAAAATGTATTACAAGATGCTAAAGTTCTCGGACCACCTTTGCTTCTCACCATGGTTTGAAGTCCTTAAAATGGATGGAAGTGGAAGTAATTTGGCATGAAGCTAGCTTACGATCCTAGCTCGACGATAGAACTAATTTCAGCCCAAAAGAATGTTTTGTTCGTCTTCTAGAAGCACCTTTATATCGTGCCTTTTCGGGACAAGCACAGCACCCGGCGCCAGCGGCCCGGCATATTCGGCGGAGTTGTACTAGCCAGTGACCTCCTGACGGGTATGTATGTATGTATGTATGTATTTTATTTCTTATTCATACACACAAAAGAGCACAACAATGTAAGGCAGGATTGGCGCAGAAGCACAAAGCTTAAATCGTGGCGCCTCTCCTGCAATTGGGTTTACATGATACTACACAATATGAGTACCAATATACACAAATACACAAATTACCACTGGAAATACCCGCCGCCTCGGGTCTTTTAAAGTCCCGCGTCACGCGCTCACCCAACGTCAGCCTACAGCCGCGCCGCAGCCCGCTCGCCCGCCGCACCCCGAGCTGCCAGGGCCGCCACGATATAATTTTGCACACTGTTGGCCACTGCCCTGCCTTCCTCGTTGCTTAGTGTTTGGCCGTGTATGAGGATTTTCTCAGTGTTTAAGTTGATTGGCAGGATATCTCTATGTAGGATGTTTCGAACGATTGCGAAGAGTTGTTGTCTTTTTTTCATTGTATAATGGACAGTGCATTAGGAAATGTCGGGAGGTTTCTTCGGGAGAGCCGCATGGGCATGAAGGTGAATGTACTTTTTGAACCTGGTATTGGTAAGAGTTTAGGGGAGTGTGCCTGTTCTCAGTCTTGCGTGTAGTTGATTTCCGGTTTTTGATCCCATAAAATAGTACTTTGGAGGGGGTGCTGAGCAGCAATGGTTGTTTAAGAGTGTTTTGAATTTAACAAGAGATGGTTCCACGCGAAAGGTAAGTGGAAGCGAGTTCCATTTCTTGATCGTTGCAGGCAAAAAGAGCGTTGGAAAGCCGTTGTTTTGGTGGGAGCTAGTGTATGTGTTGTAGCGTTTCTAAGGTTTGTATTTTTCTAAGGGTCACAGCTGTTCAGCTAGTGGGAGGATGAGTTGTGTGGCACGGTGGTCTAGTGGTTAGAGGCCCTGTCTCTTGATCAGGTAGGTCCGGTTCGAATCCGGTGGTGACCACGTGCTCTTTATTGGTTATTTCAAAGAAAAGAATGATAAAACTGACTTGCAGGCTTATGAAGAGATACATTAAGAACGAAATATGGTTTGCTTTCGGCACATTGTCATGCGGCTCTCCTGCGCCGGTGGGGCGTTAGCCCAGGCCGCAGGCCGAGGTCAGAGCCGCATGACGAAATCCATGGAGCGAAGCGCATTGAGATTTCTCAAGCAGCTCTATTCTGGCCGCTCAGACGGGTCTCGTCGTGGTCTGTTGTTGTTGGCGTCTGTCCGTCCTGAGAATTGATGTCAGAGCTCTGGAATTTTGTAGGGTGATAGCCCTTCTGCTCCAGACACCCAAACTGAAGCCCCGAGTCGAAATCCAAAACAGTTTTTGAGAAATTTTGGCTCAAACTTTTTCTGTTTTATATTTTTCTAATTTTTACTTCTTAACCTACGAACTTGAAACTTATGTCCTTTTCGAAAGATAAAAAGGGCCAGCTAGGGAAAACGAATTGAGCTGATCCGACAATATTTATTGCGCGAAAACGCGGCATTTCTCACGCGAGCAAAAAACCTGCTAAAAGTTGATGGCCGACTTGTGCGCTCGAAATGTCAGAAGACAGGCCTCAGTTAGCTGAAAGGCAGTTACCTAGGGGTAGCTAGGAAAATTTTGTAGTGCTTAGGCATAGTTTTGAGTGCAAAACGCAGAATTTTGACCTACTTTTTACAGTTCTTCCGGAAGACTGAATTTTTGTTCATTTCATTTCAACGTTAATATCTCACAATCTAATCGACCGATTTGAGTTTTCATTTCAAATAATGAAAGAACATTGCTTCCGCCTGATAATATTTGGAGATGGAAGTTGTGAATGTGACATTCTTTGTTTTATAGGCATAAATAGAAATTGAGTCAAAAAACTTTTTATTTGCATCTTCCTGGTTCCAAGCTCATGTCACTCACAAACTCAGAACTGACATGGCTGAAGAGGAAAGTTACTTGCGGTCATTTCGCTCACTTATACTACCCACCTATCTCTAATGGCTTTCGAGTAATTAGTCCAAAATGTATTACAAGATGCTAAATTTCTCGGACCACCTTTGCTTCTCACCATGGTTTGAAGTCCTTAAAATGGATGGAAGTGGAAGTAATTTGGCATGAAGCTAGCTTACGATCCTAGCTCGACGATACAACTAATTTCAGCCCAAAAGAATGTTTGGTTCGTCTTCTAGAAGTACCTTTATATCGTGCCTTTTCGGGACAAGCACAGCACCCGGCGCCAGCGGCCCGGCATATTCGGCGGAGTTGTACTAGCCAGTGACCTCCTGACGGGTCACAGCTGTTCAGCTAGTGGGAGGATGAGCAGTGTGGCACGGTGGTCTAGTGGTTAGAGGACCTGTCTCTTGATCAGGTAGGTCCGGTTCGAATCCGGTGGTGACCACGTACTCTTTATTGGTTATTTCAAAGAAAAAAATGATAAAACTGACTTGCAGGCTTATGAAGAGATACATTAAGAACGAAATATGGTTTGCTTTCGGCACATTGTCATGCGGCTCTCCTGCGCCGGTGGGGCGTTAGCCCAGGCCGCAGGCCGAGATTGTTGTTGTTGGCGTCTGTCAGTCCTGAGAATTGATGTCAGAGCTCTGGAATTTTGTAGGGTGATAGCCCTTCTGCTCCATACACCCAAACTGAAACCCCGAGTCGAAATCCAAAATAGTTTTTGAGAAATTTTGGTTCAAACTTTTTCTGTTTTATATTTTTCTAATTTTTACTTCTTAACCTACGAACTTGAAACTTATGTCCTTTTCGAAAGATAACAAGGGCCAGCTAGGGAAAACGAATTGAGTTGATCCGACAATATTTATTGCGCGAAAACGCGGCATTTCTCACGCGAGCAAAAACCTGCTAAAAGTTGATGGCCGACTTGTGCGCTCGAAATGTCAGAAGACAGGCCTCAGTTAGCTGAAAGGCAGTTACCTAGGGGTAGCTAGGAAAATTTTGTAGTGCTTAGGCATAGTTTTGAGTGCAAAACGCAGAATTTTGACCTACTTTTTACAGTTCTTCCGGAAGACTGAATTTTTGTTCATTTCATTTCAACGTTAATATCTCACAATCTAATCGACCGATTTGAGTTTTCATTTCAAATAATGAAAGAACATTGCTTCCGCCTGATAATATTTGGAGATGGAAGTTGTGAATGTGACATTCTTTGTTTTATAGGCATAAATAGAAATTGAGTCAAAAAACTTTTTATTTGCATCTTCCTGGTTCCAAGCTCATGTCACTCACAAACTCAGAACTGACATGGCTGAAGAGGAAAGTTACTTGCGGTCATTTCGCTCACTTATACTACCCACCTATCTCTAATGGCTTTCGAGTAATTAGTCCAAAATGTATTACAAGATGCTAAATTTCTCGGACCACCTTTGCTTCTCACCATGGTTTGAAGTCCTTAAAATGGATGGAAGTGGAAGTAATTTGGCATGAAGCTAGCTTACGATCCTAGCTCGACGATACAACTAATTTCAGCCCAAAAGAATGTTTGGTTCGTCTTCTAGAAGTACCTTTATATCGTGCCTTTTCGGGACAAGCACAGCACCCGGCGCCAGCGGCCCGGCATATTCGGCGGAGTTGTACTAGCCAGTGACCTCCTGACGGGTCACAGCTGTTCAGCTAGTGGGAGGATGAGCAGTGTGGCACGGTGGTCTAGTGGTTAGAGGACCAGTCTCTTGATCAGGTAGGTCCGGTTCGAATCCGGTGGTGACCACGTACTCTTTCTTGGTTATTTCAAAGAAAAAAATGATAAAACTGACTTGCAGGCTTATGAAGAGATACATTAAGAACGAAATATGGTTTGCTTTCGGCACATTGTCATGCGGCTCTCCTGCGCCGGTGGGGCGTTAGCCCAGGCCGCAGGCCGAGGTCAGAAGCCGGTGACGAACGAAGTAAGAAACGGCTTCTATTCTGACAGTTTTTCCGGTCTCGTCGTCGTCGTTGTCTGTTGTTGTTGTTGTTGTCTGTTCTGAGCGCTGGTATCAGAGACCTAAAACTTTTGTGGATAGAAGGCACTTCCAAATGAATAAGCACCACGGTTGTCAATTTTCAAAATTTTCAAAATTTTGCCCAGAATTTTGCATTATGTGATTTTTAACTTTTATTTTTCTATTTTTTGCTAATTCATCTAGACTCTTCAAACTTGCACCCTTTTACATCAGGAAAATTTGTAGTTCACACGAAAAGTTGGAAAGAAAAAGCTTTAAATTTAGGGCTCTAAATTAGCTTTTAAACTTTGCACCCTAAATTTGGCATAAAACTCATGGTCTAAACTACAGGCTCGAAATATCTTAAGCTACAGCAGTTCAGGTTCTGAGTCAAATATCAACTTAAAGGCCGGTTTGTGCAGTACTGCACAAACATAAAAACAAAACAAAAACGGAAATTTAAGGGTCCTTTTTGGCCCATTCCGTAAAGGTCTGCATTTCCCAAAATATCATTCAAACCCTTATATCTTCCGATCTAATTGATAAAAATTAGTTCCCATTTCAAATAATAAGAGAGAATAGCCTCCTTTATTATATATTTAGAGATAAAAACTTTTAGGCTGAAACTTTTTATTTTATAGGCAAAAATAAAATACAAGTTTTTAAAATTTTTATTCTCAGCCCCCTGGTTTCCAGACCCTGATAGCTACGGTATTGAACTTAACACGGCTGGATAGAAAACTTCGTTGCCGTCATTTTTCTCACTCCATACCCCCCACTTATCTCTTACGGCTTCCGCGCTATAAGCCGTAAAATGCATTTCAAAGTGGTAATTTTATCAGTTCATTTTTGCTTCACACCGGGGTTTAGGGTGGTTAGAGTCATTGAGGGAAATAAAATTTTGCATGCAGCTAGGTAAGAGACATATGTCGACATTCCATCTGCATATATATCAATGAAACACCAAGTTACCTTTACTAACATGCCGTTTCTCCACGCATCGTTGTAGCAAATCACCACGCGTCACCCCTGCGTCCACGTCGCGGCAACGCCGGCGATCGGCGCGGCCGTTTCTGTTGTTGTTGTTGTCTGTTCTGAGCGCTGGTATCAGAGACCTAAAACTTTTGTGGATAGAAGGCACTTCCAAATGAATAAGCACCACGGTTGTCAATTTTCAAAATTTTCAAAATTTTGCCCAGAATTTTGCATTATGTGATTTTTAACTTTTATTTTTCTATTTTTTGCTAATTCATCTAGACTCTTCAAACTTGCACCCTTTTACATCAGGGAAATTTGTAGTTCACACAAAAAGTTGGAAAGAAAAAGCTTTCAATTTAGGGCTCTAAATTAGCTTTTAAACTTTGCACCCTAAATTTGGCATAAAACTCATGGTCTAAACTACAGGCTCGAAATATCTGAAGCTACAGCAGTTCAGGTTCTGAGTCAAATATCAACTTAAAGGCCGGTTTGTGCAGTACTGCACAAACACAGAAACAAAACAAAAACGGAAATTTAAGGGTCCTTTTTGGCCCATTCCGTGAAGGTCTGCATTTCCCAAAATATCATTCAAACCCTTATATCTTCCGATCTAATTGATAAAAATTAGTTCCCATTTCAGATAATAAGAGAGAATAGCCTCCTTTATTATATATTTAGAGATAAAAACTTTCAGGCTGAAACTTTTTATTTTATAGGCAAAAATAAAATATAAGTTTTTAAACTTTTTATTCTCAGCCCCCTGGTTTCCAGACCATGATAGCTACGGTATTGAACTTAACACGGCTGGATAGAAAACTTCGTTGCCGTCATTTTTCTCACTGATACCCCCCACTTATCTCTTACGGCTTCCGCGCTATAAGCCGTAAAATGCATTTCAAAGTGGTAATTTTATCAGTTCATTTTTGCTTCACACCGGGGTTTAGGGTGGTTAGAGTCATTGGAGGGAAATGAAATTTTGCATGCAGCTAGGTAAGAGACATATGTCGACATTCCATCTGCATATATATCAATGAAACACCAAGTTACCTTTACTAACATGCCGTTCCTCCACGCATCGTTGTAGCAAATCACCACGCGTCACCCCTGCGTCCACGTCGCGGCAACGCCGGCGATCGGCGCGGCCGTTTCTGTTTATTTATGGTCTGGTAAAAAAGTACCCAACACTACCCATAATGCATCACAAGTAATTAGAGTACGGTAAAAGTCTGAGTTTACAATAAGAGTATTATGTTTCTGTTTTTGGACCATGGGTGGATCCAGGGAATAAGTAGGCTAAGTGCCCCCCACCCTTCTCCCCCATCCCCTCCCCCAACCCCCAATCGACCATCGGCGCCCTCTGAAATTGTAAAGACACGCCTCTCAAGGCGAATGACGCTCCCTGAAATGTCGCTTCCCATACGCGGATCCAGGATTGCCTATCGGGGGCGAGGTGGAAGGGGAAACTTCCTGGTGGGCGCTATCTACACCAGGGACGCCACTTTTGGGCGGAAAAACCTATCAAGTAGGCGCTAAAACCTATCAATAGACCCCGATACCTGCATCTCGGGAAAAACGACATTTCAGAGGGTGCCATCGAACTTTCCAGGGGTTTCCGGGACAATTTCAGGGGGCGCTAAGATTCTATGGGGGCACCTGTCCCCTTTCCCCTTGTATCCGCCTATGTCGTTTCGGGGGCGGGGGGGCACGGAGGTGGGGCGTTACTGGTGTGGGGGTAAGGAGATCGAGCATAAGCGGATCCAGGACATCAGCATGGGGGTAAGGGCTAAAGAGTTCGAGCATAGGCGGACCCAGAACATCAGTACGAGGGTGGGGCTAGGGAGTTAGAGCATAGGCGGATCCAGGACATCGGTACGAGGGTCGGGCTAGGGATTTAGAGCATAGGCGGATCCAGGACATCGGTACGAGGGTCGGGCTAAGGAGTTAGAGCATAGGCGGATCCAGGACATTAGTACGGGGATGGGGCTAAGCAGCTGAGCATTAGCGGAATCAGGACATCAGTACGGGGTGAGACTCGGGGGTTCCAGCATAGGCGGATCCAGGACATCAGTAGGGGGTAGGGGCTACGGAGTTCGAGCATAGGCGGATCCAGGATATTAGTACGGGGATGGGGCTAAGGAGCTCGAGCAGAGGTGGATCTAGGACATCAGTACGGCGGTGGGGCTAAGAAGCTCGAGCATAAGCGGATTCAGCTGATCAGTACGGGGGTGGGGTTCGGGAGCTCGAGCATAGTCGGATCCAGGACATCAGTAGGGGGTGGGGGCTAAGTAGTTCGAGCATAGGCGGATCCAGGGCAGTACAGAGGTGGGGCTACGAAGTTCGAGCACAGGCGGATCCAGGACATCAGTAAGGGGTGGGGTAAGGAGCTCGAGCATAGGCGGATCCAGGACATCAGTACGGTGGTGGGGCTCGGGCGTTCCAGCATAGGCGGATCCAGGACATTAGTAGGGTGGTAGGGAATAAAGATTTTGAGTATAGGCGAATCCAGGGCAGTACGGAGGTGGGGCTACGGAGTTCGAGCATAGGCAGATCCAGGACATCAGTTCGGGGTGGGGTTAAGGAGCTCGAGCATAGGCGGATCCAGGACATCAGTGCAGGGGTGTGGCTCCGGAGCCTGAGTAAAGGCGGATCCAGGACATCAGTACGGGGGTGGGGCTAAGGAGATCGAGCATAGGTGGATCCAGGACATCTGTACGGGGGTGGGGCTAAAGAGCTGGAGTATAGGCGGATCCAGGACATCAGTATGGGTGTTGGGCTAAGGAGCTCGAGCAGAGGCGGATCCAGGGCTTCAGTACGGGGGTGGGGCTAAGGGGTTCGAGCATAGGCGGATAAAGGACATCAGTACAGAGTTGGGGCTAAGGAGCTCCAGGCATAAGCGGATCCAGGACATCAGCACAGGGGTAAAGGCTAAAGAGTTCGAGCATAGGCGGATCCAGGACATCAGTACGAGGGTGGGGCTAAGGAGCTCGATCATATGCGAAGCCAGGATATCAGTACGGGGGTAGAGGCTAAGGAGTTTGAGCATAGGCAGATCCAGCATATCGGTACGGGGATTTGGCTAAGGAGATCCAGCATAGGCGGATCCAGGACATCTGTACGGAGGTGGGGCTAAGAAGCTCGAGCATAGGCGGATCCAAGACATCAGTATGGGTGTGGGGCTAAGGAGCTCGAGCAGAGGCGGATCCAGGACATCAGTGCGGGGCTGGGGTAAGAGGCTCGAGTATAGGCGGATCAAAGACATCAGTACGGGGGTGGGGCTAAGGAGCATGAGCATAAGCGGATCCAGGACATCAAGGGGCTAAAGAGTTAAAACAGGTAGGGGTTAAAGAGTTAAAACATAAGCGGATCCAGGACATCAGTAGGGAGGTGGGGCGAAGGAGCTCGAGCATAAGCGGGTTCAGAACATCAGTACGTGGGTGGGGCTCGGGAGCTCAAGCATAGGCGGATCCAGGACATCAGTAGGGGTAGGGGCTAAGGAGTTCAAGCATAAGCGGATCCAGGGCCGTATAGAGGTGGGGCTACGGAGTTCGAGCATAGGCAGATCCAGGACATATTTAAGGGGGTGGGGTAAGGAGCTCGAGCATAGGCGGATCCAGGACATCAGTTCGATGGTGGGGCTGAGGTCTCGAGCTGGGGCATAACTCGGTAACAAATAGGCTGAATTGGGTGAAAATCTGCAGGTATAGGTGAAATACCGTCGGAAAACCAATCATATCTTATATTGTATCTCCTTTCTTCTCGTCATGCCCAGTCTTTGCTTAACAAAACAAACATTATGCGTGTGTTTATTTCTTTGATGATATGAACAGAGGGCAAGCGTGGTGCAGTATGCAGAGACATGCTAATTTAGGAAAACATGGGCCTAGACAGGGGATTGAATGGAGCCATAATGAGAACACAAAACCTAAAACTCCAACATTGCGTTGTTATAAGTATCAAACTGCTGAAAAAACTCGCCTGTCAATCGAACTGTTTGGCTAACGTACATTGTCACCGGCTTCTCCTGCGCCAGAGCGGCACCTGCCGAGGCCGCAGGCCGAGGTTGTTGTTGTTGGCGTCTGTCAGTCCTGAGAATTGATGTCAGAGCTCTGGAATTTTGTAGGGTGATAGCCCTTCTGCTCCATACACCCAAACTGAAACCCCGAGTCGAAATCCAAAATAGTTTTTGAGAAATTTTGGTTCAAACTTTTTCTGTTTTATATTTTTCTAATTTTTACTTCTTAACCTACGAACTTGAAACTTATGTCCTTTTCGAAAGATAACAAGGGCCAGCTAGGGGAAAACGAATTGAGCTGATCCGACAATATTTATTGCGCGAAAACGCGGCATTTCTCACGCGAGCAAAAAACCTGCTAAAAGTTGATGGCCGACTTGTGCGCTCGAAATGTCAGAAGACAGGCCTCAGTTAGCTGAAAGGCAGTTACCTAGGGGTAGCTAGGAAAATTTTGTAGTGCTTAGGCATAGTTTTGAGTGCAAAACGCAGAATTTTGACCTACTTTTTACAGTTCTTCCGGAAGACTGAATTTTTGTTCATTTCATTTCAACGTTAATATCTCACAATCTAATCGACCGATTTGAGTTTTCATTTCAAATAATGAAAGAACATTGCTTCCGCCTGATAATATTTGGAGATGGAAGTTGTGAATGTGACATTCTTTGTTTTATAGGCATAAATAGAAATTGAGTCAAAAAACTTTTTATTTGCATCTTCCTGGTTCCAAGCTCATGTCACTCACAAACTCAGAACTGACATGGCTGAAGAGGAAAGTTACTTGCGGTCATTTCGCTCACTTATACTACCCACCTATCTCTAATGGCTTTCGAGTAATTAGTCCAAAATGTATTACAAGATGCTAAATTTCTCGGACCACCTTTGCTTCTCACCATGGTTTGAAGTCCTTAAAATGGATGGAAGTGGAAGTAATTTGGCATGAAGCTAGCTTACGATCCTAGCTCGACGATACAACTAATTTCAGCCCAAAAGAATGTTTGGTTCGTCTTCTAGAAGTACCTTTATATCGTGCCTTTTCGGGACAAGCACAGCACCCGGCGCCAGCGGCCCGGCATATTCGGCGGAGTTGTACTAGCCAGTGACCTCCTGACGGGTCACAGCTGTTCAGCTAGTGGGAGGATGAGCAGTGTGGCACGGTGGTCTAGTGGTTAGAGGCCCTGTCTCTTGATCAGGTAGGTCCGGTTCGAATCCGGTGGTGACCACGTACTCTTTATTGGTTATTTCAAAGAAAAAAATGATAAAACTGACTTGCAGGCTTATGAAGAGATACATTAAGAACGAAATATGGTTTGCTTTCGGCACATTGTCATGCGGCTCTCCTGCGCCGGTGGGGCGTTAGCCCAGGCCGCAGGCCGAGGTTGTTGTTGTTGGCGTCTGTCAGTCCTGAGAATTGATGTCAGAGCTCTGGAATTTTGTAGGGTGATAGCCCTTCTGCTCCAGACACCCAAACTGAAACCCCTGAGTCGAAATCCAAAATAGTTTTTGAGAAATTTTGGCTCAAACTTTTTCTGTTTTATATTTTTCTAATTTTTACTTCTTAACCTACGAACTTGAAACTTATGTCCTTTTCGAAAGATAACAAGGGCCAGCTAGGGAAAACGAATTGAGCTGATCCGACAATATTTATTGCGCGAAAACGCGGCATTTCTCACGCGAGCAAAAAACCTGCTAAAAGTTGATGGCCGACTTGTGCGCTCGAAATGTCAGAAGACAGGCCTCAGTTAGCTGAAAGGCAGTTACCTAGGGGTAGCTAGGAAAATTTTGTAGTGCTTAGGCATAGTTTTGAGTGCAAACGCAGAATTTTGACCTACTTTTTACAGTTCTTCCGGAAGACTGAATTTTTGTTCATTTCATTTCAACGTTAATATCTCACAATCTAATCGACCGATTTGAGTTTTCATTTCAAATAATGAAAGAACATTGCTTCCGCCTGATAATATTTGGAGATGGAAGTTGTGAATGTGACATTCTTTGTTTTATAGGCATAAATAGAAATTGAGTCAAAAAACTTTTTATTTGCATCTTCCTGGTTCCAAGCTCATGTCACTCACAAACTCAGAACTGACATGGCTGAAGAGGAAAGTTACTTGCGGTCATTTCGCTCACTTATACTACCCACCTATCTCTAATGGCTTTCGAGTAATTAGTCCAAAATGTATTACAAGATGCTAAATTTCTCGGACCACCTTTGCTTCTCACCATGGTTTGAAGTCCTTAAAATGGATGGAAGTGGAAGTAATTTGGCATGAAGCTAGCTTACGATCCTAGCTCGACGATACAACTAATTTCAGCCCAAAAGAATGTTTGGTTCGTCTTCTAGAAGTACCTTTATATCGTGCCTTTTCGGGACAAGCACAGCACCCGGCGCCAGCGGCCCGGCATATTCGGCGGAGTTGTACTAGCCAGTGACCTCCTGACGGGTCACAGCTGTTCAGCTAGTGGGAGGATGAGTAGTGTGGCACGGTGGTCTAGTGGTTAGAGGCCCTGTCTCTTGATCAGGTAGGTCCGGTTCGAATCCGGTGGTGACCACGTACTCTTTATTGGTTATTTCAAAGAAAAGAATGATAAAACTGACTTGCAGGCTTATGAAGAGATACATTAAGAACGAAATATGGTTTGCTTTCGGCACATTGTCATGCGGCTCTCCTGCGCCGGTGGGGCGTTAGCCCAGGCCGCAGGCCGAGGTTGTTGTTGTTGGCGTCTGTCAGTCCTGAGAATTGATGTCAGAGCTCTGGAATTTTGTAGGGTGATAGCCCTTCTGCTCCAGACACCCAAACTGAAGCCCCGAGTCGAAATCCAAAATAGTTTTTGAGAAATTTTGGCTCAAACTTTTTCTGTTTTATATTTTTCTAATTTTTACTTCTTAACCTACGAACTTGAAACTTATGTCCTTTTCGAAAGATAACAAGGGCCAGCTAGGGAAAACGAATTGAGCTGATCCGACAATATTTATTGCGCGAAAACGCGGCATTTCTCACGCGAGCAAAAAACCTGCTAAAAGTTGATGGCCGACTTGTGCGCTCGAAATGTCAGAAGACAGGCCTCAGTTAGCTGAAAGGCAGTTACCTAGGGGTAGCTAGGAAAATTTTGTAGTGCTTAGGCATAGTTTTGAGTGCAAAACGCAGAATTTTGACCTACTTTTTACAGTTCTTCCGGAAGACTGAATTTTTGTTCATTTCATTTCAACGTTAATATCTCACAATCTAATTGACCGATTTGAGTTTTCATTTCAAATAATGAAAGAACATTGCTTCCGCCTGATAATATTTGGAGATGGAAGTTGTGAATGTGACATTCTTTGTTTTATAGGCATAAATAGAAATTGAGTCAAAAAACTTTTTATTTGCATCTTCCTGGTTCCAAGCTCATGTCACTCACAAACTCAGAACTGACATGGCTGAAGAGGAAAGTTACTTGCGGTCATTTCGCTCACTTATACTACCCACCTATCTCTAATGGCTTTCGAGTAATTAGTCCAAAATGTATTACAAGATGCTAAATTTCTCGGACCACCTTTGCTTCTCACCATGGTTTGAAGTCCTTAAAATGGATGGAAGTGGAAGTAATTTGGCATGAAGCTAGCTTACGATCCTAGCTCGACGATACAACTAATTTCAGCCCAAAAGAATGTTTGGTTCGTCTTCTAGAAGCACCTTTATATCGTGCCTTTTCGGGACAAGCACAGCACCCGGCGCCAGCGGCCCGGCATATTCGGCGGAGTTGTACTAGCCAGTGACCTCCTGACGGGTCACAGCTGTTCAGCTAGTGGGAGGATGAGTAGTGTGGCACGGTGGTCTAGTGGTTAGAGGCCCTGTCTCTTGATCAGGTAGGTCCGGTTCGAATCCGGTGGTGACCACGTACTCTTTATTGGTTATTTCAAAGAAAAAGAATGATAAAACTGATTTGCAGGCTTATGAAGAGATACATTAAGAACGAAATATGGTTTGCTTTCGGCACATTGTCATGCGGCTCTCCTGCGCCGGTGGGGCGTTAGCCCAGGCCGCAGGCCGAGGTTGTCAGAGCCGCATGACGAAATCCATGGAGCGAAGCGCATTGAGATTTCTCAAGCGGCTCTATTCTGGCCGCTCAGACGGGTCTCGTCGTGGTCAGAAGCCGGTGACGAACGAAGTGAGAAACGGCTTCTATACTGACAGTTTTTCGTTCTCTGTTGTCCGTAGTAGTAGTAGTTGTTGTCTGTTCTGAGGACTGGTATCAGATACTTGAAACTTGCAGGGATGAAAGGCAGGAACCCATAAAAAATCCCGACGGCTGCAGATTTTCGAATTTTGCAAAAACTTTTCCAAAATTTTGGATTATATTTTTCTAAACTTTTATTTTTCTATTTTTCTATTTTTAGTCTACAGCTCTCAAACTTACACTCTTTTATACACAATCAATTACCAGTTGTTGCTCAAAGTTTGAAGCAAAAATCCAAATTTGTACTTCCAAAATGATTTTTTGAAACTTTTACCTCCAACTTGTAGTAAAATGCATTACCAAAGTTATAAGTTCGAAATATCTGAAGATATGATGCTAAGTGTTCCAAACTGGATTTTTACAGACAGAATGGACTGTGCATTACTGCATAGACACTAAACTGAACCAAAAGCATAATTTTGAAGGTCAGTTTTGGCCCTTTTTCCAAAACATTGCAATTATGGCCTACAATTTTAAAACCATATAACTTTCAAAATTCTGAACATTTTTGAGCGCAGTTTTCTTTGTTGAGATGGGTATTGTCATTTCAACAACATATTCTAAACTCAAATTTCTGAGTTAATGGGAAATATTTTTCTGCAAAAAATACAATATTTTTTTTTTTTTTGGGAATTTATGACTATATATTTCCAAATTTTCTTTTCGAAATTGGTACCCAAAAAAAGCCCGGCTCAAGTTCTACAACCGTCTGCCTGACCATACCCGCGCGTCTCCCATAGGTTTTGAGCTATATGATGATAAAGACTGAACTTGTTGCGGTTTTCATAGGTTGTAATAGATTCATCACGTGATAAAGTGCCTTTATACTCAACTGAGATATATGGCTCTCTCTATACTTGTAGTATGGGAAATTATGAGCTCTGCCGTTTTTGTTTCATGACGCTCTGACGACTAGGTCGCCACTGAGGGGCAAAATATTTCGGTCCCGTTTTTCCCGAAGCAGTAGTGACGTCATTCTGCCCTTCTTGCATGGACCTTCTGTGCCGCGGCAGTAGGCTGTAGCCGGTAAATGCGTGCAAGAAAGACATAACATTTCTACCCGAGTGCATACAGCGGGTGGCTAGCCGGTCGGGGCGGACGGGAACCTGACTAGACGGCAGAGGGTGCCGAGGCGTGTTTAGAGATCCGAGGAAGTGAGCAGTGATGCCCTCAGGCATCTAGGGAACGGTAGCAGGGTCCAGAGGCGTGCTGAGATAGCTCATGGGAGACATTTCGGACGGGGGAGCAGTGAGGATGGGGGCTGGTACGGGACTGGAGCCTTCCCCGCCATTGCCTCGGAACAGCTTCTGTGTTTGTATTAACCATAGATATTCTGACATTGGGGGGGAGTTCAGCCCCTAGCTCCGCCCATTGTATCTACCACCATTTGAATAGCCACTATGTATGTATATAAGCATATGAAGATTGACGATTTCGTTGCACTCCGTACCAAATTACCGAAACATATCAGGGAGAGGCAATCGACCATGCAGATTTCGAATGTGGTATTCAGGTCAACAAAAGGTCACTACGCATGCGCACTGGAGCTAATGGTAACAGAGGCTATCTCGGCAACCTACGGGTTGATTTTCTTGAAATTTTGTAAACAAAAGAATAGCACGAAATATAAGTAAAAATGTCATTGAAGCTGCACTGCGCTGCGCATGCGCAGAAGAAATTATGAAGATAAGCCTGAAAGGCAAGTATATTTTAGAGGAGGACCTGAACAGAGGGAAAGCCAACGTGCTTAAATTAAGCATGAATGTTTTGTCACCCTTGGTAACAACAAAGGTCAGTGCGCATGCGCATTAGAACTTATGGTCATGGAGGCTATCTCGGGAGCCAATAGACCGATTTTGCTCAAATTTTTGCGAGTAAAAGCAGAATATCATCTGCGAATCCTAATTGATGGCATTATGACGCTGCACTATTATGCGCATGTGCAAAAGGAATTCTAAGGAATAATAGGCTATAAGGGATCATTTAGACCAGGAGACAAACAAACGGCATACTAACATGCTTCAGTCAACTATAACGGTATCTTTGCTCTCATTCACTGCAGACGTTACTGCGCATGCGGACTGGGACTAGGGACTAACACGTTAACAAATTGGCTGAATTGGGTCAAAATCTGCAGGTATAGGTGAATTACGGTCGGCAAACCCATCATATTTTATATTGTGTCTCCTTTCTTCTGGTCATGCCCAGTCTTTACTTAACAAAACAACCATTATACGTGTGTTTATTTATTTGATGACATGAACAGAGGGCAAACGTGGCGCAGTGTGCAGAAACATGCTAATTTAGGAAAACATGGGCTTACAAAGGGGATTGAATGGAGTCATAACGAGAACACAAGACCTAAAGTCCGAAAATTGTGTTGGTATAAGTATCATACTGCTGAAAACACTCGCCTGTCAATCGAACTGTTTGCCTAACGTGCATTGTCACCGGCTTCTCCTGCGCCGGAGCGGCACCTGCCGAGGCCGCAGGCCGAGGTCTGTTGTTGTTGTTGTTGGCGTCTGTCAGTCCTGAGAATTGATGTCAGAGCTCTGGAATTTTGTAGGGTGATAGCCCTTCTGCTCCAGACACCCAAACTGAAGCCCCGAGTTGAAATCCAAAATAGTTTTTGAGAAATTTTGGCTCAAACTTTTTCTGTTTTATATTTTTCTAATTTTTACTTCTTAAGTTACGAACTTGAAATTTATGTCCTTTTCAATGGATAACAAGGGCCAGCTAGGGGAAAAAATTGAGCTGATCCAACAATATTTATTGCGCGAAAACGCGGCATTTCTCACGCGCGCAAAAAACCTGCTAAAAGTTGATGGCCGACTTGTGCGCTCGAAATGTCAGAAGGCAGGCCTCAGTTAGCTGAAAGGCAGTTACCTAGGGGTAGCTAGGCAAATTTTGTAGTGCTTAGGCATAGTTTTGAGTGCAAAACGTAAAATTTTGACCTACTTTTTACAGTTCTTCCGGAAGACTGAATTTTGGTTCATTTCATTTCAACGTTAATATCTCACAATCTAATTGACCGATTTGAGTTTCCATTTCAAATAATGAAAGAACATTGCTTCCGCCTGATAATATTTGGAGATGGAAATTGTGAATGTGAAATTCTTTGTTTTATAGGCATAAATAGAAATTGAGTCAAAAAACTTTTTATTTGCATCTTCCTGGCTCCAAGCTCATGTCACTCACAAACTCAGAACTGACATGGCTGAATAGGAAAGTTACTTGCGGTCATTTCGCTCACTTATACTACCCACCTATCTCTAATGGCTTTCGAGTAATTAGTCCAAAATGTATTACAAGATGCTAAATTTCTCGGACCACCTTTGCTTCTCACCATGGTTTCAAGTCCTTAAAATGGATGGAAGTGGAAGAAATTTGGCATGAAGCTAGCTTAAGATCCTAGCTCGACGATACAAGTAATTTCAGCCCAAAAGAATGCTTGGTTCGTCTTCTAGAAGCACCTTTATATCGTGCCTTTTCGGGACAAGCACAGCACCCGGCGCCAGCGGCCCGGCATATTCGGCGGAGTTGTACCAGCCAGTGACCTCCTGACGGGTCACAGCTGTTCAGCTAGTGGGAGGGTGAGTGGTGTGGCACGGTGGTCTAGTGGTTAGAGGCCCTGGCTCTTGATCAGGTAGGTCCGGTTCGAATCCGGGGGTGACCACGTACTCTTTATTGGTTATTTCAAAGAAAAGAATGATAAAACTGACTTGCAGGCGTATGAAGAGATACATTAAGAACGAAATATGGTTTGCTTTCGGCACATTGTCATGCGGCTCTCCTGCGCCGGTGGGGCGTTAGCCCAGGTCGCAGACCGGAGTTATAGTTTTGCAGCTTTGGAAAATTGCTCCTAAGCTGGGACTCGAACCCAGGTCTCCGGATTTCCGGTCCGGCATGCTAACTACTACACCACTCAGGAGCCTGAACTTTCCTTTCAAGCTTGCGTATTTATACTTGATTTATCGGCAGTTGTTTTACTGGGGCATTCTCATGCCAGTCAGGTCTAGAAGCAGATATCTAAGAAACTATTACTATAGAAAATATGCAATCTGAATGCATCATCACAGTAGGTAATATCTGCCTTCGACGCGTAACACTACAAAACAGAGGTGCTCACTACGCATATGCGAATGAAGTGAAAACAGAAGTCAAGGTTGACGAATTATAGCTTGGTTGAAAATTGTTGCTATGTGAGTGATTGCAAGGCTTCTGTAGCAAAAACCTGTCAAGCAAAAAATATTCCCTGATGACTTTATATTTATTTGTTCCATATCGGGCATGAAAGTCAAATTTCAACAATACACAGAGACAAAGTAAATAAAAATAATTGAATTCCTTGCTTAGTAGAATCTACCAGCGCTTTAGTAGTTTCAATCGAATCTAGTGGGACCGCTGACGTCACGCCCAAAAAAATTTGACCAACCTTATATATTTAGGAACCGTGCTCTTATATACAAACTGACCAATTGAAGTGGTCCACTGAGGTCTCTGGAGTCTAGTCCGGCTTGCACAGTTGTGGGTCAGTGACACAATCACCGGTTAGATGATTATTTGTCCCCCGCTCCAGAACACAATTCCCGATCAGATGATTATTTCTCCTCAGCTCTTGAAAATAGCACTCAATGGCCATGAAAAATGACTTAAGCATGCACTTTGTTTTTTAGTGGAAACTTACTTGCTTTGCACTCTTGCTTTGTATATAATATTATTGTCCTTTAACATGTAATTTGTGTGTGTGTGTGTGTGTGTGTGTGTGTGTGTGTGTGTGTGTGTGTGTGTGTGTGTGTGTGTGTGTGTGTGTGTGTGTGTGTGTGTGTGTGTGTGTGTGTGTGTGTGTGTGTGTGTGTGTGTGTGTGTGTGTGTGTGTGTGTGTGTGTGTGTGTGTGTGTGTGTGTGTGTGTGTGTGTGTGTGTGTGTGTGTGTGTGTGTGTGTGTGTGTGTGTGTGTGTGTGTGTGTGTGTGTGTGTGTGTGTGTGTGTGTGTGTGTGTGTGTGTGTGTGTGTGTGTGTGTGTGTGTGTGTGTGTGTGTGTGTGTGTGTGTGTGTGTGTGTGTGTGTGTGTGTGTGTGTGTGTGTGTGTGTGTGTGTGTGTGTGTGTGTGTGTGTGTGTGTGTGTGTGTGTGTGTGTGTGTGTGTGTGTGTGTGTGTGTGTGTGTGTGTGTGTGTGTGTGTGTGTGTGTGTGTGTGTGTGTGTGTGTGTGTGTGTGTGTGTGTGTGTGTGTGTGTGTGTGTGTGTGTGTGTGTGTGTGTGTGTGTGTGTGTGTGTGTGTGTGTGTGTGTGTGTGTGTGTGTGTGTGTGTGTGTGTGTGTGTGTGTGTGTGTGTGTGTGTGTGTGTGTGTGTGTGTGTGTGTGTGTGTGTGTGTGTGTGTGTGTGTGTGTGTGTGTGTGTGTGTTTTAAGCCAATAATCAGTATCCCTTATCCCTGCTCTACCTGGTGGAGTGAGCGCATGCGCCTGTGGCAGCCCCGAACCTCCAGGTAGTATCCCACATTCCTTTGTTTGTCCTTACCTATCTTCATCCTTACTGTCTCCTTCAATAGCCCTGTCACTCATTGCGACAACACTGAAAAGCCACCTTAAAAGTGTGGACGTGATTGGCATACATGGTAATGATGATAATGCCATCTAGTGGCAAAATTGACACGACAATGAAAAATGGAGCCGCTGAAGGAAAACATGATATGTTTTAATGATTCCCAATAATGTTCCCTTCGCATCCCCTCCTCCGGTCAGCAATCGTCAGCAAAACTCAGACCCTCTCCCTCCTCCCTTCATCAGCAAGGGCTAGATCCTCTCCCTCCTCCCTTCATCAGCGAGCATTGGCAATGGCTAGATCCTCTCCCCCTTGGATCACTGACGTCATGTGTGAACAGGCTTAACACGCGCAATCAAGAAGGTCATCAAGTGCCCCCCCCAACCTATTTTTCTGAGGTGTCCGGAGCAAAAAATCACCGCCGGAAAAGGCGACTTTGCCAAATTTGAGAGAATTTATGGGCACGTCGATTAGTGGAGAAATTTCTAAAATCGATCAACAACTTTTTGACTTATAGGCTTTCGAAATCAAAGCTATATTTTGAGACCGTCGTAATCGCGCAGTCGCACCAGTTCGCCTGCACTGTGGACCGAGTGGTGACGTCATAACTTCATATAAGGTTAGATGTCAAGGTCAACCCACATGAAGTTCAAGGTCAAAGGTCACAGGTCAAGGTCATTGACCCCAGTATTCCGGTCAGATGACATTGTTGAGTACGACGTATGCTCTGCTATGACTTCATGTTAAAGACTGTTCAAGACCAAGGTTACTAGTCAGGATCATAGGTCTTTTTCTAATTCAACCCCTTAATTCCCGCCCAAAGGCTGCTATAGTGCCAGTTAAATTGTACATTATTGTAAATATGTAATATTGCTACGTCATAGGTCATTGATCTTGAATGTATTTGACCTCAAAATTTCAGAAAACGTGGTGTGGAACCTTCCCTCTATGACATTGGTCCGTTTTTGGTGACTTCCCGGCTTTTTCCGCGAAGTCACGGCATTTGCCAATAGGTCTACGGCACGGCACAGATTTGACCTTTGCGACCTCCTTTGACCCTGAAGATATTAACACCCGCACTAGAGGGGGGTCTGGCACTAACGCACACTGGAGGGGGCCTGGTAGGCCCCCTAAGATCTCGGAAACCAAGAAGCATAGAAAAACTAAATTTTGGAGGTGGGTGGGGGTTATGTTGATCTACATCATGACCAATTTTTATTGAACTATGTCAATATCCTCAAGGTCAAACGAGGTCATAAAAGTCCAAACTTGGCCATGCTGGGGACCGACTGGTAAATGCCGTGATTATGCGGGAAAATGGCGGGAATAACTTAAAGGCGGACCAGGGTCATATAGAGAAGGTCTCAAAGAGCCTTCCCTTCAATTTTGGGGTCAAGGTCATTCAAGGTCATTGAACTGTAAGGTCACAATATAGTATACTACTTATAATGTACACTTTGACTAAAACTATAGCCACTGTTTGGCGTGAAATGAGGATTGACCTTTGAAAATGACCTTTGACCTTGCCCTTTGACCTTGACCTTGGTATTGGGGTACCTTATCGATGACGTCATAGCATAATGTACGTCAGACCGGGTAACGTCATTTGACCGGAAGCACTGTGGTCAGTGACCTTGAAAGTGCAGATATGACCTTGATCTGTGACCTTTGACCTTGACCTTGATCTTCATGTGAGGTGACCTTAACATATATTCCTGCTAATATGGTGTTATGACTTCACCACTCGGTCTCCAATGCAAGCTAACTGGTCCGACCGCGCGATTACGGCGATCTAAAAATGCAGATCTGACTTTAAAAGCCTATAAGTCAAAACATTTCCGACTGATTTTCACAAAATCTTCACCAATCGACGCGCTATTACATTCTGTTTAATGTGGCAAAGTATCGTGTTTTGGCTACGAGCGGTTCTCCGGCCACCTTGGAAAAACAGGTGGGGGGGGCCTCCGAGGGCCCCTCCAGTGCGCGTGTTAACCTAGGTCAATGAAACTTGGGCATAATCAGGGTAGTAGATAATGGGTAGCCCGAAGTTTCGTGCTGCCATATGATGACTCCTCCGAAAGACGGATACTAAAAAAAAACAAGTTGTAAGCGGCATTTTTCCATCGAGTGGCTCTCGGTTCTTTTCCTCGCGCCCCGCCTGCGCTTGCTCGCTGGATGATTGTTGGATTGTGGAGGAGTGGGGTGGTTCCAGCAGTATTTATTTGTTGTTATTAAATTTCTTACTGAAATTTTGCTTGGGTTCTCTCTGTTTCACTGCTTTTCTGTTGAGAGCCCCTTCATTGACAGATATGTGTTACCTGTAACATGAGAAACGTGTATGCTGCAGCCAAGATGAAGATAAGAAGCATTCGCCAACAAAAGGTGTGCTTCAAAATAGCCCAGTTTGTGAAATCTGGTGGATTTCTACAATATATTATTTCCATTTGGTCAGCCCTTAGGTATGTTCAGAAGATTGTGACTGCAGGAGATTGTGGTAGACACATAAACTTTGGGTAAATTTACAAATCAAAGTAAATGAATTATGCTGTCACTTATGTTTCTGAACATTTCCTTAGAAGCTGGGTAAAATGTGGTCATCTCTAGTTCTATGGTAAATGCATTATTTCAGCATAGAAAGTGGGTTTTATTAAGTTCCATGGCTTGCAATGATTCCCGAGGAAGGTGGCTTGCACACACTTGTTTTCCAGGTCTGCTTGCACTTCTTTATTTTCATCTTTTTGTTTATGGTGGGTTTACCCTGATGCATAAAATCTGGTGATCATCTGGCAGATGTCTCCACTCTCTGGCCTTGTTTCTCAATATGTCCCGAGATCCAGGAATAGCAAGAAATAAACCAATCTTCCTCTGAAACAATGCTAAAGGTATAATAGTATGTGATCTCGTAACTGTTGGTTTTACTTCCTAGCATGTTACCTACTTCCTTCCGTCTCTATTGAGCTACATCAATCTGATATTGATAACTTTTGGGAATGCACAAACACATTTTCAACACACAGACACTGCTTAATCCTATGCTGAGGAAAACACACAATTGCACAGCATGAGAAATCCAATGCACACAATCCACAGTACAAGAGGGAGCCACAATTACATACTGGAAAAAATTTGAAGCATACAAACATAAGTTTTTTTTTCTTCCTGGAGCATCACCGGCCTCCCCTCTCCATTGAGTCACATCAATCGGATCTTGATCATTTCTTTTTGGGAATTTAAGCACTTTTCCAACACACACAGTGCTTAATCATATGATGAGAAAAAATAAAATGGCAAGACATGATAACCCAACAAATGATATCATTCCACCTGCAGCAGGCACAGTGCAAATTAAGCCTAGAACATTTGTGGGCAAGGTCAATTCACACAGCCTGCAGTGTAAGGTACCCCCACAATCACACCTGAAAAAATAATGCAAAGCCTTCTCTGATCATAATATTTAGTATGTGCGCTGTCTGCTTCTAGTTTAGGAAATTATATTTTTTCAACCTCAATGTCTTTTTTGCAGTTGATTGTCTGCAGTTGCCTTTAACCCGCGCCCCACCGGGGGTCCGGCGCCACCTTCGCCCCACCGGGGGCCATCGATGGCCCCCTCTAACTCCGAAAGTATGGACGTTGGCGCAAATCGCAAGTGAATAGAAAGCGCGTGAATTCAGTAATAAATTATTTCACATGTTTTAGTGCTCAGGTCAATTGTTTGACCTCCAGAGGTCAAATTAGGTCAAGATCGGCTATTTTCACTCAAATATGCAATGATTAAGCAAACTGGGCATAACTCTTATGTCATTAGAGCTATTGAGGCCTGGTAAACTACATTTGATAGGAAATTGCCAGTTATTTTTCCGCTATGTGAAACGTAAAGACCTCCCACCAGTGGTTTGACCTCCAGAGGTTACCTCGTGACCTAATATGACCTGAGGTCACGAAAGGTCAAAAAGTGACCTTGCCGTATATCAAATGAAAGCCAGTGACAAGACAAATACGATGGTGTTTGTTTCACCGCTCTAGCGTATTTAGGTCAAAAGTTATTGTCAACATACTGTTTTTGACCTCTGGTGACCTTGGATGACCTTGGAAAAGTCAAAGGGCAAATATAACCCCGTGGATCCGTGAAAGGGTGTCCAAAAAACGCTGTTCTGAGCAGTATGAGTATTTGCAATCATTTTTGTGGCTTTTATATCATGAAATAGCTTTTCCCCATGCTTTTCCAATGGGAGAGGTCGCCTCGTGACCTGACCTCAAGGCACGAAATCGAAAAATCCCGGATATACACCTTGTAGACCCTGGAGGGGTCATGAAGTGTAGGAAGTTTCAAATCGATCGACTTTGAAATGTAGCTCTTACAGAGCTCTAAAGTTGAAGTGAGGTGACCTTGGTTGACCTCGTCTGGTGACCTGACCTTGGGTGACCCGGGGTAAAAAATTTCAGGGATGATGGGAAAATGATGCAGTGACAGGTAGAGTCCTCAACCTTGGTGCTGCGCCTCGTCGTTTTTCTGCTATCCCGGAAAAACCTTATGGGGGCCATCGATGGCCCCCGGTGGGGCGAGGGTTAAAAGATCAGATTTAGCATCGAACATCAGACCGTAGCATCAAACATAAGCGATATTAATGACATACCTCGCAACAAAGTATTTTTTAAGAAAGTAATCAAGAACATTTTTCTAAGCCAGTATTGAGGCAAACCCTTGTCACTCAGCAATTCTAGATAACAGCAAAATTTTGCTCACTAGCCTTGTTCGTAGTGTCTCGGCAAGCTACAAGTTTTGTCACTAACCTACCTGTCGTCAGCATTCTCTCTCTCTCTCTCTCTCTCTCTCTCTCTCTCTCTCTCTCTCTCTCTCTCTCTCTCTCTCTCCCTCTCTCTCTCTCTTCTTCTTTTGTTTGCTTTTTTTGTTTTTTTTTTTTTTGTCCCCCCCTCTCTCTCTCTCTCTCTCTCTCTCTCTCCTCCTCCTCCTCCTCCTCTCCTCCTCGTCCTCCTCCTCCTCCTTTCTTCTCATTCTCATTCTCATTCTCATCCTCCTCCTCCTCCCTCCTCCTCCTCCTCCTCCTCCTCCTCCTCCTCCTCCTCCTCCTCCTCCTCCTCCTCCTCATCATCATCATCATCATCATCATCATCTCATCATCATCATCATCCTCATCATCTCCTCCCCTCCTCCTCCTCCTCCTCCTCCTCCTCCTCCTCCTCCTCCTCCTCCTCCTCCTCCTCCTCCTCCTCCTCCTCCTCCTCCTCCTCCTCCTCCTCCTCCTCCTCCTCCTCCTCCTCCTCCTCCTCCTCCTCCTCACCTTCCTTCCCACCTGTCTCTTTCCCCGCTCTCACTCTCTCCTCTCTCAGAGAGTGAGAGCTCTCTCACTCTCTCCTTAGCCACGCTTGATGCCACAGTCATCTTGCGTTTGTGCGTATTTTGTTTTGTTCCTTGTCTCTTATTATGCACTAGTGATCTATATGTCTGTACTTCTGGTTTTGCACATGAGGTTCGCATATCGGTTTTCATCCATATGTGTTGTGGGAGGGTACCTTATGGGCCATGAACACCTGGACCTTTGTGTGCACTTACCCGTGCTGCTAGTCTTATTAGTGCATATATGTAATAGTGAACACATGAAGTGACAAACTCACCATTTCGGGATATGGGGTGGGAGTCTGTGCACCGGTTGGAATGGCTCGCTGAGTGTTAAATCGTCTCTCACATCCATGGTTAGCAGGGAGCGACATCAGGTTTCCCAAGCCTTCCCGTTTCATGCCGACCCTTCCAACACCATCGGTTTAAACACTGCCTGCAAACATATGTTATCTATCTAAGCCTTCCAGCTTCCTGCGGCCTCTCGCCCTTGACCAGGAGATTCCAGTCATTCCTCCTTCAACCCGCCAGATTGTAGATTTTATTGGGAAATATCCCTCAGTTCAAGGCAAAGTTAGGTGGCTATTTTTACTGTAAGAGCCATTAATGTTGGGATTGTATTTTCCCGAACTACCTAATCGAGTCACCTGCCTCATTTTCTTCACTGGCTGCCTCTATGCCCTGGAGGGTCATATCCCCTGTATACCCCTATTCCTCTATGACCATAGGGATGTCCCTATGACCTATAGATATATAATATTTTGATAGTTTTCAAAGACTGTCTTGAATTTATGGTGATCCTCTATTCAAGAACAGCCCGGGGACCACCTAGTGTGACAGAGCTCCACAAGGCAGCTGTCCCCCAGCTGTGCAACCAGGGACTAGAATATAGCTCAGTGCCCCCCCCGAGATGATGGTAGTTGGCCTTGTGTTTTTATTTCACATCTATTCAAGACCAGCTAAGGGCAACAATGATGTGGATCAGAGCCCCCCCCAGAACAGCTCAATTTTCCCCAGGGAATAGACTAGCTCATTGGCCTTCAGATATGGGGTCATCAGAGTAGCTCAATTGGCTTTAGATGGGTTCATATGGCCTTTGACCAGCTCAGGTGGCACCAAGTGAGCTCAATGGGCTCCAGAATGCCTTCGCCCATACGATTATTGGCGATGATGAGGCATTATCTCGACGCGTATTAGGTGCCCATACTCTTCCCGGGTACCATGAAACGCGACAGAATTCCCTAGCTGACCAAAAATAGTTGTGAATTGTCTAATAATAGTTTCAATTGCTACACGTGGTCTACTTGCATCTAGGTTCAACGGCGTAGGACACTAAATTTCGAGCGGCACAGCCCAAACGGTACACCGCCTAGCGATCACAGGGGCACTCTGGCATCGATGAGGTCATGTGCTCCCTGTGCCCCCTTTGGCTGCGCCCCTGTGGGAGACCCAAAATCTTAGGGCTTCTGACTCCCACCTCCTCCCTCCATCTCCATCCGTGCTCCGAAGGCACTGCTCGGCGAGTTTGTATTTTGGCTCTGAGGTTAAATCTGCACGGTAAACACGAAAAGGAAATATTGTGAAGAACAAAAAGTTACTATTAACACGCGCATTGACGGGGTCTGAGCCACCTTCGCATTGATGGGGGGGGGGTACCGCCCCTAAGATCTCGAGAACCACGGTAGGTAGCGAAAACGGTAACGGCGTTGGGCTGCCCATCCACTTTCCATCGAAAACATTTGAACCATTTTTTTGTAGGTCACATTTAAGGTCGGAGAGGTCAAAACATGCCCGTCATAGGATCATGTAAATTGTTTTTGGGCATTACATCTGAACAAGTAAAGATAGAGCAAAACGACTTAAACTATATGAATCCTCTTAGAAGCCAAATCGAATGATATATAATTTGACCTTGCTAGGTCAATCAAGGATTTGACCTGACCTGAGGTGGTAGGGTCAAATTATATAAATGCATATCATTAGACCGCAAAGCCCAGGCGAGTCTAATGCAGCTAAATAAATGCTCTATCACCATCCGTTACTGGTTATTCCGTAAAACCATTTTTCCATGTATTTCATGGAGAGGTCATGCCTCGTACCTGACCTTAGGTCATCGATATCAAAATACCGGAACATATGTTAGAGAACTCGGTGGGGGCATTATGTGATATGAGTTTCAATCGATAGTTACCCTGCTCCACTTATGCTATCTTAAACTTTTTTGAGGTCGGGTCCTTGACCTGTACTGGTGACCTGACCTGAGATGACCTAACCTTAAAATTTTCACGAAGTTGTAAAAGATAAGGAAAGGTCCGTGGGGCTACGCGCCGCCGTTTTTTACTGTCTCCAAACCGGGGCGTCCCCCCGTTTGTTAACATCGGTTCACAATAACACCTGAAAACAATTGAGTTTCAAGACATGATTGAAAACAATTTGTTAAAGTGCTCCCACGCAGTTTCGAACTCGCGACCTATTGCGTGGTAACACACCCCCAACGAGCGTTTTTCCAACCCTCTTGGTTTCTGTAATCTCAGGGGGCTCCTTAGGATCCCCTTCCACTGATTCAACACGATATTACCGGCCATTACTAAATTTGTCAAACGTATTGTTTAGAAACGATTTACAGAATATCTCGACAATTACAGGCCTCTTTCTGATGCACAACATGGATACCGGAAACGGCATTCGACTGAAACGGCTTTAAGTGTTATTACTGACACGGCCCTTCGGGTTATGGACAGAGGTGAAATTTATATCTTTGTCTTGCCTGATTTTTTTCGAAATGTTTTGATGTGGTGCCACACTCAAAACTTCTTCAAATACTCGCACTCTACGGCATTGACAGCCGCTGGTTCAGGCCACAGACAGCAGGTGCAGATGCGGGCAGTTGATAGCTCAACGCGGCGTAGTCGCTTTGGAGGAGACTGTGTCCTCTCCAAAACTCGGCACATTGCTTGGGTATTTTCCAGAGAGGGGCCTTAAACTGTACCTGATTTTCTCTGCATTCCAATGATCTGAGCCTGTGCATGGGTGATGACATCACTATAGTGAAATATTGTGATGACACTCACAGCACGGTTACCGGCAAGAGGCGAGATTTACCACGTTTGATCATTCGACTAGAGACCAGAGGCGCAGCCAAGGGTAGCACAGGGGGCACGTGCCCCCCCATCGGTGCCGGGGTGCCCTTTTGATTGCCAGGTGATGTACCCTCGTTGGGCCGTTCCGCTCAAAATTTAGTGCCCTACGCCGTTGAGCCTAGATGGAACTAGACTGCATTTAGTGGTTTTAACTATTGTTTGACAATTAAGTGCCTTTTTGGTTAGTTAGGGGATTCTGTCGCCTTCCCAACCACCCGGGAACAGTATAGGCACGTAATCCGTTTCCAGATAATGCCTCATCGTCGCCAATAATCATACGGGCGGAGCTAATCTGGTGCCCGTTGGGCAAATCTGGTGCCCTCTGGGCTGGTCTTGGCCCCTGGAGCTGATCATGTGCCCTCTGAGCTGATCTGATACCCTCGTAGTGAATCTGGTGCCCCCCTTGAGAAAATAGTTGTGCCTTCTGAACCTATATAATGCTCTATGAGTTAGTCTGATGCCTCCGACCTTGCCTGGTGCCCTATTAGCTGTTAGTGCCCTTGAGCTGATCTGGGCCCCTGAACTTATTTAATGCCTCCCGTAGTTTATCTACAGTCCAGGGCGCAGCCAGGGGGCACAGGGTCCACGTGCCTCCATCGGTGCCGGGTACCCTTTTGATTGTCAGGTGGTGTACCCTCTTTGGGCCGTGCTGCTCGAAATTTAGTGCCCTACGCCGTTGAACCCTGATGGAACTAGACCGCATTTAGCGATTTCAACTACTGTATGACAATTAAGTGCCTTGTTGGTCAGCTAAAGCATTCTGTCGCCTTTACAAGCACCCGGGAAGAGTATAGGCACATAATCCGTTTCCAGATAATGCCTCATCGTCGCCAATAATCGTACGGGTGGAGCTCATCTGTTGCCCCCTGAAGCTGATCATGTGCCTTCTGAGCTGATCTGATGCCCTCGTAGTCAATTTGGTGCCCCCCTGAGAAAATAATTGTGCCTTATCAACCTACATCATGTTCCCTAAGTTAGTCTGATGCCTCCGAGCTTGCCTGGTGCCCTATGAGCTGTGAGCTGATCCGGGCCCCCTGAAATTATTTAAGGCCTCCCGGAGTTTATCTACTGTCCAGGGGGCACAGGGGGCACGTGCCCCCATCGGTGCCGGGGTGCCCTGTTGATTGCCAGGTGGTGTACCCCCTTTGGGCCGTGCCGCTCAAAATTTAGTGCCCTACGTCGGTGAACCTAGATGGAACCAGACTGCATTTAGCGATTTCAACTATTGTTTGACAATTAAGTGCCTTTTTGGTCAGCTAGGGCATTCTGTCGCCTTTCCAAGCACCCGGGAAGAGTATAGGCACGTAATCCGTTTCCAGATAATGCCTCATCGTCGCCAATAATCGTACGGGCGGAGCTCATCTGGTGCCCCCTGGAGCTGATCAGGTGCCCTCTGAGCTGATCTGGTGCCCTCGTAGTCAATCTGGTGCCCTCCCCTGAGAAAATAAGTGTGCCTTCTGAACCTATGTAATACTATCTGAGTTAGTTTTGATGCCTCTGAGCTTGCCTGGTGTCCTTTTAGCTGTTTTAGTGCCCCTTGAGCTGATCCGGGCCCCTGAGCTTATTTAATGCCTTCCGGAGTTTATCTACTGTCCAGGGGTGCAGCCAGGGGGTGGCACATCGGGCACGTGCCCCCATCACTGCCGGGGTGCCGTTTTGATTGCCAGGTGGTGTACCCAATTCGGGCCGTGCGGCTCGAAATTTAGTGCCCTACGCCGTTGAACCTAGATTTAACTAGACCGCATGTAGCGATTGAAACTATTGTTGGACAACTTAACACGCACATTAACGGGGGGTCTGAGCCACCTTCGCTTTGACGAGAGGGGGCGGGTACCCGCCCCCTAAGATCTCGAGAACCACGGTAGGTATCTAAAAACGGTAAACGGCGTTAGGTAGCCCATCCACTTTTCCATCGAAAATATTTGAATCTTTTTTTTGTCAGGTCACATTTAAGGTCAAGAGAGGTCAAAACATGCCGTCATAGGGATAACATGTAAACCAAGGTTTTCGGCCATTACATCTGAACAAATAAAGATAGAGCAAAACGACTTCAACTGTATGAATCCTCACAGCAAGCCGAATAGAATGATATATAATTTGACCTTGCTAGGTCAAATCAAGGATTTGACCTGACCTGAGGTCAGGTCAGGGTCAAATTATATAAAATGCATATCATTAGAGCCGCAAAGCCAAGGCGAGTCTAGTAAAGCTAAAATAAACGCTCTATCTCTATCCGTTTCTGAGTTATTCAGTAAAACAATTTTTCCCATGTATTTCCAAGGGAGAGGTCATGCCTCGTAGCTGACCTTAAGTCATCGATATAAAAAATACCGGAACATATTTTATAAAACTCGGTGGGCCCATTATATGACATGAGTTTCAATCGGATAAGTTCACCCTGCTCCGACTTAAGCTATCTTAAACTTTTTTTTAGGTCAGGTCACTTGACCTGTACTGGTGACCTGACCTGAGATGATCTAAACTTAAAATTCTCACACAAGGTGTAAAAATGACGAGGAAAAGGCATACCAAGTACGGCGGCGCTACGCGCCGCCGTTTGTCTACTATCTCCGGAAAACCCGAGGGGGCGGGTACCCGCCACCCCCGTCAATGCGCGTGTTAATACCTTTTTCGGTCAGCTAGGGCATTCTGCCGCCTTTCCAAGCACCCGGGAAGAATATGGGCACCTAGTATGTGTACACCTAATGCCTCATCGTCGCCAATAATCGTACGGGTGAAGCTAATCTGGTGCTCCTTGAGCTCATTTCTTGGCCTCTCAGCTGGTTTTGGCCCCTTGAGCTGATTACTTGCCCTCTAAGCTGATCTGGTGCCCCTGAGTCAATCGAGTGCCCCACTGAGCAAATAACTGTGCCTCCTGAACCTATATAATGCCCTCTGAGTTAGTCTAATGCCTCCGAGCTTGTTTGGTGCCCTAATAGCTGATTTAGTGCCCCTTGAGCTGATTCGGGCCCCCTGAGCTGATCTCATGCCTCCCCAAGTTGATTCTGCCTCCTAAGTCAATATGGTGCCTCTTCAGCTGATTAGGTGCCCCCTCAGCTGATTATTGATGTCTCCTTAGATGGCCTGGTGCCCCCCTGAGCTGGTTTGGTGGGCCCTGAGCCCACCTTGTATCCCCTGAGCTGTTATGTTGTTCTCTGAGCTGATTTAGGCTCCTGCCATAGTCTTGGGGGCTGGGAGCTGATCTGACCCCTGAGCGGATCGATCTGGTGCCACCTGAGCTGCACTAATGCCCCTGAGTCGATATGGTGCCTCCTGAGCCCATCTGATGCCTTCTGAGCTAGTCTGGTGCCCCCTGAGCTAATCTGGTGCCATTTAAGCTGATCTGGGCCTCCTTACGTGATTTCATTAACAGCTCTAAAGCCCTGAGCTGAGCTGGGGCCACAGAGGCTGATGAGGGTGCCTGAGATGGTATGGGGCTCCTGACCTGATTAGGTGCCTCCTGACTTGATCTGGTATTCCAGATCTGGTATTCCAGATGGTCGGGGACCACTGATCTGATGTTTTGTCCCCGAAGCTGATCTGGTGCCCTATGGGCATCTAGTGTCCCCTGAGCAGCTCTGGGGCTTTTGAACTGATTGGGCCCCGAGCTGGTGAGGGATTCCTGAGCTGATTTAGCGCCCCTGACTTGAACTTGCCTCCCGCGCTGATCGATCTGGTGCACCCTGAGCAGATATACTGCCTCCTGAATTTAACTAATGCCCCTGAGTCGATCTGGTGCCTGGTGAGTCATCAGTGTGTCTCCTGAGCCCATCTTAATCCCTCTGAGCTAGTCTGGTGCTCCATGGCTAATATTTAGCTGACCCGGGCCTCCTGGGTTGATAACGTGATTTCCTGAGCAGCTCCCAGGCCCTGAGCTGAGCTGGGCCCACAGGGGTTGCTGAAGGCCCCAGAGATAGTATGGGGCTCCTGAGCTGATTAAGTGCCTCCTAACTTGATCTGGTACTCCCGAGCTGATCTGGGTCCCGAGCTGGTCGGGGACCCCTGATCTGATTGTTTGTCCCCGAGGCTGATCTGGTGCCCTATGGGCCGATCTGGTGTCCCCTGAGCAGCTTTGGGGCTTTTGAACTGCTTAGGCCCCGAGCTGGTGAGGGATTCCTGAGCTGATTTAGTGGCCCTGACTTGATCTTGCCCCCTGACATGACGGAGCTTGCCCCCTTGTAAAACGGAGCTAACGAGGAATGAGGAATCTCTAAAACGGCTTGTGATACCTAGGCACCCCAGGTTATATAAATTGCTTATTATACTGGTGGATTCTGGGGAGGGATAATAAAAAGGCATTTCTACTAATTAATTTAAATGAAGATCTAGTTTCCACAATTTTCAGCCCTGTCACCTCATCCCCATCCAAACCACCGGGCTGTTCACCTTTTATTTACTCTTAACTGGGACCGATTCTTGGAAATATGGAACTTAATAAACGCGTTCAAAAGGTATCTCCCATTTTTTTCGGCAGCAAAAATGTGTTCTTCCAAAGACACTATGCCACTCCTCGTCCCACGGCGATTGTGGGAGGCAAGGAGCTAAATCTGCGTTCAGCCAGGGCTCACTCGTCACGACAAAACCAGTGGCCATAACAAATGAATTTTCGACTCCAATATGCCTTACCTGCACATTAATGTGCAGGTAACCTGCACATTAATCTGACTCACATTAATGAAATTTTCTATTAATTCTATCTATTTTCTATTCATCACATTAATGAATTTTCGACTCAATATGCCTTACCTGCACATTAATGTGCAGGTAACCTGCACATTAACCTGCAGGTAAGGCATATTAGAGTGAAATTAATTTGTTATGGCCACTGGTTTTGTCGTGACGAGTGGGCCCTGGCTGAACGCAGATTTAGCTCCTTGCCTCCCACAATCGCCGTGGGACGAGGAGTGGCATAGTGTCTTTGGAAGAACACATTTTTGCTGCCGGAAAAATGGGAGATACCTTTTGAACGCGTTTATTAAGTTCCATATTTCCAAGAATCGGTCCCAGTTAAGATGGGAATCGGCCCGATGGTTTGGATGGGGATGGTGTGACAGGGCTGAAAATTGTGGAAACTAGATCTTCATTAAGGTTAAGGCATATTGAGTCGAAAATTCATCAGAGAAAGCAGCGGAGCATGTGATATCTGTTTCAATTGTAACAGATATCACATGCTCCGCTGCTCTCTGACGTTAAGCACTTGCATAAATTGGCTGATTTGTCCTTAAATCTATCCAAAACAGTCTTGTTTTGGCTACTTCCATTACATTTTGGGTATATTTTGTCAGTTTTGATCGCGTTTACCTTCTCCGTCAATGATTTATTTGCATTTTTATTGAACCAAAGATGCCCCAAAAATGAAATAAACAAGGATATAGTAAGTTTTTTAGGTTACGTTAAAAGTGCCCTTTTTCCCCGGGTGCCCTTCAAAGTTGGTGTGCCCCCATACCAAAACTCTGGCTGCGCCCTGCTAGAGACTGCACTGAAGTCTGTATACCAGTGGTGTTGCGTGAATAAAAAGGAAACTGAGCACACAAAAGTACCAGATGATTCTCGGTACTTAGGCAACGCTGCGTAACTGATCCCCTGTTAGCTTGAACTTTTGTGGTACTGTTGTGCATGAAACGCGTTCAGTAAAAAATATGGGAGCATTAACACGCGCATTGACGGGGTCTGAGCCACCTTCGCTTTGACGAGATGGGGGCGGGTACCCGCCCCTAAGATCTCGAGAACCACGGTAGGTAGCGAAAAATGGTAAACGGCGTTGGGTAGCCCATCCACTTCTGCATCAAAATATTTGGGCCATTTTTTGTCATGTCTTATTTGAGGCCACGAGAGGTCAAAACATGCCGTCATAGGGATAACATGTAAATTAAGTTTTTCAGTCATTACATCTGAACAAGCACAGATAGAGCAAAACGACTTGAACTATATGAACCCTCGCAGCAAGCCGAATCGAATGATATATAATTTGACCTTTCTAGGTCAAATCAAGGATTTGACCTGACCTGATGTCAGGTCATTGTCCAATTATATAAAGGCATATCATTAGAACTGCAAAGCCAAGGCGAGTCTAATTCAGCTAAAATAAACGCTTTATCACCATCGGTTACTGAGTTATTCAGCAAAAACCATTTGTTCCCATATATTTCCAATGGAGAGGTCACGCCTCGTACCTGACTTTAGGTCATCGATATGTAAAATACCGGAACATATTTTAGAGAACTCGATTGGGCCATTATGTGATGAGTTTCAACCGGCTAAGTTCACCCTATTCCGACTTATGTTATCTTAAACTTTTTTTTAGGTCAGGTCACTTGACCTGTACTGGTGACCTGACCTGAGATGACCTAACCTTACAATTTTCACAAAGTTGTCAAAAATGATGAGGAAAAGGAATGCTAAGTACGGTGGCGCGTAGCGCCGCCGTTTTCCTGCTATCTCCGAAAAACTCGAGGGGGCGGGTACCCCCCCGTCAATGCGCGTGTTAATCGACAGGCAGCTGAATTATCAGACGCACATTGATTTAGTAACACGAAAGTGTACTGGGATTCTCGTGGCACTGAGTCACGCTCGGCATGCGATGCCGCGCCGAGAACTCGACGAAAACCAAACTACATGTGCTGTGCGACGTATACTTCTTGACTGGTTCACCGCCTCAGCTACTAGCGACCATGGCCCGCCAGCCACTACTTAACATAATCACGACACGCACCGAGCGGGTCTATTCACTCTTCCACAGATTCGAACTGAGAGTGGTCGCCGTAGGCTCAACTATCGTGGCGTTCAATGTTTTAATTCCACCGGTCTGAATACTATGACCCATTTTTTTGCAATGCACTAAACAAATAATTTTAGCCAGAACGGACGTCACTTGATACGTCTAAGTTCTACACTAAGCTGTAAGTAACAACTAGCAACTAATCAGCCGATGGAAATATCTAGTCACGGGTGATATGTTTCGGCGAGGTTTTTGGATGCTGTATGATGTTTGCAAGTGAGTGGAGATGTGCGTTGTTCGACGTATGTCTGTTTTCTTGTTATTTCCGTCCTCTTCCATCACCGTAGATGTTTTACCTCAACGACGTGACAAGTGAAAACCCCTGAAATGGCGGGCATTCGCCGAATACACTGATA
Source organism: Lepas anatifera (assembly GCA_034440635.1). Classification (NCBI taxonomy): domain Eukaryota; kingdom Metazoa; phylum Arthropoda; class Thecostraca; family Lepadidae; genus Lepas; species Lepas anatifera. The sequence continues at coordinate 361,954 of JAOTON010001535.1, forward strand.
CTGATATTGCGCGTTGACGCTAGACCCCACTCCCCTGCGCGTGTTAATGCCAAATGCTAAGGCATATGCGATGAGTGTGTTATTCTAGGGAATCGTACAGGATATATTGTGTGTTTCGTACGATTTTGAAGTTATCATTCGGTAGTTAGATTGGAAAATTGCTTCAACTTCGAAATATTTTCTTAAATTTATCGGTAGAAATTTGTGATCCACGCACCGACTGAAAAAATTCTCTTGGTAGTTAACATATATCTGGGTTAAGTACACAATAATTAGTATTCGGACTGCAACGCGGATAGAAGTAGGTCTATCTATTCAGTCTATCTAGTTCGATCTGTGTAGTTGCACACCAGACGGCTGCTCACCGACTGGACGTCGATGTCGACGTGGGGGTAGAACTCGACGGTGTTCTGGGTGTCCCACTCGCCTAGCCGCACCACCAGCCTGTCGAGCAGGCCGCCGTCGTCGACCACGCAGTGAGCCGCAGTCAGCACAGCCTGGCAAACACACCACGCCCCCTTCCAGTAGTCTGCCAGCATGACGTCATCACCGCTGGACGCGCGCAGGGCTTACTATGCAGCGCAACGGAGAAACTAGGCCTTTTAGGAGCTCGAAAAAAACTATTTAGGATCCAGATCGATAAAAATTGAGTGCTTGAATGAACCAATTGAAACATTTTTAGATTGAAATCATCCTGCCTTTTCTAACAACTCTGGTGGACAATTGGTATTTGTATTTATTGAATTAATTGCCCACGGGATGACGCCAATAAAAGGCAAAGTAGAGGAGATAAAACAATGGTACATACATCGGTATAGGGGGCAATCGACATTATATACACATGCACATGCATTATAGCACAAACACTGCACAACCGGAGTAAAATACCGAAACGGGCACATGCGTATACAATGCTAAAATGATGAACATGAAGAGTGCAAACATTACTATAATGCAACAAACCTCTAAGTCATAAAACACAGTCCCATACCATGGCTACAAAGCGGCGACGTAGGCCCTGACTTTTGCAGGAAATATTCCGTAACTATCGGAAAAAATGTCTGCAGCAGGGCACATGTGTTAAAATATATTCAGTTGCCTCTGGAGCCCCGTAAAAGACCTCCTTTTGTCGTGCCAACCCTTGCGTATGACAAACGCAGTAGTGTTCTTTCTTGCTGAAGGATGGTGCGAGATGGCACGTGTCAGTAAAAAGACTTAAGAAGAGAGGGAGAACGAATGCGACCCCTAAAAATGTTCCGGATAAAAATGAGATCATGCCGCTTTCGCCTAGCTTCTACCGACACCAGTTTAAAGTGTCTCAGTAAGCCTCTAAAGGCCAGTGATTGCGATCGCTGGCGGCTGTGCATGTTGAGCCATATCAAAAACGTGTGCTCTATCCGGCTCAGGCGATCGGCGTGCAATGCAGCAGCGCCAGTCCACGCAGCACTGCAAAACTCCATGTTGGAACGCACATACGCGCAGTAAGAGGTTAAAACCGATGAAACATTAAGATGTCTTCTCGGGTTGAAGAACACCAAGCGCACTGTTAGACTTTTTACAGTTTGATCGATGTGCACCTTGAAGGTTAATTTTGTGTCCAGGTTTATGCCTAAATCACGTATATGTTCCACATGCTGTAGCACAGTGTTTTCGATGGCATAATTTGTTTCCAGTGGCTTAGTTTTCAGTCATCCAAAAAGATATGCACTTGGCAGCGTGCAGTTTGAGTTTCCAAGTTTCCGATATATAGCATATACTGCTATATATATATATATATATATATATCAGATCCTGCTGGAGAACAAAGGCGTCTGCTCGGTGTTCAATTTTCCTACACATCTTTGCATCGTCAACAAACATAAGAACTGGAGAGGATATTCCAGCTGGCAGGTTGTTTATGTACAACGCAAAGCACTGGGCTGAGATGACCCCAACTTCTGACGCTACCTGCCACCACTCTGAGCACTTGCCATTCACTGTTACCCGTTGTTTCTGCTATAAAGGTAGGACGAAAACAAATTTAGAGTTGAGCCAGATAGATGGTATGAATTTTTCAATTTGTGGATTAGAAGAGACAGATTTGAATGCGATCGATAGATTTGAATAGGTCGACAGATTTGAATGCGGGCGAAAAGTCTGTATAGATACAATCCGTTTGAAGACTTTCCTCGATAGAATTCCAGGCTGTGCTCAGAAGTGATGCCAGATTAGTCGCACATGACCTGCCAGTTAGAAATCCGTGTTGCTCAGGTGAAATGACTGGTTTCACATGAGAAAGTAGACTTAAATATCCGATTTTTTCAAGTACTTTCCCGAACAATGGAATCAATGATACCGAGCGGTAGCAGTTGGTGTCTTTCACATCCCTTTTTTAAAGATGGGAACGAAGTTTGCTGTTTTGCACACATGAGGGAACCCAGCTGAAGTGACAGCTTGCAGATTTTCGTCATCGGTATGGACAGAGATTCGCTGCACTCACGAATAATCCGAGCACTAATTTCATCCGGCCCACATGCTTTGCTAACAGGAATGCTCTGCAATATTGATTTTAAAAGATACAAATTACATTCAATATGATTTAGTGGTGGTATGTCATACAACAGAGCATCAGGGAGCAGAGAGGTGTCGGATTTGGTAAACTTTGCTGCGAACGCCTTATTTAGAACATTTGATTTTTCTTGGTTGTCGCTTATTTGTATCCCATCAGCGACTTGAGTTGATAAGCTTCTATTTCCTCACCTGGCTGTGGTAACCCTCGCCCCACAGGAGGGCCATCGATGGCCCCCTAATATTTTTTTCGGGATAGCAGAAAAACGACGAAACGCAGGACGCGGTTGAGGGCTCTATTTCTCAACCCACCTTTTTTACACCATCCCTGAATTTTTTACGCCGGGTCACCCAAGGTCAGTTCACCAGGCGAGGTCAACCAAGGTCACCTCACTTCAACTTTTGAGCTCTATAAGAGCTACGTTTCTCAGTCGATCGATTTGAAAATTTCTACAGTTCATGGCCCCGCCAGGGTCTACAAGGTGTATATCCGGGATTTTTCGATTTCGTCACCTAAGGTCAGGTCACGAGGTGACCTCTCCCATTGAAAAAAACATGGGAAAAGCTGTCTTATGATCTAAAAGTCACAAAAACGCTTGCAAATGCTCGGCTTGCTCAGAAAAGCGTTCTTGGACACCCTTTTACAGATCCCAGGGGTCATATACTCCCTTTGCCTTCTCCAAGGTCATCCAAGGTCACCAGGGGTAAAAACAGTATTTTGGCAATAACGTTTTACCTAATTAAGCTAGAGCGTTGAATCAAACATCATCGTGTATGTCTTATCACTAGCTTTCATTTGATATACGGCAAGGTCACTTTTTGACCTGTGATGACCTCAGGTCATATGAGGTCACGAGGTAACCTCTGGAGGTTAAACCACTGGCGGGAGGTCATTACGTTCTTCATAGCGGAGAAATTTCTGACATTTTCCTATCCAATGTAGTTTACCAGATCTCAATAGCTCTAATGACATAAGATGTATGCTCAGTTTTCTTAAGCATTGCATATTTGAGTGAAAATAGCCTATTGTGACCTAACTTGACCTCTGGAGGTCAAACCATTGACCTGAGCGCTTAAGCACATGAAGTAATTTCTTACTGAATTTACGCGAGCTTTCTAATGCACTTTGCAGATTTGCGCTAACCCAAATATTTTCGGAGTTAGAGGGGGCCATCGATGGCCCCCGGTGGGGCGAAGGTGGCGCTGGACCCCCGGTGGGGCGCGGGTTAAGGAATGACCAGAAGCGCTTTGGGTTCGCAGAAAAGTCATCCCTTAGTCTTATAAAGTATTGGCTATACTTGATGTTCGCAGAATGTTTAAAATTTCTCCTTTTATCTTGGAAACTATGTGCAGTTTCGTCACAGTGGTTTCTTTTCATTCTTCTAAATGCTGCTTCTTTCTCTCTCAACAGGTATGCAATCACGAATCGCTAGGTGTAAACAATCGTAAAGCAAATCAACGGCGTCATTAGCAGGCACATCGTCGAGGATAATCCATGGTATAAGTCTAAGTACAGGACGTGTTTAGACTTGCAATGCTTTCGTTCCTATTTCTCTCGAGCACGTCAAGATAATAGCAGCTTCAGCACTATCAGAAACTGGGATTCCCCGGCGTTGCCCTGGGGCAAGGAGAGAAAACAGGCATCCAACTAAAACATTTCTATTGCAACTGATCATTGTAAAGTGTCTTTCTCGGCCGTAAAATTCAAACGCAGTGATTTCACCGAGTTTATGGATCTGTGGAAATGTGGCTCAGCCGCAAAGGCAAAACAAGGACTGCCCCGCTGTGCGCTGGGTGTGGCTGTGCGTTTGACGCTCCGTAGTTTTTTCGGGTTTTTCCTGGTCAGCAAGCCGCTATCACTTGTCTGGACCCGGCAAAACCTTCTCCTTACGCACATTGTTCGGATTTCCGGTCCGTTAATGTTCTTTTTAAGTGTACACGCCCGACAGTAGGAATTTAGAGTCGGGTTGTTGGATGTAGGGTGCCCTCTCCGCCATGTTTTCCGAGGGTACCCTCGCGTTTGATCAGGGGAGACGATCCACAAGTTGTTTATCACTCGGGAGCGGATTGGCGCCGCTGGTTGAGTGGTCAAGGAGTCCGGCTTTAGTTCAGAAGACCCGAGTTTGAAGCCCAACAAGACTGGTGCGGCGCTGCTGCTGTTTTTGGTACTGTCCGCGTGCAGCCGGCCACTGACGGGTACGAGAAGTTCGGTAAAACCTCCGTTACCTCTGGACGTGCTGCGAGCCCCCTTACCTAAGGATTGTCCTCCAAGTTGGAAGGGGACGTAGCCACAACACCTCTCGTGTCCCGTACTGTACGTCTTCAGTTGCAACGTTTCGATTGCAACGTTCCTTGCTAGCAGGAGATATCGAGACGAATCCAGGACCGGTAAATGACGGCGAGTTACGCAGCCAGGAGCGCCCTTCAGCATTCACTGCTTTACTCCATAACGCGCAAAGTCTTCGAAACAAACTGGGTTCACTACGAGCGAGAGCGGAGGAATTGAAGACCTTTGACGTGATCGCCTTCCACGAAACTTGGCTGGACAGCGACATCTGTGACGCTGAACTGGGAGCTTCTTTTCCTGACCACACTTTATTTCGCCGTGAAAGGGGCGATGTCGGAGGGGGAGTTCTTTGCGCCGTAAGCTCATCTATGCAACCAACCAGACGCACCGAGCCGGATCTGAACACTGAGACTGCTCATCAAGCTGGCTGGACCTAGTATGACTGTTGTTGTTTGTTACCGGCCCCCGAACGATGATCTGTCTTTGGCTGGGATATTGCAGTGTTTGGCAGCACTACCCAGCACTGGGCCTTTGCTTGTACTTGGCGATTTCAATTTACCTGAGATTAAATGGAGGCAGCAGAGGGATGGGCGTGTGAATGCGATGCTGATCAGAAACTCGAGACGAGCCGTTGACTTTGTTGACCAGTGTGAATTCCTTGACCGTAGCCAGCACGTCACATTGCTTACTCGTGTGCAGAACACCCTTGATCTGGTGTTGTCAAGGGGTATTACCAACGTGAGTGCTGTACCCAGGAAAAGCACGATCGCCTCTGATCATGACGAGGTTGCAATCTCGTTCGTTATACGTACACAGCCTTCTCTGCGAGCTACACGCTCTACGGCTTATAACTACCGCCGAGCTGATTTTGATGGGCTCCGAGCAGCTTTAAGGATGGCTCCCTGGCATTTGTTGGACGGTATGGATATCGACGAAGCTGTATCACTATTTTATTCTCTTGTTGACGCCGCCATCCGTGATCATATACCATTAGTTGTTCCCAAAAAACGTTATCCGCCATGGTTTAACGTAGAGGTCAGGCGTGCACTGAAAATGAAGCAGGCTGCCTTTGAGCGAATGAAGCGCCAGCCTGGTGATGAACGTGTGAAGGCAGACTTTGCTGACAAGCGCGCTGCTTTCAAACACTTGTCTAGTCAGGGCTACTCACAGTACCTGAAATGTCTTGTTTCAGATTTTACAAACAACCCGAAACGTTTTTGGACTTTTATGAAGTGTTTTAAACAGACGAAGGGAGTACCGGTTTTAGAAAGCAATGACGTACTTTTTACCGACGACACAGACAAGGCCAACCTATTAAACCGTACTTTTCTTCTAAATTCTCCGGCCCTAATGCTGTAAATTTCCCTGACATACCTTTTAGTGTGGATGATCGTTTGATTGCCTTCTCTGTGTCCGAGGAAACTGTACGTCGCTTGCTGCAAGAATTAGTTCTAACCAAAGCCTGCGGTCCTGATGGGTTAAGTGCTCGCGTGCTTCGCGAATGTGCTGGAGAACTGGCTAGCCCTCCGTGCAAAATTTTCAAAATGTCCCTCAACTGTGGAATATTTCCTGAGCAGTGGGGAGAAGCAAATATTGTTCCGATATTCAAAAAAGGGTCACGAAAAATCCTGACAATTACCGCTCTGTTTCATTGCTGCCTCTTTGCGCCAAAATTGTTAAAAAAAAATAGTGTGCAACCAGATTTACCAGCACGTCCGCCCTCATCTTTCTCCATGTCAGCATAGATTCTTGCCAAATAGATCATGTCAATCTAATCGGCATCTTTTCCGGCACACGGGTGGAAAGCCATTTCTGACAGCAGTCAGCTAGACGCAGTGTACACAGATTTCTCGAGCGCGTTCCAAAGTGTTAACCATCGTCTTTTATTGTACAAACTGCAGCAAATGTATGGCATTAACAACTTAGCGTTGAGATGGTTGAGTTCTTATCTTGGCAGACGTAAACAGAGAGTGGTGCTGAACGGAAAAGTTTCGGATTGGGCTCGTGTGGCCTCAGGCACACCAGAGGGAGGGCTCATCTCACCGTTGTTGTTTTCAGTTTTCGTAAACGACCTGCCACATGTAGTTTCTACCAAGTGTTTGCTTTTCGCGGACGATCTGAAAATATTCCATCAAGTGAAATCCCAAAATGACGTTAACACGTTACAGAAAGACCTGGACGCAGTGACAAGTTGGGCTGCTGCCTGGAAGATGAATCTAAACGCCTCAAAATCCAAGTCTTTCAAAATCTCTTTAAAATGCAATCTCATTGATTCGGCTTATAAAATCAACGGAACAATTTTGGAGAACGTTTCTTCCATAAAAGATTTGGGAATTATTCTTGACCAAAAGCTTACCTTTTCCGACCATATAAACTCGATGGTTTCCAAAGCAAACAGATCACTCGGTTTATTTATCAGAACCTTCCAGACAGCCTCCCTAGATGTAAGCTGGATAAGAAGGCCGCTTTGGCGGCTTTTAATGCAAATGTTCGGTCAGTTTTAGAGTATTGTTCAGTGGTTTGGGCTGGAGCCGCAAAATGTCATCTGGATCGTGTAGAAAGAATCCAACACAAGTTTTTGATGTTGCTTGCGAACCATGTTGACCCAGCCTGTCCATCATTAGGTTACGAGGAATTGACGAAGTTTTATGATGTTCGTACTTTATTGGCAAGGCGTGTACAACATGACATCTTATTCACAAGCAAGGTTTTTAGAGGTCTCATCGCATCATCTCATCTTTTGGAATGTTTCTCGCTTCATGTACCATCTAGAACTACCAGGAATGCTAGTGCAACTTTCTGAGATATGCCTTTTGGTCGAGTGAACACGATACAATCAAGTGTGTTTGTGCGGGCTCCTCCCGTTGTTAATAACTTTTTAGCTTTCTCACCAACCTGCGATATTTTGACGGATCCCATTGGACGACTTAAAAAGTGTATCGCCTCTTTTACGACTCTACAAGCAGCTTTTATAGGCCAGTGACCAGACTGATTATCTGTGTTTGTTGTGTTAGAAATGTTTTTCCGCGTTTTAGGAGTAGGGTGTTGGTGATTATGCATTTTTATCTTTCATTGACTTCACCTATAATTGGGTATGTGCCTGTTGGTGATTAATACATATACAGAGACACAGAGATACAGAGATCTTTTAAGTACCGTTTATGTTACTGGAGGGCAAAGTGGGCATAGCAAAAGAACTAAGAAATGACGGCATAGTATGGCTAATCTGTGCACAGGATAGAACTATAATTATTTCTGTGATAGAAGTGGATGTCTGTCCTATGCTCGCTTAAATTGAGTTTATCTCTAGAATCAGCCAGATGATTATTTGATTTCCATGACACCTCTTCAACTTTTTCGTTTTCTTAAAACGAAGGGCAAAGTGGACCAGAAGCAGTCCACTTGACCCCTTTTCAACCAAACTCCATTGAAAAGGTGCAAAAAGCTGGAACCAGCTGGGTCCCACCCCTCTCCAAAACAGATCAGCTGGATCCGCCATTGGCCACGTACAGCCGGTTCCACACTGGCTGGTGTGTAGTATTATTGTCAGTTGTTTTAACACGTGCATTGATGGGGTATCCACCCCTCGGTTTTTTTGGAGATAGCATAAGCCGTACTTGTTATGCCTTTTCTCTGATTATTTTTACAACTTGTGCCAAAATTTCAATGTTGAGTCAGCTCAGGTCAGGTCACCTGTACAGGTCCAGTGAACTGACCTAAAAAAGTTTAAGATAGCGTAAGTCAGAACAGGGTGAACTTATCCGATTGAAACTCATATCACATAATGGATCTTCCGAGTACTCTAAGATATGCCCCGATACTTTTATATCGATGACCTAAGGTCAGGTACGAGCCACAAACTCTCCATTGGAAAACACGGGAAAATAGTTTTAAGGGAACAACTTAGTAATGTATGGTGTTACATGTTGAAGATCCATTTGACAGTACGATAAAGGTAAAGGAACACACTGACAAGTTGGATATTAAATATATATTCAAAAGCAAGCACACGGACGCGTTTCGTAACTTCTTCAGCGTGTGTTTGAAGGGTAGAATTATCCGTTGACGCAATCTTCCGTCTTAAGTTGAACTCTATTGTTTTAATATCCAAATTGTCAGTGTGACCTCTTGACGAATGTTGAAGATCCATTTGACAGTACGATAAAGGTAAAGGAACACACTGACAAGTTGGATATTAAATATATATTCAAAAGCAAGCACACGGACGCGTTTCGTACTATCAAATGGATCTTCAACATTCGTCAAGAGGTCACACTGACAATTTGCATATTAAAACAATAGAGTTTCCAAGCACCCGGGAAGAGTATTCACACCTAGTATGTGTGCACCTAATGCCTCATCGTCGCCAATAATCGTACGGGTGAAGCTAATCTGGTGCTCCTTGAGCTCATCTCGTGGCCCCTTAAGCTGATAACTTACCTTCTAAGCTGATCTGGTGCCCTGAGTCAATCGAGTGACCCACTGAGCAAATAATTGTGCCTCCTGAACCTATATAATGCCCTGTGAGTTAGTCTAATGCCTCGAGCTTGCTTGGTGCCCTAATAGCTGATTTAGTGCCTCTTGAGCTTTTTCGGGCCCCCGAGCTAATATCATGCCTTCCTAAGTTGATTCTGTCTCCTAAGTCAATATGGTGCCTCTTCAGCTGATTAGGTGCCCCTCAGCTTATTATTGATGTCTCCTTAGATAGTCTGGTGCTCCCTGAGCTGGTTTCGTGGGCCCTGAGCCCACCTTGTGTCCCCTGAGCTGTTATGTTGCTCTCTGAGCTGATTTAGGCTCCTGCCATAGTCTGGGGGGCTGGGAGCTGATCTCGCCCCCGAGCGGATCGATCCGGTGCCACCTGAGCTGCACTAATGCCCCTGAGTCGATCTGGTGCCTCCTGAGCCCATCGGATGCCCTCTGAGCAAGTCTGGTGCCCCCTGAGCTAATCTGGTGGCCTTTAAGCTGATCTGGGCCTCCTTACGTGATTTCATGAGCAGTTCTAAAGCCCTGAGCTGGGCCCACAAAGGCTGATGAGGGCACCTGAGATGGTATGGGGCTCCTGAGCTAATTAAGTGCCTCCTGACTTGATCTGGTATTTCTGAGCTGGTCGGGGACCACTGATCTGATTGTTTGTCCCCGAAGCTGATCTGGTGCCCTATGGGCATCTGGTGTCCACTGAGCAGCTATGGGGCTTTTGAACTGATTGGGCCCTGAGCTGGTGAGGGGTCCCTGAGCTGATTTAGTGTCCCTGACTTGAACTTCCTCCTGCGCTGATCGATCTGGTGCACCCTGAGCAGATATACTGCCTCGTGAACTTAACTAATGCCCCCTGAGTCGATCTGGTGCCTGCTGAGTCATCAGTGTGTCTCCTGAGCCCATCTTGTTCCCTTTGAGCTAGTCTGGTGCCCCATGGCTAATATGGTGCCCTTTAAGCTGACCCGGGCCTCCTGGGTTGATAACGTGATTTCCTGAGCAGCTCCCAGGCCCTGAGTTGAGCTGGGCCCACAGGGGCTGGTGAGGGCCCCTGAGATGGTATGGGGCTCCTGAGCTGATTAAGTGCCTCCTGACTTGATCTGGTATTCCCGAGCTGATCTGGGCCCCAAGCTGGTCGGGGACCACTGATGTGATTGTTTGTTCCCGAGGCTGATCTGGTGCCCTATGGGCCGATCTGGTGTTCCCTGAGCCGCTCTAGCGCTTTTGATCTGCTTGGGCCCCGAGCTGGTGAGGGATTTCTAAGCTGATTTAGTGGCCCTGACTTGATCTTGCCCCCTGGCCTGACTTGAGGCCCCTGAACTGATCTGGGGCCCCAAGAGCTGATATGGGGCCCAAGAGCGGGTCTAGGTTCTGAGGGTACCCTGAGCTGGTCTGGGCGCTGAGCTTGTGAAAGCCCCTTAAGTTGGCTTGAGACCCCCTTAAGAACACAAGACCAACTCCCATGATCTCGGGGCGGGATCACTGAGCTAGTCTAGTCCCTGGAGGCACAACTGGGGGATGGGGGAAGCTGCTCTGGAGGCCTCTGATCCACACTTGGGGGCCACAGAGCTGATCTTGAATAGATGGGGAATAAAAACACAATGGAAACTCCCCATGTAAAACGGAGCTAACGAGGAATTAGGAATCTCTAAAACGACTTGTGATACCTAGGCACCCCAGTTTATATAAATTGCTTATTATACTGGTGGATTCTGGGATGGGATGATAAAAAGGCATGTGCCCCTGACCTCAGAGCACAGTCCCCTAAACCAGGATTTCTACTAATTAATTTAAATGAAGAGCTAGTTTTCACAATTTTCAGCCCTATCACACCATCCCCATCCAAACCACCGGCCTGTTCACCTTTTATTTACTCTTAACTGGGACCGATCCTTCAGAACATGGAACTTAATAAACGTGCTCAAAAGGTATCTTCCTAATTTTTCCGGCAGCAACAATGTGTTCTTCCAAAGACACATGAGTTTCTTTCCAAAGTTTGTTCTTTCCAAAGTACTTTCATGAGTTGGCTGATTTGTCCTTAAATCTATCCAAAACAGTCGTGTTTTGGCTACTTCCATGACATTTTTGTGATATTTTTTTCGGTTTGAATCGCGTTTTCCTTCTCCTTCAATGATTTATTTGCATTTTTATTGAAGCAAAGATGCCCAAAAATGATATAAACAAAGATATAGTAAGTTTTTTAGGTTACGTTAAAAAGTGCCCTTTTTCCCCGGGGTGCCCCTCAAAGTTGGTGTGCCCCCCATACTAAAGCTCTGGCTGCGCCCCTACGAGCGGACCACCCACTGGGCCAGCTTACCCCCATGGAAGCGTTCATGGTCTGACATGATTTCCAAACAGGTTGCCAAAGGCCATGGCAAAGATCTAAGATCCTGCATCTATTTAATTTTCTGCCGCACAAGTGCGGTCTTCAACTATCCTATAAGTATTCAATTCCAAGCTTTCATAATAAACATATCGTTGCCTTCCACACGTATAGTAAATGATAAAAACGTTTGTTTGGTCCTGCCACTACAAAACACAACCGACCTTTAAAGCACCGGGGCTGCGACTGAATAAATGTCTGCAAGTGCTAGTGACGGCAACTGCTTTCAGATTACAGGACTTGTTAGGGCAGGAACCCTGGTGTTTGTTTTGAAATCCCGTCCGCCACTGATGCCAAAATTCCAGCTAATTCTCCCAAAACTTGGTATATTATCCTATAATTTAGTAGGAAAGGCTCATCACGGGAGGACTAGATTTGGTAGGAAACTTGGTTCTACCCGTATTCAAAACTTCCTGGAACAAACCACTGGTGGCTCAAATGGGTGGAGTCAAGGATCAGATCTACTGAATCACTGATGCGTATCCAAACCAATTCAATCCATACATGGATTTAATTGGACTGGCCACAGAAATCGGGTAGTGGCAGCTCTAGCCATAGCTTTGCATTATTATTTTGCCGATGTCGTCGTTTCCTGTATAGATTCGACTTTGTTTCAAACGTTAATATGTTTTGAAGTGCTGAGGCGAGCAGCATGATTTTAAGTTGACAACAAATATACTGGCCTGTCTCCTCAAATCCTGGATGTAAAATACACTTAGATTACACATTCGGGCACAATCCGTCATCCGAATCAGGTAGGTTGAATCACAGATTCTTAGTCATAGTGTAGCCAGGCCTCGAATTGAGCTTCATACACATGCCATATCCATACGATGCCAATTCAGCTATAGTCGGCCAATATCCCCGTCCCTCATCGCAGAGGGAGACATTTGAAAGAACTCTAGTAATGTGCCACATCGATTCCGGAGAAATGCCGTCACCACGGGTCATCAGTGATATCGAACCACATACCTTGGTGGAACAGTCACACTATCGCTGTATACCAGATTAAGATTGGGTATTCTATACTAGATCAAGATTGGGTATTGGTGTTACCCACCTAGATTCTTATCTGCTCCTGGAACTTCTTACCTAGGTCCTTCCGTAATTAGTTAGTATTATTGTATTAGTCATATGGACTTAGCACAGATGGCAAGAGCAAGAGACAGTGTGTTGCTAGGAACAAAGATGACGGAAGTTCAAAGTTGATCTGTAATGATTGCGAATTGCAGTGAATGTTTCCTATCATGAGATCTGTGTGATAGGCATAGTCATGCTGGCTGCTTAAAGATCTCACCTGAAAACTTTAAGGAATATATCAAAACGCCAAGTCCAAAATCAAGTTTATTGATTCTGTAACATATGTAGAGTGAAATACAAGAGCTAAAGCGAAGATTGTGGAAGGATAAAAGCAGAGCGAAGAGATAAGCACAGAGGGTGGAGCCAGGACAGAGAAAGATCAAGGAAGCAAATAGGAGACAAACGAAAACTAGAGAAAGGCATGACTTAGCTAGTCCAAGTGTACAGCTAACTTGTGATTTTAGGGAGAGACGAAATGTTCACCGTTCAGAAGGAAACTTCCGCTTTGTCTATGAAACAAGTTACAAAAGTCGAACTTCTGGAAGCAAATGGGGATATATTTCCAAAGACATTGGGAGAGCTTGTGCACCATTTGAGGGAGTGTGCCAATCCAAGTAGATTGATGAGTTAGACAAAAGTGTCCGTCGGTTTATTTCTTTAGTTACCCGTGCCTATGTAAGCAGAGGAAGAGGCAAGCCTGGCCCACAGTGATATGATAAAGAAAAACATCAATGATAATGTCTCACAAAAGGAAACATAAGATGACATTGTAAAAGGAACATGCAACCAACTCTCCCAAGAGGCCAGGGAAAAGTGTGTCAGTACAATGGAGATGCTCAAATCAAGCAGGGAAGGTAAAGGAAAAGTGGCAGATGCAATTGATGCGTTCATTGACAAGCAAAAGCGGAAGTGCAGCCTTGTTGTACACAATCTACCCGAGCAGGCCGAAAGCACCAAGAAGGACTGTTCCAAGGCTAACATGGCATTATCACTGACATGATCAAGAGCACCTTTCACATGAATGTTCATGCCATTTCATCCCTCCGGGCCGACAAAATCGCCCCAGAAAAACCGAGCCTCCTAAAACTAACCATGGCAAGTGAATAGGAGAAGCATAGCGTCCTGCAAATGGCAACCCACCTCAGGAGTAGTGAACCCTATTGTGAAGTCTATATTAGTCCGGATCTGACATTCCAAGAAAGACAAGAAGCAAGATAAGTCAGGGCAGAGCTACACCGTCGCTGGGAAGCAGGTGAGATTGCTCTGCTTATAAGGCGAGGGAGAATATGCAAGCGGCACACTCCTGTGAAGCTTTCTTCTACTGCAGGATTATCTGCTACTTCCAAATTGGCAAGTGCTGCCACAGGTGGCAGTGCAGATACTACAGATGCTATCAGTTTTGAGCTCAAGAGGTCGAGGAGTGACCCTACCCGTAGCTCGGAATAGGTGTAAAGGTGAACAGGTGTAACAGGTGTAAACAGTGTCCGGGAACTCTGATCAGACTGACATACCCAGCAGTCAAGACCCGTAGCTCGGAACAGGTGTAAACAGTGTCCGGGAACTCTGATCAGACTGACATACCCAGCAGTCAAGACACGTAGCTCGGAACAGGTGTAAACAGTGTCCGGGAACTCTGATCAGACTGACATACCCAGCAGTCAAGACCCGTAGCTCGGAACAGGTGTAAACAGTGTCCGGGAACTCTGATCAGACTGACATACCCAGCAGTCAAGACACGTAGCTCGGAACAGGTGTAAACAGTGTCCGGGAACTCTGATCAGACTGACATACCCAGCAGTCAAGACCCGTAGCTCGGAACAGGTGTAAACAGTGTCCGGGAACTCTGATCCAACTGGGATGCCCAGCAGTCAAGACCCGTAGCTCGGAACAGGTGTAAACAGTGTCCGGGAACTCTGATCAGACTGACATACCCAGCAGTCAAGACCCGTAGCTCGGAACAGGTGTAAACAGTGTCCGGGAACTCTGATCCAACTGGGATGCCCAGCAGTCAAGACCCGTAGCTCGGAACAGGTGTAAACAGTGTCCGAGAAACTCTGATCCAACTGGGATGCCCAGCAGTCAAGACCCGTAGCTCGGAACAGGTGTAAACAGTGTCCGGGAACTCTGATCAGACTGGCATACCCAGCAGTCAAGACCCGTAGCTCGGAACAGGTGTAAACAGTGTCCGGGAACTCTGATCAGACTGACATACCCAGCAGTCAAGACCCGTAGCTCGGAACAGGTGTAAACAGTGTCCGGGAACTCTGATCAGACTGACATACCCAGCAGTCAAGACCCGTAGCTCGGAACAGGTGTAAACAGTGTCCGGGAACTCTGATCAGACTGACATACCCAGCAGTCAAGACCCGTAGCTCGGAACAGGTGTAAACAGTGTCCGGGAACTCTGATCCAACTGGCATGCCCAGCAGTCAAGACCCGTAGCTCGGAACAGGTGTAAACAGTGTCCGGGAACTCTGATCAGACTGACATACCCAGCAGTCAAGGCATGATCAAAGCCAGAGAAGGTGAAAACCGAGCTCCAGAGCATGCTGTCACAAGCTTGGCACACCAGGCCTTCCAACAAATGACTATATGATTCTCACAGACAGCAGGGGTCAAATGTTTTTTTATACGGACAGTGACGAGTATTAAACAAAAATAAATATTTAATCACCAGTATTTCAGGAAATTAGTTTGTTATAATATGTCCAGTTATCCCTAGACTCAGCGTCTCCCCATTCCTCTTCGCTGTTATATATCTCTGGTTTCTGCATCTATATAAACTTTTATCACACAAAGACACTGTTAGGATGAGATGGGGACAGAGGAGGGTGCATATGTTGCGGCCAGCGCTGTCCAAGGGCCGACTGCCCCTGGTGAGTCACGTGGCCTGCTCCGGCTGGGTCGGGACGGCTCGCGCCGGGAGCCGGGAAGTCGAGTGGGAGGACTACGTATAAGGAGGAGGAGAGCTCCCGTAATATTGGCGTGGTCGGTAGGACTCTAAGGTAATTGCGGTATTTCCTGTTTGCTTGATTACGTTTATTGTGTGAGCGGTACGCTCAGCGATAATTTTTTCTGTAAGGTCTTTTTCTGAGCGGAACGCTCGTGATAATGTGAAATCCGAGTGGAATACTTGGAGAATAATGTAATAAGTTTTATTCACCCCTTTAAAACTACTAAATTTTGAATTCATAAAGCTTAAAACAGCCCTCTCCATAGTCAAACCTAATGCTTTACACCCAGTCAGAGCATACTTGAGTACTTGCTCCGACGTGTTCGCAAACTTGCACCGACATGTGCCAATCCACGTGGCCGCACCGAGCGTTAACACTGCTTAGAGGTGACCGCTTCAAGGCCAAGACGCCAAATCCTCGTGCCTTTGGCATGGGAATGGCAGTCATTGAGTTCAAGCGCCCATAAAACTATGGACTTCCATTAGTGCTATGCAGATCTGAAGTGCCGACAGGATATTGCATTAAGATTGGACCCCATCACACCCCGTTCGCAGACACCTGGCGTACTCTGGTACCCAGTATTTCGGAAATCCACAGTTGCCCTCATTTCTGGATGATGAAATGTTTCAGTCAACTCGTGCATCCGGTATCAAACCGTTTAAACAGCCGCCTTCGCGCTGGTGACGTCGTGTTTCATTCGCCATTGCGACGGCGAAGTTCTGCCGGTGCTCCGTGACATGTGACCAGTGGTGACGAGGAGGCTGCTGACAGTGCAGAGTGTTGGACTGTGCTGAGTTACGGCCTGTTACGCGGCTAAACGTGGGAAAATAAATTGGACTTAGTCAAAAGTATCTTCCGCCACGAAAGGTCCTAACCGCTACGCAACCATCATTCAGCCACCAAAGCCATCTTGGTGACAATAACCATTTTGTGGTATTATAGATCGTGGTTTATCGAGAAACAGATCCGCTTCTCACGCATATAGGTGCAAGATAAGCAATTATAACATAAACACAGCAGCCGGGTTTAAATACTCGGTACGATCTCCCATGTTGCACCTCTACTAAAAGGGATTTTGTTCCTCACTGGCAGGCATACTTGTCCGTAAAGTTATTTCTTTGATGATTTTCGGCAACGCTTTGATCCGTCATGCCATTGGCGTTTATGGCTGCAGCAGCTTATCACTGAGTATTACTGTGTATGCCAGGATTACCACGTGAGTTACCTCGTTTACCACGTGAGGTGCAATATTTTTTTAGGGATTGCTCGTGCAGGGCTAGATATCGTGGAATATAGAAGCATATATTTTTCAAGCAGGGTTTTTGCAAAATAACCGAGTGAATAGTTCCTAACAACATTTTCGAGAAATTAGTTGGGGTTAATTTATTTAGGTTTTGGGCCAAACATAGAATATACCGGCAGATATATTAATTTTGAGCAATAATTGTGGAACTAAGCGGGTGGGAAGTTTTTGGGAAATGGACACAAATAATTCTATATTGGTGTCGATGACGCCGTATAGATTCGAGGGATTGACGTTTTCATAAAAAAATTAAAAACGTCTTCGGTGTTAAGTTTCCCTACTTGAAGGGGGAGCTCTAGACGTGGTTCTTCCCGCACTAAAACAAAATAAGAAGTATGAGACAGTGAAGGCCGATCTTATTTTGCAGATTGGGCGACTGCCAAATAGCCCTCAGGCACAGGCAGAATTTGGACGGGCGGTTCAGGCACCTGGGGAGTCAGCAGGAAATTTGCGGACAGGTTAAAGATGCTGGCGCAACTGGCGCATCCCACAGTCGATGATGACAATGCTCTAATGAAGAGTAACGTCTCTAGTCGCTTCATCTGTGGCATAAGCGATCAGTGGTTGCAAACTAAGCTGTGTAATAGGGGTACAAAGACATTTGCAGAAACAGTGCAGATGGTCCGGGACCTATGCAGTCGCCAAGAGGCGGTCCAGGCGGTGCGCAGTTCTGGTTCTGACAACGAGAACCGAGCAGCTTCAGTCACGTCATCTGTACCTCAAATGAATGCAACCGATAATAGCACCCTCCAAATGAACAGGCTCAAACAACAGATGACTGTGTTGCGCTCCACCGTGGAAGCCCTGGTCGTAACCTGGATAGATCGTAGCTCACGTGGCTCTTCTAATCCATCTAAGATTGTTACGGCCCTGGTTCTCTCGGACATATGCGCAGGGACTGTCGGAGACGACAGCAGGCTTCGAAACCTCGTGATGGCACCTGCCATGCATGTGGGCTGGTTGGTAATTTCCATCGGGACTGCCCCCAGTTCAGGGGCTCCTCAAGGTCGTCTCAGCCATACTGCCTTTGTTGCGGGTGCTCAGGGCATTGGCTGGCGACGTGCCGGTCGCTTCTCAAACAAATGGATAGGAGCACGAACACAAACACGCAGGCGTCCCACATGGCCCCGTTCTTCGGCGCAGCCGGAAAACTGAGCTCAGCTGTCCCTGCGGGACAAGAGGCGGCTGGCAGAAAACCGTCCCCAATCACGGCATCCGCCGTAAAAGTAGTGTTGGGAAATAGAGAGGTTTGGGCACTGATAGATTCTGGTGCAGATTCTTCCATGATCCGTGAGGGGCTGCAGGAGCAAGCTCAAAGGAGCTCAGGTGCGAGTTGGTACCACCTTCCAGACCCGCGAGAGGTGCTGGAGAGCCACTTAATATTATTGGAGTCTTGAAAGACGTCACCCGTCGGATGAAAGGGGAGTCTCTTGATTCACACCTGGCTATAGTGTCCGGTTTGGTGTGCGACATAATCCTTGGTTGTGACTTTTGCTGCCGGCACGGCGTGGTAATTGATGATCATTGCGAAGTCATCAGGCACGGAGGTTTGGTGATTCCGATGTCATCATACAAGACGTACAAGACAAGACACGGATTCTGCTGGGGCCACTGTCTATGTTCCTGCTCGGTCTGTGGTCACAGTGAGAGCGAACACACAAGCCATAGATGGCGTGGGTGTGAGGAACTTGGGCGGGCCTCTTTTTGCCGTTATCGAGCCAAGTCAGACTGCTGATCGGGAGGAGCTCCTGATTCCGAGAGCAGTTGTGACTGTTGCTGATGACGGAACAATCCCTGTTCGTTTGAAAAATACCGCACCTAACGAGGCCCGTCTGTTGAAAGGATACGACATTGGAACACTCCACACCAAATCTGATAGAGCTGACAGCTTATATGAGCTCTGTTTGGAGACAAGTTGTTCCGCTAATGCGGCCAGAGGCTGTCCTGTGGCAGTGGAATCTTCAGATCCCCAGGGACGAGTCCCATTGATTATGAAGACTTTGGATCCGGAACTGGCAGACCTGAGTAACAATGGTAGAAAGAGCTCCTTCGTGATTTCCAGTATATATTCAGCGCGCATTCCGGAGACAGCCCGCACCCCTCTTGCAGAACACAGGATTGATACTGGAGACTCAGTACCTATCCGACAAAGACCACGACGAATCCCAGCAAAGATCCGAGAAAAGGTGGACAAGCAGAAGAAGCAAATGATGCATGATGGCATTACTGCGGAGAGTAACAGTCCCTGGTGTTCTCCCGTAGCCCTGGTACGCAAAAAAGATGGAACCTTCCGTTTTTGCGTCGACATGAGGGCAGTAAATAGCGTGGCACGAGGAATGGCCCATCCTCTGCCCCGGACCGATGATGCGTTAGAATATCTCACAGGAGGGATGTGGTACACCACGCTGGACATGGCCACAGGATATTGGCAGGTAAGGCTAGCTTCCGAACATAAAGAGATCACGGCGTTCTCGACTGGTCGTGGACTTTATCAGTTCAAAGTCATGTCGATGGGGTTGAAAAGTGCAATTGGAACGTTCCAACGCCTAATTAGCTAGCTCGTCGTGGCAGGGCTGGACGCCAAAAGCTGCCTCGTCTATCTCGATGACGTCATCCTCTTTAACAGTACGGAAAAAGAACACCTGTGCACCTTAAGGGATTTGTTTCAACGATTAAGAGCTGCTGGGCTTAAGCTTAAGCCCCAGAAATATCAACTAGCAAAACTAGAGGTCACATTTCTTGGCCACGTAGTTTCGGGGGAGGGGTGAGGCCAGATCCACACAACGTGGAGAAGGGTTTGGCATGGCCTGAACCATCCACTGAAGAAGAGATGCGGAGCTTTTTTTGGGCTCTGTGGATACTATTCGCACTTCATTGACAAATACGCAGAGATCAACAAACCACTGAGGGAATCTGAAGTGAGGCATCACCAAACATGTTGGACAAAAGGAATGCGCAATGCCTTCACACAGCTGAAGAAGATTCCGGCATCGCCACTAGTCTTGGCACTTCCAACATTCGCAGGAACATTTGTTTGTACACCGATGCCTGCAATTCGGCTGTGGGCGCTATCCTAGCTGAGCGGGTAGAGAAGGAAGAAAAGGCGGTGGCCTACGAAAGCAAGGTCCTGACAAAGCAGCAGATAAAGCGGTCAACATACGAGAAAGAGATGTGGGCTATCGTGCACGGTATCAGGAGACTCCGGCAGTACACAGTGGGTACGAAGTTTGAGGTGGTCACAGACCATAAACCTCTGGCCAATATTCCATAATCCATATTGGTAGAGCGTGACAGCACGGGTCGTCGTGGGTGATGGGCTGTTGAATTGAGCTAATTTGACTGCACTGTCAAGATTCGGGCTGGAGCAGTCCACACGAATGCAGATGCTCTGCCCAGATTGCGGAGCCGCCTTTCGGATCGAGAAAGAGAATGCCGTGACAGTGTCGTCGCCGACTATGATGACTGGTGGAGAACACTCTCCATCGGAGGTCAATGAGGTCGCGGCCGCTCGTTCACCTCGGCCGATAACTTCATTGCAACTGGAAGACGCAGGGGCACCAAGCATCGTAAATGATCCGGGGATCTTCCCATTTCGACCAAACCGGGTGGTGTACCCATGACTGTGGAAAATCACGTAATTGCTGGTACAGATGTAGTGTCTGGTGCCATATCAGCACCTGCTAGGTTGGCCACAGAGGGTGTAACGGCCATGGGGGTGGGCAACTGTACCGGTGCAACTAACACTGGGTGGAATGGAGGTGGAGGTGCACTTCTGCGTGATGCCCAAGCAGGGAACATAACGCTGGTGCAGCTACGAACTTTATATGAAAAGGGGGTCACGCCCGAGCCCAGGCTGCTTGGGGGTGGAGGATGCTCCAGAAACATTGGCGAGGGTACAGATGCGTGGGGGCACTGTAGGTCTTTCCTCGTCACACGGGTTTCAAGCTCTGGTACCGTCTCCGGTGAGAGTAGAGCTAATGAGATTGGCACATGATGACCAGTTGTGCGGGCACATGGGGTGTGGGCGAACGATGGCCCGTGTACGGCTGAGATTTGTGTGGCCGGGGATGAGCAGGGATGTGAGGCAGTTCTATTCTTCATGCACACTATGCCCGAGACGACATAAGCCTTCTCCGAAGAAGAGAGCACCATTGGTCCCGGATACATCCCTTCGAACGACTTGCCCCAGACGTGACTGAATTGCCGATATCAGCCAAGGGGAACAAGTACGCGCCGGTCATAATGGGCTATCTCTCCAAGTTCATTAGAGTAAATCCCATGCCGGATCAAAAGACTGAGACCATTATTGAAGAGCTTTTGGACTGGGTGCAGGATCTGGACGTGCCGGAGAGAATACACTGGGATCAAGGCCGCCAGTTTGAGTCGTATGTGTTCCAAGAGCCGTGTAGGAAACTAGGCATAACAAACTCATCCAACTCCTTATTACCCGGAGAGTGATGGTATGGTGGAGCGGTTTATGCAGACCCTTAAGGATATGGTATCCAAATACACAGACAGCCAAGGACTCAGATGGGACGAAAGGGCTAACGCTTATGCTATGGCATACAATTCATCCGTTCATGAGACGACGGGCTATACGCCATTTTACTTAGTTCATGGATTTGAGCCCCGTCTCCCAATATACATCGTCTTTGGGACACCAAACCGCTGGTTCCGGTAAAAACCTTCCTGGCGGATCGCCTGGGAAGAATCCAGAATGCACACCAGGAGACGAAAACCGCTTCAAGCACGGCAGCCGATAAGGTGACCGAGCGATACAATCTTAGATCCAAGGATGAACAGTACCAGGTTGGGGACAAAGTATGGGTCCTTGATCCCACAGCATCAGTCGGTGGCAAACCGAAATTGGGGTTACCCTTCAGGGGAGCCGAAGTCGTGATTGCTAGGATAGGCTCACCTGGCCGGGAAGTGGCATAAAAACTAGGAATGCGTCTGGTCGTGAACGTATGATGCACCACAATCATCTTACGCGAGCGGGAGAGGTTCTGGAGAGCTGGTTCGGTAGAGGCCCATGGATCGTGACACCACCAAGTCAGGGGGTTCATTGGAGGGTAGACATCACTTTGGTAGCGGGGCGGAACATAATGATCAAAGGGCAGTGGAAGACGATACCTTTTTGATGCTATTGTGTGCACCAGATGTTTCATCAGCGGAGGGTCCACAGAGTCATCGAAGGACACAAAGCCCCTACGTAACCCGATATGGGTGGGTATCACGCAGGCCAGAAAGGTTGCAGATTACAAAAGACTAGTTTTGTTTGCTGGAAGAAATTATGATACATATAGGAACAGAGAACGTAGCACCATGCCCCTTATAGTCGGTTGTGAATAGCTTTCACTCTTCTAAAACAATGAGCATGTACGTGTGCTGGCTTGCCGAATCGTACACCCTCCGTCGAATTTTTGTTACAACGTGTTTGAGAGTTCCAGATGGAGTTGGAGGCGTTGCGGGAAGAGGTGGATCACCTGAGGAGGGCCTCCAGGAAGACTGCAGAGCTCGCCGTGACAAAACGGCGGCGTTATGGGCGGCCATCCGCAGCGATGCTCTTCCCTGGAACGCTGATGCGAAACCCGCGAACGACCCATTATTCGGGGAGAGCAGTGTCCATAGCGAGGACGCGCCCATGCTGGAAATGACTGAGGAGAATGGCGACGACATACTGAAGTCGCTGCTGCAGGACGAGAACGCTCAGTGGTCGGCCACGGAGGCGTGGTTTGACGACCTAATGGCGCAATCGGGGCACGACGGTGCTGACAGAGTGTTGGTGCGGGACGACAATGATGCTGGCGGGATATCGGCGTCCGGTGACGTTGACGATGCGGGTGAGATGCCGAGGCTCGGGAACGTTGATGGTGTTGCTGGAGTTCTGACGTCCGAGATTGTTTCCGATGCTGGCGGGGTGCTGACATCCGTAGATGCAGCTAAGGTGGATTGGGGAGTTAAGCCCGACGATGTTGGCCGGATTTCGGTGCCTCTGCGCGACACCTGGCCTATGTGTGCTTCCTTACCCGGTGATATAGAGGGTTTTGGCGGAGGAGTTTAGTCCAGCGGTACTGGTGGGGCACCAGCTCCGCGGGAATCCCCCTTGACTTCATGTGTTCCTGACTCCGTCCCCAGGTTAACCCGCGCCCCACCGGGGGTCCGGCGCCACTTTCGCCCCACTGGGGGCCATCGATGCCCCCCTCTAACTCCGAAAATATGGGGTTAACGCAAATCTGCAAAGTGCATTAGAAAGCTCGCGTGAATTCAATAAGAAATTACTTGGCATGTTTAAGAGCTCAGGTCAATGTTTTGACCTCCAGAGGTCAAGGAAGGTCACAATAGGCTATTTTCACTCAAATATGCAATGCTTAAGAAAACTGGGCATAACTCCTATGCCATTAAAGCTATTGAGATTTGGTTAAGTACATTTGATAGGAAATTGTCGGACCCTTTTCCGCTACGCAGCACGTAAAGACCTCCCGCCAGTGGTTTGACCTCCAGAGGTCACTTCGTGACCTAATATGACCTGAGGTCACGAAGGGTCAGAAAATGACCTTGCCGTTTATCAAATGAAAGCCAGTGACAAGACAAACACGATGGTGTTTGTTTCAGCGCTCTAGCTAATTAGGTCAGAAGTTATTGTCAATATACTGTTGTTGACCCCTGGTGACCTTGGATGACCTTGGAAAAGTCAAGGGGAAAATATGACCCCTGGGATCCGTGAAAGGGTGTCCAAAAACGCTGTTCTGAGCTGTCTGAGTATTTGCAAGCATTTTTGTGGCTTTTAGATCATGAGACAGCTTTTCTCCATGCTTTTCCAATGGGAGGGAGAGGTCGCCTCGTGACCTGACCTCAGGTAATGAAATTGAAAAATCCCGAATATACACGTTGTAGAACCTGAAAGGGTCATGAAGTGTAGCAAGTTTCAAATTGATCGACTAAGAAATGTAGCTCTTATAGAGCTTCGAAGTTGAAGTGAGGTGATCTTGGTTGACCCCGCCTGGTGACCTGACCTTGGGTGACCCGGAGTAAAAATTTTCAGGGATGGTGGGAAAATGATGGGGTAAGTGATAGAGTCCTCAAGCGCGGTGCTGCATTTCGTTGTTTTTCTGCTATCTTGACAAAACCTTGGGGGGCATCGATGGCCCCGGTAGGGCGAGGGTTAAGTTCTGGACAGCCTCAGCGGGTGGTATTTCTGATAGGGGACTCGATGGTCCGGCGGGGAAATTTCTGGGTGGAATCAGCCTGGATTTTGTCAACCTGGATTATGCTGGGAGGACGTTGTCTGATTCGCTGCATCCAGCTGATCAGGGAGTTCTGGGGTGGACCGAGCTTATCAGGAGGTCAGGGGTCATGTGGATCTTAGTCAGATCTTCATGTGGATGGGGGATGATGTGTATCCCCGGTCACCGGACAGAGAGGCAATGGACCTGTGCCAGAAGGTACTAAGCGACTTAGAGAGGCTGCTGCGGAGGCTGTCCGGTATCTGTGATGGTACCGTCTTAGGGGTGTCCCCACGACTGGCCTTCGACCGGGGCAGGTTGTGGGAAGATGCAGCTGCTTTCCGGGCGGAACGCGCCCTTAATGAAGTCGCCAAAGCAGCTGGAGTACAGTTCAAAAGTGTCGGGAGGAGGTTGTGTGCGCGGAGTAGCCGAGGCCGGAGCAGATACAATGTGCCTCTGACCAACGTGCTCCGCGGCGATGGCGTTCACCTCGGCCGCGGGGTCGCCTTCTGACGGCCCTTCACACCTGGCTGAGGACCTCAGCTCGGTGAACAGAGCCGGAGGATCTCAGTGTAGCGATGCAGTGAAATGCACCATATGCACCGTCTCCAAGAAGAAGCACGAAACCTGTCGCATCAAAAAGCCCAAACATAGGATCATCCGTGTGTGTGATAAGCCCTACAAGCTGAGCTTCTTTATGTCCATGTTGTTTGAAGGCGTGGTGCCAAAAGTGTGTGCCTTTGTGTTCATGCCTTGTATCTTAGGTTGAAATTCGTCGTCGTGTTTCATTTTGGGGAGAGATGTTGCGGGCAGCGCTAGCGCTGTCCGCTGGCCGACTGCCCCTGGCGAGTCACGTGACCTGCCCCGGCTGGGTCGGGTCGGCTCGCGCCGGGGGCCGGTAGTCGAGTGGGAGCCGAGACGGTGCGCGGGTGTGGTGATCAAATACAGCAATCATTATCTGGCGAAGGAATTTCCTGAACTGAGGACGAGGTATACGGAGGAGGAGCGCACCCGTAATATATATATATATTTTTTTCATTTAAGCATACTCCTTTGAAGATTGTTGCGTTCTTTGCTTTCACCAGTTTCTTTTGAAGTCTTAGTATTTTGTTGATAGTTAATTTAATATTGGACGGAATTGAATTGATGAGCTCACCAAAGTTCATAAAGTCACAATAAATTGACATTTCGAATCTATTAGTTGATTCATTATTCAAGATAACATGTACAAAAACTGTCGCCGGTCGATTGAGTTCCAAGATAAATACATCGCATTTGGAAAACATTGAGCACATTGCGAGGCGTGTGACTGGCAGAATTAACACTTACAGTACGAAGATTCATTTTGCTATTGTTACGTTAAACACTATCATTATTACATATACCAGTTAGCAATCATTTTGCACACATCATTCAATACAGTTCCCTAACTAAATGAAACAGATACAAGTTTAGGAGTCAATTTGACATCATTAATAATACAACCTGCCTAATTCCCCCATAATGCCATGGATGTGTGTGTGCTAATCTGTGCATACATCCACAGACATAAACCATCCATCAATGCACAGATTAGCACACACACATCCATGGCATTGTGGGGGAATTAGGCAGGTTGTATTGTTGATGATGTCAAATTGACTCCTAAACTTGTATCTGTTTCATTTAGTTAGGGAACGGTATTGAATGATGTGTGCAAAATGATTGCTAACTGGTAATTGTAATAATGATAGTGTTTAACGTAACAATAGCAAAATGAATCTTCGTACTGTAAGTGTTAATTCTGCCAGTCACACGCCTCGCAATGTCCTCAATGTTTTCCAAATGCGATGTATTTATCTTGGAACTCAATCGACCGGCGACAGTTTTTGTACATGTTATCTTGAATAATGAATCAAGTAATAGATTCGAAACGTCGATTTATTGTGACTTTATGAACTTTGGTGAGCTCATCAATTCAATTCCGTCCAATATTAAATTCACGATCAACAAAATACTAAGACTTCAAAAGAAACTGGTGAAAGCAAAGAACGCAACAATCTTCAATGGAATATGCTTAAATGAAAATATTTTGCCCAGATATACAGATATATATATATATATATATATATATATATATATATATATATATATATATATCTGTATATCTATCTGTCTGTCTGTCTGTCTGTCTGTCTGTCTGTCTGTCTGTCTGTCTGTCTGTCTGTCTGTCTGTCTGTCTGTCTGTCTGTCTGTCTGTCTGTCTGTCTGTCTGTCTGTCTGTCTGTCTGTCTGTCTGTCTGTCTGTCTGTCTGTCTGTCTGTCTGTCTGTCTGTCTGTCTGTCTGTCTGTCTGTCTGTCTGTCTGTCTGTCTGTCTGTCTGTCTGTCTGTCTGTCTGTCTGTCTGTCTGTCTGTCTGTCTGTCTGTCTGTCTGTCTGTGTGTGTGTGTGTGTGTGTGTGTGTGTGTGTGTGTGTGTGTGTGTGTGTGTGTGTGTGTGTGTGTGTGTGTGTGTGTGTGTGTGTGTGTGTGTGTGTGTGTGTGTGTGTGTGTGTGTGTGTGTGTGTGTGTGTGTGTGTGTGTGTGTGTGTGTGTGTGTGTGTGTGTGTGTGTGTGTGTGTGTGTGTGTGTGTGTGTGTGTGTGTGTGTGTGTGAACCTATGCTTCAAATAATCCATGTGTTACAGGGAAAGTGCGAAATCCGTGTGGTTCGCGAATTCCCTAGGGATGTCACGAAATCACTGACCAGCCCGTGAGTTTGCAAAATCCCTAGGGAGTTCGCGAAATCCCTGGTATGCATTTATAGTCAACAGTACTGAAGGCACGCGAGATTTGAACAGATACCTTTTAAACCAAAAAATGTCTCCGCACAGCAGCGCTTGAACATTATGTCACGTTCCCAAGATCACCTCATGCCACGTGCCCAGCCAAAGAGGGGGTCGATAGGAAGCTAATTCGTTTCTTCTTCTCCGCGAATGGTATCTTCTGTGAAAAATAAAATATTGATAAGGTGGTTTCTCGGCATGCTCTATCACAAGGCAATGTCACTTCAAGCCCTTTTATGGAGATGCCACATTCGGTAGACCCTCGGTCTAAAGGGGATGTCGATTCGACCCCCTAGCCATTTGGAAACTAAGGAAGAAGGGCACGTTAATCTGCGTGGTGCATGGTGTTGCTGGTGACCTGAAATCGTCAGTGCTAAATGATCTCTTATCTTAAGCCAATCGGAAATTTTGAGAGATCACATATATGTAAGGTCATATGTATGTATACGACCTTGACATGCTAAAGTCACAGAAAACACTACCAGGACACGGTTTTGCGCCGCAGCACTTGGCGAACGCAGCAGCACATAACCGCGGGGACGGTAAAATAATCAGGTTTTGAGACATTTTAAAAATTCTGTACGTGTAACGAGTTTTTTAATTCGACAAGGTCAACGAATGGCCTTTACAACTCGATGTAAAATGGCGAGGTTTGGCCCGTCTTAAGCCCATCACGACTGCGTCAACTGCGTAACGTGAGGCCACCTGAAGTAGCGTGAGGTCACCTGAGGTAACGTGAGGCCACCAGCGGTAACGTGAGGTAACGTGAGGCCACCTGAAGTAACGTGAGTCACCTGAATAAGTGACCTGAGTTGAGGTAACGTGAGGCCTCTGAGGCGACGTGAGGTCACCTGAGGTAATTTGAGGTCACCTGAGGTAACATGATGCCACCTGAAGTAACGTGAGGTAGCATGAGGCCACCTGAGGTAACGTGAGACCACCTGAGGTAACCTGAGGTAGTGTGAGGCCACCTGAGGCAACGTGAGGTACCTGAGGTAGCGTTAGGTCACCTGAGGTAGCGTGAGGTCACCTGAGGTCACGTGAGGCCACTAGCACATGCCATGCATTTGAGGTAAAGTGTCATCAATTATTCTGCATTTAAGCTTGAAACCTAAGTTAGAAGCCACTCTTTGTCAAATTGCTGCTCCTAGATCAAGTGCAGAGAGGGAGACCGCTAAAACATCGTGCAAGTCTTTGGGAATGACCCCATGTCTCCATGACCTGGCAAGACCCAGATTTGAAATGTGTTCAAAGTGTGTAAAAATAAATTGGTTTACATAGCCTGGGCAGCATTCTGCT
Organism: Lepas anatifera; assembly: GCA_034440635.1. Lineage (NCBI taxonomy): Eukaryota > Metazoa > Arthropoda > Thecostraca > Lepadidae > Lepas > Lepas anatifera. The sequence goes on from JAOTON010001535.1 coordinate 390,308, forward strand.
CAGGAAAACCATTTTTTCTGCAATTTTTAAAATGCCGAGAAAAGTCGTATCCACACCAGCAGGGATAGGGCTAAGTTGGCAGATTTCTAAGCAGAAGGAACCTGCAAATAATGTGGTAATATGCATAGCTTATATATAACTAATAAGAGCTGTTTTTGAGGAGACCGACCCAGCCAACAGTCAACCTGTGACCGTTAGTCAGCAGTGACCGTCCTCTGTAGCGTCCTGTGTCCTCCAGTGACCGTGCCAGCTGTGCCAGCAGTGACTGTCCTCTGTAGCTCCTGCGTCCTCCAGTGACCGTGCCAGCTGTGCCAGCAGTGACTGTCCTCTGTAGCGTCCTGCGTCCTCCAGTGACCGTGCCAGCTGTGCCAGCAGTGACTGTCCTCTGTAGCGTCCTGCGTCCTCCAGTGACCGTGCCAGCTGTGCCAGCAGTGACTGTCCTCTGTAGCGTCCTGCGTCCTCCAGTGACCGTGCCAGCTGTGCCAGCAGTGACCGTCCTCTGTAGCGTCCTGCGTCCTCCAGTGACCGTGCCAGCTGTGCCAGCAGTGACCGTCCTCTGTAGCGTCCTGCGTCCTCCAGTGACCGTGCCAGCTGTGCCAGCAGTGACTGTCCTCTGTAGCGTCCTGCGTCCTCCAGTGACCGTGCCAGCTGTGCCAGCAGTGACTGTCCTCTGTAGCGTCCTGCGTCCTCCAGTGACCGTGCCAGCTGTGCCAGCAGTGACTGTCCTCTGTAGCGTCCTGCGTCCTCCAGTGACCGTGCCAGCTGTGCCAGCAGTGACTGTCCTCTGTAGCGTCCTGCGTCCTCCAGTGACCGTGCCAGCTGTGCCAGCAGTGACCGTCCTCTGTAGCGTCCTGTGTCCTCCAGTGACCGTGCCAGCTGTGCCAGCAGTGACTGTCCTCTGTAGCGTCCTGCGTCCTCCAGTGACCGTGCCAGCTGTGCCAGCAGTGACTGTCCTCTGTAGCGTCCTGCGTCCTCCAGTGACCGTGCCAGCTGTGCCAGCAGTGACTGTCCTCTGTAGCGTCCTGCGTCCTCCAGTGACCGTGCCAGCTGTGCCAGCAGTGACCGTCCTCTGCAGCTGATCCATCCCTTATTACGACTTCACTGTTTTGTATAGCAGAAAAAGGTGTCCCGGTCAGCAAAATATGGAAGGAGACCTAAAAGAAGAGAAAACCAAGCATGCGGCACCACCAGTCGCGTGATTGTTCACCTGTTCAGTGATGAGGGTGGCGCCACATACGAAGTTGAGGGTGCCATTAGCGTCGACCTGGAGGATGGCTGCCATCCAGGGGAACTCGCCGAACTGGGTGTCGGTGTCGTCAATGCCTGCCGAGGCGGGGGTCCTGCTAGACAGGGAGAGATGGAGATAGATAGAAAGAGAGAGAGAGAGGGTCCTACTGCTAGAGAGAGAGAGAAGGGTCCTACTGCTAGACCGGGGAGATAGAGATGATAGAAGGAAGGGGTCTACTGCTAACTGGGGAGATGGTGGAGAGAGAGAGGGTCCTACTGCTAGAGAGAGAGAGGGAGAAAGGGTCCTACTGCTAGACCGGGAGAGATAGAGATAGATAGAAGGAACGAGAGGGTCCTACTGCTAAACTGGGAGAGATAGAGATAGATAGACAGAGAGAGAGATGGTCCAACTGCTAGACAGGGAAGAGAGAGCGAGAGAGAGAGAGAGCCAGAGGAGGGCTGCTAGACAAGGAGGGAGGGCAGCGCGATACAGAGAGACATAGAAACCGGGAACAGCAGCGGGAGGGGGGAGACAAAACGAGCATGGCAGGGCGCAGCTACTGCAGGTGAGTTAAACAGTTCTCAGTTCTGAGCCTTTCGAGAGAAAAAAACACGTCACAGCTCCTCCGGCCTTACTAGCTGATATATCCCAGCTCTAAGACCACCAGAATCCGTTTTTTGCAACTCGGGGTCATTCAGTTTGACTCAGATTCACTTATGACCAAAACGGAATTTTTATTCTCTGTTAGCAGTATTGCAACAACATATCTAAGAAGCCTAGAGCCATAGACAAGGAATGAATTCGCGACAGGCAAGGATATTCCGGACATTACAACTCGAATCTCAATGGCGACTGCCTATGCAAGGCACTATATGTTAAAATTGTTTAATTTTTAATGGAAAGAGAAGTGTAAATTTATTCGAAAAGAGCCATAGCGAGACATCCGACAGCACAAGCTTACCACTAATGCGCGCGTTGACGCCGAAGGAGTTCCTCCTGCCGCACACCGGTTGGTAGGTGTCCACCTTTCCCACCGGACCCGCCGGATCCACCGGGTCCACCGGTGCAGGATCTACCGGTTTCTCCTTCTGTAAAATAGCATTTGAAATTGATGTGCATAGTCAGAAGAAAACGTCCTGAATGTCCGGACGTGGTGTTCATTGCTAAAACAATTGAATACTCCTCGCTGCGTTCTGAGCGACATAATGTCGGTTGAGGGGCTTTTGATTCTCAAAGTATTTCTCGTAAACAAATAACAGACGTGGCAGCTTTTCTTAGTCACTGAGTCTCCTCTCTCTCTCTCTCTCTCTCTCTCTCTCTCTCTCTCTCTCTCTCTCTCTCGCTACGGAACTCTTAAAGGGAATGAGGCACCTGAGTCGAATCCAGGAATGTAGTTGGAATTAGGGGTATTTTAGCCGTAAATCATGAAAACGTCCATAATTTCTCTGAAAAATGTACAATAAGTTCGACATTTTGATTTTCTAAATGTTCCTTTAATGTGAAAAATAAACATCTGCCTGTGGATGACGTCATGATCTGGCAACTACTACCATATTCAAGGGGCTTCAAGGGCTTCAATGGCTGATTACCCACCATGACGTCAGCCCTGTCGTCACACCAACAGTTGACAACTGTGGCCGCCTGGCTGGGGTAGATTTATGATACGTTTCAGGTATATTTTTAGCTTTTCTCCGCGGAAATTTTTAGTTTCAAGACAAATTAAATATTGAGTAGCGGGTTTTCCGGCATGTTTTATAGCTTGGCTCTCTCAGTTAAAATCAAGTTATAACGGCGCCACATTCCCTTTAAAAGCTGGAACTTTGTTATCAACTGCACCCCCTACTGGAAACTGGACCATACTAGAAGAACTGTTAAAAGCTCGAACTTTCTTATCAGCTGCACCCCCTACTGAAACTGACCATACTGAAAACTGTTAAAGCTGAATTTGTTATACTGCACCCCTACTGGAAACTGACCATACTAGAAGAACTGTTAAAAACTCGAACTTTGTTATCAACTGCACCCCCTACTGGAAACTGGACCATACTAGAAAAACTGTTAAAAACTCGAACTTCCTTATCAGCTGCACCCCCTACTGGAAACTGGACCATACTAGAAAAACTGTTAAAAACTCGAACTTTTTATCAACTGCACCCCCTACTGGAAACTGGACCATACTAGAAAAACTGTTAAAAACTCGAACTTCCTTATCAGCTGCACCCCGTACTGGAAACTGGACCATACTAGAAAAACTGTTAAAAACTCGAACTTTTATCAACTGCACCCCCTACTGGAAACTGGACCATACTAGAAGAACTGTTAAAAACTCGAACTTTGTTATCAACTGCACCCCCCTACTGGAAACTGCACCATACTAGAAAAACTGTTAAAAACTCGAACTTCCTTATCAACTGCACCCCCTACTGGAAACTGGACCATACTAGACGAACTGTTAAAAGCTCGAACTTTCTTATCAGCTGCACCCCCCTACTGGAAACTGGATCCGCTTCTCACCAGGGGGTCCCGGCAGCACACGTTGATGAACTGTTCGCCACATTCGGAGTGCTGGTTGAGACCGGATCCCGGGTCGTCCTTGTTGGAACCAAACCTGTGCCGAGGGGAGAACATCATACTGGTGTTCGCCTGTATGTAGAGGCAGGCACGTCCCTCGCCCAGGGCATTTTTTAAGGAAAAGTCAGTGGGGGGCATTTCTTGTGCTGGCCATGATAGTGTCTTCAGGGGATCAAGACCCCATTTCGAGGAGGGTTTAACAAAACGTAGACGCGTTAGTGTTAAAAAATGTTTCTAAAATTTTGTGTTATTCCATGTTATTCCAGATTATAGATGCTACCCAGGGCTGTCAAGTTTTTTCGTCGGAACAAGCAAACCGAGGTAGAAAAAGACCCAAAGAGGCGCACAATTTTATGTTCGCTAAAATCACTAAAATCTGCCACAACGACATCTGACGTTCAGTTTTTGCACCAGTACTTCTATTCTTGTACTGCACACAAATTGTGTCATGCGGAAACGTTGTGAATGGCCTTTTACAGTAAGTCTATGACCAGAATTTGGGATTTTACTGATTATTAAAACTGTCATTTTGATGACGTCACTTATTGTTAAAAAGAGGAGATATTTCGGTTCTTAGCCTATGGAAGTGGGAAAAACCATGGTATTTGCAGATTTTCAGATCTCTTTTGTTCTTAAATTGTTCTTCGTAGAATTTCGACAAAGTGGTCCATTCCCTTTAATCAGAAACAATCATTACCATAAGCTTCTCATAGGCAGATCCAGAGGGTAAGGCGGGGGCACTAGCCCCATTCCGATCAACCCTCGGCGCCCCCTGAAATAGTCACGGCGCTCGCCTGAAAGGTCGATGGCGCCCCTGAAATAGTCACGGCGCTCGCCTGAAAGGGCGATGGTGCCCCCTGAAATAGTCACGGCGCTCACCTGAAAGGTCGATGGCGCCCCTGAAATAGTCACGGCGCTCACCTGAAAGGTCGATGGTGCCCCCTGAAATAGTCACGGCGCTCACCTGAAAGGTCGATGGTGCCCCTGAAATAGTCACGGCGCTCAACTGAAAGGTCGATGGTGCCCCTGAAATAGTCACGGCGCTCAACTGAAAGGTCGATGGTGCCCCCTGAAATAGTCACGGCGCTCGCCTGAAAGGTCGATGGTGCCCCCCTAAAATAGTCACGGTGCCAGAGTTGTGCGACTCACGAGTCGGAGTCAGAGTTTAACTCAAATTCCGACTAGTCCGACTCAGAGTTGAGTTGAGCTGAGTCTAAAAAAATTAGACAGGTGAGTTGAGTTGAGTCGGTTCACACCACGTCAATGAGTTGAGTTGAGTTGTGAAGACCGCGAGTCAAATGAGTTGACGACAAAAGTTGACTCAGTATGCAAATATGTTGAATAAGTTTGAATTTGCCTACCTTTTGGAAACCTCCTTTGAATACCTTTCCCTCCAGTGTTTCAATTGTTTCAATCAAAGTTTTAATTTCTTTCAATCTATCAAATTAATTATACGGTTCAATTGCTTATTTTAAAGGCCCATTTGGTCTGAAGAAATCCATATGCACAAATAATACATGTACTCGAAAAATGAAACAGGCTGCTATCTCTGGCCTTGTCTTAAACATTTTAAGAGGTGGAATGCACTGCGAAATTCATTTGAAATATCTCAAAAACTCCTCATCATCAATATCTAGTATTACTTCTTTTCAACCACCACTCACAGTTATACACTCTGCTCCCATTTTGAAGTGTGATAGGTAGGTATGTGCTTACTGTATTGGAAGTTTTCAAGCTGAAAATTGTATTGGGTTTAAAAATATGTATGTATTTAATGCAACACGATGATAAAATTTCCATTTCTATTGTCCTATGTCATATGTTGACATGGTATACCATTTCCTAGGTTTTGATGTAGTTCTTAGAATTTGCAATTGCAACTATGTACTCTAGTAATTATAGCTTAGATTTTGGTTCAGCTCATGGCATAGGAATGTTTCATTTAGCAAAATTATCTAGCATCGTTCTTTAACACGCACATTGACGGGGGTCTGAACCACCTTCGCATTGACGGGGGCGGGTAGCCGCCCCCTAAGATCTCGAGAACCACGGTAGGTAGCGAAAAACGGTAAGCGATGTTGGGCTGCCCATCCACTTCTCCATCGAAAACATTTGAACCATTTTTTGTCAGGTCACATTTAAGGTCACGAGAGGTCAAAACATGCCGTCATAGGAATAACATGTAAATTCAGTTTTTCGGCCATTACATCTGAACAAGTAAAGATAGAGCAAAACGACTTGAACTATATGAATCCTCTCAGCAAGCCGAATCGAATGATATATAATTTGACCTTGCTAGGTCAAATCAAGGATTTGACCTGACCTGAGGTCAGGTCGGGGTCAAATTATATAAACTGCATATCATTAGAACTGCAAAGCCCACGCCAGTCTAATGCAGATAAAATAAATGCTCTATCATCATCCGTTACTGAGTTATTCCGTAAAAACATTTTTTCCCGTGTATTTCCAATGCAGAGGTCATGCCTCGTACCTGACCTTAGGTCATCGATATAAAAAATACCGGAACATATTTTAGAGAACTCGGTGGGGCCATTATGTGATATGAGTTTCAATCGGATAAGTTCTCCCTGCTCCGACTTATGCTATCTTAAACTTTTTTGAGGTCGGGTCACTTGACCTGTACTGGTGACCTGACCTGAGATGACCTTACCTCAAAATTTTTACAGAAGTTGTAAAAATGATGAGGGAAAAGGCATGCTAAGTACGGCGGCGCTACGCGCCGCCGTTTTTCTGCTGTCTCCGAAAAACCCGAGGGCGGTGGGTACCCGCCCCCCGTCAATGCGCGTGTTAACAAAAACAAAAAACGTTACCCTTATCATTCCTGAAAATACAGTTTCGATCATGTTTTCTTAGCCGGACCTTTTTCTGATAGTATGGAGGTGCAATTATTTCCCTATTTTTGTAACCTTAACCCATTTAAGTTCCTTTCCATTCCATGCACCTGGTTAAACATGCAAGGCTTCTTTTAGAAATCATTGCAACATGGTGTGGCAGCTTTATCTGGCCGTGGCAGTCTGGAAGAATAAAAAAGATATCCCTGGCTCCTGGCTATAATTAATTTTTAATGTTTCAATTAATTTATCTACCATCCATTAATCTTCATTTTCCTGTAAAACTCTCTGTCTAGCTTATCTTTTAGTGGTTTATTAATTTGTTATTATTTATTTATATTATTTATCCTTTATTTATATATTTTGAAACTGAGTCAAAGTTTGAGTTGAGTTGAGTCGTGAGTTGAGTCGGAGTTGAGTCAGGATGATTTAGAATTGAGTCAGAGTTGAGTCGGCTCACTGAACTCTTGACAGTGAGTTGAGTCAGAGTTGAGTCGACCACTCTCAGCATATGAGTTGAGTTGAGTCGACTCAAGAAAATTCTGAAACGCACAACTCTGCACGGTGCTCGCCTGAAAGGTCGATGGCGCCCCCTGAAAAATCGCTTCCCCCAGGATACGAGCAGCGGCGTCCCCACGAGAGGATTTGGCGCCCACCTGATTGGTTTTGCCGTCTAAAGGTGACACCCCCGCGACCATGTCCCCCTCCTTCTCCCGATCGGCAATACTGGATCGGCCTGTGTGACTTTCGGGATTCAGATATGCAGTGCAGCTTATTTTATTACATCCCAATTGATGAAATTTGCCGTGCTTACTATGGAGCCATGATTCTGAAAATCCTCAAAGTAGGGACCACGATAATATAGTGGACTCAGAAATAAGTTGCCAGAAAAGTGAGAAATGCTACAGTGCGGCGATGCTTCTTTTCCAGCTGTCAACGCGTCGGCTTACCTATGACGAGCGACTTCACCGCCCTAGACCTGAACCATCAGTGACGAGGTGCTATCCTCCTGATATCAAGGCACCAATATCATCAGTGATCACGAGTTACACGCCGTCGGAGGGAGCAGCACCATCAGGGGTGGCATGTTTCTCGCCTGATGTCGATGAGACCGGCGCCGTCCGTGATGATGTCACCCTCCTTGCAGAGATAGTACGGCACGCAGACGCTGTCGACGTCGCAGCTCTTCGCCTGCACACAAACAGTCACAGCTCTGCGGCGGCTCCAGACTCCCCGCCTGCACACAGTCACAGCTCTGCGGCGGCTCCAGACTCCCCGCCTGCACACAAACAGTCACAGCTCTGCGGCGGCTCCAGACTCCCCGCCTGCACACAAACAGTCACAGCTCTGCGGCGGCTCCAGACTCCCCGCCTGCACACAGAACGCTCGGCCCACTCCGCCTGCACACAAACAGACAGCTCTCGGCGCTCCACTCCCGCCTCACAAAAGTAAGTTGGGCTCCAGACTCCCGCCTCACACAAACAGTCACAGCTCTGCGGCGGCTCCAGACTCCCGCCTGCACACAAACAGTCACAGCTCTGCGGCGGCTCCAGACTCCCCGCCTCACACAGACAGTCACAGCTCTGCGGCGGCTCCAGACTCCCCGCCTGCACACAGACAGTCACAGCTCTGCGGCGGCTCCAGACTCCCGCCTGCACACAGTCACAGCTCTGCGGCGGCTCCAGACTCCCCGCCTGCACACAAACAGTCACAGCTCTGCGGCGGCTCCAGACTCCCCGCCTGCACACAAACAGTCACAGCTCTGCGGCGGCTCCAGACTCCCCGCCTGCACACAAACAGATCTGAGGCGATGTTTCAACTGTTTCTGAAATCTGGAAGGTGTAACTTAGTCCAATTATTGACTAAAGTTAAAGGGAATCATCCGTTAGCAACAATTAGTTTAGAAGGGTTTGTTTCAAAAGATGAAGATATATATCTAAAAACAATTTCGCACCGGTGCGTAAGAAGCTGATAAAATGATAAAGCTCAACACGCATTGGGCTGCCCAGAGCCTGGTCGACCTGAACCGGATCCATGATAGTGGATGGCATAGAGCTCTTTATCCACAACCCTCTTGTGGTTCTCCATGAAGATGGCGTTTCCGGTTAGCCCCCCTCTTTTACGGAATGTAGACAGTGCCCTCTGCAGCTCCACCACCCCTTTTGGGGCTGGGTCAAAACTTCAAAGACAGAATCACCTACTTTTTCACGTACTGGAACCACTTGTGCAGAATAAAAAGCAGCTTTAGCACTCCTTTGGTCTTGAATTCTGAGTAGAATTGTCACCGTAAGACGTATTCTACATCTGTTAGATGCATGATACATATGAAAGCTAAGATGAAGCATGTGGAAATAGGACAGATATTCCTCAATTTCTATTTTCATGGGGCTACACTCCCAAATCCCACAAGAAAACCGATTAATAATGGTAGTCTGGAAGCCTGAAATCGACCCTTTATATCAGTTTCGATCTTTCATCAGCATAGATTACCACCGGGAATGTAGGTATGCATGCACCTGCAAAAGGGATTGAAATTCCCCTAGTTTCCATGCTCTGAAGCCGCCTATGGTAAAGTTCACTGTCAAGACCAGATTTTTACTTCAGGTAGGGGAAGGGGCTAGGAGCCTCAACTTTAACCCACATTTACCCCGAATAACCTCTTGCTTTGTGATTACTATGGACACGTAGAAATTTCAGGGAGGGGAGCTTCAGCCTCTCAGCTCCCTTGATCCACCACTGAAAAAAACAGGATGGAATAGCGAATAATTCATCATATCACGGAGCTTTGAAAATGAGACTGTAACTTAGCTTTCCAGTTGCCTGAAACATTTAAGAAATCAAGGTCATCGGTAGAAGCCTATGACAAGATTACTATTAATCCCCTATTCGTCATGTTCTGCAGCCACCATTGACAAAGCAAAAGGGAGGAAGAGAATAATTTGATTTAAATTAAGGTTTGGTGAATCCAGAATTCTAAAAAGTTTGATCTGTGACGGAAATAGTTAGACTTGGTTTCCATACCTTACCGCATGATTGCAAGTTTCTGTGGCTTTAAAAATAAGTTTGTTTTTTGCAAGTGGGAGGGTTTTTTTAACTGAACCCTCAAAAATCTATGCGTGATTTTTTTCTTATGATTAGAGGAACTTCTTTAGAGGGGTACTTTTCATTCTAGACAGAACTTTGTGTTTCCAGGTCAGGGCTGCTGGTGCCCGACAGGGCGTTGGTGAGACAGTTTGTGGGTATGGACCACTGGCCAAGGTTCACTGGCCGCAGGCTCGTGGGGGTGGTGAAATGTGCAGTGTTTACAATAAGGCGGGGCGAGCAAAATGTGGGAGAAAACAGGGAACAACGAAAGGTAGGAATACAGAGCTCGTTGATTGTTCTTTGTCTGAGTACTTAGCTGGTGCTGGTTTAATCAACATTATCCCTATACACCGCAGAAGAAATACTGGTACGAGTTAGAACTGAACAAGAACCAAAATGATCTTGAGTAGAAAACTTATGTTTATGAATAGAATTAGATTATCGATAATAACATAAAATTCATATTCTGAACAATAGTATTATCTATATTAACCTCAATAACAACCATGTTAACACAGTAATACTATGATGCAATTAAAGAGCAATAGATCTGTTCACATGGACCAACGTCCGAACAGACCAGTGTTCAAACAGACTAGCGTTCAAAAGGACTAACGTTCAGCGAGTCTAGGAAGCTCTGGTCGTCTTCAGTCAGCTTGTCCCCAGCGTGAGGCCCAGCAGCAGACAAAGAAGAGCGGTCGCCCACATCCTGGCCTCTGGAACAGACAATGAAATAGTCACATCCAGGCACTCATTCACAACATCCACTATAACAGACAATGAAAACGTCACATCCAGGCACTCATTCACAACATCCACTGGAACAGACAATGAAACCGTCACATCCAGGCACTCATTCACAACATCCACTGGAACAGACAATGAAACCGTCACATCCAGGCACTCATTCACAACATCCACTGGAACAGACAATAAAACAGTCAACTCCAGGCACTCGCTCACAACATCCACTGGAACAGACAATGAAACAGTCACCTCCAGGCACTCACTCACAACATCCACTGGAACAGACAATGAAACAGTCACCTCCAGGCACTCACTCACAACATCCACTGGAACAGACAATGAAACAGTCAACTCCAGGCACTCACTCACAACATCCACTGGAACAGACAATGAAACAGTCACTTCCAGATACACTGGTGGGGGCGCGGATGATCCAATGGGAAAAGGGGTCCGATCGGACCAGCCATGTCAGCCATTGTGGGATATTTTGTCTTTCGAATATAATTTGTAGGCCAGAGTTTCTCACCTTATTCGGTAGACTTCTAATCAATGTTTCATAAGACAAAAATGGCATAGATACTCGGTAATGATGTTAACATTATCTATTCTTAGGTAAGCAGATAGCTATGTTCCAGAATAACCAAACCGCCCATAAATCTCAGCCTCTAATTGTCCCGTTCCTTGGTACAAAATTGCTATACCTTGTTAGATCAGAGCACCATATTGGTCCAGTGAGTATTTTATCCGACACCGGGTGCATATGCATCATCAAAATAAGTTAACCACTGAGGCACATCTACCCAAAACTGATTTTAAGCCTAGTGCTTAATTTGCCTTAATTTTATCATTCCGTAGGATAACCATCTTGATGTTTCAGGAAACAGAATTTCCGCAACTCTAACTCAGTTTGCAGACGATTTCATGGCTCTCCATAGCCAGGACACCTTGAGAACCAAGTATAAACATGTTGTCGTTGTACTTACACCTGGGGCTATCGAAGATTTACAGAAAAAATTTACTATTGTCGTCTCTCTCTCTCTCGTTCTCTCTCTCTCTCTCTCTCTCTCTATCTCTCTCTCCCTCTCTCTCTCTCTCTCTCTCTCCCTGTGTCTCTCTCTATTTCTCTCTAACTTCAACAACTATTATCATTATACTCGCCCATTCGACGCCCCATTAACCCTCGCCCCACCGGAAGGGCCATCGATGGCCCCCTAAGGTTTTTCCGGGATAGCAGAAAAACGCCGAGGCGCAGCACCGCGGTTGAGGGCTCTACCTCTCACTGCATCATTTTCCCATCATCCCTGAAATTTTTTTACCCCGGGTCACCCAAGGTCAGGTCACCAGACGAGGTCAACCAAGGTCACCTCACTTCACCTTTAGAGCTCTGTAAGAGCTACATTTCGAAATCGATCAATTTGAAACTTCGTACACTTCATGACCCCTCCAGGGTCTACAAGGTGTATATCCGGGATTTTTCGATTTCGTGCCCTGAGGTCAGGTCACGAGACGACCTCTCCCATTGGAAAAGCATGGGGAAAAGCTATTTCATGATATAAAAGCCTCAAAAATGATTGCAAATACTCAGACTGCTCAGAACAACGTTTTTGGACACCCTTTCACGGATACCAGGGGTCATATTTGCCCTTTGACTTTTCCAAGGTCATGCAAGGTCACCAGAGGTCAAAAACAGTATTTTGACAATAACTTTTGACCTAATTGCACTAGAGCGGTGAAACAAACACCATCGTGTTTGTCTTGTCACTGGCTTTCATTTGATATACGGCAAGGTCACTTTTTGACCTTTCGTGACCTCAGGTCATATTAGGTCACGAGGTGACCTCTGGCGGTCAAACCACTGGCGGGAGGTCTTTACGTTCCACATAGCGGAAAAAGTACTGGCAATTTGCTATCAAATGTACTTTACCAGGCCTCAATAGCTCTAATGACATAAGAGTTATGCCCAGTTGGCTTAATCATTGCATATTTGAGTGAAAATAGCCGATCTTGACCTAATTTGGCCTCTGGAGGTCAAACCATTGACCTGAGCACTAAAACATGCGAAGTAATTTCTTACTGAATTCACGCGAGCTTTCTATTGCACTTTGCAGATTTGCGCTAACGCCCAAATTTTCGGAGTTAGAGGGGGCCATCGATGGCCCCCCGGTGGGGCGAAGGTGGCGCCGGACCCCCGGTGGGGCGCGGGTTAACACGACAATTACCGGTAGTTTCATCTAAGTCTTGTGCTAAGAAACACTTGAATCAGTCGTAATGAAAACTTCGTGCAGGCTGGTTTTATATGGCTTAGCCAAACTTCCTGCATACATATTTTCCTTACGATTATGTGATTTGCATTATTGACAAAAGGAGACTCCCTGACAGTCTAAATGAAGAAAGGGCAACCAGGGCGAGTTTGCAACATCGATTTTATCATCAAGAACAGATGGTGCCAGGTATGCCGAGACAGGACCTGCTGAGAACGGCTCTGGAAACTATTCACCAGGTGGCCCCTCTACCCACCTCGCACAGACCATGGCACTGGGTCTGGAAACGGGTCTGGAAACTTTTCACCAGGTGGCCCCTCTACCCACCTCACACAGACCATGGCACTGACTTATCAGAAAGCTGCTGGCTCAGCTGCCTGGCTGGACATCCACGACATTGTGTCGGACGCACCTTATTGCGTATCGCACTTTGAGATCTCTGCGGATTCATTCTGGAAAACCCGTCGAGTCCAGGAATGTTTCGTGTCAGACATAAGCCCCAGTTGGAGCTTGTTTGCACTGGTTGTGAACCTGTCTCGTCCAGAGCCTGCCTGTCTGCAGAGAATTCCCTGAACTGCCTAATCAGCCACAAGCTCAGCGAATCAGCACCTGTTTCCTTTCATCTCCAAGAGCGAGAGATTGTAGGCATGGGGCGTTCCACGTCAAAACGGCAAGAAATGTCAAAGTAACATTCTATATTTCAGATCTGGATGACAACTTGTCTAAGAGGTTATCTTGGGCGCTGATTTATCCTGACATTCTTAGTCTCATCCTTCCAGTGGTTTCTAAGTTATTGCCTCCGACAATTTTTCGATATAGCGCCAAACCCTATTTTTCCAATAGCTATATCTCCAAGATCAGTCACGACATTTTTATAAGGCTTACGTTCTCGGATTTTTTAGACCTAAGTAATAATGTGGCTGAGACAGAACAAAAATAATAAATGCATAAGTTTACCTGTGACCTTGAGTAAGCTCATGTGATTTCATAACGATGAAACTGAAAAATACATACTTTTTTCTTTGCGAAAATTGAGTTTGGGGTACAGGAGCTAAGGAAGTGTTCAGTGTGCCACCATTGAAAATTCCAAACCATAAATGTGTCACCATACCGGGTTGCCAAGTGTGACACGTTTTACGTTAGTAGGAAACCAATGGACACTCATGGACCATCCTAGTTGTTGAAATTGTTGCGAGCTCAAATTTTAGGTGCCCATTTCGGAAATTTGTTCCTGTATTTGTCTGGAGGGAGCATGTCAACTTATTTTTGTTACCTTGCCCACTTTGGACTGTCAGTTGTCACCATTTAGAATGGCAAAAATAGTAGGTTTTCGCCCTTGTTGAGGTATTAGGTTTCTATGCCCAAGAAACTGGAGACAGGCTTTTTCTTAAATTTGATTAACTTTATTTTGAGATGGCTACTGCAGGCGCAGTGTAGCGAAGCATTGCGTTCTTCCGATCATCACCGCATTTGCAATGCATGAAATGCATGAATTCCTTACGGATGAACGATGCAGCCTCCAAAGCACACAAATGCGTAATTATATATGGGTCTTACATAGTATCTATAAGGATATTAGTTTATTTACATTATTTCTGTTTTTCATTAGCCCTGTACGATTACGTTCCATCAATATTTTTTACGCCCAGCCTTGCCCTGTGAGCGGCATCACTGTTCTGCTCACATTTCTTAACCCTCGCCCCGGTGGGGGTGTTTGAACACCCACTCGGGTCTTTCCGGTGGCACAAAAAAACGGCGGCGCTTTGCGCCGCCGTACTTGGCTCACCTTATCCTTCATCGATTCCGCAACTTTTCCCTAAATTTTATGGTTGGGTCAACTCAGGTCATGTCACCAGTGCAGGTCGAGTGACCTCACCTCAAAAAAATGTTTAAGGTGGTATAAGTAAGAAATGTGCGAATCTACCGAATTTGAAACTTATTCCTCATAATGGGCCCATCGAGTGCTACAAAGAAATATTGCTGGATTTTTCATATCGATGACCTAGGGTCCAGTAGGGATTATGACCTCACCAGACACTCACCAGACACAAAGAGCTTTGTTTTGAGTTCCTTTGCTTACCACACTGGTACGAACTAGGCCCAAAGTCCCTCTTCTAGAGAACGAGTAAAACTGATTGGCAAAACCGCACAATGTATCCGGATACATGAGTCGATTGGTCCGTTCCCACGGTCGGTACAGAGAAATAGTGCACCCTGAGTTTGCCCATGCCCCTCAGAAAAGGTTTCATGTGGCACCAACGGTGAAGGGAATTCAGCAATTCCACAGGCTTACTCCTATTGACGAGTGTGATGCTATGACATTTCTCCCTGCATGCCATCCTGTGCTGGTGTATCATGGATATCAATGACGGAACTCTCATTTTAAAGAGGTTTATAGCATTACGACGAAGGAGACCGTTATTTGTATTTGTATTCATCTTACACCAACAGGTCAAATGGCCCAATCACAGGTGCAGACGAATATAACACAAGCATATACAAAGTACACACACGGCAGTTCTTAACACGCGCATTGACGGGGGTCTGAGCCACCTTCGCATTGACGGGGGCGGTACCCGCCCTCCCCTAAGATCTCGAGAACCACGGTAGTTAGTGAAAAACGGTAAACGGCGTTGGGCTGCCCATCCACTTCTCCATCGAAAACATTTGAACCATTTTTTTTGTCAGGTCACATTTAAGGTCACGAGAGGTCAAAACATGCCGTCATAGGGATAACATGTAAATTCAGTTTTCGGCCATTACATCTGAACAAGTAAAGATAGAGCAAAACGACTTGAACTATATGAATCCTCTCAGCAAGCCAAATCAAATGATATATAATTTGACCTTGCTAGATCAAATCAAGGATTTGACCAGACCTGAGGTCAGGTCAGGGTCAAATTATATAAAAAGCATATCATTAAAACCGCAAAGCCCAGGCGAGTCTAATGCAGCTAAAATAAATGCTCTATCCCCATCCGTTACTGAGTTATTCCGTAAAAACCATTTTTCCCATGTATTTCCAATGTATGTATGTATGTATTTCCAGGATCACCAACAGGCATGGGCACCCACTGACAGGTGAAGTCAAAAGGTTTAAAACAATAAATATCGATACAGAAACAGGCACAGTCAATCGTCATTATCCCCTGTCACGTAGGTATAAAACAACGCGTTTCTTGAATTCGGTGACACTATGGTACCACACATCTACATTGCGGTTTGCATTTAAAAAGGCGTTGCATGCCTTCGGTATTCGGCGAAATAAACCGTTTCGGACGGTATTTATTTGGGCGTACATGACATGAAATGTAGCTCTGGTGCGGAGCTGCCGGGTGGGCACAGCCAGTGGGAGCTTAGAAAGCAAGAATAGAGAGTCTACTTTGTGGCGTTGGACATCTCTTATAAACATCAAATCCATCTGCTCTCGTCGGGCCGCTAAAGAGCTCATTCCACAAATATCCATCAATTCCTCATACTGGAGTGAGGGCCCTACCACTCGACATCGAGCACACAACCACATAAAAATTTATGCTGGACACGTTCAATCCGTTTCATGTGTACGTCAGCTGCTCCACCCCACACCACGCTACAAAATTCCAAAATTGATCGAACATTGGCACAGTATGTGCTTATCTTAGATTTTTTGCTCCGTTCATTGAACGCTCGCCCGTTTTTGCCGGTCTGCAAGGACCTCATAAGTAAGCCCAATGCCCTATTGGCCTTGCAAACAGTGGTGTTCACGTGTTCGCCGAAAGTTAGTTTTTCGTCCAGAAAAACGCCTAGATCACGCATCACTGACACTCTTTCTAATTCTACCCCGCCTATAATGTATGTGCCAGTGACAGGAGCACATCTTAGGGATAAAGTTAAAATTTTACATTTTGCCGGGTTTAAAAGTCAGACCCCACGTCGCAGACCAGCAACAAAGGGAGTCCAGCTGTCTCTGTAGGAACTCAACATCTTCGTCGCTATCAATTTTGCGATACATTTTCACGTCATCCGCGAACATTAAGGTGTATGTCTGAACAGCTTCCGGCAAATCATTGACGAAACAGGCGAACAGCAGCGGCGATAACAATCCACCTTCCGGTGTCCCCGATGGAACAGGCATCCATTGCGAGCACTTGCCCTTTACAACGACTCTCTGCTGCCTCCCAGACAGATACGACACACACCATTTAAATGCTTGGTCCGAAATATGAAATGAATGTTTAAGTTTGTGGAGAAGCAGTTTATGGTTCACACTTTGGAAGGCCGAACTATAGTCTGTGTAAATCACATCCGTCTGAGAGCCAGTCGAGATGCTGCTCCAGGCAGTGTGCAACAACGTGCTCAGGTTAGTGGCGCAGGAGCGTCCGGGCATAAAACCATGTTGTGTGTTGGATAAGACGGGTTCCACATGCTGAAACAATGCAGTAAAACAACTCGCTCAAGTACCTTACTAAAAAGAGGTAGAAGTGAAACTGAGCGATAATTGGATGGCACGCTTTTACCACCTTTCTTGTGTATTGGAACGATATTTGCGCGCTTCCATGTCTGGGGGAATATTCCTTGCTCGAACGACAGTTTACACAATTTTGCCATAGGCACAGACAGCTCATCCGCACATTCATTTGTAACACGAGCACTGATATTGTCCGGTCCACATGCTTTGTGCGGATTAACACTGCTAAGTATTTCTCGGATAATTTCCTCAGACACGTGGAAGCACCGTAGTGTCTCCAAGTCATAATCAGGAGCCCGCGGAAGCTCTTGTACTCTCGGATCTGTAAACTTAGCAGCAAACGCACGGTTTAGTAGCTCCGCTTTTTCACGGTCGTCGGTGATAATATGGTCCCCATCCACAAGATGCTATAATTCACTTTGTTTACCCTTGACACATTTCAGATAAGTCCAAAAACGCTTAGGATTAGTTTTAAGATCATCGATCAGGCCCTGTAAGTACTCATAAAATTTCGAGCTTGTCATCCGCTTAAAAAGTCTACGCTTATCACGGAACTTTGCCTCAGTAGCAGGTGTCCTGGTCCTTTTCATGTGACGATGCGCCGCCTCCTTTTCCGTCAGCGCCATGCGGAGTTCTCTGTCGAACCAAGGCGGCTGTTGGCGCTTTAGGTGAACTAAGGGAATGTAGTCCTGTATGGCTGCGGTCAGTAGGTCGTAAAACAAAGAGGTGGCGTCGTCGACAGGAAGCTGGTCCAGCACGCTCCATGGAATTAGCCTGAGGGATGTGCGCAAACCATCCCAGTCTGGGCGCTTTTAGTTCTATGCAGAGCTCCTGGATGCCACTGGGACGGGTTCACGCACCGCTCTAACCTCACAGTTCACCTCCTTGTGGTCGGAGGGAAAAACTCCATCACACACTGTCGCTATGATGTCTTGGTTGTTTGACATCACCAGATCGAGGAAGCTGGGACCGCGCGAAGGCTGAAGTACGTGTTGCGCTAGTCCCGCTAAATGGCAGCCGTCCAGCAGCTCCAAGGCGCGGTGGGATCGTCTCTGTAGGACTGGCGTCGCTCCCCCGGCGCCACCCGCTCTCCAGGTGACGTCAAGCACGTTGAAGTCGCCGACGACCACGACCGGTCTGCCAGCAGCTGCGCCCACTACATGGCCGAGAGCAGCCATGACCGCTGTCAGGGCCGGGTTATCATCTGGTGGACAGTAGCACACAGCAAGAAGCATAGGTGGCGCTGTGCTCTTCAACCACCAGCATCTCTGCATCCTTCGACTCCAAATTTTCACGCCTTTCTGGACGGAGCCCTCTCTTGACGAAACAGGCCACGCCCCCACTGATGCGGCCGGTCCTGTCCCGCCGAAACAGCGTGTGCGTGGACAGCGCCGACTCCATTTCTGCTGTCTCCACAGCTTCTGTTAGCCAAGTCTCTTGCAGAGCTATGATGGTAAAGTTCTCTAATTCGACAGAACTCTGGCGCAGGTCTCCTAACTTGTTCTTAATGCTCTGAACGTTCTGCGTCGATATTGTGATCTCTCGGCCGACAGCTGCGGGTCCGGGGTTGACCTCGATGTCTCCAGACAGAAGACTTAGCAGCAGCCAGCCGCAGCCGGCCGGCTTCATGGTCCCGCCTCTGCCCTGCATCAGCGGTGGGAAATCTTCTATTTTCTGGCCTCGTGCGGGCAGTGTGGAGGGTGGCCGCGAGTGGGACAACAACGATGTTCGGGTGACTGTTTCCGTTCGCCAGGGCAAAGGTCACACCGAGCAGGATGATAAACAAAACAGCCGCTGGCGAGAATCGACCGCTTGCCCTTCCTCTTAGGCCGAGTACGCCCCTCATACACCGGCGCACTATCCCCTCGGCCACTCCGACCGCGATATGGAGAGGTCATGCCTCGTACCTGACCTTAGGTCATCGACATCAAAAATACCAGAACATATTTTAGAGAACTCGGTGGGGCCATTATGTGATATGAGTTTCAGTCGGATAAGTTCACCCTGCTCCGACTTATGCTATCTTAAACTTTTTTAGGTCGGGTCACTTGACCTGTACTGGTGACCTGACCTGAAATGACCTAACCTTAAAATTTTCACAGAAGTTGTAAAAATGATGAGGGAAAAGGTATAACAAGTACGGCGGCGCTACGCGCCGCCGTTTTTCTGCTGTCTCCGAAAAACCCGAGGGGGGGCGGGTACCCGCCCCCGTCAATGCGCGTGTTAATGTAACAATCACCTTATGGAAGACGAGAATTTTATGGCGTTGCCTTTGTACGAGCACAATGGATCATGGAAAAATAAGCGTCTCTACAATAATCTTGAAAAGCATTACACATAGAAGGCATTCGTATAAAAAGGCTACGTTGCACTGTGTTTACACGCGCCCGGCGCACGGCCCATAGCGCAGCACTGCCAGATACCCAATACTAAAAACCTAGGAATTTCAGCTTCGAACCCTCCAGTTTCCTACAAGATGAACAACAAAACCCTCAGATTTCCCTCCAACTTTTGAAACGTAACTAGAGCCATCAGAAAAAAGACATCACAACTATAAAAAACCTGATAGCTGATGCAGGAGATGTTCCCTAAAGTGTGTATTGTTTTCTCAGCTAGTTATAATGTTGTATTCACACACAAACTTATCCAGCGGCGGTATCGCTACCCACCGTACCTAGTCTCACCATGTCTGCATTGCCAATGAATGTGTATTCTGTACCCAAGTACGTAGTAGGGCGCAGTATTTTTATTGCCGTGAAACAGCGTTCACAATATCAGCGTGGTGAGCACCGGGTTTTGTGCACTCAAGTTTTGCTGAAAATGGGCATAACAGTAGTCCCTGAAGTGGTAAGATAATAGAATAAGCACTGAGTAGCATACCAGACCGTAACTAGGTATCTTTTGACAATGAAACGTCCAACCGCAATAGTGCAGTGTCTTTCCAACCGGAGATGTGGTACTGACTACAGAGTTCTATACAAATGGTTTCCATTTGAATGATCCCACAGGGTCAACATCTGAAAAAGTTCATTTAATTTATCCATTTAAATTCAATCCAAATCGAATGCATTCAAAATCCATCTATGCAAATATAATTTGCAAACGATTTGTGAAACTTTTGAAACCGTTGCCGTTACTTCCAGCACCTTGGTTACCCGAAAAATCGTCAGTTACCTGAAGCCGCTACCGCTACTCAACTACTTTAAAGAAATTCAAACCCGCTAAGCACTACCGCTTCTGTTTTAAAAGAAACCACAACTAAAAGCTACCAAAAAATGTTTGGTATGGCTCTGTTTAGTTGTGTGGAAGTAAAATCATGCTACACAACTGCAATCAAATATATTTCTATTTTCTCACGGACAAAGCCATTTCTCCCAATCTCAATTTCAAAATTTGCCTACATGGCGGCAAAAGCGTCGCCACCGGCAACAACAGTGGGGGGCCAGCCGATTTCCAACCGCTCCTGGCAGGAAAATTTGGGCGCTAAAACCGAATAATTCATTGGATTGAGACTCCTCGTTGCCTTCCGTACTGGCTGATTATGACATTTTTGGGTTTCCTCCATATGGGGCTGAGATGGAAAATTAATGGAGAAAAGTGGGGACAGTCCCGTGGCTAAATGTGTTTTCCCATCTAACACAGCTATAGAGCAAGGACAATGTTTCCCTAAGACCGCTTGGGACAGGTACTTCGGACTGACTTTCAGCAGAAAATATCAGCGTATGTTGAGGATTGCGGATAGGGTTTAAAATATTTTTAGAACGTATGATTTATGATTGAATTTTAATCCTTTTGGCAGAGGATTGTGGATTTTGGCTAAAACTCCCTTCTGCAGGATTTTACCCAAACCTGCTCTCAAGCATATGCAGATGTTAATTATCAAATAAGCATTTCCTTACATATGATACAAGATAGTCTGGAAATGACTGTATCAATTTGCTCAGAATTTCCTGAATCCCTCATTACACACACTAACCCACTCATCAAAATTTCGAGTTGTTTATGCATTTCACTATCCATGTCGAACTGTTCATATCAAACAGACATTTCATCACAACGTTGTAATTTAATGCCTGATTTTATGTTGTCCAAATTCGTTCACGATACATGCATAAGGAAGCCTCAATATTCACTCGAAAATGATTGTATAAACATACAACATTTGAAATGCATGCATGGTTCTATAAACATACAACATTTTAAATTCATGCATGGTTCTAAAATAGACGCACATGTATCGTGCTATCGCAGAAAGTTGTCATCCTCGGAATGCCGGTTTGATATTTCCTCCACCTCCGACTCCTATTCTGCGCTCGTTTTGTGCTATGTAGCGTCCGCTCCAAACATAATATGGAGGAAACAGTTTGTTAGTATAGAATTGGTCAAATTACAACATACTCCTATAAAAATAGAATATACCATCCAAGTTTAAAATGTACCCTCGATCCAAACGCAAAACCCTCCAGTTTTCCCCTGAAAAAACCTCCAACACCAAAATCCGCCCTCAATTAGAAGGTCCAATCTCCAGATTTGGAGGGAAACCTCTGACTCTGGCAGCACTGCCATAGCGTCAGAGCACGCGATGGTCTCAGAAGTATATGTAGGCTAAAGGGCGGAAGCAGGCCGGGACAATCTATTTTCCATGGTAAGACTTGTGAAGAAATGTCAGGTCGTGTTGAGTCAGGTGAGATTTTACGCTGGGTACCTTGAAGTGTGCCAATAGAGAATCATAGTCCATGCTGGATCTCGGGCGGTCAGAGAAAGTGGCTACCCAGATTAAGAATTTGTATTGGAGACGTTCTAAGCGTTTCAAGTGAGTTCGAGTGACTCCAAATCATAATATGCATGCATATTCAAAAATAGACCAAATATGGGAATAGCAAGCACAAATCAATGATTTGTGGTTGAAAAGAGCGCGTCTATTTTTCTGGGAAGTCTGCATACTGCGTATGACGAGACCCAGCATTGAGTGCGATTTTGCAATATACGCGTCAATAGGTGACGTAAAGGTGAGTCTTGTGTACAGTATTAATCCGAGGTCTCGAGCCTCTGAGCGACGTTCCAAAGGCGCTCCATCAAGCAGGTATGTGGTGAGGAGGGGGTTTTGCGGAGAGAAAATGTTAGGGTGTTGCATTTTGAAGGGTTTAATTTAAGCGCCAGGTTCTTGACCAGTCAGATAGTTTGTTAATATCGGCCTGAAGAGCCTCGGCATCAGCGGGTGAAGAAATGCGATGGTACAGTTTTGCTGTCGGCGAAACTGATGCGATTGGTGCCGATGATGGAGGGGAGGTCGACCGTGAAGCAGATGAACAAAAAGGGACCACATACACTGCCTGCTGGCACGCCTGACTGGACGGCACACCACTCAGAAGCTTTCCAGTCAAGCACAACCCGCTGCCGTTGCACAGTAGGAACTTTTCCACTACTAGCCTGAATTTAATCAAAAGTTATTTTTTTTTAAATATGCTCTCAATTGGCTGGAAATTGTCCATATTTTATTATGGTGAACATTATTTTTGTCTTCTTCTCCTAAAAGTGGGTGAAAAATGTACCTTAATTCGGAGAAAGTTGGACATCCAGTGTTACCTGTTTCAATGCCAGAAAATAATGGCAAAATACGGACGCAAATGGGACGTCCGATATTGTTGAATTTGTACCAAATTCTGTATTTCTGGAAAGCTTGACTCTTTCTGTGTCCAAACTGACCGTCGGATTAGTAAAAATATCATGGGAGTAAAATTGTACAAGATTATATTGGACCTTGTTTCTAACCACTTTCAATTTCGGGTTTCCAAGAAATGTGTAAGGTTTTAACTACTAGTGACGTCGATTGGGGCACGAAAATGTATAGATTAGGACACGGCAGACAATTCTGGGTACCGACCAACAAAAATTTCCTGCGACTTTTTGCGATTCTTGGAGAAAAGTTTGTGTTTTTACCGCAATGCGCCTGGCCGCCGCGGCGCCCATGCAGCCACAATGACAGAGAGGACACTGGGGTTGTGGAGTTCTGGACTTTTTAGCGATAATTACAGCTGAAGGCAGGTGGTATCACCAGAGGCGGTTCCAGGGGGTAAGTGGGGAGCACTCCTCCTTCGATTTATCTCCGTCGCCCCCCGAAAGTCCGATGCCGCCCCTTAAAATGTCTCTTCTCATCCCTTTCCCCCAAGATGCGACTACGGGGAGGGAGTGTCGACCTTTACGATAGAATTTAGAGCGCGCCTGATAATTTTAAGGTTCTATCTGATGGTTTTGCGCCCCGAAAATTGGCAATCTCGTGGTCCGGGTGTCACCCCCGACCAAGGGCTCCCGATCAAATCTCTTGAATACGCTTACGTGCGGGACCACCCCAAAACTTGTGTGAGCCTCTATCGGTGTTTACTGGAGATGGCCTAGTAGCTCTCCCGGAAAAATAAAAATAATAGAATGATAAAATGTTAACACGTGTAGTGGAGGAGGGATCCCCAAGTACCCTATCACCTATTTTTCCAAGATGGCCGAAAAACCGTTCACTAAGGTGGAAAACGTTGCTCTGCCCCATTTTACAGAATTCATGACCGCGTCAATTGGTGAAGGAATTTTGAAAATCGGTCAATAATTTTTCGACTTGCAGGCTTTCAAAGTCAGACCTATATTTTGAAACCGTCGTAATCACGTGGTCGCACCAGTTCACCTGCACTGTAGAGTAAGTACAGAATAGCCACATGAATAGTGGAGATGCCGTGTATGTCAAATAAATGAATAAATAAAACAAGTGGTGACATCATACCGTCATATAATCAAGTTATACGTCAAGGTCAACCCACATGAAGTTCAAGGTCAAATGTTTTAGGTCAAGGTCATTAACCCCAGTATTCCAGTGAGATGGCATTATTCATTATGAAGTATGTTATGCTATGATTTCGTAGTTAAGGCTACTCAAGGTCAAGTCACAGGTCAAGGTCAGAAGTCTTTTAAAGGTCAAGTAATCGTTTCCCGCCCAAAGGCTGCTATAGTGCCAGTTAACATTTATGTGAATCTGGTATATTAGTACGTCATAGGTCATTGACCTTGAATGACCTTGGCCTAAGAATTCTAGATAACATTGTGTGATACCTTTCCTATATGAATTTAATCCGGTTTTGGTGTATTCCCGGCTATTTCCCGCAAAATCACGGAATTTCCCAATAGGTCCCCTACCAGGGCCCATATTTAACCTTCGCGAGCTCATTCAACCTTGAAGATAGTATTAGGTCGATAAAACTTGGTCATAATGTTGATCGTTATTACCCCCAGGAGCACCACTACGGACGTTTTTTAATCCTCTTGGCTTCCAAGATCTCAGGGGGCACTTTAGGACCTCCTCAACTGTGCGTTGACGCCAGACCCTTCTCCACTGCGCATGTTAATTGGAAGGTAGATTTCAGTGTTAGGATATGGAATGAGAAACGATGCTTATAGCTTGTAACAAGTTATTGTTGTGTTGATTGAGAACCGTTGAAGCTATTAGGGCTTATTTGGAAAATGATTTTGGGGTCACTTTAGAACCCCTCCTCGGTGCGTGTTAAGTCCAAATTTGAATACAGTGTGAAATGTTGTCATTTTATTACTAACAAACTGATTCCCAGCCAAACTAATATAATTCACTCATGGATTCTGTCGTGAGGAATAAATTCCGGCTAAAAGTGGAAAAGTTCCCGCTGTGCGACGGTCAGTGAGATAGGATTCTATCCAGAAGTTGAACATCTTACCTAATGCTCATGCTATATACCAAAAGATCCTTTTCTGCATAGTTGTATGAAATATGAACATAAGGTTGGGTTTTAGTCATGACACGGCGATGTCTGCCGAATGGGGGGAGGGCTGGCACGTATCTGGGGCGTTCCAGGACAAATCGACCAGGCACCACCGGGAACCTGGCACGTATCTGGGGCGTTCCAGGACAAATCGACCAGGCACCACCGGGATTGTACATGACATAGTCTCAGATTTCGTTCCAACTTCGTACACAGAGTTATCAGTGGCGTAGAATTCAGACTGGAGGATGTGTATTTTCTCAAAGTACGGGTTTTGGAGTTACAGCCGGCTGCGAATGGTGAAAATCCGTGTTTTCGGAAAACACGGTGGTCTACAATCATTGTCTTCTCTGTAGTCCTTCGTTATGGATGTTCATTTAACACGTGATGGTGCTCAACATTCTATTATCCAACTTTGAGAATTTAGTTTTTAAAACAAATATTTTAAAGTTTTAGAAGGCCAGTCATTCATCTTAAATAATCTCCAGAAAAAGATTCCCTTTGCCTGTGCTCTCCAATAACTGCAATTAAATCTTGCGTTCTTGAATTTATTGATGTCTAATCAGCCAAAGAGTGACGGCATGCGCGTGAAAATCGGCCACCCGGCGCGCCCCACCGATAGCCGACTGGCACTTCGGCCGACCGACGATACGCACGCGTGTGGTGCTCAGCGGATACTATGGGTTAGAAGTTTGTTGCTAGGGAAACATGCATCTACCTAAGCACATGGTATTGTGGAAATTGTCATAAGGTAAGGGTGTGCTGTTGACAAAAATATTTTCTAGCCTTTCTTTTTCTTTCATCTTTTATTTTCGGCTTCAGTAAGGTTTCATTAACAGTAAGGAACGGAAATAACATACGTTATAAGGTATGTGTTTTTAAGCAAGGTGAAATCGATATTATTCAGGTCATGGGTGGAAGCAAATTCTTATCTAAAGGGCTGCGTTATGACAGTAGTGTATTAGATTTAGTGGCATTTGGTTCGCTTCACCAGCAGCGGAGGCTGAATCAATGTACCAGAAGACAGTTTTGATTTATATTGAGGTATGAAAGTGAACTACTTTGGTCATAGTTTGGATGGACGTTCCCCCTTGATTTTTACCACTTCGTTTCTGAAATAAAATGACAAACCCCGAGCACATCCTATTCTGTTTCGAAAACGGTAATAAGAAATTAAAGCACACAGCGAAGAATAAACCAGCCTCAAAGGATCAGTTCAACCAAAAGCCTATCTGTTCTGGCGGTAGTCCCGTCCAGCAGGGGCAGTACATGGGAAACATCGACTTCGGCTGAATCTGCTGGAGCGTCCAGTGAGTCAGTGTCTCCGCAGTGAGCAGCTCTTCAGTAACTGCCTCCGTCTGCTGTCTGGTTCTTTGCAATTGTGACATTTTCCGAATTTAAATTTACTCTGTCTTAAAAGTAAGCGTCTTTTGTGGAGAACACTCGACGGGGTCAGCACCAGAAGTTCTATTTTTGGTCCCGGTGTCCCGGAGCCGGGACCGGATGCTGGGCTCGGCCGGGACTTTGCCAGGATCAACTGGGTCTGTACTGAGACCGTGCCGGAACCTCTGGGGATTGGAGCGCGTAATTATCTTAACTAGGACCTGTGCTCCTAAGCGCCCATATCAGATAGAGATTAGTTAATTGTTAACCATTTAATTTAATTTGTCCTTAGCGTTTGACAAATAACACACCTAATTTGGCTAACTACCCAAAAATATATTGTCTTACTTAAACCTGTATGGGGCTGTTCATAAATGACGTCACGGGGGGGGTTGTCGGGCCGAAAAGTAACATACCATGGCCAGGGCTGAAGATCTCATCTCGATCCAAGGGGGATTTTGGGTGGGTTTACGCTGGCACGGCAATACAAGCCCTAGCTTAGTTGTAATAAGCTCCATTCGAAAATGAAATGAAATAACACAATTACACATAATTCATGGCTGAAATATACAATCAAAGTCACTGTTTGAAACCCATAAGACAAAGCTGCAAATGTTTTCCTATGAACCCCACTTTTTCCGGGACCAATGCCAGGACCACGTTGGGTCTTGCCGGGACCAGTCGAGGCCTGCCGGCGCCGGGACTGGCGCCGGAACCAAGAATCTAGAAAAAAAGTAAATCCTCTAGTCAGCACAATAAGTCTTCTTATCCCGTGGCATTCTACCACTCCTATCTCGCACAATTGTATGAACACGAACACAGACAACAGACAACTGGCGTCCGAAACGAAGTAGCCACCTTGAAGCCATGCCTTATCTCCATTTGACACCAAACTGCCCAAGTAAGAATGTCATACTAACTGTGGAGGATGTGCTCCCAGCTTCATGAGCCGCACACTGGACATCTGACACCTCGCGCGTGTCATAAAGGCACTGCCGCACGAACCGGGGTGGAGCCCGCACAACTGCGGCCAGGGTTCATCCGTGTTGGATGCGATGTCGTTTCAACACGCAAAACAGACCAAGCTTGCACAAATGCACAAGTCTCTTCATTTTCAAAATCCAAATGTATGACTCAAATCCGTAATCGATTTTATGGGCAACGTTAAGGTATGGCGAGTCGTACATCCCTTAACCGAATCAAAATTACATTCATTTCACCCTTTTGTTGAACAGGTGCTTTTCTGCTTTTATTTCCCACCTTTAATCACGATTGCAAGAGTTCATACTTTCCCGAGTCAATCTACTGCCCGTGCCCACCACGCGCACATAGGCCCTAAACGCCTCCGTCCGTGGCCAATATTACGAAAGTGCAACTTTTTCTAAATCATTTCCTGAGCACATATACTGATAGACAATTCTTCACTGCACTTGAAACAGGCATGGAAAACACAAACCGTGCTCTGTAAGTCTTTGTAGAGTTGCTTGAAGTAAGCACTCGGGTGCGCCACCCGCGGACCAGAGATCTGCAGCGAAAACTACGTACATTTCATTATGCTTAAAATCGACCATGAAAGCAAGAACAGGTCAAAGTATGGCAATACCACTGTTTTGTGAGCCCTTTGCAATGAGTTTTGGTATAAAATAATGCAAAAATTGTTTTGATAACTATTTTATAGACCATTCTCTCAGTATACTGCATATCTCAAAAACTGTTCGATTTACAAATACAAAGAGAGGGATTTAAAACTTGGCCAGCACCGGCCCAGCATAAGACTACCATCAAACGATTCCCCAGGATGTGCTCTACAAGGGCAAGTCAAAATATCTTGCGTCCACTTGCAGCCCCGCGTTCCAGATGACATATAATAACTGAGGTTGTGGCTCCAACCAGGCCGCTGCGGTGCTAACGCAACGCCGTGGGTTACCGAATAGAGGCATGGACCGGCCAAGAATGAGCAATATGAGTGAACTATCAGAGAACGATGCTATAAGAAATGCCGAGAAGTGCTAAAATTAGTTTATACAATTTCAAAGCACTATAACCGCCTAAATTTGTGTATTGACTGTTGTGTTGACTGTTATCCAAATACCCGGAGGGACTGCCGACAACGAACCTTTTATTGCATCAGAAATGTTCCTGCTAGGTATGTCAATATCAGGATTGGGATCCCGCTATTTTCAAAAAGCCCCAATAACGGGATTAAGCCTCTCGTGATCCCGCGATTCAGACATTTATTATAACACCTTCAAGCAATGCCGGGACAGCAAAAAACGATACCTAAGAATCCTGTTTTG
The DNA here is from genome assembly GCA_034440635.1 of Lepas anatifera. NCBI lineage: Eukaryota > Metazoa > Arthropoda > Thecostraca > Lepadidae > Lepas > Lepas anatifera. The sequence continues at coordinate 418,953 of JAOTON010001535.1, forward strand.
CTGCATATCACACGTTAAACCACATATGGTGAATACCAGTCATACCTTTTCATCCAAATGAACGGTCGCCGTAACCATCGGAGTCCCGAGGTGTCCTAGGGATTCGATCGGGAACCGAATTTCCTCGCCGTTCCCACTGTCACGAGCTGACGCAAGACGACGCTCGGGCTGCTCAGGTGACCTACGTCCCATATTTGGCGATACCGCGATATCATATGTAGCGGAGGGTGGGCGGGGGGGGCGGAGAGAAACGTACTGACCTTCACAGACTGATATTTTGATATTCCTTGTTGAGGAAACACAAGGTAGGTATATATTCTACCCCTTTCTTCTACTCTGCGTGTTAACACGCGCACTGGAGGGGCCTCGGATACTCTCCCAACTACTTTTTTCCGGGATGAGCGGAGAACCGCTCGTAGCCAAAACACGGGAATCGGTCGCATTTGAGAAAATTTAACAGCGCGTTGAATAGTGAAATAATTTTGAAAATTTTTCGCAAATTGTTTGATTTATACGCTTCTAAAGTCAGACCTACATTTTGAAATCGCCGCCACCGCGCAGTCGAACCGGTTTGCTTGCATTGGAGACTAAGTGGTGACGTCACAGTGTCATATAGACGGGATGATATGTCAAGGTCACCTCACGTGAAGGCCGAGGTCAAAGTTCAAAGTCGTACCAGCAATTTCAAGGTCATTGACCCCGGTGCTTTACGTGTCCTAGTCTGACGTATATTATGCTATGACGTCGTAGTAAAGGTAACCCAGTTGTAAGTTTAAGGTCAAAGGTCAAGGTTAAAGATCATGGTTAAAGGTCAATCCTCCTTTCCAGCACAAGGTTTGCTATAGTGCTACTTTAAGTGTGCATAATAGGGAATATACCATGTTTTGACGTCATAGGTCGATGACCTTGAATGACCTAGACCTCAAAAATGAAGGAAAGATTCTTTGCGGCACAACCTCTATGACCGTGGTCCGGCTTTAGCTTACTCCCGGCTTTTCCCACGCATTATCAGGGCATTTCCCAACAGGTCCCAAGCATGGCCAAAATTTGACCTTTATGACCTCGTTTGATCATGACAATATAGACCTAGGTCAATGAAAATTAGTATGATGTGGATCACCATAGCCCCCACCCACCCCCAATCGGAATTTCTTAAGCCTCTAAGTTTCCGATATCTCAGGGGGCTTACCAGCCCCCCATCCTGTGCGCGTTAATGTCGGACCCCTCTCCAGTGTGGTTGTTAATAATCACTCGAATACCAGTTATAATAGAACATTCCCATGCAGAAAAGGAGTTACAATTATACCAAAAAGCTGGTTTAGAAAGAAAAACCAAGCTCAAATACACATTTATGATGCCTCCCGTTTTGTTGTTCGTGGTGACGCTTATGAATTTATGGCACACCATGATTGCTGTATCGTTGTTCATGGATTACATGTTTATTGTTTGCAGTGTTTCAAACTACAATTCGGTCACAATTCATGGCGCAACAACAACATCTGCAAAATATTTTACGGACACCTTGGGCTGGATTAAGTTGCCCCAAATGCCCCTCTTTTCACTGTCCTGATTACGCCCATGTAATATAAAACCTATATGTCGAATGCAAGTTTTATGCGCTGTTCAATTATCTGACAAATGAGCTCCTTTGTCCAAAAATCTGGGGGAATTTGCGGTATTGCGAAGAAGTTTTCCACGAAATGTAATATTGGCCACGGACGGAGGCATTTAGGGCCTATGTGCCACGCACCGGCGGCCGCGCCGACGACGGCCGGGCGGCCGAGTTTTGCGCGCATGTTATCATTCTATGGCTAATTACACATTGGTTAAGTATAGATCGCAAACAATTATTGACTTCATTAAGAAGAAGAGGAATGGGTGCACGTTTTTGTTATGCATACCTTTAACGTGAATTACTGACCATACTTTAAAAAATCACCGGAAAAAAATAGTCAAAACGTCTCTAAAAAAATATGTAAATTTCGAATACAAGACGAGATTCCCCTACTTTGGTTGTTACATGCTCAATCTAATTCTGTGTCATTTGAAGCTAAGAAATGAAAGCTAAGGCTGAAAATAGTCGTTGTAAATCACCATGTTTTGACGAAATCGATGATTTGTACGATTTTCTTCAAGCTATAATTCCAAAACTGTACGTCTGAGGATAAAAATAATCCCAGATCAGGATTCCACGCTCCTGATAACCCAGTGGAAGAAATTGGAGCGAAATCCGAGACTATACTATGTAGGGGCCTGGTCAATCTGTGCTGCAACGCCCCATCTGGCACAGTGCAATGCTTGGCACTTACTGCTTCTACAGTGATATATTAGCGTGGTATATTTATAGTCTATTAGCAGATTTACCTCATTACGGATTCGAAGCAGCATTTTGAACTGGGCGCCGTATGTCAATTATATATATGCCTTTCTGTTGTTCAAATTGGCACCACGCACAATTGGCTATTCCATTCAGAGTTACCTGCCAATCTAACATTTTTGTGACATAAGGGTATCAAGGGCGAATTCAGAACCTAGCAAAAGGGGAGTGATTACCCTATTATTAAAACCCCGACGACACTTCAGTGCGTTTGGCACCACCTGGTAAAAACCTGATCCATGTGCCCCCCACCCCTCGATTTTGAACCCTTTATCCGCCAGTGACGAGCTTTAAAAGTGCCCCGCTGCGGAGGTGTATTTCACCCCTCCCCTCGCCGTCGTGTCTCATTTCCTGAAAAGCTTAAGTAAAATTACGAACGAAGGTTTTTATTATAATTTTTTCCAAGTTGTTCCCAGGAAGGGTTTTGGAGTCAGAGTCTCACTGAAATCGTCAAGGGACTTGTCACCGAGACCCCGACCCCACCACCCGAACGAGCAAAAGGGTTAATTTAGAAGCCAAAGTTTAACGTCCCACAAAGCACAGGGACGGCCACCCCGCTCAGGTCACCCTCTCACCAGTCAGTTGCCAGCCGACCTACGTCGGATAAACTATTGAGCGCCGGAGCGTCTCAGGGGAACCGATCCCAAGCCTGGACATGCACTGCCACTGCATGTTTCTGAGCAGCGTGCCGGAACTCAGCGCTCCACCAACTGAGCTACCGGGGCGGAAATTTTGAAAGCTCATGACAAGACGCAGAAAAATTATAAGACTATTTTTGTCATGTCCACATTGGGGTCACCAGTGATCAAAATGTTTTCCACAGACTTACATCAGGGCGTTGTGCATTCTCCCTCATATGCCTTTACTGAGCGAAGCTAGAAAACATCTCTCGGCATGATTGGGGTCCTCTTATTGAGGTAATTCGAATTATGTATAATATGACCACGCCAGGTTATATGGGAATGACCTGACCTCAAGCTAGATCAGGGTCACATGGTGACCTCTTATAGGCATGCTGCGTGTCAATAGACTCCCCGTGAAAAGATAAGCACATTGAAAGCAAAATGGAACCTCAATCTCAATGCGGTGCGAAGAATCAATTTTCTATCTTAATCGGAAAATTAATCTCAGTATGTTCAGTGCACGCACATGACCTTTGAAATGTTAAATGTTAAAAAGTAGTGGCGGTGCTAATTCCAAAGAGGGGCCGGGTGGTCTTGCGACTTCATTGTCTGTATTGACACTGGGATGGCATGAATTAGCGCCACGGCGGGAAGTCGCCTTCCATATCCTATCTGGCCCGTCGGAAGGATTCCTTCCACATCCGGGCTAATACTTTTGTCATCGAGCTAGTGTCCCGTTAGGACTGGCCTTAATGACCAAGAAAGAAAGAAAAATGCTGTAAAAGCGAAGCACTTGTATTATTTCAACTGTGGGACTGTGTCGGACGCAAGTCAAATCCGGGTTTTTCTCCCACAAGTAACCATGAATAGTATGGTTAGGGCTCTCCGACAGCCGGCCGCCCTCGCTGGAAATAACCACCACCAGTCTGCAAATGGAAAGTCTAAATACTCAGCAACTGCACCTTTCACGCCGGGAAAACCTCGTTTTGTCGGCAATTCTTTCCAGCCCTTTTCAGAGGGATTAGCTCATGGGTTTGTCCACCGACATGTCTAGGAAAGTGCAAAAATCACTTTTTCAAGACTCTACCGATTCTCGGTTTGCAAACGCTGTAGCAGACCTGGCCCTGATAAATCCCGGTACTGATTCTCGGTTTACAAACGCTATAGCGGGCCTGGCCCTGATAAATCCCGGTACTGATTCTCGGCTTACAAACGCTATAGCGGGCCTGGCCCTGATAAATCCCGGTACGATTCTCGGTTTACAAACGCTATAGCGGGCCTGCCCCTGATAAATCCCGGTACCGATTCTTGGCTTACAAACGCTATAGCGGGCCTGGCCCTGATAAATCCCGGTACCGATTCTCGGCTTACAAACGCTGTAGCAGGCCTGGCCCAGCGGTGTGTGTTACAAGTCGTATGTGCTTCTCCCAGTGCCCATGTCCGGCCGGGTACTCCTGGTAATCGCCCTTTTGTGAGTCCAGATGGAGTTGGTAAAACACGGTCCCATGTCAGGTATGAATTATACTTTACACACATATTTACCATGGAAAGCACTTGGATGTCTTAACCCGCGCCCCACCGGGGGTCCGGCGCCACCTTCGCCCCACCGGGGGCCATCGATGGCCCCCCTCTAACTCCGAAAATATGGGCGTTAGCGCAAATCTGCAAAGTGCAATAGAAAGCTCGCGTGAATTCCGTAAGAAATTACTTCGCATGTTTTAGTGCTCAGGTCAATGGTTTGACCTCCAGAGGTCAAATTAGGTCAAGATCGGCTATTTTCATTCCAATATGCAATGATTAAGCAAACTGGGCATAACTCTTATGTCATTAGAGTTATTGAGGCCTGGTAAAGTACATTTGATAGCAAATTGCCAGTACTTTTTCCGCTATGTGGAATGTAAAGACCTCCCGCCAGTGGTTTGACCGCCAGAGGTCACCTCGTGACCTAATATGACCTGAGGTCACGAAAGGTCAAAAAGTGACCTTGCCGTATATCAAATGAAAGCCAGTGACAAGACAAACACGATGATGGTGTTTGTTTCACCGCTCTAGCTCAATTAGGTCAAAAGTTATTGTCAAAATACTGTTCTTGACCTCTGGTGACCTGGGATGACCTTGGAAAAGTCAAAGGGCAAATATGACCCCTGGGATCCGTGAAAGGGTGTCCAAAAACGTTGTTCTGAGCAGTTTGAGTATTTGCAATCATTTTTGTGGCTTTTATATCATGAAGTAGCTTTTCCCCATGCTTATCCAATGGGAGAGGTCGCCTCGTGACCTGACCTCAGGGCACGAAATCGAAAAATCCCGGATATACACCTTGTAGACCCTGGAGGGGTCATGAAGTGTAGGAAGTTTCAAATCGATCAACTTTGAAATGTAGCTCTTACAGAGCTCTAAAGGTGAAGTGAGGTGACCTTGGTTGACCTCGTCTGGTGACCTGACCTTGGGTGACCTGGGATAAACAATTTCAGGGATGATGGGAAAATGATGCAGTGAGAGGTAGAGCCCTCAACCGCGGTGCTGCGCCTCGTCGTTTTTCTGCTATCCCGGAAAAACCTTAGGGGGGCCATCGATGGCCCCCCGGTGGGGCGAGGGTTAAGCCAGTTCGTAAACGAGGCTGGTAGTCAAGAAAAAATAGGCAAAAGCTGCATGAAAATTTTGAACATGTGTCTTCACACCCAAGACACCATATTTAACTTTCTTAAGTTAATGTTTAAACGAAACTTCAATTGTAAGTGGTAGCTGATTGAAGAGCATGTGGCACCTCTATTTGATTTCCAACGGAACTAGCATTCCTTTAAAGACCTGAGGGAAGCCACCTTGGTCTGTGTTCTGCTTCTGTCTGTGCGCACCGTTTGCTGAGAAATCGGCGTCTTCAGAATGGAAATCGTCACCCAGAGGAGATGTCCCAGAGTGTGCCATCCAGCGGAGATGTCCCAGAGTGGACTGCCAGTGGAGATGTCCCAGAGTGTGCCATCCAGCGGAGATGCCTCAGAGTGGACTGCCAGCGGAGATGTCCCAGAGTGTGCCACCCAGTGGAGATGTCCCAGAGTGTGCCATCCAGCGGAGATGTCCCAGAGTGGACTGCCAGTGGAGATGCCCCAGAGTGTGCCATCTAGCGGAGATGTCCCAGAGTGTGCCACCCAGCGGAGATGTCCCAGAGTGTGCCATCCAGCGGAGATGTCCCAGAGTGTGCCATCCAGCGGAGATGTCCCAGAGTGGACTGCCAGTGGAGATGCCTCAGAGTGTGCCATCTAGCGGAGATGCCCCAGAGTGTACTGCCAACAGCGTGGCAGCTGCCACTTGTCCTTGTGGTACGCTGGAGCAGAACAGAACTCTTGTGGTCTGGGTTTCATCGTAGAACTACATATTTTTCAAGAAGTGTTTTTTTTTCACTGCAACCCTCTGGAGCCAGGTAGCCGAGTGGTTTCACTGTCCGCTCTCAGATCGGGGTGGTGTGAGTGATCACCCACGGCGGAAATCACCATCCGTGTCCCTTCTAACCCAGTGGAGAGGATCCTCAAGTAACCTATGCTTCGAGTAGTTAGACAAGTGTATCTGTTGAGAGCGGCTCTAATGAAACAAACATAATACAAGGGCGTGGAGTTGAACGATGCACCGACCGCCAAAGCTATACGACGTCATCAACTCGCATTCTATTGGGAGGGTTTGGGGGATCATATCGACTTATTCAGAGGCTCCGCCCGAACTTGGACCCAGGTCCGGTGGCCTAGGAGTTTTTATTTTATCAACTAAGCTTTCCATCTCCCCGAATGAAACTTTATTCCAGGGATTTTCCACATGCTCTGGAGGACCATCATGCTTCCTTTTAAAATCCCGTTATAAGGAAGTTATTTTGTTCTCAGTCTTTTTGTTGAAATTGATTCATAAATAGCAATGGTCATAGGGAAGGTTACGGTGATTTCTTTACTGGGGTCTCTCCCAGTGGAGACTGCCCGGCCAGCGAGAGGCTGGACGCTGACGCTCTTACCCCGTTTTGGCTGCCGGTCACGAGGCTGTTTTTCCTTACATATTTACCTGGCTACCAGTCAATCAGAAACTGGAGAACCAACTGACATGAGAGCGGCACTTTTTGCAACTTTACTGAAAGATCTTTCTTAAAATTTAGAAACAACTTTGCTTTTGCAAGATGATATGTTAGGCAGCGGGAGCGCATCACCAAGCTCAGTGCAACACTTTAAAGCAGGCAGGAGAGTGTGCCCCACTTTTCTTGGTGCCACCTGACATCAAGTGGTACCTGTGCTCACCGTGTGTGGCAGGGAATTCGCAAGGTCCTGCTAGATACTCCAGCCTTCCCGATACCTCTTAGTGCAAGTGCTAATACTGGAAACAAAAATTCAGTGCGAGGTCAGATATGTATACTGGCCAATTTGGCAGTGAATCCGGCCCTGGTGCGAAGTCAGATATGTATACTGGCCAAGTTGACCCCGGTGGTGTGGCGGGTGAAGATTGGAGACGGCTGGTGTGGGATGGTAGCAGAGGAGGGATGTAGCAGCCTGTGATCCGCCCTATACACCGTGGTCATCGCACTTTTGCTGTAATCCCAAGATTGGAACAACAAAATCCCAATACAGGGGCCTCATATCCCAAGACTCTCCTCGCAATCTGGACATTGGATGCTTGAGCAGCGCGCATAGTATGGGGGACGTGATCTGGCTGGATCAGTTTTCACATCAGGACCCCCATATCACAGATCTGGGGGGACGGGAGCTGACTGGATCAGTTTCACATCAGGGCCCACAGATCTGTGATATGGGGGGGACGGGAGCTGGCTGGATCAGTTTTCACATCATGACCCACAGATTTGTGATATGGGGGGGACGGGGGGCGGCTGGATCGGTTTTCGCATAATATCCCATAGTTTTCAATCTGTGATAGATATCGAATATTTAGGATTATTTTAGAGAACGACGTGCATTGCGAAGTATACCTTCTTTGTTTTCTTGCACATTGATGTACCTATGAGACAATGGTGACCTTCCAAAAATACCGGGGGCAGATTGAATCATCTCCCCGGGGCAGATTTAATCATCTGCCCGGGACAGGTTGAATCTTCTCCCCGGGGCAGGCTACAGCGCGCAAAATTAATATTAGGAGCAGGTGATAATAAACTGATGTTTTTTATTTGTTACTTTTCTTCCCAGAAATCATTACTAATATGATAATTTTACGAGCATGCTATATCAAGTGCATCTCTTCCAATACGTTTGATTCCTTATCTATGACCAAATGTTTCAATTACAAATCGTTATGGCAGCCTGCCCCAATAGCAACGTGTATCTTAGCCCCTGATGACACAAGAATCGCGACGGAAACCAAACATATTAGAAGTTCTACAGCCCTGCATGCAACAGAAAGCCACTGAAAAGCAATCCAATCAAGTTAGAAATAACCAGCCGCTCTGTCTGTGTGAACAGCTTGGAGAGCTGGAAATGAACTTCTAGAACTTTGACATATGGCTTATGAAATTCTAAACATAACTCCTGCCCCCCAACCAAGAGTTCAATACTGAATTATCTGTTCTTCAGATGAGTTTACACGACTTCTTCTGGGCCTTTTTGTATTGTTTTCTCATGCGTGGTTTTCTGGCAATAGCCATTGAGGTATTCAACCCGTGATGCTACTAGCCCCAGTCCCGCCACTCCAGTTCCCAGCCGTGATGCTACTAGCCCCAGTCCCGCCACTCCAGTACCCAGCCGTGATGCTACTAGCCCCAGTCCCGCCACTCCAGTACCCAGCCGTGATGCTACTAGCCCCAGTCCCGCCACTCCAGTACCCAGCCGTGATGCTACTAGCCCCAGTCCCGCCACTCCAGTTCCCAGCCGTGATGCTACTAGCCCCAGTCCCGCCACTCCAGTTCCCAGCCGTGATGCTACTAGCCCCAGTCCCGCCACTCCAGTACCCAGCCGTGATGCTACTAGCCCCAGTCCCGCCACTCCAGTTCCCAGCCGTGATGCTACTAGCCCCAGTCCCGCCACTCCAGTACCCAGCCGTGATGCTACTAGCCCCAGTCCCGCCACTCCAGTTCCCAGCCGTGATGCTACTAGCCCCAGTCCCGCCACTCCAGTTCCCAGCCGTGATGCTACTAGCCCCAGTCCCGCCACTCCAGTACCCAGCCGTGATGCTACTAGCCCCAGTCCCGCCACTCCAGTACCCAGCCGTGATGCTACTAGCCCCAGTCCCGCCACTCCAGTACCCAGCCGTGATGCTACTAGCCCCAGTCCCGCCACTCCAGTACCCAGCCGTGATGCTACTAGCCCCAGTCCCGCCACTCCAGTACCCAGCCGTGATGCTACTAGCCCCAGTCCCGCCACTCCAGTACCCAGCCGTGATGCTACTAGCCCCAGTCCCGCCACTCCAGTACCCAGCCGTGATGCTACTAGCCCCAGTCCCGCCACTCCAGTACCCAGCCGTGATGCTACTAGCCCCAGTCCCGCCACTCCAGTACCCAGCCGTGATGCTACTAGCCCCAGTCCCGCCACTCCAGTACCCAGCCGTGATGCTACTAGCCCCAGTCCCGCCACTCCAGTACCCAGCCGTGATGCTACTAGCCCCAGTCCCGCCACTCCAGTACCCAGCCGTGATGCTACTAGCCCCAGTCCCGCCACTCCAGTACCCAGCCGTGATGCTACTAGCCCCAGTCCCGCCACTCCAGTACCCAGCCGTGATGCTACTAGCCCCAGTCCCGCCACTCCAGTACCCAGCCGTGATGCTACTAGCCCCAGTCCCGCCACTCCAGTACCCAGCCGTGATGCTACTAGCCCCAGTCCCGCCACTCCAGTTCCCAGCCGTGATGCTACTAGCCCCAGTCCCGCCACTCCAGTACCCAGCCGTGATGCTACTAGCCCCAGTCCCGCCACTCCAGTTCCCAGCCGTGATGCTACTAGCCCCAGTCCCGCCACTCCAGTACCCAGCCGTGATGCTACTAGCCCCAGTCCCGCCACTCCAGTTCCCAGCCGTGATGCTACTAGCCCCAGTCCCGCCACTCCAGTTCCCAGCCGTGATGCTACTAGCCCCAGTCCCGCCACTCCAGTTCCCAGCCGTGATGCTACTAGCCCCAGTCCCGCCACTCCAGTTCCCAGCCGTGATGCTACTAGCCCCAGTCCCGCCACTCCAGTACCCAGCCGTGACGCTACTAGCCCCAGTCCCGCCACTCCAGTTCCCAGCCGTGATGCTACTAGCCCCAGTCCCGCCACTCCAGTACCCAGCCGTGATGCTACTAGCCCCAGTCCCGCCACTCCAGTTCCCAGCCGTGATGCTACTAGCCCCAGTCCCGCCACTCCAGTACCCAGCCGTGATGCTACTAGCCCCAGTCCCGCCACTCCAGTTCCCAGCCGTGATGCTACTAGCCCCAGTCCCGCCACTCCAGTTCCCAGCCGTGATGCTACTAGCCCCAGTCCCGCCACTCCAGTACCCAGCCGTGATGCTACTAGCCCCAGTCCTGCCACTCCAGTACCCAGCCATGATGCTACTAGCCCCAGTCCCGCCACTCCAGTTCCCAGCCGTGATGCTACTAGCCCCAGTCCCGCCACTCCAGTTCCCAGCACTGTATAACAGTGGCGGATGCTAGAGAGCTGGGGTTTAGTTCCCCCCCCGAAATGGAAATGTCAGAGAGCCTATTGTTAATGCATAGCCGGAGGCTGTCCCGAGGCAATGACGGGGAGGCTGGAGCTCCGCTCGAAATGCGGTCCTGGATCTGTTACAACTGTATGGTACAGTGCTCCAGGAGCATTGTCGGCCTTGCGATAACGCTCAGCATTCCTTCTCCCTAATACGCTGCGCCTTGGAAAAGTGACGCCCCTCTGGTCCGAGTTTCGCTCCACCCCGTGGGATGTTCCATGTTTTCGTCACAGATACGCTAGGTTGACAGTATTTCAGCATGCAGTTTAAAAAATAGCTCAGTGCCCCAAGGCAGCATTTTGCTCCTAATCAGTGGCCACTTATTGAGGTGTGAAAATTTTGACTCGGGTTATCGTGAAAATAAAACGCAACCATTTTTGGCGCACCCGGCTGCTTTATGTTTGATTCCAAGAAATCTCTGCTGCAGAGGCGCCGTTGATTTCCAAAGTATCGCTGTTTGCTGGGGGTGCTTCTCAGGCAGTGGTCATGTGCCTTACCTGAGCAGCAGTAGCAGAGCTGAGTGTGCCTCACCTGAGCAGCAGTAGCAGAGTGGAGTGGAGAGCTGGCCGGTGCCGGGAGAAGCCAGGTGGGATCTGCGAAGATCAGCGGCTGCACTCAGCAACACTCCCGAGGCTGGAAATGCCCAGCTGCGGTCGAGGATAACACAGCTCTGCCTCGGCGTATGGCGCTGCAAGGCCAGTGCGGCGGCGGATCTTGCTGATCAGTGCAGCGGCGGATCTTGCTGATCAGTGCAGCGGCGGATCTTGCTGATCAGCGCAGCGGCGGATCTTGCTGATCAGTGCAGCGGCGGATCACTTATTTTACATTGATGCAATGCTTGAAATCCGGAAGAATTCAAATGATTCCCGAGTGGCTACCAAAATGATAATGCCAAAAGATTTTGATGATGCTTTTCGGAAAACAGGGATAGATGTAATTCAAAATATTTGACATGGTTCAGAGCATATTGTGATTCCTATCAAATGGAAAGAGAAAATATTGAAATGAAGTTTACATGTATTTTCTGTTCCATGTTGGCAGTCATACTCGGAACGCCAGGAACATCTTTGCTGGTCTCGGTTGCGGTAAGCACCTGTACAATCTGAGCTCTAAGCCTGGCCGTCAAGCCGGTCACGTGGCATCCTTTGCTGAGCAGGCCATGACCAAAGAAGGGGCTTGGCTGAGTTGTGCGGGACGGGTAGTCGGGTGTCGGACCCGCACGCACCATGCTCGTTGCCGGTTAACCGTTAACCACCGCTAACGGCTGTCAGCACTGTGATGGACTCCATCAGCAGCCTCGTCTAACGACCGCCTTTAATCGGGATGGGCACGCATCAATACCTGTCAAAACGGGCCCACTTTCAACTATCCGATTTAGCAAGAATTCGCGTGGCGTGATGAATTATTCCATCCCCTTCTTGATTTTTCCTGAACAGTGAAATCAAAAGGACGTGGAACAGCACAACTTACAGCACCTTATTCTAGATGAACTTGTGCATTTATGTAATTGTTTAGGTTAGGTTGTCAAGGGGCACGGGGTACGGGGTATGGGTATGGTCATGGGTATGGGTATGGGTATGGTCATGGGCATGGGTATGGGTATGGGTATGGGTATGGGTATGGGTATGGGTATGGTCATGGGTATGGGTATGGGTATGGGTATGGGTATGGGTATTAGAGTGTGTGATGAAAATCAAAAGTCAAAAATCGAAAAACAGCGGGTGCGGGAAAGTTGCGAATTACGTTTTTGAGAACATCTATGGAGAAAAAATCCAAAAATTTTAATATCTAGCTGTGCGGGTTTTGGAATATGTAAAGGCATGTTTTCAGTAAAAATGCCATTTTTACGTGTTTTTCAAATGCCTGCCACGAAGACAAATTCACGTTGAATTTAAGTAAAAATAATTCAAATGTAACTTAAACTTAAAAATCCCGGATTATATTTGGTAAACCTCGATGGGTTCACCATGTGGATATGTTTTAATTGGATAGATTAACCATTTTCTTACTTATGCCTCCTTAAGCATTTTTTAGGTGAGGTCAATTGACCTGCACTGGTGAACTGACCTGAGATGACCCATCCTTTAAAATTTTGGGAAAATTTGCGGAATTGATCAAGAATATGCTGTGTCGAGTATAGCAGCACTTCGCAACGCTGTTTATTCGTGCCGCCAGAAAAAAACCCGAGGGGGTGTCCAAACACTCCCACTGGGGCGAGGGTTAAAAAGAGGGACCAGCTAGTTCTGCTGGTTGTGGACAGCCCGGTGGGTTACAATGGGCCGTGCTGGCTATAGGTTAGATGGGTTATAGAGGGATTATAACCACACAACATCTTGCGGGTCACAAATTGTCTGCTGTGTTAAAGTAGCCTAAAAGCTACACAGCTCTTCAGTGGATTTAGAGGGCCAACCGGGCCCTCGGTATCGTCTATAGAAGGCCCAGCTGACTATATAGAGCCCTACGGAGGACAGTAAGTCCTACTGGTTCAAGGGCTCCTCTCTTCACGAGGGTCTTGATAGTTAGGGTGGGCCCAGCAGGCTAAAAACGTCCGTGCATGCCACAATGATATTCTTATTTAAAGAGGGCCCAGCTGTTCAGACAGCCCTGAACAGCATCTCGGGGTCAGCTATTGCGCTGCTGCCTATTGCTGGCCCTGCAAGTCGCAGTGGGCCCTGGTGCCGAAAGCGCCCCGCTGATCATGGAGGCTGTATTGGCTGAAGAGGACTTAGCTGACCAGAGTGGGTCCTACTGTCGACAGGAGGACCCTGGGGGCCACAGAGGTTTAGAGGGTCCTCTTTCAGAGGTTTCGGATGGTCAAAAGATCCCCGCTTATCATAGAATGGAATTTTGAGACAGCTTGAGAGTGCCCAGTCTAACATGAAGTTCCACGGCGGGATACAGAGAATAGTGTTGTGATGTGAGTGTTGGTCGCTGGGCGCGCCTCTGCCCAGTGACGCCCGGCTAAGGACACACCCTCGGGTGAGGGTGCCGGACCTGCGGATGAGCAGCGACGAGGCAGTCTTTCCGTAACGGTGAGTGAATGTAGACCTCACACTGGTGGCAGCGGATTCGCCATGGAGGGCCAGCAGGGGGAACATCGTGTCCTTTGGGGCGATGGTGAGGACCTGGACGCGTTTATGCGCAAGGTGGACGCTTATAAACTCGCAGTGGGTGACGAAAGAAAGGCGGTGGGCAAAGCCTTACTGGGTCTCGGGTCGAAGATTAGAATCATGGATTCACTCTCGGAAGAGGACACAAAGAACGTCGCTTCCTTGAAGGCAGCATTGCGGTGCGAATTCGGAAACTCTCCACAGTGGTATCAGCAGACGTTCTCGCAACGTAAGAAGCTTTCCAGCGAAACCTACGGTATGTACCTGGCTTCGTTGCGGAATTTCTTTATCGGGGCCTTTCCTGACACGCAGGCTGATTCCGCAGTCGCTAGAGCGCTGTTGAAGACTCGCTTTCTAGATGGGGATGATGGCTGTTGTTTCCGGACGCAGACATAGATGAGCTACCGGGGCACGGTAAGCATGTGCACGAATCTTTTTCGACGTCAGGAACCTCGCCGACCGTCCATCATATAGACAAAACCCAGGGTCCAGGGGAAACTGATCCGGTAGGACAGCTACAGCGACAGGTGGCGGAATTGTCACAATCTGTCATGGCTATCCATGATGTAATGGGTGTCCGTGCCCAGGACGGTGCGTGTCCTGCTGCTGTTAGTGCAGGGGGCGGCCGCAGCACCTCCCGTGGCGCCACGTCTCGGCGCCCGCTGCGCGGCGGTGGCGCGGCCGGAGGCAGATTTGGCCCGGTGCCAGGTGCTGAGTCAGCGGTCGGGTACGGCCGCGCCCAGCGGGCGCACGGGGCAGGGGCGGAGTCAGGTTCAACCAGCAGGGGGCGGCGAGCCGGGGTCCTCTGTTGGACATGTGGACTGGCTGGGCACATGCAATGGGAATGCACGCGTGCTCCCCTTGGACGGGGGCGGGGCCGGCCTTCTCCTGTTGTATGCTGGAGATGCAAGGATTTCGGACACACACAATATGACTGCCCGCTGAATTTAAACTAAGAGCGGCTGGTCCCTCTCTGCGGAGCGTGGATCAGCCGGAAACTCTGCACGTGAGGGGCAGAATTGGCCCAGCGAGCTGCACGTGGTTGGTGGACATGGGAGCAGCCGTCTCCTGTGTGTCTGCAGCACTTCCAGGTATACTGGCGCTGCCGGTGCAACCCACCGATCAGAAACCAGTGGGCGCGAACGGCGGGCGCCTGGAGTGTGCAGGGAAAGTCTCAACTAATATTTTGATGGGGCCGGTGGCTATCAATAACGTTGATATTCTAGTGGTGGAATATCTGTCCGCTCCAGCAATTCTGGGGTTGGACCTTTTGCAGAAGTTCTCGAATTTTCATGTGGATTTCAAGACTCGTGAAATGAATATTGGTGGCTATCGTCTGACGTTGGAGTCAAGACGGCAGGGAACGCCGACGCAGCCAGTCCCCGTTCGTCTGCAGGCGGACTGCATGGTAGACCCGTTCTCCGAACTTGTCTTGTTTGTTGGCGCTGAGGATTTCGGGGCAACCACTCGGGAGGTGGTGTTTGACTTTGACCTCATTAATGCCGGTCGCTTTGGTATTTCCTTATTGCCTGGCCTGGTCAAGTGTAACACCCACAACCAAATTCCAATCCTTGTGAATAACCCCGGGCCAGATCCTATCAAACTGTACGTGAACTCGGTGGTGGGTCAAATAGAAGAGGATCACGTGACCGCGGGTGGCGTCACCTCTCGGCCAAAGCGGACTGGAGCCGCCGATGTTGATTTGACGGACGCCGTGCTGAGCGCATCGGAGCGGACTGACCTCCGTAGGCTGATCGATAGTTATCGGGACGTGTCCGCCAACAATGATGAGGAGCTGGGATGCACTCAGCTAATGGCTTTCGACATTAATACGGGCGACTCTCCTCCTGTCGCGGTGAGAGCCTGGCGGACGCCATATCACTTGCGGCCTGAAGTCCACCGTCAAATTGCTTTGATGAAGGCAAGAGGAATCATTAGACCCTCCTCTTCTCCGTGGTCAGCGCCAATTCTCATGGTTAAGAAGTCGGACGGTACCTACCATTTTGCGGTGGACTTTCGGGCTCTGAATAGCAGGACAGTGGATGAAGTCACGTATCTGCCTACAGTCAAGGAGTGCTTGGACAGCTTGGCGGGTTCAAGGATATTTTCGACACTAGACCTAAATTCTGTTTATTGGCAAGTACCGTGATCTCCATCATCGATCCCGAAGGCTGCCTTCCAGACGGAAAAAATGGGAGTTCCTCGTCATGCCATATGGGGCCAAAGGGCGCCGAGTTGTTTCACTCGTTTGATCACGACTGTGCTGCGAGGCTTACTCGGCAATGGCGTGACGTCGTACATCGATGACATCATTGTGGGCGGCGCAACTGTGGCAGAACACCTTTCGCTCTTGGGGCAGTTCTCCAGCGTCTGCATCAGGCGGTGCTGACGGTAAAGAGTAGGAAGGTGGTTCTCTGTCGACGGCAGATCCGGTTCCTCGGACACCTGGTGTCGGACGCTGGCCTGGAACCGGATCCTGACAAGGTCGGTGCCTTTCGGCATTAGCCACGGCCAGAGTTGACGAAGCAAGTTCGTCAGTTTCTGGGTATTTGCAACTATTACACGGACTTTGTCCCTCAGCTCCAAGTATTGGCAGCAGCTCTAAATGAGATCTCTGGAAAGGCCAAGTTTGTTTGGGATGACAGCAAGGAGTCTGCATTACAACAGCTGAAGCGGGCGCTCTATGCATCAACTTTGTTGCAATTGCCCGATATGACACGTGAGTTTGAAGTCAGCACAGACGCGTCGGACGCTGGTTTGGCCTGTATTCTCTCCCAGCGGGACGCCTCGGGAACTGACAAGCCTGTTTGTTTTGCGTCAAAGGTTTTCTCGGATAGTGAAAAAACTGGCGTATTCGAGATAAAGAAGTATTTACGTTCATCTTTGCCCTACGGAAGTTTCGACCTTATCTCCTGGGGAAACGTTTTCGATGGTTCACCGACCATTTTGATCTGCAGTGGTTGAAAAACACAAAGGACCCCGAGGTCGCTACGCTCGATGGATGGAGGAAATTGAAGAGTTTTAGTTCGGTACTCATTTAAGGCGAGCCCAAGACAACATCGCTGCTGACGCTCTGTCCAGGACCCACGTGTGTTTGACCCAATCCACGCCAGCCAATGCCCAAGATGATTTGGCACACCCCACGGTAGAGGAATTTAGGGCCTCTCAGCAGAGTGATCCGGGTCTGAAGAAATTGTGTGAGGAATTGCGTCTCCGCAGGGACGGGGGGAAGTGCTATCCGTCGCTGGCGGAAAATCGGTTTTGAGCCGGAATTTGAGCACCGGACGGGGCTGCTTCTGGATTGGAAGGCTGGGAAGCGTTACGTGTTAGTTCGCAGTCCTTCGTCCCTCACATCCTACGCCTGAAGCACGATAAGTTCGGCCATTTCGATGCAAGGGGAACGCAATACTTGAAGTACCGCGGCGGGTCACAGAGTATAATGCGGGAGGGCCGCGCTTCGCGCTATCCTCAAAGGAGCCTCCGGGCCCTCAAGGGGGCCACTGCACCAGCTGCTTCTACTTGGTTACTCCTATGTAGGGGGCCCAGCTGACCAGAGGGCCCTGCGGAGAATAGACGGTGACACTAGTTCAGAGGCTTCTCTATTTAAACAGGGGACTGTCAGACTGGGCCCTGTGGGCTAAAATGCTCCCTACTGGGCACAAAGCCTCCTCACTAAAAGAGCACCCGGCTGGTCAGACAGGTCCCTGGCGGCTATAGACCGTGCTCTGACAGCCTGCGGGTTGCACTGGGCCCTGTTGCCCAAATAATCTCGCTGGCCATCGTGACTTTATCGATTTAAGAGGGCCCAGCTGACCAAAATTGACCCTTCTTTTGATAGGGGGCCCTGGTCACCAGTGGTTGAAAGGCACCTTTTTACAGACGGTTTAGCCCTGCTTGTCACAGAATAGAGTGTTGGAGAAGGCTTAAGTGGACCCTGTCTGGTATGAAGTCCCACATTTGGCCCCAGAACATACTGCGAGCGGGCCGCGCTTCGCGCGGCCCGCGTGCCCTTTAGGGGCCCTCCCGGGCCCTCAGGGGGGCCGCCCTAGCCGCCCGCCCCCCCTTGGCTACGCCCCTGCTCCTATTCCCCTTTTTTGGAAAATGTATCAGATAGAATACCTCTGTTCTCTTTGTTTGCACGGCCATATCCTGCTATAAATTACCTTATATGACACTTTTAGCTTGCAAAGAACTGCTCTCCGCACTCGTTAAGAGGGCAAGAAGACATGTTTGCCCACCCGTTTTCAGTTTAGGACGGGCAATTAATTGTCCGTTTTACCCTAACATAGATCCGCTACTGGTGGGGTGGTTTATTCTGGTGGTACGGTGGTATTCCGCTACTGGTGGGGTGGTTTATTCTGGTGGTACGGTGGTATTCCGCTACTGGTGGGGTGGTTTATTCTGGTGGTACGGTGGTATTCCGCTACTGGTGGTACGGTGGTATTCGGCTACTGGCGGTACAGTGGTATTCCGCTACTGGTGGGGTGGTTTATTCTGGTGGTACGGTGGTATTCCGCTACTGGTGGTACGGTGGTATTCGGCTACTGGCGGCACAGTGGTATTCCGCTACTGGTGGGGTGGTTTATTCTGGTGGTACGGTGGTATTCCGCTACTGGTGGTACGGTGGTATTCCGCTACTGGCGGTACAGTGGTATTCCGCTACTGGTGGGGTGGTTTATTCTGGTGGTACAGTGGTATTCCGCTACTGGCGGTACAGTGGTATTCCGCTACTGGTGGGGTGGTTTATTCTGGTGGTACGGTGGTATTCCGCTACTGGTGGTACGGTGGTATTCCGCTACTGGCGGTACAGTGGTATTCCGCTACTGGTGGGGTGGTTTATTCTGGTGGTACGGTGGTATTCCGCTACTGGTGATACGGTGGTATTCGGCTACTGGCGGTACAGTGGTATTCCGCTACTGGTGGGGTGGTTTATTCTGGTGGTACGGTGGTATTCCGCTACTGGTGGTACGGTGGTATTCGGCTACTGGCGGTACAGTGGTATTCCGCTACTGGTGGGGTGGCTTATTCTGGTGGTACGGTGGTATTCCGCTACTGGTGGTACGGTGGTATTCCGCTACTGGCGGTACAGTGGTATTCCGCTACTGGTGGGGTGGTTTATTCTGGTGGTACGGTGGTATTCCGCTACTGGTGGTACGGTGGTATTCCGCTACTGGCGGCACAGTGGTATTCCGCTACTGGTGGGGTGGTTTATTCTGGTGGTACGGTGGTATTCCGCTACTGGTGGTACGGTGGTATTCCGCTACTGGCGGTACAGTGGTATTCCGCTACTGGTGGGGTGGTTTATTCTGGTGGTACGGTGGTATTCCGCTACTGGTGGTACGGTGGTATTCCGCTACTGGCGGCACAGTGGTATTCCGCTACTGGTGGGGTGGTTTATTCTGGTGGTACGGTGGTATTCCGCTACTGGCGATACGGTGGTATTCCGCTACTGGTGGGGTGGTTTATTCTGGTGGTACGGTAGTATTCCGCTACTGGCGGTACAGTGGTATTCCGCTACTGGTGGGGTGGTTTATTCTGGTGGTACGGTGGTATTCCGCTACTGGTGGTACGGTGGTATTCCGCTACTGGCGGTACAGTGGTATTCCGCTACTGGTGGGGTGGTTTATTCTGGTGGTACGGTGGTATTCCGCTACTGGTGGTACGGTGGTATTCGGCTACTGGCGGTACAGTGGTATTCCGCTACTGGTGGCGTGGTTTATTCTGGTGGTACGGTGGTATTCCGCTACTGGTGGTACGGTGGTATTCCGCTACTGGCGGTACAGTGGTATTCCGCTACTGGTGGGGTGGTTTATTCTGGTGGTACGGTGGTATTCCGCTACTGGTGGTACGGTGGTATTCGGCTACTGGCGGTACAGTGGTATTCCGCTACTGGTGGGGTGGTTTATTCTGGTGGTACGGTGGTATTCCGCTACTGGTGGTACGGTGGTATTCGGCTACTGGCGGTACAGTGGTATTCCGCTACTGGTGGGGTGGTTTATTCTGGTGGTACAGTGGTATTCCGCTACTGGTGGGGTGGTTTATTCTGGTGGTACGGTGGTATTCCGCTACTGGTGGTACGGTGGTATTCCGCTACTGGCGGTACAGTGGTATTCCGCTACTGGTGGGGTGGTTTATTCTGGTGGTACGGTGGTATTCCGCTACTGGCGGTACAGTGGTATTCCGCTACTGGCGGTACAGTGGTATTCCGCTACTGGTGGGGTGGTTTATTCTGGTGGTACGGTGGTATTCCGCTACTGGTGGTACGGTGGTATTCCGCTACTGGGTGTACGGGGTAAAGCGCCCATTTGCAGTGGTCTATAAAAGCACAATGTTTCGAAAGACAAGCTAGCCTTTAAAACCCTTTACGTTGTTAAATAGATGGTTGAAACACTACGGCTCTCATTAGAGACATCCGCTATTCTCTGCATTTACAAATACGCAAATACCAGAAGGATTTCCTTAACATGCGCACTGGAGGGGCGGGGGCCTCGGAGGGCCCGCCACCTGTTTTTCAGAGGTGGCCGGAGAAGCGCTCGTAGCCGAAAAACGGTACTTGGCCACCTTTATCAGAATTTCATAGCGCGTCGATTGGTGATAGAATTTTGAAAATCGGTCTAAAGTTTTGACTTATAGGTTTTCAAAGTCAGACCTGCATTTTGGGATCACCGTAATCGCGCGGTCGGACCAGTTCACTTGCATTGGAGACTGAGTGGTAACGTCATAACGCCATATAACTGGGGTGATATTTCAGGGTCACGTCACATAAAGTTCAAGGTCCAAGGTCACCATTCAAGGTCATAACAATACTTTCAAGGTCGCGGACCTCAGTGTTTCCGGTCAAATGGCATTACCCCGTCTGACGTATGTTATGCTATGACGCCATAATTAAGGTACCTCAATGCAAAGGACAAGGCCAAAGGTCAAAGTCAAAGGTCATTGAGAAATACTTTAATTATACCGATAGCTTGTGGAAGCGTAATGGCGGGAAAGATATAAAGGACATTGATCGTTAGCATAACAATTTATTTTAGAACTGATATTAGATGCAAAAAGCCAAAAAATCGAGACAATATTTCGCTGTCACCAGCATCAACAGGTCTGGTAGCATGTATCTTTTTTTAATTCCATTGCACGTCGTTACAAAAAAACTGCGCCCGTTCTGAAGCTTCTTATATAGGAGAAAGTGTTCGGCCAGTGCGACCGCAATGTAATGAACATTTATCTAACGCCAGACTCCGTTAGAAAGATACACCATTAGTACAACACATTCGGGCCCATCACACAAATTTATCTGACCATGAAATCAACAACACATTTTCTATTGAAATTGTGAGCGCTGACAGAGCCAATGCAGAACTCAGCCAAAGTCAATAAAAATTGGTCATGATGTATTTCACCATAACCCCCAGCCACCTCCCACCTCAAGGGCACAATCTGGGTTAGTATAGTCAATATGCATATTGACAGACCCGCAGTTATTGAACAAGTTTGAAACCTGTTTAAGTAGCCCCAGCTGACCTCTCAGAGATCACAGTTGCAAAATTGCAGCATGGGTCTGGAAAGGGGCCTAGGATACTAAGATTTGGAGAATGTCAGGGTGAAGCGAAGTAGTTTATGTCGGCCAACAGGGGCCGGTGGACTGGCAATGGTAAATATTCACCTGCATATTAAAGGGCTCAGAATAGGCTGGGTGAAAAGAGAGATTTTAAGTAACCATGATTGGTGTATCTTCTTCAATGATGCCATTGCGAAATGAAGGTGCCTATGGGAGAGAAACGCTTCATCATTGAGAAAACTCCACAGTGCAATTTCAAATATATTTTGGAAAGAGGTCTTCAATGCAATGGCTGACTTTAGATGACAGTATGTTTCCAGAAACGAGTGAGTTAGGTCAGTATTCATTGTGGTTTTCTAATGCAACAAAGTTTAAAAATAGTGAGATTAGTACATGGAACAGGCGGGGTTTCAGGTATCTAAATGACGTCATAAATCCCAAAGGACAGTATAGGACGTTTGAAGAAATAAAGCGATTGTATCAGATCCAAGATATGTCACTGGATTACAGTGGTTTACTTAGAAGTCTGCCAAATGAGTGGAGAAAGCTGAACCCGAAACCAATACCAATGTATCCAAACATTCACCCCAATATACACACCATATTAATATGGCAAAGGGGCAACAGACATATCTATACCCTTCTGCTTAACAGAAAATATAGCGACGCTAGAAACGCATGGAAAAGTGCATGGGAAGTGGACTTTGGTGCGATAGAATGGGGTCACATGTACAATAGAAGTAAAACATCGACTCTGTCGACAACACATCAAGCTGTTCAGTGTAAAATATTAACGAGAACGATCGCTACAAAAAGAATGCTTAACCTAATGGGTTTATTAGAATCCCCCGTTTGCGATCAGTGTAGTCAGGTAGAAACACTAACACATAAGTTCTGGGGCTGCGCTAGGGTCCAAAACTTTTCGAAAGTTGTTGCACGCTTTCTTAAATCTTCCGGAATATGTCTTAATCTCGGGAAATTGAAAAACAGCAGATAATTCTACGCTTTTGTGATACGAAGCTTACTGACCATGTTTTACTAATCGGCAAGTAGATAATAGCGAAAAAGAAGTTTCTGTCGAAGGATGTCTTATTTCATAAACTTCTTGCGGATAAGAGCATGGAGAAAACCATTATGAAAAACCTAGACAAAGAGCGTGCTTATGAGGAGAAATGGGGGATAATTGATGTGTTGGTGATCAACAGCTTAGGCCACACGGTGGAAAGGGAAAGGTGTGGCTCGTAGGAGGCGCTGTGCATACCGGTGCACTTCAGAGCGAGCTATGCACGTATTCACCTGTGTGATACATTCCCTCAGCCGGATGGTATTGTGGACATGTTCTGTGTTGACCTGTACTATGATCATGTGACTGCGCGCAATCTGTGAAGAAAATAGAAAAGTTCCATTTCAGAGTAAGCAACTCAGGCAGATAATAACAAAAAGTTCTCTCTGAGAAGAAAGCTGTTGTCTTAGTGCATTTGGGAGTTGTTTTTTGGCTGACATAATTGTTAATCTGACGCGAGGCCATATATTCACAAATGTCATGCCTACTAGTGTCTTCTGTTTATGCGATGTGTGCCGTGCCTTTTGTGCTTGCTGTAACTCTGCCACCTGAAAATGCCAACATAGTTGGGGAAGATCTTCAGCTGCTGGGGAGTCCGTAAATTTTCTTTCTTCCTCTAATGCAGTATTTCTGGTCTTCTGACGTGTTAGCATTATGTCTTAGGTACTTTTGAGCTGTTTATTTTCCAACTTTGTGGATTATTTGATCATTGGACATTTATATAGTTATTCATCGGGATGGTCTGGCTTTGACTCTTCGTTCTTGAGGTCAAATTAAAATGCGGACTATTTGAGCAGTTGACTATTCGGACATTGCGTGAATTCACATATATGTAGTCCTTCTGCTTCATTATTTTCACTGGCGCTAGCACTAGCAAAAAACTACTTTCAGCCATTCTAAGGGAATCAGGAGCCGGGGCAAACATCGAGGGAGGTCGGGCCGGGGTACCCGGGGTCTGTGTTTAAGTGAATCCGTTCGCATTCGGTGGAGGCTGGTGCCATCCGGTGGACCCTGGCTGCCAACCTGGCGCACGCGTTGCAAATTGTTATAGGGCAGAATGCAATAAAGTGCGCCGGACTCGTCTACATAGTTGTTTAGGTTGTGGACTCTATTGCTTTGGTTGTGGATTTCAACCTCGCGGTGAAGGCAATCGAACAATATGTTTTAAAGACATTAATGATTCGCTCTTACTTTTGTCGGGACGACACATTTGATTTACCTATAATTTTTAGAATTATTAGGGAATTTGAATTTGTTTTGGTGTTTGAATTTGTTTTAGACTACTTTGACGTTCCTAGATCAAAATACAATTTTGAAAAAATATTTGGTCCATTTTTTTAATTCTAATCAAATTTAGATTTCATGCCCAGATTTTGAATCGACGTGTCAGAAAACATATAAATACAAACTTTATTTATTTATTTATTGGACATTGTAAGACGTTTCCATACACCGCATGGCTATTCTACGCCTCGAGTCGTAAAGGGTAAAATAAAATGGATGAGGGATGTAAAACAATCGCGCATGTCAAACATTCACGCATACACACATGTCGAAATGGTTGATAGGAAAAAAACTTTGAAAGCAATCGAGCATAAACCACTTATAGACACCGAGAAGAGTTAATGAGGTATGATGTCATATCTGAGCGCATGCAAATGCACTGTTTTCAACCCACTTGAGGAACTTTGTCGGAGATATTGGGTACTTGCTTCAGTGCAGGTAACAACTGATCGGATCAGCAAATAGTTCCAAATGGCATCTTCCTTATTGCAATCAACCATTGTTCTCCATATTGAATAAGAAATTGCGCAATGGGTGTCCTGCCCAATACTCCAGCATGTGCAACATCGCCTGAGGCACATCGTTACACCCCTTTCAGTTAAACTCAAGGAGATCGAACTCAATTCAGTAAACAAACACTGGATTTCGCAGAAGTAATGCTGCACATGTTTGATATATTCTCACTATGTTTGTGAGACTATATTGTTTATTCGAAAAGTTATGGCCAGCTCAGCTCAGTGGTCCCCGACCAGTTCAGGGGTACCAGAAAAAGTCAGGAGGCACTTAATTAGCTCAGTGTGTATTGGGGTTTATAGGGTGCCTTCAGCATCTAGGCTATATCGCGCCCAACTTAATTAGCTCAGGAGCCCCATACCAGCTCAGGGGCCCTCATCAGCCTCGGCGGGCCCAGGTCAGCTGAGGGCCGCAGTGCTGCTCAGGAAATCACGTAATCAACTCGGGAGGCTCAGATCAGCTTACTTTTGTAAGCTGACTTAGGGGAAAGTAGGTGTATTGCGCTCCTCTAAGGTAAATCACTTGCTAGACAAATGTTTCCGAGTTGATATCGCTACTGTTGCTTAAATTACAAAATTTGATAATTTTTGGTTATTGCAAACAAATTCCTGACCTGAAAATAGCGTGTTCTTAGAGTGAATTCCGATTTAAGTGAAACTATGCAAAGAGCGCGTTTGCCAAAGTGTTGGGGGTAATTGCACCCGGAGGAGGGCGCATTTAGATTTAATTGTGCCCTTCCCTCATACTATGTTAAATCAATGGCGCGGCAGAAATATGCATTAGTGTAAGAGCAAATGGGGCTCGGCTGCCTCCCAAGATTTTCATCTGGAGGGCCTGGCAGTCATTTTAACACGCGCATTGACAGGGTTCTGAGCCACCTTTGCTTTGACGGGGGGGGGGGGCAGGTACCGCCCCTCCTAAGATCTCGAGAACCACGCTAGGTAGCGAAAAATGGTACACGGCGTGAGGTAGCCCATCTACTTCTCCATCTAAAATATTTGAGCCATTTTTTTAGGTCAAATTTAAGGTCACGAGAGGTCAAAACATTCTGTTATAGGGAAAACATGTAAATAAAGGTTTTCGGCTATTACATCAGGGCTAAAAAAGGCTCCGTCCTACCGTCCTCACCGGTGACCCACAAAACCTTTTTGTTACTTGTGGGGGCGACCAAATCAAGCTCTGCTGGAAGATGAATACTCAGATGGCACCTGTCAGAACGGATTGGTTCAAAAACATCGGCCTTTACCTTTTGATCTCGTCTGTTGCACCCATCTTTCATTTATTGATTTATTGTGCCTCTGTTTTGGGTACCAAAAGCACCAAGCTTCAGACCTGGCACATTCGTCACCATTCTGCTCTGCCACCTGTGGGACGCTGCCATACCCCGTTTATGGCTACGCTGGTTGTCCATCGGCGCAGATCTGCAGTCGACAACCAAATCGTACACAAATAACGTAACATTGCTCAACGGAATAAATCAAAAAAGAGCTATAATACGATCAGAACTGCTGTTATTGATGTTATTTTGTTCAGAAATATTTGTTCTATATGTTCAGTGATGACAGTCTACAAAGTATCAAATGTTGAAGAAAAAACCGTTTCGTTATTGTCAAATGCTGCGTTTGAGTAGCTTGGGTGGTTGTCGGGCGGGTTGTCGAACGGCGGCGTAGACGGATGAAGTGCTAACTCCTGCCGCCAGATCGATTCCTTCAGAATTCAAATGTGAAATATTGACGGCTGGAGACGCTGGACATTTATTGAGGACGGTGCTTTTCGATATAGCGGGTGGACAATGATGCAGTGCATACCGGAGGTTAATTTTTCCGGCTCGCGCCCTTTTAAAGTGGGTGAGAAAATCGTGTCAGTCTGGGCATTGTGGCTGAATGAGCACCTACAAACATTCCACGACCAGGCATCCTGGGAAAGCAGTGCTTGGGATCTTCCCAAAGAGCCAGTTTGGAACAGGACTACATTTTGGTTGGACAATACTTGATGAGCCAGTGCGCGCCTGCTCCGTATTATTCCAATTTGTCGAATAGATTTGCAGACTTTTAACTTGCAAGCTGCATGATATGTCTGTTTTGTAAGTTTGATGTATGATGTATCTTTGATTTGTGTGCAATAGAGACCGCTTCACAGCGCTTGTTTTACTTTCCAGGCTGTGCAGTTAATCGGTAAACAATTCTTATCTGGAATATTTGTTCGGACAACCAGCAGTCGATATTTGTATTTGGTCGGCGACCACCGAACTGCTTTTTTAGCCCTGCATTACATCTGAACAAGTAAAGATAGAGCAAAATGACTTGAACTGTATGAATCCTCGCAGCAAACCAAATCGAATGATATATAATTTGACCTTGCTAGGTCAAATCAAGGATTTGACCTGACCTGAGGTCAGGTCAAGGTCAAATTATATAAAATGCATATCATTAGAACTGCAAAGACAAGGCAAATCTAATGCAGCTAAAATAACCGCTCCATCACCATCCGTCACTGAGTTATTCAGTCAAAACCATTTTTCCCATGTATTTCCAATGGAGAGGTCATGGCTCGTACCTGACCTTAGGTCATCGATACCAAAAATAGCGGAACAAATTTTAGAGAACTCGGTGGGCCCATTATGTGCTATGAGTTTCTATTGGATAAGTTCACCCTGTTCCGACTTATGCTATCTTAAACTTTTTGAGGTCAGGTCACTTGACATGTACTGGTGACCGGACCTGAGATGACCTAACCTAAAAATGTTCACAGAAGTTGTAAAAATGATGAGAGAAAAGGTATGCCAAGTACGGTGGCGCTACGCACCGCTGTTTTTATGCTATCTTCCAAAAACCCGAGGGGGCGGGTACCCGCCCCCGTCAATGTGCGTGTTAATATGGTATTCTTGCATTCACAATTACTTGTAATAATAAAATCACACTCATACGTAAAGACTTTGGGTTTGATTTTTCAACATATATTCGGATAGGGCGCATTTGACCAGGGCGCAATTAATTTTTGCATTTAAATAAGAGATCTCTGCCTTAAAAATCTACCACCAGGGAGAATCTATAATTGTTGCTTTCAGAATGTGCGATACATTTCTGGCTTTGAATTTAAAACCATCGATTTTGGAATGTGACAGCCGTATTCTTATTTTTCGGGTTCATAAACCCGCGCATATTTAAGGAAGTACTGAATTTATTTCTCTAGCTGACTAAATTACATTCCTATGCACGAATTCATTGAAACGCTGGGAAAATGTATGGATTAGGGGTGAGAAGTGGATTAAGGTGCCCAAAAAAACTGTCCTTTATCACAAATTCTTCAAAAATCTTCACCGTGGCAAGCCTTTGTGAAATTTGACTTTTTCTGCCGCTCAACGTAGCAAAAATTGTCTTTACTATTATCTTGGAAAATAATGCACCTAGAATATTCGGTACTCATATCACTGCGAGTCCTTTTTCGCTGGCGTGCTGAGCAATTGCTTTGCGTTTCTCGGATAATAGTTACATTTTTTGTAGCATTTTTGCACTCATCAGAACTGCTAGAGCATAAGCGTTACTTGTTACATCTTGGTTCCAAGAAATAACAAAAAAAAACGCAGCAAAAAAGCGCACCTGCAAAGAAAGTCCACCATTACAAGCAATGATCTTGCAAGGTGCACCAGACCAGTCTTGCAAGGCGCACCAGTCTGGTGTTTTGTCTAAAGATTCTCTGATATTCATTTAAGTTCCATTTTCCCAGCGCATTCCAATTGTATTTTTAAATAATAGTTGTCAAGAACACAAAAATTGTGCTGGGTGCTGTAATTGCTAATTTGTAAGTTTATTTAAAATAACTATTTCATGCATTTTGTGTTGCTGACTATTGAAAACTTCTAGTACGGGGAATAAATTTCTGGTAAATAATCATGGAGGTATAAACACATATTTACATTATCAAACTTCCCAGAGCCCCTGGTAAATAGCCTGCATTTATATATTTTTATAGATGCTCCAGCATATTGGTAGGGGGTGGACTTAAGTCTCCTAGCCCCACCTCCTTGTATCTATCTCCATATATTATTATCTGAAGCCTTGACTACTGAGTTCATTGCCTGTTTCATATTCTGAAGTTAACATTGTAAATTTAATATTATATGGACATTGGTTTAAACTTTGGTTGGTTAAGTACTGGTTGGTAAACTTTGGTTAAAAGTGGATCAAAGTAGACTACTTTCGGTTGTACCTTTATCTTTTTCTCTCTTGCAATAAGTAGCGCATGGGGTAACATTCATGTTTGTATTGCCTTCCTTGAGGTATTTCCTATTGTATGGATATTGGTTTGAATTTCTGTCTGCAATTAGTTAATGGAGTGGCAAAGTTCATGAGGAGTTCATTTGATAAATTGCTATAATTAAGCAAACATCATATGAGATCAAAATCAACATCCCTGCCATGAGAACTTCATGATAAGCTCGGCACATTTGTCTTATTCAATAGTCATGGATGAACAAAATACGTGTACACGTTCAGCTTCGCCCACGCCAAATAATACTTCAGTCCTGGGGATAATCCAGTCAGGACGTGGTCCCCTGGCTAATGAAACGCCAACATAATTAGTTATTTGGGGTGTTTTCTATGGGTTATTCAGACCTGCAAATGCCGCAAACTCGCGTACCATGGTACGGGCCACTTTACCTTCTAATCATTGAGGAAATGGCCCACTTTTCCACAAATCACCAGCGTCTTTTTTCCATAGAATACAGGCAAGTTCATTTTACCTTAAAACAGCTCTACTCTCAAGCAGAAACTTTAAGGGCACCATGTCTCAAAAGTGGCATCTCTACTTGGACGGCTAGTGAGCTGCAAAAAGTCGCGAACTGGTGGGCCGCTCCCCATGCGAAAGGATAGGGGATGGTTCGCGCATACTGCCCGTACTATGAGGCCGTCTCAGTGGTATCTTGTATCTTGCCGTTTAAGTAAAGGTATCTTGGTTCAGTGGGCCATCTGGGCCGTTTTCAATTTCTTTTTCCCTGTATGAATAGCTTTTTGCACATAGGAATGGGTGTTTAACTATTTCATATGTCTTTTTAAATAAATGATAATTTTTTAAGCGTAAACATTTAAATGCATGCTATATCTAAAAACAAATAATCATGTGTACAAGGTAAATTTTAATTTAGTAGTAGCAGTTTATCTGCTCTAGTAATTGAGACGAGAAACAGCGCCGTCGGTGAGGTTAAATGTCGTTTTATCTTTGAATTTGAAAAGTGGTGTGGATTTAGGTGTTTTGTGTGGATTGACTAACTGGTATATCGAATAGTTGGAAATTGGGGTGGTGCAAAGGCAAAGACTGCCGTCTACACAGGACCTCCGCATAGGTAGGGAAGAGTATGCGTGTTTTGCGAGGGCGTGATAAGCCGGGCTGTGGCTATCCAGGCTGCAAATGGAACGGGGAATACAGAAAGATGGGTCGTCAAATGAAGGCGAAGCGCCCTAGCCAAACAATCAAGCTAAAACATGAGAGCTTCGCTGCTGGTGGGAAGTTCTCCGCTTGGCTGTCAGGATCTGGTGAGTGTTTTTTCAGTTTTTTTGTCTGCTCATTCATATTTCATTGGTTCTGGAAAGGGTGGGATTAGAGCTAAAATATTGATGTACCATTCTGCATGCCAGTCTGCTAGGTATGCAAACAGGCCTAAAAAATGAGTCACATAGAATAATTCACCAACTGCCGCCTAAAGTTTGAAGTTGCACTGAACCCTACCCCTAGGAGGAATTCGGCACCTACTTTTATATATTTTATTTGTCTCCCCGAATTCTGTGGATGTTCAGTATTGGCTCCCTTGGACCACACAGGACCAAATTTTGCAGTTTTCAGAAATTTTCCAAAAGAGGGTCAATTTGATTTTGCTTCATCAACTATTGAACCCCTTAAAATTGTATTCTGCATCTAATTACACCAGGTAGAATATGCACAAATTGTTAGCTGAATGCCCCACATCATTTTGACGAGTAGCTGTTATTTTCCTTCCCCAAAAATAGAAGCTGTGTACCCAATTATAGAAAGAGCATACCCAAAAATGGAAAGAGCATGCTCAATTTTAGAAGCTTTCAATTTTTCGGTTCGCTCGACCATAGTTTCCCGGACTGAGACTCCCATTCACATCAGTGACAGTTCTGTTTGATCCAAAATTCACACCACTTACACTAGTTTAGTGGGGCACTGGTACCAACAAAATCTCATTGAAAGTGACATAATTTGTAGACTGGTGTGCATGCAATGCTCACTTGGGAGGTGTCTAGGCATATTCTTACACTGGAGACTAGCAGGCCCTTGGTCTTTGGAGGCCTAATACAGCCTAGTGTATTCACATCATTTCTGTATTAGTAGCCAAGATCAGCTAGGATAGCTTCAGTATTCTAGCAGTTTCTGTAGCTTGTGTTGGGGGGGGTATATTTAAGGAATGAAATGAAAAAGCTATGTAGTTTGGACAAACTGATAAGAAACAACCAATTCCATACACAAACAAATCCTCACACATTTCCCCTGTCCTGGCACAGCCATCAACACTGCATATCCCATATATAAGAATACACTGTGTCCTTACTATATTCAAATACATAAGCATTCCAGCAAGGTAGAAAGTGTTACTATGTTTGTTTTTCTTGGAACTCACACACATGCTCCAGTTAGCACTAGATAACATGCTTAAGATAAACTCATAATCTTATAATTTCAGCTCTCATTATTAATACTGCCCTTTAACTAGGACACTACCTCATAATTAAGTCAATATAATGTAACGTTTAACATCCCCAATATTTTTATAGAACATATGCCTATAATATGTGGTCATTTATACAAAATTCTTTTGTTGGGCTCTATTCACAGAACCTTTACAAGGTCTTGTATAGGAGTATTGTGTGATGTTTTGTGAAGATCTGCCAAGATGTATGTGAAAGTTCATTTAAACCAGTTGTGAATTGTGGGTCAATTTTATGCTCCATCAATATTATTTTGGAGTTGGGACCTAAACCTCAACTAAAATGTCTACTTTGCATTTAAAGTTGAAAAGTAATGTTTTTTGTAATAAAAATGTTTGTTCTCCTGTATTTGTATTTGAATTAATTTTACCAAGCCTTTAAATACTACAAAATGAATTATTTTGCTCTAGAAACGGAAAAAACATAATTACTCAAGTCTTCAGCCGTTTCGTACCTCGGGTCTTGAGTCGTTTTCTGCTTCAGCCTCAGGATGACGAAACTTTTGCGTCAGAAAAGTCACGTGACCCCCCTATGAAGTGGCTGTACCTTCGGATTGGGCAATTGTTATTTCTTAAAAGTCCTATATTTCTGTTTTATAATATTTTTGGCTGTAGCTTTTTTAAAATAGTTTTTTCTTCAATAGTTCAAAAGTTGCATGTCACTGCTTAGGAAAAATAGGACCGTTTTTTTAGAGAAATTGATAGCCATAGCCGAGGGTACGTCATTTAAATCGATAAGAGGTGTACCGGTAAAGTAGTCTAGAAATGTTGACTTCGAGAGTGATTTTAAGGCATTTGCAGGCTGAATTCGCAAAAATGAGAAAAGGACTTCTGAAACAACTCTTAATGGCCTTTTGATCTAGCCAATAATTTTTTCGCGTATCTCCCTTTAAAAACAAAATTGGTGTACAGTTTTGCTGAATGTTAGACCCAACTATTATAATTGAATATGTAGCTGGATTGAACTCACCACATAACATCCTCAGTATTATGAACCTTTTTGATAATTTTTAAAGAAGTAAAATATGGAAACTTCCAGGGTTTGCCTACTAGGCTGCTGTTTATATACAGGAATGGCAGGGCTTGTTTATCTTTTCGTTATTTCTTTAATTCTTCATTGCCATCTCCACCTTATGTTTTATGTACTCCTCTAGCTCGCAGGTCTTCAGCAGCTTTTCCAACTCCAAATTTTTCAGTAGCTCTACATTTTTCAGTGAGTGAAATGAGGTTTGGTCAGACATAGAAACTGGCAAATACAGGATACTGGAATTGTTTGGTGAACTATACTGACTGTTAACTAGCCAGTGGCTGACTTTAAATGTAAATTAACTTGGAAATATTATTTTGGAGGGCCCTTGCGCCAAAATTGATCAAAATGCCTGCCCATAAAAAACTTATGAGGAAATCTGGCACAAATATGTATTTTTAAGTAATCATCAAATTTGGTATCATGACCGAAGCTAGGAGACACAAAGCATCAAGAGAAGTGTTGCCACTTTTTATGCCAAACTTAAGCCGCACTGCATATTAAAATGTCATCAATGGTGATATACGTAGTGTCATACAGTGTCATTACACGCATGCAACATCACACGCCCGGCTCAGATATTTCAAAACTTGTTTCATCCCCATGATTAGCTGTGATCTTTTCAACCAAATACCTACTAATGTGGTATAGAAATGGATGGCAAAGGTTGCCCGAGTAATTATGAAACTCACGTGTAAATTGAAATAAATGAATCGTTAAATCGTCAACATTTGGCTCCTAGAGCTAAAATCATAACTCACGTGCCTTTCTCGGCTTAAAAGACGATAGCTGAAGTAAAGAAGTAAAGCCAGTAAGTTATTTTCCTCCCCTGCTTGCAGGTTCTTCAGCGTCCGTCATGCAACGAGACCTGCACCACCAGAGTCAGCTCTGCAGCGACAGCAGAGCTGCCGCCAAAGAAGGCTCTCAGCTAAATCCTACGTGCATCCCAGATCAGCCTGCACAGGAGTGCTCAGGCCCCCAAGATGAGAACTTGGATCAAACCTCGCAAGAACCATGTGCTCCTTATAATAGCCATAAGAAGCCAACAGGCCCATCACGCTCCTTGGCTGTGGCAGAAAAAAACAAGATTCACAGGTTTGCCCATCGAGTCAACTCCCGCGCACCACTCCCACACCTTGTGCGAGTGAAGATCTACACTTGGAGGCTACTTGCGCATCTAACCAGAACACAAAACAGACTCAACACTCGCACCCATCATGTGCGACTAGTCATGACCATCCCCCACTTTGGGCCAAGGATTTGGTTGTGAATGCTACTGCCTTCTTAGACAGTGCTTCTGAAAAGCTGGGGGAAATAAGAACAGGTCCAAGTACTTTACAGCTAGCGGATGCAGAGTTTTGTCTCCGCTCAGGAATGAGTGTTTCAATGCTTCAGGCAGCAACAAACCACTGTCTGCAAACGTCTGAGAAGTACGGCGTGCTGTTTTGCACTACATGTGTGGACACATTTCAACCGGAGTTGATGAGGAAGTCCGTACCTGGAGTCTTCGTGTACGACTTCAGTGTGGGATCATCATTTCCCGATACCCAAGCGCTCCCAAAGCAGTTTACGGCTCTACGGGCCAGGGTAAGCTCACACATGTCAAGTAAATGCCACAAAGAGGCAAGCATCCAGAAAGATAGAGCTGAGGCGAAAAGAAACGCCAAGGAAAAAGAGCTGGCTACGAGGATTGTCAACCTGGGCTATAGTGTGCTCAAGACATCGAAACCTCATGACGACTTTGAAAAGGGCATATTGGAACAGCACCGAAACGGGCTCTATGTGGGGGAGATCAACCACTCCAGAATGGCAGTCGGTAAGATACGTACTGCCTGCAGCGCCGTCCTGCTGGGCCGTATCAAAGACAGGGTGAAGTCACTAGCCTGTGTCGCTGTAACTACTGACAAGGCTACCCTCAACTGTGTGACCATGAACGTGGTTGCCATCATAATGGTGGTGCCTCAGGCGCCCAGTGGCCATATGGTCCAAAGTTTCGTGATTGGTGCCCCGGAAGTCACGGCTCATGATGGCGACTCCATGGCGGCACAAATCCAAACACACCTGAAGGAAGTCGGAGTAACCGCGACAGATCAGGTGGCAGCAATTGCTGCAGACGGGCAGTATCATCACCAGCATGTGCCGCAGAAACTATGCAGCCTAATCCGACGTGATGAGCCTCACCAACCGACAACACCTGTGTGTGTGCCAGCCATCTGGGACGGCGCACACTTAATGAGCTTGGCTGAGGAGAACGCGAGGAAGGACCCAGGGTGTTCATGGGTGGATGAAGCTATTGGGAATTTTACCAGTATCACCAAGTACTTCGCTTACGGAAAAAGTCTAGTAGACCTGAAAGCTGCGGGTGAGGCTATGAAGCTGAGAGTGAAGGTGCCAAAGTTATGGTCGAATACCAGGTTTGCACCGCACGCGTTAAAGGTATTCGGGGTGTTCCGGCACAACATCCCTGCGATGGTGAGTGTGCTCGAGTGCCGAGTGTGTACGGAGAGCAGAAAGAATGTCAAAGAAGCTGTCCGCTACCTGAAAATGCTTCGAGATGAAGTCTTTTTGACACGCGTCGCTTCTCTGGAGGACATCTACTGTGTGCTGGCCAGAGGAAGCGCAAACGTGCAAAAAGTGCAGTCTTCCGTGGGAAACTCGACGAGATTACGGTGCTACTGTGGGGTCACTCGTCCGAATGCGCGATTCGTTGGAGGCGCGTTTCCGGTGCAAGGGTAGCAGCTTAGATGTCGGCGATGTGCTCCAGGCTGACGAGATGGATGTATGCTGGCCTAACCTCCATGAATGCAGAGCACACCCACCACATCTGACGCAGAGCGTCACTAGCTTCTGCACCACCCTCATCAAGTGCCTCAAGCAAAGACGAGACGGTACAGATGCCGCCGGAGCAACAAAAGGTACATCGAACAAAAAAGTGATGCTGGCTGTTGATGATATCCGTCAAGTCGCCGATCTGGAAAATATAAGAGCATCTGAAGCTCCATCCCAGGTCACCATGATGGCGGGAAGTGTGCAGAGGCTGGTAAGTGCCGAGTTGATTCCGCCATCTGCGCAAGTGTCAATAACCAGCATCCGTGCTGGCTATGACACGCTGCACAGTCAATGTTGCGCTAAGGGTGCAAACCAGCAGCTTCTGGAAGATCCTGTGGGGAAAGATGGACGACAACGTCGAACTCACAACTTAGTGATGAGACTGTGGCTGCTGTGTCCTACCGAAAGTGTTGTAGAAAGTATGTGCAGCGTTTTGAAAGAGGTGCTGGGTGCCAGAAGAAACCTCAACCCTACGAACTCGGCCAAAGAGCTGATAATCAGATGGAACGGTCCCTCAGAGGAACGATCTGATAGTTTAGTCAAGGAAGTGGTCTCAAAATTCCGTTTTTCCTTCAGTCGCCGCAGCAAGAGCATCAAGCGAGCTTGGGACGGTACCATGTTCTCACGACGGCTACATACCGAGTGCCCCCGTGAAGCTGCGCTTTTCAAATAAAGCCGAACTGCTTCGTACGCTGATCCGCGTGAACGCTCCAATAGTAACAGCTTTTGGTCTTTGGGGAAACCAAGTTTCTACAAGCTGTGAAGTCTTCACATGCATGTAATTTGCCTTGTGTGTTGGCTTCTGACATCCTTGTCGACAAAGGTTAAACCTAGTCTGCATCTGCAAATTGTTTTCCGAAGCTGGAGATAACAATTGGGCTTTGGCCGTTTTTCAACTTTCAGAACTTGAGTGCTGAGTGTCTTATTTGATCTGGTAAATCTTTAACGAATAATAAATACCGTAGGGGAGAGTGGGGAGAGTTGTATCATGGACAAGTTGTATCAGAGCGATTTTTTCCAAAACTATCCAAGAGATAGCGCTACCGACACGACCAGATGATGCGGCACGCGGTCCGCCATCTTTCTTTATACTGCCGTCTGCTTGGCTTGGCGCGTTTCGCGGTGAGTGCAAAAAATGTGTGTTTCGGGGTGCCATTCTGTAAAATTTCGTCGTAAGGAAATGTGTGCTTTTGTCATTCAGATGATCACGAATCGGAAGGATTGCTGCGGCAGTAGTAAGGGTAGATTCTAAGGCTTCGTGCGTGGGAGGGATTTTCTCGGCTGGCCACTGGTTGTTGAGCACGAGGACGTTTTTTCCAATGTGGGAGGGTGGTACATGTTGTATCAAGGCCAGGTGGGGTATGTTGTAACAGTGATACAACTCAACCCAATGTTCATGCAGCTCATTAGGGGTGTCGCCACAGATTCGTTTTTTTCAAAAACACTATATCGTCACATGTAGCCACAACGAAAAATTAGGTAAAATATTTTTGATGCAAAAAGTGCGGGCCAGGATAAGTGCAAGACTGATGGAATGAAAGCAAAAGCAAAATTAAAGTCTAAGAAGTCCAGTGACGAATCTAGGATTTCGTTAGGGGGTGGGCAGGCTCTGAGGGGGGGGTGCCGAACCTGGGGGTGCCGAATCTGAGGGGCGCCAATTTACCACCCAATAGGCGGCCAGATTGGAAGAAAAATGCGGTTTAAAAACGTATTTGTAAATGCTTATTTTCATGAAAGCAGCCTTTCAGTGAAACATGTTCACGTTTACCATCAAACATATTTCGGGCCGGCAAGGTTTCGCCCAGAACGTAATGAATGGTACATTGGTAGAAAATGCTGGACTGATGCTAACTGAAGCACCATGGGCAAAGAATACAACTAACTTCGGTCTTGAAGAAAACTGAGGTGTCGTATCGACCACATCCACATATCGTAGTTGTCTTGGCTAACGCTGGGTCCCTACAGAAACCCCGATTGACGCTACATTAAGCGCAATTAACAATGAATACAGTGAACTTTGGTGAACTTAAGTGCTGGCGAAAACTAAGGTGCCGTATCGACCACCTCCACATATCACAGTTGTCTTGACTAACGCTGGGTCCCTACTGAAATCCCCTGTTGAGGCTAACCTAAGCATCAGAGGCCGCAGAGCCTCTGCGGGCCTGAGCCTCTGAGTTTTTGGTGGCTACTCTGAGCTGATATTGAGTCCCCTCAGTTGATCTGGGACCGCTTTAGATAACCAGGCCCTCACCCTGAACTTGAATGTGTCGCCACTGGAGCCTTCTGAGTTTTTCGGGGTCCCTTAACTGGTGAAGGGCCCCCTCAACAGATCCTGGGCCCTCTGAGTTAATTTTGAGCTATCTGAGAGCGAGTTTTCAGGTTGCCCCTGGGCTGTTCTGGGGCCGTGAAAGAGTATTGCACAGGAGCTTACTGGCTTGGCCTTAGATTCTTTGCTGCTTTGCCCCCCCTCCTAAGCTAAAAAATAACCCTGTCGGTGAAATTATTGTGGCAGCCATGAGCTGGATCTAGGGCCCGTGATAGGATTTACTTAAGGGGCCTCTGGTTTGGTCATGGGGCCTCTAGCTTGATTAGTCTCCCTTGAGCTGGCAAGGGCCCCCCTGGGCTGGTATCGTGTTCGTTTAACTGATATAGGCCCATTCAGCTTGTTTTGGGGCCCGTTGTGTGTATCGGGGCCCCATGAGTTCGTCAAGACACCCAGCTAGTCTGGCCATCTTAGTTTGTATTGGCCTCCTTAGCTGCTTTGGGGCCCCCTCAGCGTGTCTAGGCCCCATGAGTTGAAGGCTGGCCCACTGAGCTAGTTTTGGCCCCCTGAGATTATTTAGGACCCGTTTAAATGGGTAGGCACCCCACGCTGCCTATACAGCTCATTAGGGATGTCGCCACATATTCATTGTTGCCAAAAAGACTATATCATCACAGGTAGCCACAACGAAAAATTAGGTAAAAATATTTTTGCTGCAAAAAGTGCGGGCCAGGATAAGTGCAAGACAGGCCGCGCTGATGGAATGAAAGCAAAAGCAAAAATTAAAGTCTAACAAGTCCCGAGAAGTTATGGCCACATCCCCACCTGCGCTTCACAAATTCGAGGCACACCCCTGCTCGCCCACCGCCTCCCACTTCCCACGTCCATGCAATTCATCCGTATCCCTGAAACAACCCTTCCCGTAACTATTGTGAGAGGATTACTTAGTAAGTCCATAACTAATACGTTTAGGCTTTTCAGATTGAACAGTTGCAGATTGAACAGACTTTAGCCCTGGCTTAAGTCTGCTGGTACCTAGTCTAGAATTTGCCCGTTTCGACGCATTGTGTTGGCTTCTTTGTTCCAAACGGGTCACTTTTACACATGGACGGTTGATGTTTCGTTTGCGTTTTTTGTTTTCATGAATTTCGTACTGTATTGGCCATAGGTGCAATAAAATCCAAGTTAAGTTTATAATTAAATTTTAAATTCGTTGAAGGTTGTTCCCACGGCCATGATTGGAAGCAGGCACAGTCTCTGAAACGTGACACACTGATACAACTTAACCCACCATGTGATACAACTCACCCAACCGGTGGGGTAAGTTGTATCAAGTGAAAATGTCCATTCGCCGGGCAGTAGGAGACAAACCAGTAAAGATTAAGAAAAAAATATATCGGCAAAGGGAAGCCAAAGAATGCAGCTACGAGATGGTATTGAAATCACGAGGCCATCCCCAAGTAGTTACGAAATTAATGAACCTGGAGTAGAAACTGATACAACCCACCCCACCCTCCCCTACAGTAATACTCTGAGACACGCTACGGTATAAAAACTGTTTCTATAAACCCTGTTTTAATCACTTTGTTTGCTATGTGATGTAGAGTGTGTTTTGACTGATCAGTTATCGATATTCAAAACCTGATATAAATGGTATGTGGTACATTTATGTGATTTTCCCTCCTCATTATGATCTGTTATAAACTGTATTACTTTGCGTCTGCTCAGGTGACCCAAAAGCTGACAGGGCCGAACTGATAGTTATACTATTGGTGCTTTTATTTCTTTGTGCTTTACAGGAGTGATAGCGGGGAATGGTCTAACATATCTTTGGGCATTATTCTGATGTCTGAAATGTATACGGTAGTTATGTTTGACTGATGTTAATGCCATGCAATGCGAAGGGCAGCCCGGCTACACTTGCTACATATAATCTTTCAATAATTGGTCATTGGTGGGCGGATAAAGTTTTAGCTGCTAAAGCGCCCTAACACAATAACACATGCGCACATACACACACACGAACTAGTCGTCGGCCGACCTGCTTTGCGTTGCTGGCGTATTTTTGGGCGCCGAAGTATTGGACTTACACGGTGATTTAATGCCTCAGTCTGTGCACAACCATACATTTCATGACTGCTGACTTAAATTTGTACATTTAACGATGCATTTGAAAAAATAGTATGTCCCATGAAGCCCATGGGTGGTTTGAAAACCAGTACGGTTCTTTATTGCGAAACGGCGCACTTTTAAGATACAAAAAAGCTGTTATGGGCCCCTTTTGGTACTTTTTGCAGCTCTGGGGTTATTTTATAATCTCACCTCACGATTGTACAATTTGGGCGCCCAGGGGGAAGGGGGCGGTTGGATAGGAACGGGCCATCCTGGGCATTGCACTGCTGCCTGAGCAGGCTCTGAGAGAGCAATTAAAAATAATAATTTTACCTCCCTCTCGAACTCGACATAGTTATTGAGTATTGCCGCATCAGGTGGGCGCAAAGTCCTATCGGTGGGCGCCGATTTTCGCATCTCGGGGGGTGGAAAGGGACATTTCAGGGGGCGCCATCGACCTTTCAGAAGAGCGCCATGACCATTTGAGCGGGCGCCAAGGGTTGATGGGGGGAGGCACGTGCTCCCTTTGCTCCCTGAATCCACGTATGTTAAGTTTAGCGTAGTTTAGTTTATTTGATTCATCACTGACGGGCCAATAGAGCCCATTTACGGATGAAGTCAATAGATAAAACACTGCAACATAGAAGGGAGCGCAATAAGGTAAGTGCCAACAAGTAAAGTCGTTCAATAAAAACACTAAAACACAATAATAACACTCACTTCTATACGCCTACAGAATACTCTACAACTCGCTTCCTAAAAACTCTGAAATTAGTCTTCCATACGTCCATGTCTCTGTTGACTTTCAAAAACAAGTTGCATACACGAGGGACTCTTACAAATAATAACGATCTTACCGTGTTAGTCCTAGCATAAGGAACATCAAAAAGTGCCCAGTTACGAAGCGCACGGGGAGGAGCCGCCAACGGAAATGATTCCAGAAGAAAATATGAATCGGTTTTGTGATTGTGAGTGTTTCTAATGAACATGATGTCGTACTGTAGTCTTCTTGCAGAGAGAGACGCTAAGCCAAAGTGCCGAATAAGGTCTGAATATTCAAGCGAAATATTGTTGATACGACACCTCGCACACAGCCAAATAAGGAATTTGTGTTGAATTTTCTCTGCTCGTTTTAGGTGTGTCTCAGTGGCTCCTCCCCATATCACACAGCCATACTCGAGTATACTGCGGATGTTGGCACAGTACGTGGCTATCATACTTTTGTGGCTTACTCCATGAAGCGATAGAGCGCTCTTTCCTGTCTGGAAAGACATAATCATAAGTCCCAGGGCCCTATTGGCTTTCCGTACCATGACATCAATGTGTGATTGAAACGCCAGTTTAGTATTAACAACTATTCCAAGATCACGCATTCCACTCACTCTCTCTAGGTCCTCATTTCCTATCTTGTAGCGTCCTAAAACGGACTTGGTACGGAGCGTCAGAGGTAGAACTTTGCACTTGGATGGGTTCAGCTGAAGTTTCCACGTTGTGGACCTTGTGCAAAGTCCATCGGTATCTGATTGCAGCTGGAAAACATGCTCAGAATCGTCAACTCGTCGGTACAGTTTGCAGTCGTCCGCGAACATAATACAGTGTGAATGGACGACAGAAGGCAAGTCATTGATGTAACAGGCCACCAGAAGGGGTAAAAGATGACCTCCTTTAGGAGTGCCTGATGTCACTGGGATCCATGAAGAACAGTGGCCATTCACAACTACCCGCTGCTCTCTTCCAGAAAGGTAAGATTTTAGCCATGCCAAAACTGTGCCAGTGATTTTGTAGGATTTTTCCATCTGATGAAGCAATAGATTGTGATTTACACTTTGAAAGGCCGAACTGAAATCTGTATAAATCACATCGGTTTGTGAGCCAGCGGATGTGTTGCTCCAGGTCACGCCCAACATGGATCCCAGGCAGGGGCAGACGCAAACCCGAGTTTTGAGGGGGGCCAAATCCATGTCTGCCTCTCCTCCGGGGGGGGTGGGAGCGAAGATTTTTGCTCTACAGACCTAGTGTAACACTTTTTCAAAAAATTTCTCCGTCGTTTTGGGAGCCAAAAGATAGTTTGGCCCCCCTCCAGCGCTTTGGGGGGCATGGCCGGAATGGCCCCCCAGCGGCCGCCAATGATGCCAGGTTGGTAATACATGAGCGTCCAAACATAAAACCGTTCTGTTGACACTGATTACAGCAGGTCATTGGAGGGCGCAGGGGGGGGCATTCCGGCCATGGCCCCCAAGCGCTGGAGGGGGCCAAACTATCTTTTGGCCCCCAAACGCCGGGAAATTTTTCGAAAAAAGGTGTTTACACTAGGTCTGTAGAGCAAAAATATTCGCTCCCCCAGGAGGAGAGGCAGGCATGGGTTTGGCCCCCAAAACTCGGGTCTGCGTCCGCCCCTGAAGCAGGTTGTACGTGAAACAACAATGAAACAAATACCTACTACCTTTCCCAGTACCTTGCCAAAAAGTGGTGTCAGGCTTACACTTCTATAAATAGTGGCGCACGACTTGGCAACTTTTTATGGATCGGGGCTATATATGCACGTTTCCATTTGTTCGGACACACACCTTGTTCAAGGGAGAGACGACAAAGCTTTGCTTTGGGCACAGACAGCTCACTGGCGCACTCATGGATGATACGTGCACTCACGTCATCAGGACCACATGCTTTGTGCCTATTTGTAGCCAACAAAGTTTCCCGCACAAGACCCTCTGAGATGTTGTGTTTTGGCTGTGATCCTTTTTACTCATTTTACTCCTAACTATTTGACGTGAACGAGTGAAAAGCCCTCTTTTGTGGACCTTGTTCGAATAAATCTGAATCTGAATCTGTTGAAGAAGCTTACATTATCAAGCTCATACTCAGGATCTAAAGGCAGGTTGGTCACGGTTGGATCTGAAAACTTGTTCGCAAATGTACGGTTCTACAGTTCGGCTTTTGCACGATCATTTTCGACTTTTCGGTCTTCGTTCAGGAAAAAAGGCATCGCAACACTTTTGCCGTAATGTGTTATCATTACGGGAACGCGGCCACTTTCCGATAACGAGAAAATGCTGCTTTCGGTTATATGCGGAGCTTAGAACATTCGTAGGCATATCATTTGTACAATCATCCTCACTCGTCCTTACATCCTTACTTGTCCTTTCCTTACCCGTCTAACACTTCCATTTCAGAAGAAAAACGAGGGCCTGCAATGATCGCGGCGAACTTGCAGATCGTGCTCGGCGAAAAAAACTTTTGCTTGGACCTGGGTTCGAACCCAAGCTTTGTCGGAGACCGGCAAGCTCCAGTTTTTGCATCATTCCTCACAAATTTTCAAGGGCTCCGCTTATCGGACCCCAGAAATGGAAATAAGACAGAACAATTGTTCCTCTGATACTATTTTTGTGAGGGAGCCGCTGTTGGTTCAGCGCTGAGAGCCCGCCAAAAATAGTCAATTTTGCATGCAAAGTCAATGACGGCGATCAATTTGTACGCCCAGCAGTAGAATTGTAGAATAAAATTTTGGAGGGGGCTGATCTCGCGTGCAGACCAACAAAGCACGTTTTCTAAGACGATGCCACCTAGGCAACCAGTACTTGGTTAGAAAGCCTATAATAAACTGACATTCACTATTTTATCAAATACCGAAGCGATTCATTTACCTATGATTTATAAGATTTCTCACATACTCATAAACCGCGGATTTCTTCCATATTAAAGTCTCACTTACCAAGAACCTTTTATCCGGAATAAGTGATGCTAATTTACGCCGCACGCCAATAGAGTCCATCCAACCAGATCCGGCACCTCCGCAGGTACCGGAAACAGGGGCTCTGGGGCAGTCCCTTCCTCGCGGCGGTGCCCTCCGTTAAGGGGGTGACACCTCCCCCACGGTCCCCTGCCGCTCAGGGGTTGGATTTAACACGCACTGACCCTAGATCATCGATGCGAAAAATCCCGGAACATATTTTGTAGTACGGGTGGACCCATTATGTGGTATACGTTTCAATTTGATAGATTGACCCTTTTCTTACTTTTGCCACCTTAAACATTTTTGAAGGTGGGGTCACTTGACCTGCATTGGTGACTTGACCTGAGATAACCCCAGGGGCGGAGATCTCTTTTCAAACCAGGGGTTCCCGGTCCAGTCGATGCCGCAGGAGTGGATTTTTTCGTAAGAAAATGAAGACACTAAAATTCAGGCACTGCCTATAAATACCGTATGAAACCCCATGATGGTAGGATTTTACACGAGCCGGATCATGGCTTCCTCGGGAGGTAAAACCGACATGTATGTACATCTCAACACACTTCGAGCATTCAATCACATTTTTTCCGGAAACTCAAAATGAGATACAAATCCAAACATCTGCGGTTGACTCGGTCGTTGAAAAGATAGCGATTATAACGTACCGTGCGCTTTTTAATGTGGTCCTCAATGAAAACATGTTAGCAGCTATTAGCACTTAAACCAACACAGCAGGCAGATGAACGCGTTTCGACAAAAATTGTCTTCTTCAGCATCTATGGTAGGAGGGATAAGGAACCCGTCATCAAGACATTCAGCAGTTTCATCGTTTGGATTTTTGTGCAAAATTATCGTGCGATAGAAATATAAAGGCACCGTTTTTGAG
Organism: Lepas anatifera; assembly: GCA_034440635.1. Lineage (NCBI taxonomy): Eukaryota > Metazoa > Arthropoda > Thecostraca > Lepadidae > Lepas > Lepas anatifera. Next base: position 462,693 of record JAOTON010001535.1, read on the forward strand.
GATATTCCAATAATGCTTCTTGAATTATTCTAAAATGTATACAAGCAAGCTTCGATATGAGACAATCTAGCCTTATCACTTGTTTTAAATAATGTTCTATTTTTATTTTATCATCATTATTGTTTTTGTTATTATTATATAAAACTTTTTCTCTCTCTTTACTTAACCAACTCCTAACACAGCCGCAGATTTTGCCCATTTCATGAAGCCTGGCCTAAGATTAAAAGTATCATTTTTAGCTATATGTGCTGCTTCTGTAGCTTTCCTATTATCTTTGTTTTTACAAACTGCTATAATTTTAGCTCTATCCCAGTTTGGTAGATGATTTGTTTTCATGGAATGTATGACAAATGCACTGAATTCTGAGTTGTTTCGAAGGTCTCTTCTATGTTCTTTTAATCTTGTTTTTAGACCCCGTCCTGTTTCACCTATGTACGACTTCGTACACGACCCGCACGGCACCTGGTACACTACACTTTTTGGATCTGAGTCATCTGATCTTTCTTTTTCGCTAAGATGCTACTAAGTTTTTTACCGGAACAAAATGCTACTTTGCAACCCGTTTCTTCAAGTTTGTTTGCAATAATTTCAGCTGGTTTGGAGTAAGGTATCGTAACACATCGTATCTGTTCCTTTTTGTTGGATTTCGCGGATCGTTTTCTTATATCTAGAGCTTTCTTTTTCATATTAATCAGAAATCCTCTCGGATATTTTAGCTTCGTGAACGAGGTCATAATATGTTCTATCTCTTCTTGCAGGTATTCATCACTACAAATACGGAAGGCCCTAAGAAAAAATCCTAATACCACTCCTCGCTTCACCCTATCACTGTGACCTGAGTAATAATGTACATAGCATTCCTTGTTCGTTGGCTTTCGATATACTTTGAATTTAACTTCGGCACTCCTAACAATCTCTGTGTCAAGGAAAGCTAGAGTTCTCTGATGTTCTTTTTCAATGGTGAACTGGATTTTCGGATCAACTGAGTTTAGTTGATTGAGTTTAGTTTCTAAGTCCATATCATTGGGGACTACAACTAATATGTCATCGACATATCGAGCCCAGATCACATTTGACCCCATTACCTCTAGGTAATGATGTTTTTCAAGCCATTCCATGTATAGGCATGCAGCAACTGGGCTCAACGGTGAACCCATCGCAAGACCACTGTGTTGAAAGTACTCATCCGAGTTGAAAGTGAAACCACCAAAATTCATGCACATTTTTTCCTTGACACAGAGATTGTTAGGAGTGCCGAAGTTAAATTCAAAGTATATCGAAAGCCAACGAACAAGGAATGCTATGTACATTATTACTCAGGTCACAGTGATAGGGTGAAGCGAGGAGTGGTATTAGGATTTTTTCTTAGGGCCTTCCGTATTTGTAGTGATGAATACCTGCAAGAAGAGATAGAACATATTATGACCTCGTTCACGAAGCTAAAATATCCGAGAGGATTTCTGATTAATATGAAAAAGAAAGCTCTAGATATAAGAAAACGATCCGCGAAATCCAACAAAAAGGAACAGATACGATGTGTTACGATACCTTACTCCAAACCAGCTGAAATTATTGCAAACAAACTTGAAGAAACGGGTTGCAAAGTAGCATTTTGTTCCGGTAAAAAACTTAGTAGCATCTTAGCGAAAAAGAAAGATCAGATGACTCAGATCCAAAAAGTGTAGTGTACCAGGTGCCGTGCGGGTCGTGTACGAAGTCGTACATAGGTGAAACAGGACGGGGTCTAAAAACAAGATTAAAAGAACATAGAAGAGACCTTCCAAACAACTCAGAATTCAGTGCATTTGTCATACATTCCATGAAAACAAATCATCTACCAAACTGGGATAGAGCTAAAATTATAGCAGTTTGTAAAAACAAAGATAATAGGAAAGCTACAGAAGCAGCACATATAGCTAAAAATGATACTTTTAATCTTAGGCCAGGCTTCATGAAATGGGCAAAATCTGCGGCTGTGTTAGGAGTTGGTTAAGTAAAGAGAGAGAAAAAAGTTTTATATAATAATAACAAAAACAATAATGATGATAAAATAAAAATAGAACATTATTTAAAACAAGTGATAAGGCTAGATTGTCTCATATCGAAGCTTGCTTGTATACATTTTAGAATAATTCAAGAAGCATTATTGGAATATCCTCAAAAACGGTGCCTTTATATTTCTATCGCACGATAATTTTGCACAAAAATCCAAACGATGAAACTGCTGAATGTCTTGATGACGGGTTCCTTATCCCTCCTACCATAGATGCTGAAGAAGACAATTTTTGTCGAAACGCGTTCATCTGCCTGCTGTGTTGGTTTAAGTGTTAATATCTGTCAACCACTGTTATACAAATGTTAGCAGCTGACAACATCAGCGCGTGAAAATTTTTTCCAATTCTCAAGTCTAGCGTTTTTACGCACCGGTGGCGCGAAGCCTCCACCGGTGTAAGGCAACTAATAGCCAAACAGTGCGGCAGTAAAGAAATGAGCAGATTGATGTATGGCTTGGTGCAGTGAATGATAACTACCATCCCAGCGCTCCAGGTGTGAAAAGTGAACCAGGCGACATCTGAATCGGGTGAGTGGAGACATGTCCGAGTCCGAAAGCGAGCTGGATAGGGATTCCGTTTTCACGGATGCAGCTTCAGAAACTGATACCGGACGTAAACGTCAACGTCAACTGTCCGTAGCAGACATGCCCAAAAACATTGAGCGAAAGAAGGCCAAAAATCTGCGAGCGGTGCAAAGTCCTAAAACGCGCGACTGTGAGCCCCATTCGGTGACTCTGGAAGCGATAAAACATTTAATTGATGAAGGCAACAATCGTGTGATCGCTGCATTCGAGGCAAAATTTTCCCAAATAGAGAAGCGCGTGGATATTTTGAAATCTGAAAACTTAGAGAAGCACGTGGAAATCTAGAGTCTGCGTCAGGAGGTTTCAGAACAGAGACGGATCAACGAGGATCTGAAACAACGGATCAATGGTATCGATATAAATCGACGCCTCTCGTCGTTGATTTTGATTGCGACGACTTTAGTTCAAAGTCGTCGGCGTTGGAGGTGGTGGAGAGCACCGTGCCATGAACAAACGCCTTCCTGGACTGAATATAACAGCAGCAGACATCCAAGTGGCCCATAAGCTACAAAACCAAAACAGAGTGTTCGTAAAGTTCATGCGTCGCTGCGTGCGCGACGAAGTGTACGAGCATACCGCTCAAGGAAATGTTACCATATCTTTTAAATCAGTGATGGTGGGCGGTTCAAGGGAACGCAGTTTTTAGGCTTGTTTTAGGCGTTGTTTAAGTTTTTTAGTTTTTGTTTTGTTTTTAGCATTCTTTATTGGTCTCGTTTTGATAACTTTTTTTTGCTTTAAAATTGTTAAGCTTCTCAACACGGCAGATTTTATGAGTGATGGTGTGCGTGTGTCTGACGAATTTGACCTGTTTGTTTACTTTTTAATAACTGACGTGAATGGGTGAAAAATCATGCATGATGTGGACCCTATTCGAATAAATCTGTATCTGTACCTATATCTGTAGCGACGCTTTGATCTGCTACAGCGACGTGGCCGTGGTGGAGGAGCCACGAGGGCTGGTGATGAGGATATGTCTGGCTCAGTGAGGCCGCCTCTTTACATCTCGGATTTCTTGGTGCCCGAAATGCAGCGACCCTGTCCGCTGGCCCTCGCCGCTCGACGGCCCGAGAACGGATCTAGGATCGCCTCTGTCTTCAGCCGGCGAGGATTCGTTTACTTTAAGAAGACTAGAGGAGATAACATCGGAATCCAGAATGAAGAAAATTTACGCCGACACATCGGCGTGAGCTTCCTCCTCTGCCCCGGTGCGGTGGTGGTTCAGAACATCGCGGCCGGCGTGGTCCCGTCGAGCGGTCCTCGCCCAGACACGCAGTCGAGCGGGGCGGGAGGGCGGCGGACCGGCGGCCCGCGGGTGGACCCCCCGTCTTCCGGTGGCCAGAGAGGTAGAGGGACCGAAGGAGCCGACTGCTTCAGCACCGCTCCCGCCTAATGGCAGTGCTCCCAATATCCAGTGACGGACGCGCCGCTGCCGTGGCTGCGGCGGTTCCAGACCCGAGCGGAGCGGTGATCACCCCGTTCTGGCGCGTAAGCTTGATGCTTTCGTCATTCACTGGCACTCGGCGGATGTCTGACGGTCCTTTTCAGTGTATTGATGTCAACAGCTTCTGGTTACGAAATCTGAGTATCCCCGCAATCGTTTTTCCTTGAATATAGCCAAACGTACTGGGTAGTAATTGTGTCTATGTGTAGTCGCCTCCACTTGTTGGACGACACGTACCACGGATGTCTCCGTGAAAAGGCATGGCTGCCGCTTCAAATTTATATTATATTTTCGCCATAACCTCAGCTTACATCTGCTTACTTCTGCTAATTTCTCATTACTTCTGCCCTGAAACACATTACAAATATTCAAGACAAGACATTGCGCACCGTCCTAAGAATATAAGTTGAGGATGCCGGCCAAATTGGCATACCAGCCCAAATGCCATCGAAATGGTATCAGTAAGCAAAACAAACATCTATGCAAATCAGTTTCAACAATAATCCAAGACACTAACTAAAAACACCTACGTCCACGGGGTAGATACTGTAGCACTAAGCACACTACCAGCACCGATGTCAGCCAAACCGGAAATGACCTAGGTCACACGCGTGGCCAGCAGCCGCCTGGCGGTGCTGTGCGGAAACCACTAGTAGGCCTAAATTAAACTTTTGTCAGCCAATAACAGTACCAGAGTAATTATTTTCCACCAATTCAAGCCTTTACCTAATATTAGTTAACCTAACTCCTCAAATACACAACCTAATAATAATTTCTACAGTATGACCGGCAGTAGGTCAACATCTACCGCAACCGGTGGTGCAACGATCAACCCAAAGCGGTAGCGCGCTAGTGCTGTCGCCTTAACATACGAATCACTCAGAGGCGTTGCTCTCGTGACAACCAGCAAATCAGCCGTAGACACCAGTCTACACCTCACCCGATCTCAAAAACACGATCCACCGATCGGAAAAGAATACCAATGCGGAAACAGCAGTACAGAGTCAGTCAACAGCTCGAGAAGTCAAGTGCTGTAAAACAAAATAACCGAGAATCACACGTTTTCCACTATCAAAGGCCAAAACCGGAGGAGAATATCCGCGAACTTTAAATATGGAAAGCTATTGAGGCATTAAATACAAGACCAAATACACTCTCTAAACGAATCAACAATAACTTATTCTGGCCAAACTATCCCGTGGACAGGAAGCAATTGCCAGATTTTATAAGATATCATCAAAGTCTCGAGAGAAAGTAACCTAGGTTCAACCTTGCGTGACAATTATTCACCATTTCGGGCATTACAATATTCCGTTTAATCAGGAACAAACTATCCCGAATTTCATGACAAAATAACGAAGCCACGAAAGTCTTAGGCCGGGAAATTGTAAGTAAGTCTTCATTTAAACCTCGGAATTAACAAAACCTATATCCAAAAGAATACTAAAGCAAATCAAATATCTCAATTATAATTGATTACTGAGACTGCAAGCATAGCAATGCATAACACTTAAGTGGAAGCTGGTAGTATGTGAACGTTACGGCGCAGGCCCATTCTACATCTAATCATTCGCTAAAATGATTACCAACTACGACCTCGTAAGTCTAGCAAAATGCTGCACTGCAAAAGTTTGGCTTAAACGTAAACTGTAAACCAAATAAGTGGCACTGAGTGTAAGAGTGGCTTACTGAGATAAATGGCCGTCTGGAAAGATTATTACCACTACAATCCCGCTACACAAACCAATTATCCAATGAGCTCACAACTTACTAGTTCTAGAAAGGTCAACTCCCTCATGGTCCAGGCCGGCATGTGCATTTGAAAGCAGCGTTAGGAAAGAGTATACAAATTCCAGCTATCATCTCTGCATTCTGGAAAGTGATCCTTGAAATTCTACAAACTCTAAAGGCTTCGGCAAACATCCGCTACATGAGGTCAAGTACTCTTCCCAACTAAAACCCAGTGAAGTCTTGCTGAAAACATGACGTATTCTGCTGAACATTAACCCTATCCCGTTATGATAAAAAACATGTGAATGTTGAGAGTGCTCTAATAACTATTGAAAAAGGAATTAAGTAGGTATCTAGCAAAATATCCACGACTATCATCCTCCGTGAACAGTAAGAAAATTTGATTACCCGAAAACACAAACGCGAAGCGGCAAAATATTTTCTACCTGTCAGGCTTATCCACCATTTCTACGATTCCTACCGTGAGAAAGATAACTGACATGAGCACGACTACTCCACCACTCCCGTAAACGGCAGAAGAAAACTTACAGTCTGGCCAACTTTTCTCGATCATGTCAATATTCAAGCTACAACCAAATCATGGGATTGTTTTTGCGCGTGAGACAAGCCATCGTAAGCGTCTCGGGCGATATCAAGGTAAAGTGGCAAAATATCCATCTGTTTTTCCTGATCCCAGCCATGAATTCTGGAATAGATAGTGAAATCCTCAAGAAACCTAGCAAACGATCCCTGTCTATTATACTTGGAAATGATCAGGTCTGAAACTACAAAATCCATTTTCGGTGCACTAGATAGAGGAAAATCCTCACTGTTGGCAACTTTAAGCTCTGATTTTGATCCACGTTTTCTCAATTCCATGAATGAAATTTAGGGCAGCACAGTCCCGCGTCAATGTCATGTCAGACAATCGTTCAAGTGTCGGAAATATCAAAACAGCAATCAGTAACAGAATAATCAAAACACGTAATTGACTTCGAAGGAAATCACTGAAAAACCCTAACGTTGTCCACCAATGATACACCAGTTCACGAGCTAAAAGCTGAGCTGCACCTTCCCACCATCACAGTAAGCAAAGAACTGTCCCTGTGGTGCAACACGCGTCGGCAGACACAAATCACTGAGGAGTGCCGGAAGTAGTCGCGTGACCCAGCGGCAGGACAGTTCCGCGCGCAGAGGCGAGCCGAGCCGTGCGCGTCACGGGCCTGAGTCCAAGCCTCAGTCGATCACCGGCGGTCGAAAGCAAGACAATTCCGGGACTAACCTGTACCACCACAGCACAGACAGTACCATGATGACCAGCGGTGATGATGAGCAAAGTGGCAGGTTCGTTTCCGCTGTCACCAAATGTAGTCGCCTCCACTTGTTGGACGACAAGTACCACGGATGTCTCCGTGAAAAGGCGTGGCTGCCGCTTCAAATTTATATTACATTTTCGCCATAACTTCAGCTTACATCTGCTTACTTCTGCTAATTTCTCATTACTTCTGCCCTGAAACACATTACAAATATTCAAGACAAAACATTGCACACCGTCCTAAGAATATAAGTTGAGGATGCCGGCCAAATTGGCATACCAGTCCAAATGCCATCGAAATGGTATCAGTAAGCAAAACAAACATCTATGCAAATCAGTTTCAACAATAATCCAAGACACTAACTAAAAACACCTACGTCCACGGGGTAGATACTGTAGCACTAAGCACACCACCAGCATCGATCTCAGCCAGACCGGAAATGACCTAGGTCACACGCGTGGCCAGCAGCCGTCCGGCGGTGCTGTGCGGAAACCACTAGTAGGCCTAAATTAAACTTTTGTCAGCCAATAACAGTACCAGAGTAATTATTTTCCACCAATTCAAGCCTTTACCTAATATTAGTTAACCTAACTCCTCAAATACACAACCTAATAATAATTTCTACAGTATGACCGGCAGTAGGTCAACATCTACCGCAACCGGTGGTGCAACGATCAACCCAAAGCGGTAGCGCGCTAGTGCTGTCGCCTTTACATACGAATCACTCAGAGGCGTTGCTCTCGTGACAACCAGCAAATCAGCCGCAGACACCAGTCTACATATGTAGTGATTGCTGTTAGTGTCGCTTTGATAACATTTTCACGACGAACAGTTTTGACGGCAAGAGTCTTTGATGTTAGATTCCATCTGACATTAATATGGATATGGTATGGATATAGATATGGACATGGTAAGAAATATGGATTTTGAGCGATAGCGGCAGATATAGGCTGTATGAAAGATTCTGATGATGTACTACGGCCGAACCTAAAAGTAACGTATTTTTAAAAGACGTAACTTGGCAAGCAAGTGCAATACCTGCTGTGAGGCATTAATCACGCTGTATTTCCTTTAGATACAGGCAGGGAGTGGCGGCGACGCTGCGGGTCTGGCCGGTGAGCGTTGTCTGAACGGGGACGAGTAACATCATTCTCAGCTCATAAAGGGGTCGGACCTATCGGCGTCTGCGGCGGCGGCCCAGCGGCCCGCCCCACTCCGGCTGTGCTGGTCGGCGTGGAGACGGTGTTGTACATGTACAGGTACTGGGTAACCTTGATAAACGCAGTGCCAAGCTATAAGACTAGCCAGTTTGTGAAATGCCGAGGTTTGAGACATTACGGACTGTGTTCGCGCACCTATGTATTAATGGGGGTTATTCAATGTCAAGTGTTAGTGATACTGTACAAATCATACGAAGTGTGCTGCGGTTTAGGATTAGAGCGCACCGAGCGGGGCTCCGCGCGCGACCGCGAGGCCGGTCACCGACCTCCTAACGAAGTGCCGGTGTGCGATAGCGTACTTGTTTTTTTGGGGGAGCGATTGGGGGATTGCGTGGTGGAGGGAGTGGAAAAGGAGAGAAAATAAGGGAATTTTGATTGTTATGGCACACTTTGGAGTGCAGAAATGGGTCATATTTTGGCCTGTCGGAGTTGGGCTTGGAATTTGCGATTCTGTTGTTGAACTGCATATACCTTTCAATCATTCACCCATCTGATACAGCTTCAATTCAACGCTGTGTTAGTGGGCGTTAACTTTTCCTAGAATGGACTGTGGCAGTCACCATTCTCACGTTCTTTTGATCAGTACTCAATGCTGGGACTTGTCAAGCCTCCATCAGATGGTACCAAAGTCAATTAGTGGTATTGAGAAAGGTACGCTAGGCTTTAGACGTTTGAGTTTTTCTATGATATTGAGCTTCAGTTTAAGTTTGACTACACCAACGTAGCACATTGCCTGATCTAAGGCTTCTTATTCTGAATGCACGTGGCATTGGCTTAACTTCGAAAATACGGGCGTTGTTTCGATTTTTACATGCAAATTATCCAAATCACATAGCTATATTACAGGAAACACATTCTCAGCCGTGTGATGCTCTCTATTGGAAAGCTGAGTGGGTTTCCGACGTCCTGTTTTCGCACGGATATAGCACAAAAGAATGCGGAGTAGCCATTTTCTTGCCTCGAGCATTGCAAGGGCAGTGTAAAGTCAGAACAAGTTATTATTCGGAAGATGGTAGACTAATAATTGCGAACCTAGGATTCACTCGGTGTACAGTTAATTTGGTGGCCGTTTACGCACCAACACAAGGTCAAGGCAGGCAACAAATCAATTTTTTCATCGATTGAAAGACAAAATGAAAGCTATGCCGCAGGAGGAAAAACATTTCTTACTTATCTGTGGTGATTTGAATTTGCATTTATCTCGTCGTGACAGCTCAAATACTCAATTTCATACTTCAAGCGTAGTAAACGTTTTTACAGACTTTATGAAAGATTTCGGCTTGGCGAACCTATGGCGAAACAAAAACCCGGAACTGAGGAGATATACTTGGAGGAGATTCACCCCAAAATTACAGCAATCCCGAATAGACTACATCATCGCCAGTGAGCACTTAATGTCAAGCAACGTAGTTCACAGCATTGATATAAAACCTTCAATATTGTTCGATCATGGTTTGGTAGCAGCGGAATTATCAATTTTCACTTCAAGTCGTGGTCCTGGTCTTTATCGTTTTCAAAATGAGCTTCTGCAAGATAGATCATTCGTTGCAGCAACCAAAGTTGAAATAGGAAAGGTGTTGAAGGGAGAAGGCATTTACAGTAACTTGATAGATTGGGGATTGAAGCTAGAATTATTATGAAGCCAAATAGAGTGATAAGCTTAGGAAAAAGAAGGAAAATAATAAACGGAGGCGAGAAAATGAAGAAAGATACATCACCTTGTTAAGGAAATGCGAGGATGAGATGAGTCAGCGGCCTAACAACGACTTAATAGAACAATATAATGAACTTAAAGGAATCGTTGAGGAAATCGAATTGGAAAAAGGAAGGAAAGCCATGATTTACTCAGGGGCAAAATGGGTTGAGGAAGGTGAGAGGCCGACACGATACTTTTTGAATCTATACAAAAATAAAACCATAAAAAAACAGATCAATGTTTTGGAAGATTCGGACTGTAGCTTGATAACAGGAAAAAACATATTAGCATATTGTTAAAACTACTTCCAAAATATATATTCTGGAAGAAAAGGCAACAACCTGGGTCATTTGTCACTAAGCAGCGAATTTTTAGACCCCATAAAATGTCCGAGGCTTAGCCAGGAAGAAAGAGCACTATGTGATGCACCTATTACGGGTCTGGAATGCAAGATGGCGTTACAAGGTATGTCAAACAATAAGTCACCTTCAGTTTCAGGATTTACGAAAGAATTTTTTTGTGCATTTCTGGGACGAATTAGAAACAATTGTTATTAATTACTTGGCTCAAGTCAAGGAAAGGGGGTCTTTTTTGTCACACAAAAATTCCAAAGGGAGGAGACCAGAAGTCGCTCCGAAATAAGCGAGCGATTTGTCTTCTCGACATAGTTTATAAAATACCAGACCATTTATGATGCTTTGCAGAGTTTCAATTTTGGTCCCGATTTAATCGAAAGGATACGGATGCTGCCTAGAGATACCGAGTTAGCTGTGATCAATAACGGTTTTACCTCCGAGTGGTTTAAGCCGACTCGAGGTCTACAACAGGGTTGTCCAGCCTCAGGCTTGATTTTTTGTTTGGTGGTCGAAATCCTTTCCGTCAAAATACGAGCAATGTCCCAAATAAAAGGTATACAAATATCCGGTCAAGAAATTAAAATATCTCAATACATTGATGACACAACCCTTTTCGTTAGTGACGGGCATTCTGCAAACATCGCATTGCGCCTATTTGAAGACTTTGGTGAATTTTCTGGGCTAAAGCTTAACTTAGATAAATGCCAATTTTTGTGGCTTGGCGTGTGCAAAAACTTTGGACGCACTATTTGCGAACGACCTTGTAGTGAACAAGTTAAAATATTAGGGATACACTTTAGTGCTTTACGGAAATGTGACAATTTGGGGCCCACGATTTCCAAAATTGACTCTAAACTTAACGAATGGTCCCAATGGAATCCAACCAATAAAGGCAGAATAACTGCGGTTAAATCCTTCGTTATATCAAAATTAATTTACTCAGCGGCAGCGACACCTATTTGTGAAAAAACCTTCAACGTAATTCAAAGCAAACTCATGAAATTTATCTGGTGCGGACGTCCGCCAAAGGTTTCAAAGGGATACACTGTATCAAAATGTTGACAAGGGTGGCCAGAACGCTCCGAACATAATTTGCATTTATAAGGCCATGAGAGCTGCATGGTTTGGTAGGCTTTTGCGCGATAGTGATGCAACTTTGTCAAAAATTATCCAAAAAAGATTGGTGATTCGCTTTGAACCAGGGCATTTTTTAAGAAAAAGTCAGTGGGGCGGCATTTCTTGTGCTACCCATTATAGTGACTTCAGGGGATCAAGAAAAAGGGCCAAAAGGGGCCAACTTTTATATTCACTATGATGGCCAGATAAATATCACAATAGCCAGATTTGAAGCTAAAACAACGCCTAACGGTAGGCATACGCTCACGGAAAAAATTACTTGAATCACTATTGAAACCTAATTGTCGACAGTTTGATATTGACTTGACGGAATTTTTTTAGCACACTACCCATTTAACCCGCGCCCCACCGGGGGTCCGGCGCCACTTTCGCCTCACCGTGGGAGGGCCATCGATGGCCCCCTCTAACTCCGAAAATATGGGGGTTAGCGCAAATCTACAAAGTGCATTAGAAAGCTCGCGTAAATTCAGTAAGATGAGCCGCCCCGGTAGCTCAGTTGGTAGAGCGTTGGGCTCCGGTCCGCTGCTCAGAAGCATGCAGTGGCAGTGCATGTTCAGGCTTGGGATCGGTTCCCCTGAGACGCTTCGGCGCTCAATAGTTTACCCGACGTACAGGTCGGCTGGCAACTGACTGGTGCGAGGGTGAACTGAGCGGGGCGGCCGTCCCTGTGCTTTGTGGGACGTTAAACTTTGGCTTCTAAATCAACCCCTCATTGTGGGAGTTGCTCGTTCGGGTGGTGGGGTCGGGGTCTCCGTGACAAGTCCCTTGATGACTTTAGTGAGACTCCGACGCCAACAGTCGAACTGGGAACAACTTGGACACAATTTATAAAAAAAGATATTACTTCGCATGTCTAAGCGCTCAGGTCAATGGTTTGACCTCCAGAGGTCCAGTTAGGTCACGATAGGCATTTTCACTCAAATATGCAATGCTTAAGAAAACTGGGCATAACTCTTACGCCATTACAGCCATTGAAATTTGGTAAGGTACATTTGATAGGAAAATACCAGACCTTTTTCCAATGTGTGGAATGTAATGACCTCCCGCCAGTGGTTTGACCTCCAGAGGTCACCTCGTGACCTAATATGACATGAGGTCACGAAACGTCAAAAAGTGACCTTTCTGTATATCAAATGAAAGTCAGTGGTAATACATACACGATGATGTTTGATTTAGCGCTCTAGCTTGATTACGCCAAAGTTAGTGTCAAAATGCTGTTTTGACCCTTGGTGACCTTGGATGATCTCGGAGAGGTTAAAGGGCAAATATGGCCCCTGGGATACGTGAAAGGGTTCCAAGAACGCTTTCCTGAGCAAGATGAGCATTTTCAATCGTTTTTGTGACTTTTAGATCATAAGACAGCTTTTCCACATGCTTTTTCAATGGAAGAGGTCACCTCGTGACCTGAGCTCAGGTCGCGAGATAAAAAAATCCCGGATGTACACCTTGTAGACCCTGGAGGGGTCATGAAGTGTAGGAAGTTTCAAATCGATCGACTAGGAAATGCAGCTCTTACAGAGCTCAAAAATTGAAGTGAGGTGACCTTGGTTAACCTCGCCTGGTGACCTGACCTTGGGTGACCCGGGGAAAACAATTTTCAGGGATGGTGGGAAAATAATGGGGTGAGGGATAGAGCCCTCAATCGCAGTGCTATTTCGAAAAACCTTAGGGGGCCATCGATGGCCCCCGGTGGGGAGGGTTAATAGGAAGGCAGGAGTGCCCTTACAATCCCGCGTGGCAATCAAATGATTTTATCCACATAACCAGAAAATGTGTTAGCATCATCAATTTCTTGCCCGCACCACTCCCTGCTAACATCTAATTTTTTCCTGCTTTTCCAACTGTGTATTTTTTGCTCTTGGACTGTGGTGGATCTAGGATTTTGGTACGTGGGCGGAGGGCGGAGCCTCAGAGGGCGCATTTTGTTATCAGCTTTTCACCCAAAGGGCGCCTATTGTATCGCATCCTTCGCGTCCGGTTTTCGGTGGCCGTCATTTTTGTGGATCGTGTTTTTAACGAAGTTCGGTCCCTCCCTCCCACCGCTATAACAGTTATTTGCTGACCTGTTGCTTTTCTGGTGTCAGGACATCTTATTCAAGAACGGAAGAGCCCCAAAAGAAGCCATATTTATTCAAGGGACAAAACAGAAATAGCTCAGGTGCCAGCTGCTAGGAAGAGGGCCAAAAATTCCAGATTCAAAGAAACGGCCAACCGAAAAAATGTCGGGGCAAAACTCGACAGAAGGCCAAATTCGAGATATTTAGCCTTAAAATGGCCAGCCTGGCAGCACTGATGTTACTGCAATGTATTGCGAATGAATAAAATATTTTCTTATTTTTTTCTGAGTGTGGTAAGGCAAATAAACTCCTTAAGTATCGAAAACATGTGGCTTATAGTCAAAATGAGAAGTTTTTCTGTACATGCCTACTATGATGTAGTGGGTATGTACTATGGGAACGTATGCAAAAACCAGTTAATAATTTTTGGGGCTAATCGTCGCACTAACTGTCAGCGTCATGTGGCGTGGCCAACTCTTGCCCTGTTGGAAAGGGTTACTCGGGGGCCAGCTTGATGATTCTGACGAAGAGCTGTGGCCGAATATATAATAACTCCTAATTTTTAACATCAAGGAATTGATTTGAAAGGCCAACTAACAACTTTTCAACTTTAAATAGGAAATTTTTGCAACGACCTCGCTATAAATGTCACGCATGCTAATACCAATAATTAATACATAGGCTAAGCACTTTTCGCCGCCACACTAGCCATTGGCGGACGCAGGGGGGCATTTCGGCCATGGCCCCCTCAAAGGCCGGAGAAATTTGTGAAAAAAGGTATTTACACTAGGTCTGTCGAGCAATTAAATATTCGCTCCCACCACCCCACCCCCCGCCCGGAGACAGGAGAGCGATCATGTACTTGGAGAGGTTGCTTATACTAGGTTTATCGAGCACCCAAATCGCACGTCCTACACCCCACCACCCAGGAGGAGTGGCAGACATGAGTTTGGCCCCCCTAAAATTCCGGTCTGCTCCTGACACTAGCAACCAGTCTGACGCGCTTTAACTACGCCGTGTCTCGCCCAATCCACGGACGAGTTCTGAGCGCTGACAACTGACCGCGTGTGGAATGAGAGCATGATGCAATCCCACGGTACTGGCTGGGGCGTGGGCTTCCGGTCGGAAAGAACACGACGTTTGATTGGGTGGAGACAATCTCCAGCGTTGTGATTACTTGATACTGAGGCTGCTTTGCCGGGATTTCCCGTAACCAGGCGCTTTGTTTCGTTTTTGCATGATAGAGACAGCCATTGGTCGAATTTTTTAGCACGATGTTTGTGGATTGCCAATTTGGGACTAGCAATATAACAAAATTATTATTATCGGGTGGTGTTCTCTTATTTTCTTTAGTTGAGTTTGCATTTGTTCAAGTGTAAATCATCTTTTGTCTATTTCACTGGGGGGGGCAATTTCTGGGCACTGGGGGGGGCATTTCGGCTGACTGGGGGGCAAATGCCCCCAGTCAACATGTTAAAAGATGGCCTGCTTTGAACACATCCTTCACATAAACTACGATGAGGCCTGGATTAACTCGAGGCAGGTCCGATTCTTTTATAAAGAAATGCTGTTGGCTAAGGGAAGTACTTCCAGTACAAGAACCAAGTAATGGCAGAGAGGTCAGAAAGCAAATCATATGGCATAACGCTGCGATACGTGTAAAGGGGCGTGGTTTCTTTTCCCGGTATTTATATCAACGTAATATCAAGCTTCTGGATGAATTTTTTGATAGCCATGGTAATATATTGTCCGCTAACGATTTTAAGGCCAAACACTCCCTCACTTATTTAAACCCATTGAAATACATGGGTTGGTGTAGGGTTATACCGATCGGGTGGAGAAGAGCCGTGCCTGGGACAGGCTCCTTATCTAATCATGATAACATGATTGTCCCACAAATCGAGATAAAATGTAAATTAGTGCCCATTCAAATTGTGAAGTCGAAATATTTCCGAACAAAGTGGTTGAAAGAAGTCACGCCTGCTGCGCAAAATAAGTGGAAAGTGAAGGGTTCGATTTTGCTGATCGTTGGACAAAAATACATGCTCTTTCTTTCACTTTCACAAAATCTACAAAATTGCAAATCCTGCAATATAGAGTCCTACATCGATTCTTTCCCACACGCCGTTTTCTTTGCATACGGAGGGTAATAGATGACCCATTCTACAAAGAATGTGGAGAAATTGACACTCTTCAGCATTTCTTTGTGCAATGCGAAGAGGTTAAGACATTTTAGACCGAATTAAAAACGAGGATCAACCGAAAGTTAAATAGGCGGTAATGCTTACACCTAGATGCCCAACAAATTTTGTTTGGTTCATTGACAACTTTAGATGCTGTAAATTTAATAATACTAAAGGGGAAACAATTTATTGCGAACAGACGATTCCGGGATGAACCAGATACCATTAATCAATTTATACCAATTTTGAAACAACAATTCGATTTTGAGTGGATAAATGCGGTGAAAAACAGAACAGTTAACACATTTCAGGCAAGCTGGAAACCATTTATAACTGGGGATCTGCAGTTCAACGTATAGCAGAATCTAAACATCGCCCAAGCCGACAGACCGATGGTGTATTTTGTCTTTTGTCACATATCTAGTGTAACTTGTGATCGCTAAACTCATTGGGGTCGCACGGGACGGGGGTGGGATGGGGATGGGATGGGGTGCTTGGTGATTAAATGGTATGTGCAAAAATTTCGACACAGGTTGTAGCAACGATGTTTTGATATGTTATATCATCTTGGGAAGCGAAAGCATCCGTGTGTACGTGTCTTGTTGCAATCATTGGAGATACGCCGACTTCCTGGCTAAAATCAAGAAGCATGAATGTTATGAACAAGATGGAAATATATATATATATATATATATATATATATATATATATATATATATATATATATATATATATATATATTTATTTATATATCTGTAAACATGAAAAAATAAACATATTTTGATCATATATTAAATCGCTAAAAATGACTGAGCCAAGCTACAATATGGCAATAGCTAGGTTCGGTATGCTGTTTCCGCAAAATTAGCACATTTTCTACGCTCTTTCTCCCCTCTCTCACTCACTTTATGGTTTTCCCTTACAATTAAAAAACTGCACCATACATCAAAGGAAATTTTATAAAATAAAATTATGCCAAGAAAATTCGTTCCTTGAACGTGTGGAAATTTCAATAGCTTCAATTAAATCACTTTCGTGATACTTTTGCGTGTGTAGAATCATGGGTCCCGCCGCTGGGGGAGACAGAGAGACGCATCCCCCCACTTTTAAGAGTGGGTGAGACCGGATTATGTTTTGTTCCCCCCTTCCCCCAGTCACATTTCACGCACTATGATCCTAGCGCATTATTTGCCGCAGTATCGAGTCAGAAAAGCAAACACATTTAACGGTAGCGCCTGACCTCGGCCGGGTGAGGTCATGCCCGGTCCCGCCGCTGGCGAGGTATGAGCGAGGCGGGCGGTGAGGTGCGGGGCTCACTAGCGGTGTGCGTAAACAGCTCCAGTGGGGCATGACTACTGCAGCTCAGAAGAAACAACAGTGGTGCTTAATGTGAAATGCAAGGCCTGTGTTTCGCATTACAGTGAAATCTAGAAAAGTCCAGTGAAAGCAAAAGCTATGTCTGACACCGAAAGCGACATGCAGGATTCAGTGTTTACTGACGCTGCCTCCGGCACTGACAGTGCAGGACGAAAGAGACAACTGAGGGGCTTCAGGGCAGAGTCGCTTATGTGGGGTCTTTTCCCCGTCTTGAGCCAAAGTAGCCTGTATGAGATAGGAGCTTCTGGCTACAAGGTATTTGACTGGAGTGAGAGGATTTCTGTGCACGGCCAGACTAGCCGAAGAGACTGCTCCCGCAGAAGACATTTATCTTAGCAGTCCCTGCCGAAAGTTTGACAGGAAGGAAAACAAACACTCCTGAGCACACGGAGGGGGGAGCTTCTCTGGGGCTAGTGCCCACATCTGGTCAGCAGACACTTGGATGCCACTCCTGTACAAATTTTACAAAGATCTTGGTTTCATTCGGTGTGTGACTGAGCTCAGGAGCAGCAACATGTTGTGCCGAGCGCGCAAAATATTGGATGAAGCGCGCAAGCGGGAACACAGGAGGAGGCAGGCAGAAGCCCAAAGAAGTGCTGAGAAGTTGAGAGAGAAACAGTCAAGTGCCGACATACCGGAAACACCACGATGCAGCGGCGAAGGTGAGTACATCTTTACGATATTTATACGGGTGTTCACACGAGTTTTTTCACCGAATCAGTCATGGAAGTTCATCCTTATTTTACCTATGCTCAGTCAGTCAGTAAAGGTCACACAAAACGTAGATTATCGTTCGAATACCCCCACTCAGGTTTTTCCGATGGTGTAAAAAAAACAGCGAGCCGGAGCGCCGCCGTTTTTACCACAGCTTATCCTTGATCAATTGCGCACCTTTCCCCCAAATTTTGAGTTTGGGTCATGTCGAGGCCAGGTCAAGTGACCTCACCTAAAAAAAATGTTTAAGCTCCCATAAGTAAGAACAGGTTTGAGTTAGCGGTCGGAAACTCATAGCACATAATGACCCTACTGGGGGGTTTCAAAATATGTTTCGGGATTTTTTATATCTGTGATCTGAGGTCAGATATGGAGCACGACCTCTCCATTGCTAATATATGGAAACAACGAAATTTGGTCGAAAATATATCTCTTTCTGTAGATATGGCTTCGCATGCCTTCCTATTCTTTAAATCGTGGTATCTCCGACCATCTCCAAGGTTCAGGTTGCAACTTTTGACCTGTGAGTTAAAAGTTTATACTGACTACCTGAAGGGGTTTCGAGGCTTGCCTTCAGCTGCTTGCCATGGGTAAGCTGTCAGGACTTTCGTTTTACTTTAAGCAGCTGCGCTGTCATCTAGCTAATGTTTGAAGTTGATAAAAACAAGAGTGTATTTTCGTTTTTAGCATGACAACGAGGGGCAGTGTTGACTGTGTTTTGGGAGCCGTCGATTAGGAAGGGTTATCGGAAACCTAGTCCGTTTGAGGGTGGGCTGCATCGACTTCGCGTCCCCGTAAATAAAGAAATTCATTCAGTACCTTTTGAAAACCACCAAGTACGAGTGTAACACATCGGCGGGATGCATATGATCGCTGAACAGCCGAGCTCCAAAGGAACTTTTTTAACGATTAGCCCAGCAAGAGCAAGCACAGTTTGGGGGTCTAGGATTGGACTTCAAGTGCTCCCCAACAGGCCCGCATTAGAATACCAAGAGGCACTCTACCGGCAACAGCATGGATCCCCGCGGAC
Source organism: Lepas anatifera (assembly GCA_034440635.1). NCBI lineage: Eukaryota > Metazoa > Arthropoda > Thecostraca > Lepadidae > Lepas > Lepas anatifera. The sequence goes on from JAOTON010001535.1 coordinate 481,589, forward strand.
CGTCTCCTATCCCAACTTCAAACAGCACTCGACAGAGACTCTATCGCCGACCCAAATCACAAGTTTAGGATAATATCCGGTCCATCACATTTGGCATCGCCATTTCCACAACGGGGATCACCCGTAGAACACTCACAATAATATATATTTACATAGGCAGAAATGTGCAGAGGTAAGTGTGTCCTTACCACACGTTTGAGCTAGTCTAAAGGTCTGTTTGGAGTCCTCTGCTTGAGGCAGCTCTGGGGCCTGATGCCAGTCTGTAAAGGAAATCTGACCAGACCTGGACACCAGTCCGAGTGTTCCACACAAGAAGCTGATGCTCTGCTTACCGATACTCCAAGGGATAATAATAATAATGATTGGGGCTTATCGACGCACCAACTGCCAGGGTCATATGGCGTCGCCAACTCTTTCCCTGTTGGAAGGGTTTCTCGGGAGCCAGCTTGCTCCTTGTTCAGGGAAGCCGCCGGGCCTTGAACCCGGGTCGGCTGCGTGGCAGACAGCTACGCTGACCACTCCACTACCGCGCCCCCTACTCCAAGGGATGAAGGACGAGGCATTGGTGTACGTGACCAACGTGCTGAGCGTGCAGAGCAACCAGATCCTACTGGAAGACAATTGTGATGGCTGGCATGAACCTCACTAAACCTGCTCGGCGAAATCCTGCCTGTTGGCGTAAACTGAATGAAATCCGGGGCGAGTTAAAAGGCCCAAATGAAGGTCATCATGGTAGTTATCATGAGGAACAACTGATACCTGATGAATGAAAAGGTCATGTCCTCCCTGTTCAGTGGCAAGCTGAGCTTCATGCTGAAGTTCAGGGTGAGGGGTCAGCTCCTCTCTTTTCCCGTCCCGGAGGAGTTCCAGTTTGAAGTTCCGAACTTCTCTGATGTTGGGGAGGACACCGACATGGCAGACTTGATTAGATCCAACAGCTTGACCTTTTTCAAAATAATCTATATCGCCTCCAATTGCAGAGGTCGGCCCCGAGATTTGGTCGGAGGATCCAGTCTATTAGGAGGCTACCACTTTTGTGATCAGTGTGAAAGTGACAAATAATGTTGTGGAACGATAAATCAAAATGATCTTGGAATACACCGAGATCCTGACAATGGATGATAATTGAGACATCTCTAAGTGATAACAGGGGCTGAAACAGCGACGGTGCAAGTTTTCGGAGTTAAAAAATCAGGCTCTCGCATCAGAGCTCTAGTATCCTAGCCTGACTTAGTCAAACAGCGTCGCCATGCGCAGCCGTGAAGGCTACGCGCCATTGACGCCGACGCCGTATAGTCCCTGACCGTGGATGTTGCTCGTTATTCGGATGTGAGGTGTCTGCCTATGTTTTAAAGATGCAAATGTATTTAAGCTTGAATATCTGATACAATGTTCCGGATTTGGAGTGACAGAGACTGGTCATGAAACCGCTGCATGCGATTGACTAGCACTTTCATATAACTCCCAACGGGTCAGACGTGACTAAACTTCGAGTCGTTTTCGGCAAAGTTATAACTATTTCAAAACTACATTCCTCTTCTATGGTGAAAGTTCTCTCAATTATGAATGAGAATGCCCCGGTTCCTGTTACATCCGAAAAACATCCGTACATTTTAGTTCATCCTAACCCATGGCACGTGTCGTGTATGTTAGTTCGTGGGGTGGCCGGTAGGAAGCTGCATATTGAAGAACTTCTATCTCAAATACGTTTCTGGTGTAAACAGATATGAATATTCTCTGCTGTTTAGGTTGCGGGGAGGCTAAGAAATGACAAACCATGTTCAGAGATTCCTTTACAGCATTCAAATCTGCAGGGTTCAACGCGGAGTTTACACAGCAACTGCTCCGCCGTCAGCGCCATCTATGGCTCAATCGACAAAGCTAGCATACTCAGTGGTTTGCAGGAAAGTGTCTCGCGCAGGCTGGAATTTTAATTTTGAACCAAAATTCTTTCAGGTATCATCATTTTAGAGTCTTGCGCAAAAAATTATATATTATCAACTGCATTTATGATTGACGACACACCCTATTGCTCAGCCCTGGTCGGGTAAATCGCTGTACGATAGTACTTGGACGCTGCTGATTTTTGGGTCACTGATAGATCCAGGTAGCATGTGTAAAAACAACGACGATGTCTCTAGGTCGAATCCACATTTGGGTTATAGTTAGCTTTCACATGTAATAAAGGCACACATATTCTAAGCCATTGCTTAGAGCCCCGCGCCTCCCGGCAGCCGGGCCGACGTCGGTGTCGGTATGGTGTGGCGTATTGGGGTGGGTGGAGGGTTATGTGCTATTGTGTGTTGCAGAAGATGGAGCATCCACGTTCGTTACCATTTGTCGAAACATCAGTCTATCTGAAACGTTGTCGAACTAAACTTACTGGCTTAACAAGTTCATGTCTTTGGCGAGAGATGCAATGTTGCTACACTGTATGTTTTCGGGATATGACTTCTATCAATCAAAATATACCATTGGTCATTCACGTCTTTGATCTGCACGAGCCCCTTCTTTTTTGGGTCTTAAACTAATGCCGTAGTAAATGGTGTCGATAATTTCCCAAAATATAAAGAGGACTGCGTGATAGAGTAAAACGTAGGACGGTCTTCCGGCACTTCCATTCAATTTATCCAGACCATACCATAACTTTGCAACAGACACACTCGTGCTTAGATGAAAAGATTTGGAGAATGGAATGGGGAACCGATATTATATTCAGTAATGGTACAGCGCATCAGGCCGGAACAGCAATATTATTACCACGGCGATATAGTGGTGCGGCGAAGGAAAAGATTACAGATAATGAAGGTAGAATTGTAGCCATCAAAATGATAGCAAGTGGAGGGACAATAAGTATTACAGGGGTGTATGCCCCAGCTATTGATATTCAATGTCACAAGATTATATTTCTAGAGAAGCTCAGAGAAATAATGATCAATATGGTTGATGAATTCTCAGTACTTGCAGGAGATTTCAATATACACTGAGAAAAAAATCACTCCCGATGTAGTATTCCAACGCCTTTTTGGTCATAACGCCTCATTAGAGAGGCTTCATACCACAAGAAAAGGAGTGAATTTTGGCGGGAAAACAGAAAAGTGGCTTAAAAAAGAGTGAGCTCACTCTACTAGCGTACTGGTTCTCTCAAAACTGGAGCAGTAACAATAAATGGAGTGAATTCACCCGTCTTTTAGAAACAAGAACCACAAGGTAGAGTATGAAAAACACTTTTACCGATACATATAGTAATTAGACTCTTACTGAAGGAATTGGGCCTCATCAGGGGGTTTACGTTACACCAGAATCCATGCAGCCTGTTAGCCATTTTCCCTTTCAACCTCAAGTCGGGCGGTTGATGGCAATAGCGCTGTCTTATTTTTCTGTGTTAAGGTCAGAAGACGTTTGTGAGGTGGTTTTTAAGTGTAGCTAGCTATTCCTGTGAAATAGCCATGATCCTCTTGTGTAACTTATTCTGTGATAATGCGGTGTATAATATTGTTCCTGACGAGCAAGGAGGATGTCGGCCCTCTCAAATTGAACCGTGAGTATCTCATACAACTAGTGTAATTTTCCGAACCTACATTTCTAGTCCGTTTAATTTCATAAGCACCATCGTCCAATATGGCCTCAACTGTCGAATACTCATACACGTGAAGTGACGGGTCTAGGATTTCGATAAGAGTGAAGGGCGAGCGAGCCTCAGAGGGCGCGCTTTGCCAAACGAAGGATGCACCTTTTCGCCCCAAAAGAGCTGACTTTTTTCACCCAGGGGCGCCACATGTCGTATCCTAGGGGAGAGGAGATCGGATATTTTTTGCCTCGAAGACCTAGTGTAAACCGTTGTTTGGGGGGCGCCTTTTCGCCCCAAATTGGCGCCTCTTAGGCGTGTGGAGGCCGCGGCCCCCTTTCCCCTCCCTTGGGTCTGTCACTGTACTCGTAAGATCTGGACCGCGACTGCTTACAGGTTAAACACATTTCCCTGTTATATTTCAATTTCATTGTATAATTGTCATCCATACCAAAAGCAGGGAAAAGAGGGGGTCAGCGGTCCGGGCTCCCCTTTTTCGTCCAAAAAATTCCTATCTCAGCTCAATTGGCATGAAACCGGAAAATTGTACTACTAGACAATGCGGAAGGCAACGATGAGCTCAAATCCGATAAGCTTTGTATCCAAGCGTGGAAAATCTCTTGCCAGCAGCAATATGAAAATTGTCTACCCCTACCCCTTTTTATTTTTGGCAGAGTCTAAGTGCATTTTGCGAGTGTGGACGAAAATCGCATTGGGATTAGTCTGTGGAAATGCGGGATCAATACCGTGTTGTGTTAAGCTTTTTGGAGAGAACAAATAATTGAGAGTGCTTCTGAGAGTGAGAGAGCCCTCGAAAAAGCTCCTTTTCGGGCATCAAGAAGTAGCGGCATAGCCAGGATTCGACCCGGAAGGGCGATGACCATCAAAAGGCCCATGACAGACCGTACAAGTCCAGGCTCAGCCCCCGAGACCCTCAGTTAAATCCATAAATCGATGTTGGTGTCGTCTCAGGACCAATGTTCGGGAATAACGATACCTAAAATTTCCTGTTCCCTCTCAATTGGAATGAGATCAGGAAATCTTTGGACGACACGTGACCACACCTCTCTGATCCCTTTTAAAATGTTTATGCTGGGAACGAATAAAAACGCTTCAATATATTCTTGCGAACAGACGAGTTTATCCATTATGTAAACCTGGTTTGGTTTAGAGCAGTTCCGTAGCCACGTGGGTGCACTCGGCGCCTGGTCATTCTCTGCGAGCTCAGAGCACTTCCCTGGGCATGGGCGTAGAATGTCCCATGTATGTCCATGCATGTCCCATTTAGCATGGGCGCAGAAACCGTAGTGGTACTGGCAGTGGCTGCCTCTCACTGTCGAACTGTGGGGGCAGTGCCCCTCCCCCCAATGCCCAACTTTGAGCTGATTTCAGAACCTTTTCGGTACCCATCAAATTAAGTGGTAGGTTGAATTTCCTTTCACCCTACCATCGGCGACGGCTCTTGCCCCTTTCCCCGAGCTTAAAAAATGTTCCGGCACCTGTGCCCCGTACCGAAGGCATAGAGACTTCCCGAAATCTGAACTTCAAAAAAACTTGACTCTCAGCTAGTGCCTGTGTTTGGTTGCACGTCCTCTGAGGTTTTTGCCTGGTTACGGACCTGCTTTGGAGGGGGACCATGGCGTTGACAGGATGGCTCCCGTGATCCATACCCGGCACGAAACTTCTCGATATTTCTAAAAAACGTCTGCCCTGGAAAACGAATCTTATGTTCAAACAAACAATAAGCCAGCAAACGGGCAACGGAAAATCACTATAGTCAAAAATAGTCACATTCAAATTTAAATACAACTCCGAATCAACTGAATATCACGCACATATGTTGTATGTTGAATAAAGCTAGTCCAAGCATACGCGTCGGAAAAGGGGGCCAGGGGGCCTGGCCCCCCCCACTTTTTGGCCAAAAATTTCCTGATCTCAGTCAAAATGAGAGAAAACCGGACATTCTTATATCCAGCCGCTGCGGGAGGCAACGAAGAGCCCAAATTCGAACAGTTTTTGGTCCTGACGTTGAAAGTTTTGTGTCAGCATCAGGTTGAAGTTTGGCTGGCCCCCCCCACTTTTTTGTCGGTGGCGACACTTATGAGTCCAAGCACCGAATTGAATATAAAATATTTATCTTTTGTCTATATTTTCCAGGGGAAATATAACCCCAGCTATTCCTGCTTCTGGGTGAGCTGTCACTCAGGCAAAAAACCGTGGAGGACAAGACCGGCCTGAAACTCGTGGGTCGTGCGGTCTATGCGGGGAAAATGGAGGTGGCTACCTTCGCCGACAACGGTGTTCAACTCCAAGTTTTCACCGTGGAGCAAAATCATCGGTCACTATGTACAAGCACTGATACTTGGAATACAGGACGGAACAAAAGTGCCAGCAAAACCCGTGCCGTTGGTTCATCGAGTGATATAGACTCCTCGGAGATCAGGTGTTTGATCTCAGGTGATGTGGATGCCAGAGAACAGGCGCCAAACTGTGTGATTTTCCCTGTGGTTTTGCTGTGGTTTGTTTGTGTCGCGATTTCCGCTGATTCTTTGTAATAGTAAATAAATATGCATTTGTTATAGCGTCTGTCTGTATTTCATGCATTATTGGGTGAATACTGATTTCTAATTTGTATTTTTATTTATTTAAAACATTCAAACTTAATTAGGGCAATTCCATCACAAATCGACCGGGTTCTACACGGTGTCCCGTCGATTTTCTTTGAAATGGGTTTACGGGATTCTAATTGGCCCTGAAACCGAATATGAAAACTTTGACCTTGATTAGATCACAACTTTTGGGAGTTATAGCCTCAGGAAGTGTTCGGGAATCTGATTACCGTGCACTTTTCGGATGCCCACAAACACCACTAGAACTCATAAATATGTACAAATAAACTATATGTACAAAAAACTATATGTATCTGTTCATGTACAAAAATACTATAGTATTGTTAAAAGATTGGTAAAAATTTTGCCATTTGGGGGCATGCCCCCTGCCCCTCCATACGCGGATCCAGGAGGGCAGGTGCCCCCCATCAACTCTTGTCGCCCCCTGAAATGGTTACGGCGTCGCCCCTGGAAGGATCCGTCGCTGCTCCGGACATTTTTTTACTTTTGCCCGATTATAAGATGACGGGAGTATGGTCACTGGCGGCGAAACTAGGGGGGGCACTGGGGCACGGTGCCCTCCCTTAAATCATAAATTTTAACAATAACCCAATGGCTTTGACTGAAAAGAAATGGGTTGAAACATAGGCGGATCCAGGATTGCCAATCGGGGGGAGGGGGCACCTTCCCGGGTGGGCGCCATCCGGCCCGGGGGGCGCCACTTTTGACCGGCAAAACCTATCAGATGGGCGCAAAATGCTATCGGTGGGCGCCGATTTTCGCATCCTGGGGGAAGCAACATTTCAGGGGGGGCGTCCTTGACCTTTCAGGGGGAGGGCGCCGAGAGTCGATCGGGAGGCACGTGTCCCCCTTTCCCCTGCATCCACCTATGGGTTGAAAAACTCATGGTGCCCCCTTAAATTTGGACGTTCCACCGTCGCTGATTATGGTAGAAAACCGTCGGAATATATATCTTTTCCACCGTTCCGCATATTATTTCTATGAAAATACTACTTTTCCAAGGTCCCTTTTTTATAAAGCGTCGGAAAAAATTCATTGCACTAGAATAGTCTCCGCTGAAGGCATTTCTAAAATTGCATCGAACTGTATCCTTTACTTTACGTTTACGCTTTTTACTTGTCCCGTTTGAACATCTCCGGAATACGAGGTTCAATCATCAGCTGGCATGAAATTGTTTTAATGTCACGCGACCGTGCCTCCCTGTCTGGTTTCGAGAGTGAACATACTCCATGGTAGAGTAAATCGAAGATACTCCAAAAGAGGGGGTGGTTTTTGCACCATCACTCCCCCTTTTGCCTTTACTCTATATTTTGAACATTCTTTTTGCGGAGTGAGTGGTATATTTAAGCACACAATAGAGTGTCATTACTCCCCCAGAGTGACTGTACGCTCATATTAGGGAAGATTCACTCCAATGTAGCGAGGAACAGAAACCTCTTAGATGGAGTGCCAATCCTCCACGAACTAGAGTACTGGCACGCTGAAACGAGGTGTTAAAATTGCACGGGTTTACGCTAGATATCGGGGTGATTTTTTTCTCTCAGTGTACAAATTGCGCCTCTAGATTCTGAAACAGATAAGTATATTCGTACTTCGGCCAGCAAAAAATCACTGAGTTGCTTGAAGAATTTTTCACGTCAGATTTATGGAGAGATAAAACCCCAGTAAACGGGAATTTACGTGGCGCCGAGTGAATCCAATAATGCAATGACGCATTGATTATATGCTTATTACCTAGGCAATGAGACAAAGCTTTAATGTTAATAATGCGCCTGGAATATTGAGTGACCACAGTGCAGTAACAATGGATGCCGTTTGCAAAAAGATCGAGGCCCCGGAGTATGGAAGTACAACAATAGCTTACACGAAAGTGATAATGAGTTTCAGAGTATAATTCGGACTGAAATTTCGAGGTTTAGGCGAGGGGGAAGATAAAATACCATGGTTAGCATTGGTGTACGTGTAGAAATGCTCCTAAGCACCATACGTCAGATAAGCATTATACGTGGAAAAGATAGAGCTTCAGATGTAAGAAGAGAGGAAATTGATTTAAGTCAACAGATCAATAAATTTGAGAAGGATTTGTCAAAGTTAAGTGCTCAGCAGATCAATTCATATCAACTTGCAAGACAGAGGCTAGAAGCGATAAAAACAAGCAAGGGACACCACGCGATCATAGCGTCAGGCTCCAACTGGCTTGAGATGGGCGAAAATGTAATGCGTTATTTTCTAGGTCGGAGCAAGCAATTATCAGCGCAAAAGACCATCACTGAAATCAAAAATAATGGACAAATTATAACAGATAATGATCATGATGATTATGATCTATGGAATTAACCGGCAATCGCTCATAATATAATGAAATAGAAAACGCCAAAGGTATATTAATATTTCGACGAAGTGTCTTCTTCAGAAAAAGTTTGGACTTTGCAGGGGCCTGTCATCCCTATCTCCGTAACGTGTCAACTTCTACGCATGACGTCACCGAATTGACCAATCAGCGGTGAGCGTGAACTTGAACATCGCCGCCATATTTGTTGTATTGTGCGGCGCTGCGGAGATGTTTTGTTGTGTGTGTGCCGCTGCTGAGACAGTTGGAATTGAGGGCATTGAGTATATTTCAGAGAGATAACAGGGTGAGGTAGTTGTAATGAAAGCGTGTTCTGAACTTAAAGCGCCGATTTTTGACAGTGAAGTACTCAGGATGGGCAGCTTCTCAGTGGCTGAGGGTAACTCCACCAACAACCGGAAGAGTCCAGAGCTATCGTTCCTAGGTAAGTGTGGAGTGGGTCCACAAGTGTGCCCGTGCTGATGCCATAAATGTGATGACGGCAAGAATATGCTCCAAAAATTTCGCTGAAGCAGACTTTGATCCCTCTTGTCTCCTGAAAAGGTCACTTGGTATGAAAAGCAAGATGATTTTGAAGGATGATGCTCTGCCATCAGTCAATTTGTCAATGATGTAGGTGCATATTTAATCAATTTATTTCTGGATTTCTTTGGTGGTTGAAGTTGAAGTTTTGAGGAAAGAGGTCAATCACGGCCTTTAACTTCCATCTGCTCTTTCAAACGTTCTTTGGACAACACTAGGATAGTTCATGGGATGACAAATATTTTTTAGGACAAAGATATTTGACAGACAGCATATGGAAATGTGTAGAAACTATCAAATCTGGACTTTTCCTGAAAATTACTTGTTTTCCTTATTTACGAAGAATGATTGGCATAAAAATTACTTTTGGAACCTCAATTTAATGGCACATACCTACCCTTCAATTTCAATGTACGGTAAAACACGGCAAATTTATGGCGAGACCACCTAACGTAGAACATAATAATAAAATATTCCTGCATCGAGCTGCAAAGAACGCGGAATGCTCTGCCCGACACACGAAGAACAGACACAGCTCCAAAAAGAAAATAAAGAAGGGACTCCGACCCTAAAGCGATAATCATACGATGAGATAAGTACGACGATGAAATGATGACGAGTGTTTTGCGTTCTTGTGGAAGTGTGAGGCTAAAAGGGCTATAATGTGCGACTAAGATACATTGTGTGATTGTTACCGGACAATGCCGTGATGACATTGGTAATGAGTATCCCTCAGAATGCAGCATAATTAAATAATTAATTTTTAAGACTTATAATATGTGTTTCATGGGTTCTAGAGTAAATGAAAAGGATTTCAAAATGGTCTTTATTTATAAGGCTTTTTTAAATACATGACCAAAACACCAAATCATTCGGTAATATTTTGGAAATATACCAAAAACCGAACCGAATAGCCGTTTTAATCTACCGAATGCCGATACCGGGGTGGGGTGGGGGGGGTACATTTTAGGCGGGTGCATATCCAAGGAACTCTAAAACCTGATGGGTTTCAAATCCTATCGAGGCGCAAATTTCCACTTTCAGGGGACAGGAAATATGTAATCTATATTTCAGGGGTGCGGCATGGATATTTTTGGGAGCACCATAGAGGTTGATGGGGATGGGGAGGCATGTGCCCCATTTTCCACCCCTGGATCCGCATATGACAGCAACAGCACGCAAAACTTCACTTCTTGAAACCCAAATTTCCCCGTGATTTGGTTCAGGGCAGCCGATTCTTGTAATTCTTTTAAATACATTAACACTTTTTTCTGAGTTACGATGGGTCTGAACGTAATTGCCGCCACACAACCGCCTGTGCTAGCTATTACCGCAAACAGGTCAGCCAGTGACAGCAGTTACAGAATAGACAAACTTGGTGGTCCAGACGCAATAATTCTTGTTCCATTGGGTTTGCGTTGCTGATGCATCCATCCATCGCTGAAGTTTTCTGTTGAGCCTGTAGTCAATGGAATCACACTTCTTTTCTTCTCGTGGTGCTATCATTCAGGATTCAAAAGTCAGACTAGAACTGGCCGAGTGAAAGAAAAACATCCCAGTACCGTAAAACTGAGCAACCTTGGTCCATGGGGGCAACTTTAGTCCACCACCAAAAACATGTTACATTGTTTTATGGAAATTTTTTGATGAGGTGCTCTGTCAAAACTTATGGCGGGAGAGATGGTCCACTATGTGCACTGCATATTAATAAGGAGAGCTATAGTGCTAGTGACTACAGGAAGTAGCAAGTGTTTTATAGATAGTTTTATTTTATGACGAAAATATAGACTTGCTAGGATAATGTATGAGACATTTCAGGTAAGAGGTATAGCCAAATGAGCCATGTGAGAACGGACTCCGATCCTAAAGCGATAATCATACGACGACATGAAGGACATAGATTGAGGTAAGGAATATAAAAAACTAATCCTGTTCCATGCACAATATTTTGTTCCAGTAGGGGTGGTCAATGTTGCAATCATATTTGTACTCAGAAAATTACAACTTCGGTCCACTCGACTACCAAACACAAATGATGAAACAAATCACACCACACAAATCCTGGCTGGCTCTATAGCCTTTAGCAACCTTCTTTTGTCCCTTAAAAACATTATTTTATCATTTAGTAATATACTGGTGCCCAGTCCAATCATAGCAATTTTGTTTCCTTCTCCAGGCCCATGAATCCTATCCTATGGGCTCCAAAGTTCTACTCTCATGCTGAGATGACAGGATTCCGGCTAGTTCTCCAATTTTTGCAAACTTCTTGTGTGGCTTCAAAATCATTATTTCATCATCTAATAAAACACAGAGGCCTAGCCCAGTCCTAACAATGCTGTTTCCTTTTTCATATCCATGACTCCTATCCCTCAGGCTAAGAGGTTTTGATTTGATGCTGCCGTTTTCCAAAACTGATTAGCACTAGGCTGTTTGTAAAATTCATCATGGAAAATAAAGTGGGCAAGTGGATAGCTGAGAAGTTTGATAAAGTGAAAGCTGATCAAAACGCTTATTAAAGTTTAGGAATAACTTTTTCATCAAAATTTTCATACAACCACATGTACTTTTGGCAGGTTTTTACACACCAGAATTTTTTAACTGTGCTTAAAAAAGATACACCAGAAAATACAACGTAAATTTGATTAAAATAACAGACGTCAGTAGAAAATTCAGCTTGCCCCATGTCGCTCTCCACCCAGCACCCTGGGATTTGGAACACTGAGATAGCAGGAGGCTCAAAGTCCAGGCGTAAAGTTGTGTGTGTGTGGGGGGTGATACCAGGCCAAAAGCTGCAGGTTGAGATGAAAAAGATTGGTGATGACAAAAAGTGGAAATGGCATAGCAGATCAGTGATGAAAAGTCGTGTGAGAATTGATATCCCCGAGATAATACGATAAGAGGGGTATTTTGTTTTTTTCAATCCCTGAAAATAGAAATTTAGTGAAATACATGCTCTAAAATACTGAAAAACTTTTCAAATACTTTCCATGGAATAAAGAAGTTTATATGAGCCTGATGATTTGTCTGTAGACTGAATAAATCAGAACCCAAGAGGGTGGTACAGAGTTGAAAAAGTACAACTTTGGCCATCTCTTTGACAACAAAATAAAATTTGCCACTGGAACCAACATTTCAGAACTTCCCTGCAAGTGATAGCTGAAGAACTACACTTCTTGCCCACAAATATTCTGGCTCATCCATTTGCGAACAACAAAGTTACCTATTAAGGAAAAACTTCAAAATGCCATAAATTTGCCGTGTTTTACCGTACATTGAAATTGAAGGGTAGGTATGTGCCATTAAATTGAGGTTCCAAAAGTAATTTTTATGCCAATCATTCTTCGTAAATAAGGAAAACAAGTAATTTTCAGGAAAAGTCCAGATTTGATAGTTTCTCCATGATTTCATACAACCTATTTTTTCAGTCTTTAAAACCTGGTGAACAATGCAATGTTTGTAAAAAAAAAGCTCGCATAATGCCAAACCAGTCGAATTTTTCTGCTACACCACAACAATAAAAATAATAAATCCCATCCATATACGTAAAACAAATAATTCTCTTCTGGGCCACAACGGCCTCTAAATATGTCAGAGGAGACTGGGCTAGAGGTCACTAGCCTCAAAACTGATGCTCTCGCACTTTATCAAAGTAGGGTTGCTGCAGAGTCTTTTGGTGAAAATATGGAAGAATTCAGTCGTTGAAGGCATAGGCGGAGGAACTATTTTAGTCGGAGGAAAGGTATAAGTTGGAGAAAGGGGCTTCCGCGTTGGAGTGGCCGGAAGTGATTAGGCATATCGCTTAAATGTTAATAGAGAACTTCCAGAATCGGCTCAAACGGGGGGGGTGGAGCTGCTACCACACCCTGAAAGTTGGGTGCGACAGCCACCACCACTGCCCCCACGGTTCCTGCGCCTATTGGTAAAGGGTTATGGTCGGGACTTCAGCAGCAGCAGCATGTTTGGGCATGGCATGCTTAAAGTACTTGAGAAACAGTGTTAACAACTTGAGTGCTGCTTGAAAACAGCTCTTTAAGTGCGTTTATACAATCCAAAATCGCAATTGTCTCTCACCTTTCGTGTTGCTGTTCATATTTCCGGTCCCCGAGGAAATCAGTATTCACTTACCATGGCGCGCTGCTAGCGCCATCTATGGAGAGCCAGTGCGAACTCAATTAAAAGCAGATATAATAAGCAAAAATAACCGTTATGTGTGCAAGGTATACCAAGAAGAACAAAGAGAATGGAACACCAACGAACCGAACTACCAGCCCAGTGCAATTTTTTGCACCTCGTTGGTAATATGGGTTGATGGTGAGCCAGAGAAAGTGGAAAATTGGGCAAAATGAAAAACCTTCAACTCGAGTGGGCCGCCAAAAGTTTTTCGAAAATTGCATTTCTGATGAAAGCATCGTAATCAGCACTAAAAAATGCATCCAATGAACAGCAATCCGTTATTATTCAATGAAAAAAACAAAATACGGACCAGGCTGATAGATATCCGCCACTGCGCTCAAGCTATTTGAAAGCCCGGCGAGATGTGGGCAGGTGATTGATTACCTCTGTACTTAGTGCCGTGTAATTTTCCATATGGGTGGCGCGGTAGTGGAGTGCTCAGCGTAGCTGTCTGCCACGCAGCCTACCCGGGTTCAAGGCCCGGCGGCTTCCCTGAACAAGGAGCAAGCTGGCTCCCGAGAAACCCTCCCAACAGGGAAAGAGTTGGCGACGCCATGTGACCCTGGCAGTTGGTGCGTCGATAAGCCCCAAAAATTATTTATTTTCCATATGATTTTTTCATGGCGAATATTTTACCTCCAGGAGCTTTACTCATACGAATTTGTGTCATTACGAAACATATCATCCCCACGAACATTTTGCTCCTACGTACTTTATCCCGTACGAAATTTTTCCATACGAACTTTTTACATTACGAACATTTTACCCCTACGTAACTTTAAACCGTACGAACTTTTTCCATACAAACTTTTTTACATTGCGAACATTTTACCCCTACGTACTTTAACTCGTACAAACTTTTTCCATGTAACTTTTCCATTACGATTATTATCTACGTACGTACTTTATCTATACGTACTTTAGCCATACGTACTTTTGCGTACGAACTTTAGGCATACGAACTTCTTCCTTACGTACTTTGGTCCGCAACCCTTGGAAAGGTACCCTCCTCCTCTAGCGAATCTAGAGGTGGGAGGCGAGGAACAATGCCCCCAGGCACAATTTTTGTCGATTTTCTTCTTTCGCGGTTTTTCCAGAACGCTTCACCTAGATCCATCACAATTTTCATGCAACTGCTCATTTTAAACCCAAATTTGTTTCAAGGAAATCGGCATATGAGGCATAAGTATAAAATGTGAGCAAATATGTGTTAAAGGGGTTTGTGAGATATGTAGTATTTTTTAGAACAAAATCTCTCAGTCTAGAGGAATTTGCTCAATCAGCCCGGAGCAGCTCATCCCAGCCCTATGCCTAAAACATCCAGCTCAACCCAGCCCTGTGCCTAAAACGTCCAGCTCAACCCAAACCTGTGCCTAAAGCGTCCAGCTCAACCCAAACCTGTGCCTAAAACGTCCAGCCCAACCCAAACCTGTGCCTAAATCGTCCAGCCCAACCTAAACCTGTGGCTAAAATGTCCAGCCCAGCCCAGCCCTGTGCCTAAAACGTCCAGCCCAACCCAAACCTGTGCCTAAAACGTCCAGCCCAACCCAAACCTGTGGCTAAAACGTCCAGCCCAACCCAAACCTGTGGCTAAAACGTCCAGCTCAACCAAAACCTGTGCCTAAAACGTCCAACCCAGCCCAGCCCTGTGGTTTAAAGTCCAGCCCAACCCAAACCTGTGGCTAAAACGTCCAGCTCAACCAAAACCTGTGCCTAAAACGTCCAACCCAGCCCAGCCCTGTGGTTTAAAGTCCAGCCCAACCCAAACCTGTGGCTAAAACGTCCAGCTCAACCAAAACCTGTGCCTAAAACGTCCAGCCCAACCCAAACCTGTGCCTAAAACGTCCAGCCCAGCCCAGCCCTGTGCCTAAAACGTCCAGCCCAACCCAAACTTGTGCCTAAAACGTCCAGCCCTAAACCTGTGCCTAAAACGTCCAGCCCAACCCAAACCTGTGCCTAAAACGTCCAGCCCAACCCAAACCTGTGGTTTAAACGTCCAGCCCAACCCAAACCTGTACCTAAAACGTCCAGCCCAACCCAAACCTGTGGCTAAAATGTCCAGCCCAACCCAAACCTGTGCCTAAAACGTCCAGCCCAACCCAAACCTGTGCCTAAAACGTCCAGCCCAACCCAAACCTGTGCCTAAATCGTCCAGCCCAACCTAAACCTGTGGCTAAAATGTCCAGCCCAGCCCAGCCCTGTGCCTAAAACGTCCAGCCCAACCCAAACCTGTGGCTCAAACGTCCAGTCCAACCCAAACCTGTGCCTAAATCGTCCAGCCCAACCTAAACCTGTGGCTAAAACGTCCAGCCCAAGCCAAACCTGTGGCTCAAACGTCCAGCCCAACCCAAACCTGTGCCTAAATCGTCCAGCCCAACCTAAGCCTATGGCTAAAATGTCCAGCCCAGCCCAGCCCTGTGCCTAAAACGTCCAGCCCAACCCAAACCTGTGGCTAAATCGTCCAGCACAACCCAGCCCTGTGCCTAAAACGTCCGGCCCAGCCCAGCCCTGTGCCTAAATCGTCTAGCCCAGCCCAGCCCTATGCCTAAAACGTCCAGCCGTCCATCCCTGGTATCTGATACAAGCTGCTTGCCAGATCGATTGATGCGTGGAGATGAGCTGACAAATGAGGTTAAGTTTCAACCACGCTTCGGACTGGCTCTGCGGCCTCGTTCTGCGCGATGAACCACTCAGCTGGCGGCTCTGCCTCGGCCCCGAACTCTGCCGGTCGGCTGAGCTGGATCAAATCACATATTGCATTGGAGAATGTGCTGGCCTCTCCAATATTTCGGTCTAGAACGAGTTAAAAATCCTGGGTGGCGTTTTGAAAAGTAAATGCCAGGCAGTGGAAAAGGGAACTGTAAATCATCAGCAGGCAGATGGATTTAGACTATATCTACCCGCCACTCCGCTACTGCTGCCCGCCACTTCGCTACCCGTCACTTCGCTACCCGCCACTCCGTTACCGCTGCTCCGCTACCGCCACTCCAATACCCGCCACTCCGCTACCGCTGCTGTTATTATATGGTGACACCAAAGCCCCTACCAAATTTGACTTTTCATTGTTCATTTTTATTGCATGTGTTCAGTTATATGAGCAACAGGTTCTGGGAGCCCAGTTACAGCTCAAGTCGACATGGTGCATAAAAGAAACATAAAAACACATCCTTCCGTCACGGTTAATCCATCACGGTTATCATTTTTTATTTAATTTCGAGGAAGACTTCTGCACACTGCATTTAAACCAGGCGATGATCTACTATGACGTGCAAACAAATCACACAGCTTTTTTAATGTTGTTTCCTGTTGTTTTTTTCTGGTGGAGACAAAAAAGATATCAGTATCTAGCCTCAATTTTTGGGGAGTGACAGTTCCCTTAACCCTCATCTCGGGGGGGGTGTTTGAACACTCCCTCGAGTTTTTTTTCGGCGACACGAAGAAACGGAGGCGCGAATTGTCGACGTACTTGGCATGCATTATCCTTAATGCGTTCTGCAACTTTTCTAAAACAAATTAAGATTGGGTCATCCATGGGTGCGTTTCGGGGGGGTGGGGGTCAGGACCCCCTAGTTTGGAAATCAAGAGAACCTGGGGGGTCAGCCCGGGTCCTACACCTTTTGCTTTTACACAATATTGTGTAACCCATAAATAATACTGGTTCAATTCGTGGCATTTGTGGGATCGCCTGAGTCATAATTTGACCTATATGTCCCTTTGCACCTTCTTTGTAGAGGAGTACTATAGACCAGGGGCGGCGCCACGGCTTTCCGTCACGACTCTGCGTCAGGAAGAGTACGAGCACCCGAGCTGGTCCAAGGTCCCTCAGCTGAACTAAGCAGCACCCTAAGTCAGTTTTTCACAGAAGGTACGTAATTTAGTGTTGGGCCATTTGCTCTTACCTTAACACGCGCAGTGGAGAGGGGTCGGGCGTTAACGTGCAGTGGAGGGTCCTGAAGTGCCCCCCCTGAGATCTCGGAAACCAAAAGGGTTAGAAATCACCCATTGGGAAGTGCGTGAGGGCGATGGTGATTTACGTTATGGCTAGGTTTCATTGACCTAGCTCAGAATCTTCAAGGTCAAATGAGGTTGTAAACAGGGGCGTAGGAATGGTTTGAAAATTGGAGGGCAGCCTTAGAGGGGGCCCACCTCAAGGGGGGAGCCCCGGCCCAAGGGGGCCCATAATTATGAACAATTTTTGATAGCTCGTTTGGTTTTAATAAAGCACGCAGCACACTAGGTTGTCAATATATGAAAAATTGAGAAATTAACACGCGCATTGACGGGGGTCGGAGCCACCTTCGCATTGACGGGGGGCGGGTACGCGCCCCCCTAAGATCTCGAGAACCACGGTAGGTAGCGAAAAACGGTAAACGGCGTTGGACTGCCCATCCACTTCTCCATCGAAAACATTTGTACCATTTTTTTGTCAGGTCACATTTAAGGTCACGAGAGGTCAAAACATGCCCGTCATAGGGATAACATGTAAATTCAGTTTTTCGGCCATTACATCTGAACAAGTAAAGATAGAGCAAAGCGACTTAAACTATATGAATCCTCTTAGCAAGCCGAATCGAATGATATATAATTTGACCTGCTAGGTCAAATCAAGGATTTGACCTGACCTGAGGTCAGGTCAGGGTCAAATTATATAAAATGCATATCATTAGAACCGCAAAGCCCAGGCAAGTCTAATGCAGCTACAATAAATGCTCTATCACCATCCGTTATTGAGTTATTCCGTAAAAACCATTTTTCCCATGTATTTCCTATGGAGAGGTCATGCCTCGTACCTGACCTTAGGTCATCGATATCAAAAATACCGGAACATATTTTAGAGAACTCGGTGGGGCCATTATGTAATATGGGTTTCAATGGGATAAGTTCACCCTGCTCCGACTTATGCTATCTTAAACTTTTTTTGAGGTCGGGTCACTTGACCTGTACTGGTGACCTGACCTGAGATGACCTAACCTTAAAATTTTCACAGAAGTTGTAAAAATGAGGAGGGAAAAGGTATACCAAGTACGGCGGCGCTACGCGCCGCCGTTTTTCTACTATCTCCGAAAAAGCCGAGGGGGGGGGTCGGGTACCCGCCCCCCGTCAATGCGCGTGTTAAATTTTGTCCTATGGTTTTGAGGTTACCTATTATGATTTAATATATCATAGTAAAAAGTCAAAACTATTTTCTAGCTTTTTAACCATATCTTTTTAAAGAAGAAATACATTTTTTAGCCATTTTGGAGGATTTCAATCATTTCTTCCCACGAGCATGTTTTTTACATTTACAGATGTTTAGGCCCCTTTCATCATATTTAACCCTCGCCCCATCGGGGCCATCGATGGCCCCCTAAGGTTTTTCAAGATAGCAGAAAAAACGACGAAACGCAGCGCCGCGGTTGAGGGCTCTATCTCTCACCTCATAATTTTCCCACCATCCCTGAAAATGTTTACCCTAGGTCACCCAAGGTCAGGTCACCAGGCAAGGTCAAATAAGGTCACCTCACTGCAACTTTAAAGCTCTATAAGAGCTACATTTCTTTGTTGATCAATTTGAAACTTGCTACACTTCATGAACCTTCCAGGGTCTACAACGTGTATATCCGATATTTTTTTGATTTCGTGACCTGAGGTCAGGTCACGAGGCGACCTCTCCGATTGGAAAAGCATGGGAAAAAGCTGTTTCATGATCTAAAAGCCACAAAAATGATTGTAAATGCTCAGACTGCTCAGAACAGGGTTTTTGGACACCCTTTCACGGATCCCAAGGGTCATATTTGCCCTTTGACTTTTCCAAGGTCATCCAAGGTCACCAGGGGTCAAAAACAGTATTTTGACAATAACTTTTGACCTAATTACGCTAGAGCTCTGAAACAAACACCATCGTGTTTGTCTCGTCACTGGCTTTCATTAGACATACAACAAGGTCACTTTCTGACCTTTCGTAACCTCAGGTCATATTAGGTCACGAGGTGACCTCTGGAGTTCAAACCACTGGCGGGAGGTCTTTACGTTCTGCATAGCGGAAAAAGGTCTGGCAATTTCCTATCAAATGTATTTAACCAGATCTCAATAGCTCTAATGGCATAGGAGTTATGCCCAGTTTTCTTGAGAATTGCATATTTGAGTGAAAATAGCCTATCGTGACCTTTCTTGACCTCTGGAGGTTAAACCATTGACCTGAGCGCTTAAACATGCAAAGTAATTTCGTACTGAATTCACGCGAGCTTTCTAATGCACTTTGCAGATTTTCGCTAACCCCAATATTTTCGGAGTTAGAGGGGGCCATCGATGGCCCCCCGGTGGGCCGGACCTAGTGGCGCCGGACCCCCGGTGGGGCGCGGGTTAAAAATTAAAAACTGTTTAGAAAACTGCAAATAATACTTTGATACCAAATAGCCTTACTTTGCTATGCCTAATCAACTTGTATTTACTTATCTAATGACAAAAAATGGGAACATTTATTTAGGTTATTACGGATGACTTCTTTAAATCATAAGATATTGATTTAGGTAAAGGCTGATCTCAATAAATCCGCATTTAGGGACTTAAGTTCGTATGGCTAAAGTACGTATAGATAAATTTCGTACGCATAAGTTCGCAAGCAAATATATGTACGAAGAGTATAAAACTCGTATGACAAAAGTACATACGCAAAACTTCGTAAGCGAATGTACGTAGGGCATAAAACTCGTATGCCAAAAGTACGTACGCAAAAGTACGTACGTAGAAATTCGTAAGCAAATTTACGTAGGGTATAAAACTCGTATGCCAAAAGTACGTATGCAAAAGTACGTATGCAAACCTGCGTATGCAAAAATACGTAAGCAATTGAAAGAATAGACAGTTTGAGGATTTTCAGCTTTATCTCTCCAGTATTTACTGAAAACAAGCCTATTCTATTTTTCACCATAGACTTATAATGGGGTGACCAAAAAATTTACCCCACCTTAGGTCAGCAATATAAAAATTCCGAGATAGCAGATTTGTAGACCCTAATGACCTCATCATATTGTGGAAGTTTCAAACTGATCAGTTTGCTGATGTTCCCTGGGCGCTGCTTCAAACTCGTAATTTTAGGTTTTGAGGTCGATTCACTTGACCCTGAATAGCTCCTTGACTTGACATGACCTTAACTCAAAAATTTGGTCAGATGTGTAAAATTGATCAGGTATAAGCTACTGTAAGTTTTGGTGTTCTGCGTCTCTTCGTTTTTTAGCTATCTGGGGAAAACGAGGAGGAGGTGGGGGGGAATTTCGCCTCCCCCAGCGAGGCGCGTGTTAAATCATGTTCGGCGCCGGACCGGTGTGTTAAATCATGTTCGGCGCCGGACCAGTGTGTTAAATCATGTTCGGCGCCGGACCGGTGTGTTAAATCATGTTCGGCGCCGGTCTGGTGTGTGAAATCATGTTCGGCACCGGTCCGGTGTGTTAAATCATGTTCGGCGCCGGACCGGTGTGTTAAATCATGTTCGGCGCCGGACCGGTGTTTTAAATCATGTTCGACGCCGGTCCGGTGTGTTAAATCATGTTCGGCGCCGGTCCGGCGCCGCACAAATTAAAATCGGCACGGTTCGACTTCCGGCGCCGCGACCCTCCCTGTTAGATATTTTCATGCCAAGTGGGGCTCTATATTCCAGCGTTGCGTCGGCTCTCTCCACAGCTGCGGCGCCGTGCCTCCGGTGCGCCGAAGGTGCCGAAGGTGGAGCTTGTGCACTTGGACGGTATCCCAGCTGACGGCACCGACGGGCAGCTCAGTCCCGACCACCACTGCGGCGGCGACAGGGCATCAGTCCCGACCACCACTGCGGCGGCGACAGGGCATCAGTCCCGACCACCACTGCGGCGGCGACAGGGCATCAGTCCCGACCACCACTGCGGCGGCGACAGGGCATCAGTCCGGACCACCACTGCGGCGGCGACAGGGCAGGCTTACCAGCAACCGACATAGAAGCCAGCTCACCCGCAACCGAAACAGACGCCACCTACCGAACAACCGACAGAGTCACCACCTTACCGATATCCGACACAGAAGTCAGTTCACCGGCAACCGACGCAGAAGTCAACTCACCGACAACCAACAAAAGTCAACTCACCGATAACCGACACAGAAGCCTGTTGGCTACTCTGCTGCCGTGTTATTGCTGGGCGACTGCCGCCGGAACCACTGGAACAAGCACAGTGTATAGCCTACTGGCGGAGGTGGAACAGGCACAGTGTGCAGCCTACTGACGGAGGTGGAACAGGCACAGTGTACAGCCTATTGGCGGAGGTGGAACAGGCACAGTGTACAGCCTACTGGCGGAGGTGGAACAGGCACAGTGTACAGCCTACTGACGAAGGTGGAACAGGCACAGTGTACAGCCTACTGGCGGAGGTGGAACAGGCACAGTGTACAGCCTACTGACGAAGGTGGAACAGGCACAGTGTACAGCCTACTGGCGGAGGTGGAACAGGCACAGTGTACAGCCTACTGACGGAGGTGGAACAGGCTGTGGCACAGTGTACATCCTACTGGCGGAGGTGGAACAGGCACAGTATACAGCCTACTGACGGAGGTGGAACAGGCACAGTGTACAGCCTATTGGCGGAGGTGGAACAGGCACAGTGTACAGCCTACTGGCGGAGGTGGAACAGGCACAGTGTACAGCCTACTGACGGAGGTGGAACAGGCTGTGGCACAGTGTACATCCTACTGACGGAGGTGGAACAGGCTGCGGCACAGTGTACAGTCTACTGACGGAGGTGGAACAGGCTGCGGCATTGTGAAAAGCATACTGACGGAGGTGGAACAGGCTGCGGCACAGTGTACATCCTACTGACGGAGGTGGAACAGGCTGCGGCACAGTGTACAGTCTACTGACGGAGGTGGAACAGGCTGCGGCATTGTGAAAAACATACTGACGGAGTTGGAACAGGCTGCGGCACAGTGTACAGCCTACTGACGGAGGTGGAACAAGCTGCGGCACAGTGTACAGCCTACTGACGGAGGTGGAACAGGCTGCGGCACAGTGTACAGCCTACTGACGGAGGTGGAATAGGCTGCGGCACAGTGTACAACCTACTGACGGAGGCGGGCCAACGGCAGCGGCACAGTGTACAGTCTACTGACGGAGGTGGAACAGGCTGCGGCACTGTGTACAGTCTACTGACGGAGGTGGAACAGGCTGCGGCATTGTGAAAAACATACTGACGGAATTGGAACAGGCTGCGGCACAGTGTACAGCCTACTGACGGAGGTGGAACAAGCTGCGGCACAGTGTACAGCCTACTGACGGAGGTGGAACAGGCTGCGGCACAGTGTACAGCCTAATGACGGAGGTGGAATAGGCTGCGGCACAGTGTACAGCCTACTGACGGAGGCGGGCCAACGGCAGCGGCACAGTGTACAGTCTACTGACGGAGGCGGGCCAACGGCAGCGGATGCTTCACTGGCAAGCAGGCCATGGGTCGACCGAGAAGACGCCGCAAGGACATGTTCCGCGCTGGTCCTAGTATTCAAACAGAACAATGAAAAGTAGTCCTGCTGGGGCGCTGTGAGTGTTTCTGAAGTATAGATTACGCCAATGAAATCAGGCGAGCCACCCTGACCATGAGAGATCCCCATGTTTTAGGAGGTCGTCCCGTTCGTTATTGGAGGTACAAAGCTGTCCCTGATGGGGGACGCGACTTAGCTAAAATTAAATAGAACTTGCTACATTGAGGGAATCAGTAATGTCACTGACGTCACAGTGAATACTTTCAACATTTATCCCCCAAGAGATCAATGCTCACTGATCTGGACATGGAACGGAAAACAAGACACACATGTAGCACCCAAGCCACATTTCCAACCAAATAGGTATCAAGTGTGAAATCGTTTGGAAAACCAGAAAACCCCTTGAAGACATAGCACCCCAATTTGTGGTGCGGTACAACTGGTATTCTTTGCAACTGCATCCGATCGCTAGGCATTGCCTGCTCTCCGCGGACATCGGATCAGTGTGTTCGGCCTGCCCTCCGCTGACTGACACAAGCTACCGAGTCATGAACGTGCCGTTGCCGCTGCCGCTGTTGCTGCCGCTTCTTCTGCTGGCTGGGGCGTCAGCTTGGCAGTCACACGCCTCTCTCTCAGACTCCGTGAAGCTCTCCTGGACCGCAGATGTCGATAAAGAAATAATCATGCTAGAAATAGTGGCAGCTACCGACGGCTGGGTGGGCCTGGGAATCGGCCCCAGCGGCACCATGGCCGGCGCCGACCTCATCATCGGCGGAGTCGAACACAACGGTGCTAACTTCTTCCAGGTGAGCCGGCGTCGGAGGCCTCACTGCTGACAGAGGTATGGACAAAGCTTTCAAAGGAATCAAAGCTGCGGAGCTACTGCTTTGATTTCTTTGAAAGTGGCTTTGTTTGAAAGCTCTGGTTCTCTTCCTATACAGGAATGGCTCAGTCTGCTCTCCACAGGGGATTTTCCAATTATACAAACAACAAATCAACCTGGCATTCAAGGGCCTTGGCTCTAGCGGTGCCACCAGCTCCTGTTCAAATTGCCTGACAACTGGCGACGGCGACGTCATCGTCGCGATGCCAGAGGCGTTTTGCCGCTTGAAGTGTGGGCAGTTTTGGTATATTTGACGCTTGAGTATGGGCAATTTTGGTATATGTGACGCTTGAAGTATGGGCAATTTTGGTATATGTGACGCTTGAAGTATGGGCATTTTGGTATATGTGACGCTTGAAGTATGGCCAATTTTGGTATATTCGACGTGCTCAGGAAAGCTTGCTAATGACCGAAAAATGTAAAACATGACTTTAATGGCAAGTTTAGTTTTGTCCTATCTCTAGACAGTACAAATGTTTTGTGGTCCTAAGGAAGCGCTGCAGGAATTTTAGGGGCTTTTCTCGGAATGGTGTTTCTTTGCTCTTAAGGGTCATTATCAGTTTAATAACATAGTAATTTCATCCTTCAAGTCATCGTTGTCTGGATAAAAGCACCAAGTAGGGGATTTTTCAATGCAGGTTTTTAGAAAAGCGAACACATTATTTGAAGTACCATGCGGCAGCGGATGCAGAATTCATTTGGGGAGGCTAGGAGACTCGAGTCGCCACTGCCACCACTGCCGGGTAAATGCCTCATG
Source organism: Lepas anatifera (assembly GCA_034440635.1). Lineage (NCBI taxonomy): Eukaryota > Metazoa > Arthropoda > Thecostraca > Lepadidae > Lepas > Lepas anatifera. The sequence goes on from JAOTON010001535.1 coordinate 505,946, forward strand.
TGATTGGCCCCCTCACAGGCCGGTTCCCAAGAAGTAGTATTTGAAATGAAAAAAGAGAATATTCAAAGGGTGTTTTACCACTTTTACCACTGTTTACACGGTTCATTGGAGGTGGTCAGGCACCCACAAATAGATATAATTCCACACTCCTGGTGCATTGTATAATCATTGAAGAATAAGGGAATACACTGAGATGTTTACTTCAACACCGACACTGACTTTGTCCTGTACAAACGCATTCATTCACCTGCAATGATGGCCGTCAGATCTCTCATTACCTAAGCTAAATAATTTACACCAGTATTTTTAATATTACTTTTGCATTGGACATTCGCCATGAGTAAATTTGCGACCATTCACGTAGCACCCATAAAAGAAAGTCTGTTTGCACAGCACGGCACTGTTTGGTTCAAACATAGGTATACGAAACCCGAACCTCTCTTCCTTTGTAGAGATTTCATGAACAGTGATGGGTGTCTTATTAGGGTCGTTCAAAACAATCATTTTTTACTTTTCAGACTCGAACCCACTTTTTGCCCATTACATATTCAAATCTGATTTCAATGAGCCACATTCCAAGCGTCTACGACAGCGGGAAAGATCGCCTCAAAACGCTTAAAGATTTCATGTTTCGGGCGCGATTGGCCGCCCGGCGTTGCAGTCTCCCCTTATTAAATTGGGATATAAGGGGTGCATAACCTACCAGTAAAGGCAGCGCGGCATGTGCGTGCGTATAAGAGCGGTAGATGGGATTTAACATGCAGACATTTTCTTGTCAGATGTATTTGTAGCGCAATACAAATACATGTTATTCCACAAAAGACCTGAAATTAAATTGTTCAGCACCCTAGTACTCTAAATCCCGACCGAGCATGAATTCCTTCCGGAGGCGAACCTTTCTCTAGTAACTATCGCTGGAGAACGTCGTGAGGCAGGTGCTTCTCCCTATTCTCCTGCGAACTATTTAAGAGCTCTGGTACTGATAAAAGAAGATCCTGTTTCATATTTTTACCGTTTAGGTGGCTCACGAAATCTTCCACCAGCTTCACACCACGTTCTGTGGGACCGTTCACGACACACGGTAAAAAATTAGCACCCTGTGAGTGCTATCCGACGCCATTTTTAGCCCCGCCTCGGTGCTGAGCGTAGTACCCTAGTTGTGCTTCTTCTAGCACGTTAGCTTCCCAGAAGCATAATTGTTTTCTACTTTGGTGCTGCTCGGAAGCCTTACCTAGCATAGGGATACGTTTTCTAGCACCCTAGCTTCCTTAGCACCCTTTGGGTGCGACGCCGTTTCTTAGCTCCCAGTGGGTGCTAGGTATAGTGAAAGAACCGACGCGCTAGCTTGGTGCTGGGTACAGTACCAGTATCCCCAAGCACCCTCTGGGTGCGACGCCGTTTTTTTAGCTCTCAGTGGGTGCTAGGCACTAGTGAAAGAACCGACGCGCTAGCTTGGTGCTGGGTACAGTACCGGTATCCCCAAGCACCCTTGGGGTGCGACGCCGTATTTAAGTCTCGCTTTGGTGAATGGCCGCATGATATAGCTCATCCATATGCACCGGAATGATCATCAGTGCATTAACATGACCATTCGATACATGATTAGAATGGTTATCAGGCGTCAATGGACATCGGACAGCAAACAAAGCTTAAAAATACATTTTACCTAATCATTAAAGGGAGATAGGCGAAAAATTATTATTGTGGTTCCTTGCTATTGAAAAATCCTGATTAGGAAACTGTGAAATATTTTTGTATCTTCGGCAAAATTTTGGGAGGCCACTCACTTATTATCGAAATAGGTTAACTGTTCCAATAAAATGCTGAAACCTTCACCCATCACTTACTTTTCGAAAACTATTTTAAGTTGAAAAGTAATGTTTTTTTGTAATAAAAATGTTTATTCTCCTGTATTGGTATTTGAATTAATTTTACAAAGCGTTTAAAATCTACAAAATGAATAAGTTTGCCCTAGAAACGGAAAAAACATAATTACTCAAGTCTTCAGCCGTTTTGTACCTCGGGTCTTGAGTCGTTTTCTGCTTCAGCCCCAGAATTACGAAACTTTTGCGTCAGATAGGTCACGTGACCCCGGTATGAGAATTCCTAGACTTTTGATTGGTTAAGTGTGATTTCTTTTAATCCCTATATTTCTGTTTCTAAAGAGTTTTGGAATGTTGTTTTTCTTTAGTAATTCTTTTCTGTAGTAGTCCGAAGTTCTACATCACTGTTTAGGATAGATATGACCTAATTCTTAGAGAAATTGATAGCCTTAGCTGGGGGTACGTCATTTAAATTGATTAGAGGTGTACCGGTAAAGTCGTCTAGAAATGTTGACTTTGAGAGCAATTTTAAGGCATTTGCAGGCCGAATTCGCAAAAATGAGAAAAGGACTTCTGAAACAACTTTTTGTGACCTTTTGATCTAGCCAATACAATGTTTTCGCGTACCTCCCTTTAACAATACCAGGCGTCACATAGACTCTTCATAAACAGGCTATCAACAAGTATAGTACTGGGCCATATAAATTTGCGCAGCTGGGTTGTCACAACAACCATTTCTCTTTTTGCATTATGCATTTTGCACTCGAGTAGTGCAAAGAACATGTTCTGTGAAAGGCTAACTAACGATACGGCTAGGCAAGCCGAACTAAATTTGGCGACGGCGCTCACATCGGGCAAAATTACGTAGCATACCAAGAATTATGGTTTCATCAGTTCGGCATAGTAGCAACGGTAAGACTAACCTCTGGCTGGGCCCATCTGGAGGACGATGGTCATCAGCCTTTCACATGTCCCTTCACTATTTCGGAGCCCATACTGCAGGGGCGTCCATGGGTGTTTTGGCAGCCCATCGGTGTGTCTGCCATGTTTTCATGAGTGTACGTTAGTCATATCGTAGATACATATATGGACAGACCTGAAACATTTTCAATAAAGCTAGCTGGTAGTATTAAGCTGTAGTTAAGTGTTCCTGTTTTTCCACGAGAAAGTCAATAACATTTCTGAAGAGGTGAAGAGGTGTCTCAGTGTAGTCAAGTTCCGGCCTTCCCGTCCACCTTTCGTGTCCGTGAAGTCCTGAAGTGCTTTCAGATACCTTGTTTTTTATTACATTGTGCCATCCCGTATCTTTAGATAAGTCAGGAGCGTAAAAACCTAGTAACCATGGCAAGTCTTTATTCGAAACCGACTTAAACACCTCATACTGCTGAACCGTTTACATTGAACTGCTGGACTGTTCCCGTTGAAAAGATAGGCCATCGACCGAAGGCCGCCAGTGCCTGAAGGGCCACTATGGCCAAACCCAGGCCATGCCATCGGTGAGCTACAGCTGCCGCACAAAGCGCAAGCACTTCTGCGGCGCCTTAACACCGTCGTCCACTCCGAGCACATACCGCTGGATGAAAAATAGGAGAGATGCCAGGTTACGCTTGAACTTTCCGTTGAGCAGGCTGTGTGTGAGAACGAGTGCGGCCACTTTTTTCGTTGGAATGAAGGCCCTTGAAGAGTGGAACGCCATCAACGAGTAGATTTTCACCCAGGACGATTGGGTATCCCTCAGCCTCCTGACGTTGGAACACCTCCTCCGTGTTTCCCATTTGTTTCAGAACCTGCTTCCACACGCTTTCTGAAAAATACCAACTAACATTAGTTACCAAGTTACCTGCAGGTTCAAAGGGTTAGCCCTAGCCACCGTGGTGAGGGGCGGGAGCATATGTGGTCACACCAACAGCCTGACAACTGTGGCCTGCTGCTTGACGTACATGAGGGGTACATTTTAGGTAGTTTTTAGCTTTTCTCTGAGGAAGTTTTGAGTTTCAAGACAAATGATATATGGAGTACTAGGTTTTCTGGCATGCTTTATAACTTGGCTATCTCAGTTAAAATCACGTTATAAAGGTGCCACATTCCCTTTAATTAAACGACCCCAAATGACTTCTCAGAGACCACAGGCCAAGGTGGTCTAACATATCTACCATGATTAAAGGAATAAACTGTTTTTCTCCGAGCTACATGTGCCCAAACAGAGTACGTGTATAACTTTAGTGATCGTGAATGTACCTACAGAAATATATCCTTCTAGTTTTGCCCATGTACCTGTTTCCAAGGAGAGGCCATGACCTGCCTACATCACCCTAGGTCATTGTATCAAAAAAATCGGAATACAGTTTAGAGCTCTTGGTAGGGCCATTATGCTGTATGAGTTTCAGATCGTTTGAATGAGTCTGTTCTGACATATGCAACCCCAAACATGTTTTGAGATAGGTCACTTGACCTGACCTAATGACATGGACCTAAATATGACCCACAGTAAAATATTTCAGGGAAGTTGTGAAATTGATTTAGGAAGATATGTGCCAAGTATGGTGGCGCTCCGTGTCGCCATTTCTCTGCTATCTCACAAAAAAACGTAGGGGGCCATCGATGGCCCCTGGTAGGGAACGGGTTGAAGTCTACTTAGACTTACCTCCAGGGCTTCAGTTGCAGAAGTATAGATGCAGGAGGTGCTGGTTCCCACCGCCGCAGGCTTCGAAGCACTAACCAAATATTGTTTTTACCGCTCACCCTGCGCTCACGAACAAAAATGGTACCGAAAAGATTGGGCGCCTATCTAACTTCCTCAAGCGCAAATAAAACACTCTGGGAGCTAACTTGAGCGCCTGTTTCGATTATTATGCTTTTGTGAGCTTGCAATAGCACTCTCATAGCATACAGCTAAGTAAACAGATGCCAGGGTCAGAACTATGGTAGACTCAAGCACCGCCTGGGTCCTTCGGTCTCGCGCCATTTTACTCGCGCCATTTTACAAGTACCCAAAGAATAGTTCTTGGAGCAACGTGTGGATGCTATCAGCGGGGACAAGCACGGTCTCCATTCGGTGCTAGCCAACAACAGTATAATAGCGCGAGGGTGTCAATCCAACACGGAAACTGAAAATGCATTCTTGTCCAGTAGCACGCGGGTGCCAATGCAACACGCAAACCGAGAATGCATCCTTGTCCAAGTACTGGTAGACGCAGTATGTGCTAATATAAGCATTCCTTACCTGCTAAGCCTCTTGGAAAAGCACCATCTAGCACCTACAGGTGCTAATTTTTTACCGTGCAGTAAGTTCTGGAATACCTTGAAACTGGGGAAGCTATACCAGCTTCTCAACGGAGCCATTTCTGGTCAGAATATTTCAGATTCAGGCAATCGAATACCAGCCAGCTGTCAGGAGAAACAAGCTGGCTGAGGCTTAGTACCGAGCATTTACAGAGCTTTTCATAGCCTCTATCGGAAACTTAAACCTGCCCTAGTCAAATGTGAATCGTTTGCTGTTTTAGCCAATTGTTGTGCGACTGGCTCCTTACCTCCAAGATGGTGGTTCTCACCAGCGCGACAGAATATAACTTTCTGTGCACAGATACCACAGCTGATGGCAAATTGACTTCAGCACATTCAGGGCGCTTTCTATATTAACACGCGCATTGACGGGGGTCTGAGCCACCTTCGCATTGACGGGGGCGGGTACCCGCCCCCCCAAGATCTCGAGAACCACGGTAGGTAGCGAAAAACGGTAAACGGCGTTGGGCTGCCCATCCACTTCTCCATCGAAAACATTTGAACCATTTTTTTGTCAGGTCACATTTAAGGTCACGAGAGGTCAAAACATGCCCGTCATAGGGATAACATGTAAAATTCAGTTTTTCGGCTATTTCATCTGAACAAGTAAAGATAGAGCAAAACGACTTGAACTGTATGAATCCTCTTAGCAAGCCGAATCGAATGATATATAATTTGACCTTGCTAGGTCAAATCAAGGATTTGACCTGACCTGAGGTCAGGTCAGGGTCAAATTATATAAAATGCATATCATTAGAACTGCAAAGCCCAGGCAAGTCTAATGCAGCTAAAATAAATGCTCTATCACCATCCGTTACTGAGTTATTCCGTAAAAACCATTTTTCCAATGTATTTCCAATGAATAGGTCATGCCTCGTACCTTGTGACTGCCCATCTACAGACATGGAAAGAGGTTTGGTGCGTAGGTGTATATTTGTACGTAAACCTGAAAATAGAGGGAACGAAGTTAATAATTTGAGCCTTATTTCCGCAGTGGCGCATGAACAAAGACGCGCGATGGTGCAACACAAACAAAATAGCGCCGAAAGCACATACCTAGTCAAGCACTCCGTAAATCAACGCAGGACCAGGCCAGAGCACCAAGGCAAAGGACACGAGAAGACGTATTTGTCCCGCCGTTGGCGCCATAGCGTGTTGTGGTGGGCGTTCTGGCATGCGCACTTGTGCGCAGCTCCTGGTCATGCATGCTGGCTGCCCATCAGCATCATGATCGGACATTAATTCTTACTCGTCCTGAGTGGGAAACGGTTACATCGTGAAGTGCCCAACATGAATAATCCCATCACGTGATCATCGCCGAGGGCAATCTTCCTCCGAGCCTCTGACCGAGCGCTGTTGCGCTACGATAACGTCCAAAGCAACGACCGCTGTACATACCTGACCTTAGGTCATCGATATCAAAAATACCGGAACATATGTTAGAGAACTCGGTGGGGCCATTATGTGATATGAGTTTCAATCGGATAAGTTCACCCTGCTCCGACTTATGCTATCTTAAACTTTTTTTTGAGGTCGGGTCACTTGACCTGTTCTGGTGACCTGACCTGAGATGACCTAACCTTAAAATTTTCACAGAAGTTGTAAAAATGATGAAGGAAAAGGTATACCAAGTACGGTGGCGCTACGCGCCGCCGTTTTTCTACTGTCTCCGAAAAACCCGAGGGGGGCGGGTACCCGCCCCCCGTCAATGCGCGTGTTAACTTAATGAAAGCACTGCATTTCATTTTATGGATAGCTTTGAGGCTCATAGAAGGCTCTAAGGCTGACTATCCGCGACGGAGGAACCCAAATGCATGGTTTAGAACCACTTATAAGGAAAGCCGCTAACTATTTCGGGGTCTGAGTGGCACTGTCGGTTAGCGCTTGCGCTTAGCTTGGCTTATGGCATTCATTATGTGCTGAGTGTCGTGGGTTCGAGCCCACCCAGAGGCAGAATCTGGCGCGCTGCTCTAGCCCAAGCTAACTCTTTCCCTCTCTCCTCTGATGCCAGATGACCTGAGCAGTTGATGCGTTGTAAAACTCCACAAAATTATAATATTCGGTCTCTAAGTATCTTCTGGAATGATGAACGGAATCTGACACAGTAGTAGCACGTAGTTCATGCCATAAATGTCCTATATTCCATAATATGGCTCGCTGGTGAGCTCCGGGTCTTCTAAACAGACAGTTGTTGGAGACAACCTCTCCTGACAGCCACACGTAAACCAGCTTGCGCGATTCGAGATAATACTCCGGTATTGTGTAGAGGCTCTGAAGTCAATGTGCAAACGCAACTGTTATTTCTGAACAGAAAGTTATAATCTGCTTCGCAAATAAGAATCACAATGCTGAAGACAAAAAGGCAGTGATACAGTACCTGGCCTAAACAGCAACACCATCCACCTTTCAGTAAGGTAAGCTAAACTTTCCGACAGAGGCTATGAAGAGTTCGGCTCGATGCCAAGCCTCTCCCAATTTCTCATTCCTGAAAGCTGGGTGGTAATCGAGCGCGTGAATCTGAAAGATTCTGACATGAAATGGCTCCGTTGAGAAGCTGGTGACTGGTATAGCTTCCCCTGTTTCAAGGTATTCCAGAACTTACTGTCTTGAACGGTCCCACAGAACGTGGTGTAAAGCTGGTGGAAGATTTCGTGAGCCACCTAAAGGGTAAAATATGGAACAGGATCTTCTTTTATCAGTACCAGAGCTCTTAAATAGTTCGCAGGAGAATAGGGAGAAGCACCTGCCTCACGACGTTCTCCAGCGATAGTTACTAGAGAAAGGTTCGCCTCCGGAAGGCATTCCTGTTCTGTCGGGATTTAGAGTACTAGGGTGCTGAATCATTTAATTTCAGGTCTTTTGTGGAATAACATGTATTTGTATTGCACTGCAAATACATCTGACAAGTAAATACCTGCATGTTAAATCCCATCTACCGCTCTTATACACACGCACATGCCACGCTGTCTTTACTGGTAGGTTATGCACCCCTTATATCCCAATTTAACACGGGGAGACTGCAACGCCAGGCGGCCAATCGTGCCTAAAACATGAAATCTTTAACCGTTTTGAGGCCATCTTTTCCGCTGTCGTAGACGCTTGAAATGTAGCTCATTGAAATCAGAATTGAATATATAATGGGGAAAAAGTGGGTTCGAGTCTGAAAAAAGTTTTTATGAACGGCCCTAGTGTCTTATTTACCGCTGGTATTCTTTGAAATTTGTATTCATTTGTTCACAATCGCAGCGGCGAACAGACTTTGGAGCTGTCTGGCAACATTATCTATGCTTGATTGTGGAATGCACAAGAACTAAATTGTGCTTGAAAATGTATGCGTAAGACAAGCATGTGTACCTTTGGCATCACGTATTTGATCTTTCACTGGGCTTGTTAAACTATCGGGATATGCTTCTGGTTTGGCCGTGCTCTCGATATAGTCCCAGGCGCCCTTGCTGTGAGACGTAGTGAAAACGCTTTATTTACATAATTGAATTTTGCTTCGATATAAGTTTTGTACTGGAATTAAACCTTTGAATTGCTTTGAAATTGTGTGCATGGCAGCACTATTTGATGAACTTAAATATATTTTTGCATTGTGCATTACAGCTCTCCGTCAGGAGATGTACATTCTTCAGTCATTTCTCTCGCTTTCATGCTCCAGGCATAAGTTCTGAAGAAACACGAGCCATCGCAGTACTGTGTTTGGAGGCATGTGGTATTACACAGGCTCTTGGCCTAATTGTTGGTTATCTCTGCTATTCAGTAAACCATGTAGAATGGACAGTGCACTGGGAGCGACGGCGCTAAATAGCCAGTTTTAATCACTACCGACAATGTTACATACAATCGCTTGGTCGTGTCACCTTTGAAGCTGCTTGAGGTCAAAGTATTCCTTACAGGAACTAAGTGGAAAAATAAATTTTGTAGCTTAATAGCTGACAGAGGAGAGCCATAGAAAAAATGTTCAGCACCATTGGAATGCTCATGTCGAGCCCGATCGGATTATATATCTTATAATCTTGTCTAGTCAAATTTCAAAATTAACCTGCTTTGACCTAGAGACGGGCTTAGGTCCGTATGGTAAAAAGAATATTAATCAAACTGCAGTCGCAAGTCAGACATGACAACGTAAAAATAAAACCTCCATCGCAATTCTCGACAATTCTCAATTCTCGCAAGTCATCAGAATTTACCAATTGCCCCATGCATTTCTAATGGAAAGATCGTGACCCTGAACCTGTTCCCGATTATCGATATAGAAACTACGAAAAATTATCGAAAAATTACGACACGAAAAATTATCTTGCTCGGCGACCTTACTATGTGATATGAATCTATGCATGATATGTTAAATTTGACCTTACTGATGCACATCCAAAGTTTTTCGAGGTTTTTTTCTGCTGCTTTTTTATTTGTCCATTTTTTATGCGAGTCTCACCAAAAGTAAGTACATATCACTTTCCATACACTGCATCACATACCACCGCTTAATTCGCAATGTAAATAGATGACCCGAATATAGAGCTAGTTCGAAAAACATCAGCCATCAGAAACACACTAAACATTTTGTTTTTCCTGCCACACCTCAACCGTTCCAACACATCCATTTCTCACGGAATCTCTCCTCCTTGCCTGTCCACAGAGCAACCGTTTTCTCAATTTCCATTTCCATCTTTATACAATTATTCAATAAACGCAAGTTCAGGTTCTCGTGGCGATTAATGACGTTTTTACATAATATGGTAACAAGATTCACAAAATTATTATCACTAACACCCAACAATGCTTCCCTCTGAGTGATCTCAATTTCGTGCAAGCCATTCAAAGAGTTAAGGAAAGCATTCACCTCTCGCCAGAAACGTCTAACATAACGACATGACCAGTTCTGGTGCACAATTGTGTCACGAAACAGTTTGCACCTCTTACACATTTCTGTATCCTCAATTTTCATTCTATACAATAGGCTTCTTGTTCCTGCTATTTTTGTTATAACTTTGTATTGGACCATTTGCAAGTACACCGAACGTGTGCTGAGATATATCATGTTATATGTTTCCGGCCAATTAATGTCACCCAATTCAGTTTCCCAGAACAATTCCCACGAGTTCGCACTATTTTTGAATTTGTTCCTTAATATTTGGTCGTAAAATGACCGTGCTCCACGTTTTTGTTTCATAAGGAAATATATTTGTGGATGTATAAGCGGACCCATTTGTTTTGTATGGTTTAATGTTCTCCATTCTCTCGGTAAACTTTGTATTAGGCCAATATAATCCAAATAAGTACATTGCACATCAAAAACACCTTTAAATTGATCAAAATTGTAGATTTCTCCCGTCGCAGGGCTTATTAGGTCGTTTAACTTTTGCAAGCCCTTTACTCTCCACTGTACTATTTCAACGTCCTTGAATTTAGTTTCATTGGAATAAAAAAGGCTGCAACTACTCATGTCATAGGGGTCAATAATCAACGAGGATGAAAAATAGGCGTCAGCCTGAAGGGTTTCTTTCCAAAACGGATTTGATACCTGCCTGGCTATAATATTAATAGAACGTGAGTTTCGTTCCCAAATGCATCTTTCCCTTAATATAACCTCATCACATAGCTGTCGCCAACTGTGTTCCGTGCATATGTTACAGTGTATCCGCGAAATCCGGGAATCCGCGGATTTCCTAGTGAGTCCGCGAATCTCCTAGTGATTCCGCGGACTAACAAAAACTCTCGGAAATCCGTGGAATTCCGACCGTTTGTCCAGGAGTCTGCGGAATCCCTGAAGCAACACCCGGGTGTTCGCGGATTCACTAGGGGATCCATGGAATCACTGAAACGAGAACCGGGTGTCCGCAAAATCCCTGGGAATAGGCCGTGTATCTGTGGAAAATTAGAGGAATAGTTTCTCACCGGCCTCTTTCGAAAACTCTACTAAATTGTTGGATCTTTCAGGGGTGGGTCAACCTGGATATTGTCGTAAATGCAGGACGAATGTAATCTATCTTCAGAGCAAAACAATGTATATGTTTTAATGGTGTATGTGGTCTGGTAAGGTTTCTTTGATAGTTTCATGTGCACGATAATGGCGAGGGTAAAAAAGATACTAATGTAGCCACTATCGCCAACGGTTGGATCACGTAGTTTCCATCAGTTTCATTCAAATAATTGGTGTTGTATATCATCTTACCTTTTTATAGGCAGATACAGGATTGCTGATCGGGGGGGGACATTGGTGGAAGGCATTTGGACCAAGGGCGTGCCAGTCTTTTCCGGAAAACCCTTTCAGATGGACGCCAAATCTTCTTACGGGGTGCCGATTTTCGGATCCTGGGGGAAGTTAGGCTGGGAAGTAACGTTTCAGGGGGAGCCATGGAACCTTTCAAAGGGCTTCTCATTTTTTACATAAGAATCAGTTGCTTGAAGACATTTTGCCTATTTAAGAGTGATCAATATTGCCTAAATGATTCGAAAAAATTGTACGAGGCAATGTCGTTAAGGGTACTGTCAAGGTGTTGAAAAATTAGTGATAACCATAAGTGGTAAAAGGGGATGTGAGCACGAGGGAACTCACCATTTTAAATGAAAAATTTTGGTTTAACACCCGCACTAGAGAGGGGTCTGGCACCAACGCGCACTGGAGGGGGCCTGGTAAGCCCCCTAAGATCTCGGAAACTAAGAGGCGTAGAAAAACGTCATTTGGAGGGTGGGTGGGGGCTATGGTCAACTACATCATGACCAATTTGTATTGACCTTGGTGAATGATTTTAAGATAAAACGACGTCAGAAAGGTAAAATCCTGGCCATGCTGGGGACCGAGTGGAAAATGCCGTGAATATGCGGGAAAAGGCGGGAATAATCTAAAGTCGGACCAGAGTCATAGAGGAAAGGTCTTAAAGAGCCTTCTGTACAGTTTTGGGTTCTAGGTCATTCAAGGTCATTGAACCATAAGGTCACAATATGGTATACTACTGATAATATACAATATGACTAGCACAGTAGCAACTGCTTGGCGGAAAAAAGGATTGACCTTACCAAATGACATTTGACCTTGACTTTTGCATTGAGGTACCTTAAATATGACGTCATGGCATAATATACGTCAGACCGGGTAACCGGAAGCACAGAGGTTAGTGACATTGAAAGTGCGGATTTTATATTCACCTGTGACCTTTGACCTTGGCCTTGACCTTTATGCAAGGTGACCTTGACATACTACCCCGGTTATATGGTGTTACGACTCACCACTCGGTCTGCAATGCAAGTGAACTGGTCCGACCGCGCGATTACGGAGATCTCAAAATGCAGGTCTGACTTTGAAAGCCTAAAAGTCAAAATATTTTCCACTGATTTTCAAAACATTTTCACGAATCAACACGCAATTAAATTTTGATAAGTTTTGAAGTGCTGCGGCGAGGAGCATGATGATGAGTTGCTAAGATGTTTCCATTTTCGGATTCAAAGAGAGGCCAGGGAACATCTTAGCAACTCGCTATTAAATTTTCTTAGATGTGGCTAAGTATCGTTTTTCGGCTACGAGTGGTTCTTCCGGCTTCCTCGAAAAAACAGGTGGGGGTGGGCTCCGAGGCCCCCTCCAGTGCGCGTGTTAAACCAAACGAAGTTGAAAAAACTAGACGTTCTGTGTATGGTTTCTGTGTTCCGGTGCCAGAAGCAGATACCAATCCCGGTAAACGCCACTAGGCCAGCAAAAGAAAGCTCACCAAAAAATGTTTATAACTGCATAAGTCAGGGCTCGGTTAATTTATGTGATTGAAACTTGTAACTTACCTGCGATTGGGAGTGGCGTGGACTGCCTTGCACCATCTTCAAGGACGGCCACTTCGAGGCACACTCGCGGATGAGGTCATTTATAAATTCGCGCTCGTTGTCGGACTGGAGGATGGCCGGCGGCCCTATCTCGCAAAAGATATCTGAGGTGCAGAGCGACCTGTGCGGCTGCTTTGTAGGTCAGCGCCCTCAGCATGACGAATTTTGTCAAATAGTCCGGGTATGTTACGATGCACTTAAATTTCCCATCTGGTTCACACTAGAGGTTTATTTAATCAATCTGCGCTCGTGAGTTGAAGTCGTCGATGACGATGGGAGACACGACGAGATTCTTGCGGGCGCGTGGGCGTTTCTCTTCACACTGCTGGCATGTTTGCAGATACATGTTCACAAACTCAATCGTGATGTTTTCCCAGTTCTGAGGTTATGTTGTTCCTCCCGCCATGCAGGCACATTAGATAGGCTTCATGTATTACTTGGCAGAGTTTGGAGGAGGGAACAACTTCCTTGCCAATGTCAGTTCTGACGATCTTGCATGAGTGATTGCCATACTGGACCAGCTTGAGGGTATTCAGCCATCTGTATTCCTTGCTGTTGGCTGGTTTTTCTTCCTTTCTTTCAAATGAGAGCAATTTCTTTATCATTAAAGAATGCTCCTCATCGCTTAAAAATCGATGACTCGAGCTGGGCTTTCGGAAAGCCACTTCTGCACTCTCTCATTGAAAAGGGCTTCCGACATCTCCAGAAAATGCAACACACGCCACAGCACAGGACACGGGTACGGCCGCGATTGAGCGGTCAGCATGACCCGACCTCCCGGGTATGTCGGCCTGTTCGCAAAGGCGTCACCTCCGATCGAAAACGGAGGGAGGGGTGTTTCCAATAAAACTCAAACACACAGAAACAACAAGAAACGCGTTTACACGCATGTTGTCGTTTACAAGGCGATGCCAATTTTTTTCTCACGGTGCTTTTTATATATTTGGTTGGTACTCTTTGAAAAAGTTTGTTTAGGTTGAGTTGATGTTAAAATTTATCTAAGAACTTAGCCCTAGAATTCGCCCGACGGTTTATCGGCGCATGTTTACCTTCCAACTGCAAAATCACTCGGCTGCATCTGTACCTGTCATAGGCGCAGGAACTGGGGGCAGGGGGCGGCGGCCCCAAATTTTGAACTGAGGGCAGTGCCTCCCCAACTCTGAGACGATTACGGACTCGTCACTACCACCCACACGCTTCCTGTGCCTTTAGTGACGCGGCTACATGAGTTTCCCCGCTTTGCTTAGATACACGGCTATTTCACAAAATTTCGCGGATCGCTGGCTCTGTTTCAGGTATTTCGCGAACTCTAGTGAATCCGCGGACACCCGGCTCTGTCTCAGGTATTTTGCGAACTCCCTAGTGAATCCGCGGACACTCGGCTCTGTTTCAGGTATTTCGCGAACTCCCTAGTGAATCTGCGGACACCCGGCTCTGTTTCAGGTATTTCGCGAACTCCCTAGTGAATCCGCGGACACCCGGCTTTGTTTCAGGGGTTCCGCGGACTCACTAAACAAACAGCCGGAATTCCATGGATTTACGAGCGTTCTTGGGAATCCGCGGAATCACTAGGAGATTCGCGAACTCACTAGGAAATCCGCGGATTCCCGGATTTTGCGGATACACTGTAACACATATATGTCTCCGAATCCAGGTTACTTTTAACGCCGCAATGTAAGTTTCAATTTCAGTCATGGCTAGTCCTCCTCCTACGTATGATTTATAAATGCTACTTCTTTTAATGCGATCTGATTTTCCGCCCCATACAAAATTAAATAGTTCTTCTTTAAACTTCTTAATGAACCTATCAGGAGGCTAAGGCAGAGATGTGAAAATATGTGTGAACATTGGAATAATCAGCGATTTCAACACCACTATTTTGCCCTTAGGTGTAAGACAACGAAGCCGCCAATTTTTAAGTATCGCCTTCACATGCTGCAATTTTCGTTCGTAATTTTCTTCATACACATCTGAGTCCTCATTTGCAAAATAAATACCCAGAATGTTCAACTTTTTTACCCAACGGAAGTTCATATCTTCACAGATCGGATTCCGACTTTCCGCCTCAAAACCTGCCCAAAAGGCCTCAGTCTTTTCAATGTTAGGTTTTGCCACAACGGCATGAAGCTCAACGCTCAGAAAACGAAAATGTTAGTGCTTGGTACTCCGGCTATGCTGCGAGACATGCCCTCTGTTACGATAAATTTTTGCGGTTCTACCATACCTGACTCCAGAGTGGTTCAAAACCTGGGACTTAACATGGACAGGCATCTCAATTATCAATCACACATTGATGTTATGTCGCGCAAATGCACTGGAATTTTGTTAGCCCTCAGCCATGCGAGGCACGTTATACCGCGAGCCGCTCTCAAGGCTATTGTTGAAGCTCTTGTATTGTCAATTGTGCGGTACTGTTTGTCCGTATATGGTTCGTGCGGAAAAGTTCAAATCCATCGTGTCCAAAAAATTGTCAACTTCGCAGCACGTGTTGTGACTGGCCGTAGGAGATATGATCACATTTCGGATGCTTTTAACCAGCTTGGCTGGCTCACTGCTGAGCAGCTTACCCACTACCATACTGTAACCGCTGTGAACAGAGTTATAACAACGGGACTGCCGGCATACATCCGGCAGTCAATTGGACCGCGAGTGAGTGAAGTGCACAACCATAACACGCGGAGGGCTAATACCCTGTCTCTCCCGCCGATACGGTCAGAGGCTGGCCGCCGACGTTTGTGCTACAGGGGCGTATCGATGATTAACAATATGGGGTTACAGCCCGGATTACCTGACTTGAGACACCAGCTGAGAGCGGCGCTAATCAGACGCAGAGAAGGACGTGTGATTGAGTAGTTGTGTGATGTATATTGTTGTCAGTTTTTAGGTGTGATTTTAGACTAGGTATTAGTGTGTTTTGACTGCGATCCTTTTTACTCATTTTACTCTTAACTATTTGACGTGAACGAGTGAAAAGCCCTCTTTTGTGGACCTTGTTCGAATAAATCTGAATCTGAATCTGAATCTTAGACCCGAGAACTTAGCAAAGGTGCTGAGGTCCTCGAAAAGTCGCCGACAGCTATTAACGCTGCCATCTAGAAAAAGCAGCGTATCATCCGCAAAACTATATACTTTATATTCTCTCGTTCCAATTTTAATTCCCTTAATTTCAGGATTTCTACCAATTTGTTCTGGCAAACATTCAATAACTATCAAAAAAATATAACAACTCAATGGATCACCTTGACGACAAGATCGCTCTAGCTTTATTTGTTCAGATATGTGTCCATTATATAATACGCGAGAAAACGAGTCGAGATACAATAGGTCAAACCACTTCACTGCGCTCTCCGGAAAATTTCTTTTTCGCATTACCTTCCGTACGAAATCCCAGCTCACTGAATTATATGCCCCCTCGATGTCGATACTCAGAAAGAGCCCTGAACTTTTTTGCACTTTCAGCTGATGTAAAATGTCATATGTTAGTCGAGTGTTTTCACCCGCGAAGCGCCCGCTCACGAAGCCTGTCTGTTCGGGACTTACGATGCTAGGCACAACCGCCTTAAATCGATTAGCCATTGCTGCTGCTAAAATTTTGTAGCTACAGTTCAGGAGTGTTATCGGTCGATATGAATTTATCATATCCTTTGCCTTGTTAGGCTTCGGTAAGAGTGTTAACACTCCTTCGCGCAAAGTCAACGGCAACTTACCAGTTTGATAACTGTGCGCCACCATCCTAAAATAGAACTGTTTTAAGTCATTCCAAAAGAACTTAAGAAATTCCGCCGGGAATCCGTCTGATCCCGGTGATTTGTCATTTTTCATATTATTCAGCGCAATTTCTAACTCAAGAAGGCTTAGTGGTTTATCAATAGCTCTCCTCTGAGTTTGAGATAGTTTCTTCATCTCGCCGCTATCTAAGAAAATACTTAATTGCCGATCGTTAATCGGTCTTTCTCGAAACACCCCTTTAAAATGATTAACCAAATACGAGATTATTTCCTCTTGTTTAAAGATAACCTCAGATCCAACTTTTAAAGAGGGAATCTGTTTCGATATGTAGTTCCTCTTTTCCAAACCAAGAAAATACTTAGTAGATTTTTCGCCTGACTGCTGCCACTTAGATCTAGATCTCTGGATAGACCCCTCCAATTTCTCCATTCGCAAATTCTCTAATTGGCTTTTACGCAAGTCTAATTCATCAAAAAGATCTGTCTTATGATGAAAATTCACATATTCTTCAAGCCTCGCTATGATTTTCTGTAAGTTTTGTTCTTCTTCTCGTTTCTCTTTAGCTCTATGTATGCTATATGTTATCGTTTCGGTTCGAATATTTAATATAAGAACTTCCCAGAAATCTGCGTCATGAATTACAAACTGTATATCTCGATTTGTTGTCACATGTTCCTGAGTATACACTGGTAATGCATATTGCACTGTGGTCTGTTTTATAACCTGTTTAATTTTATCTGTGTACGCAGCATCTTTTAAAAGTGAAACATTGAATTTGTAAAATCCTTTCCCGTGACTCTGTTCACTTATCTTTAATTGTAAAGTTATCATGGAATGGTCACTCCGATACGATGGTTGAATTTGACAATCCACTATGCGCGATGAGAGTATTTCTGAAGACAAAAAGTAATCCAACCTCGCTTGTTTTAGCACTGGCCTTTTCACTCGCCATGTGTAGAGTCTTAAATCTGGATTTCGAATCTGAAATACGTCGACGAGGTTGTTTTCAGCCATCATTTGTTGTATCCTCTGTCTTGCTCTGACGTTATTTTCTCGCACATAATTGTGTTGATCTCGCTCAGGTTCAAGCACCACGTTCAGATCGCCACCCACCAGGATTGGAGTATCATCATCTCGGATTTCATTCAGTATATCCTCTAAATTCCCATAAAACTCGGGACTGTCAGAGTTTGGGCCGTAAACCGATGCCAGAATGATATGGAAACTTTTGTTTATTTTTGCCCTCGTTACTATGTAGTTACCGTTCTCATCAATATGGGTATCAGAAAAAGTTACATCTAATTTTTTTGTGACGATTCCAACACCCCGGCTATTATGTGAAAGAGGTGCAAAAATTGTATTCGAACTACCCCACATATTGCGAAATGATTTCACCCTCGTTTTACTACAATGTATATCTTGCAAAAGATAAATGTTAAAATCTAATCCTCGCAAGTAGCTAAACACATCTTTCCGCTTCCGATATTCGCCTAACCCTCGACAATTAACCGAACATATTTTCAAATCAGACATATTGAACTAACACTTCGCACTACCTAATCTGCGAGCACATGCTAACACGCGCATACCGTCTACAGCCGCAGCTTTTGGAGGTCCTCCCATTCGTCCACCCGCACGTTGTAGCCATGTTGCCTCTCTTTCACAAATACTGATCCATGCCGCGTAAACACTGTGTAGATCTTGCCTCTCTTCTTTAGTGCTAAGCACTCACTGAGGATCTTTTGCCTGTACCCCGTAAGGGACTCTGTTACAAAAAGTTCGTTTCCCTTTGCCGCACTTCGAAGACTTAGCCTTTTGCTATATATCAGGTCGCGCACCGATCCGTCACCAGACTTTACGAAGCGACAGTAGATTTTACCGTTTGTACGGTGTGCTCTGTCTATATCGTTCTTATTCATCCCCAGTCCCGGGAACGCCGCGTTAAGCAGCGTCACCAGCGTCTCCTCCACGTCCTCCCGCTCGCGATGCCGGCGCGCTGTCGCCCCACCACCGCCGGCCGATGCTGCGGCCGCGGCTGCGCGGTCCGGCTGCGCCTGCGAAGTGGCGGCTGCCGCCGCCTCTGCGTAGGTACCGCCGGTTGTCTGCTGCCGCACATCAGCTGACTGCTTGGAAGCCACTCCTCCGCCAGGCCGAACAGCTGACTCGCCTCGTGCCGCCTCCCCCTCCCCACCGATGGGTGACCTTGGGTCAGCGACCGACCCGGCCGGACCAGCCCGGGGCGGCGGTGACGTCACGGGGCGACTGGCTTGAATGGCGGGTCCAGAGAACACAAGCGTTGGCTGCCGAGATATAACTTCATTCTGATGAACTTGTCTTTGTAATTCTCGCACATCGTTTTCTCTTGCCTGAAGCTGTTTTTTCATGTCTTCCATCTCCTCATCTTTACGATTGGTATGGTCTTCCAGGTCTTTCACACGGGCACCGAGTGAGCTAAGCTCCGCTCTCATTGTGTCAGCGATGACTTTGAATTCATCTTTCAATTTAGAAAACTCTTCCAACTGCTTTTCCATCATGTCCTTGATAGCCTCCATGCTTCCGGTTTCCCGTGGCTCACCTGAAACACGGCGCCGTTTCTGGGGACTGGCGGATCTCGGCTGCAGTTGTTGAATTTTCTGTTGGACAAAACCTTTGCCTTTCTTCGCTTGTGACATCACACCTTAATAAGAACAACGGACACACAATCTAAATCGCTCTTCATCTGTCACCACCAATAACTCACAGTCTTTGGATTCCGTGCTCTCACATTGACCTGACACGGCCGGATCGGAGCGACCCCGCACACGTCCGCACGCCACCAGTGACACGGCGAGACCGGGCAAGTTTTTCGAGGTTAAGTCTCTTTACCTGGGTTGGCGGTCTAACCTGGTATGAACCAGAACAAAAATTTTTTCCAGAAGCTGCAAAAATTTCGAGTTAGAGGTAGATGAAGTACGGTGGCGCTGCGAGAAGGTGTTTCTTTTTACTACCTGAGGAGACCTGAGGCGGCCGGTTGCCCGCCCCCTCGTGTGGGTGCGTGTTAATTCTCATAAAATTTGACACTTGCACGATGAAAATTTCGTAAAGACAATGCAATATTATTGCAAGCAACCGATTGCAATAGCAATCGCTTTGTTTGCTGTGTTAAACATAAGGCTGTTCTACCGCAGTGGTCAAAAACCGTCTGCATACCTAACTTAGGTGCTAAAAATTTGGAATTTATAGCAAGAACGAATTTTTATCGAAATATGTTTTTTGGAGCAAAATTGTTTTAGGTGTCTAAAATAGAATTTGTCAACTGCGAAAAGGTTAAGCTTGGTCGAAAAAGAAAAGGTCAAAGGAATTAAAAGTCAATTATTTTAATTTTGAATTTTTTTCAAAATAATGTATAGTTCAAGATGGGTTCCTTGATATACAAAACTTGTTAGTCAGGCAATGCGTTTTTGAGTTATGAAGCATCAAAGAGGAGTCTACAAGGTAACCTCCCGAAAATGCCTCGGGCTATATCTCGGTCACCGTTGGTCGGAGGGGGCTAAGATTCTCACAGACTTGTTTCTGGCCCAAAACTACCCCGGAGACAAAGTTTCAGATTTTTCTAGACATGGTGGTGTCAAATTGAAATAGTTTTGGTTGTTTTGTCCTGGAATGCCCCTCGACTATCAATAGCCTCTTTTAGCTGAAAGTGCTTCATTTGTGTTCATACTCATTTGTGCTGCACATCAGAGGTTCAATCTGGCACAAACTATTACCAGTTCGTACGCTGACGTGACGTCGCGCTGATTTGGAGATTAAGTGCCTCTCCATATCAGCTAGCAGAGACTTTGTCGGATCTGGCGATTAATCAACCAATCCAAATAAAGGAGCAGATAATTTTTGCGACAGAGCAAATTCAAAAGGATTTGAATCCATTTTTCACATAAAAATAAGGACTAATACATTTTGTTCAATGAGAATCGCCCCTCAAGCCACTGAAGTCTGGAATTGCAACAAGGTGCCACGCTCCCTTTAAATAACCGAATCTGGAAGATGCTCTGAAGTATTTTCCACTATTCACGGCAAGGGCAGAGTGTGAACGTTAACGGCCGGCGGTAAAGCTTCCTGGGGCTTCCTTTCTTATCTATAATTCCTGCTGTGAACCCAGACGGCGTCAGCTTACCCGCGCCGTCTTCTCTCGCTGTTTACTGGCGGAGCAAATGGATTGGCTGCTGAGTCTGTGAAAGTCCGACGAGTGGCATTGGCCGACACCGAACGCAGTGTGCACTCGCGATGAAATGCAGTTCCATCGATTTATATTTGATGCCTCTGAGGAGATAATGTGTGTAGGAAATAATTACAACGCGATACAATATTGTTTGCCTGTTAGTGAGACTGGTTGAAGTATCCGTAAAAGCGGTAGTGTGTATTTTTTTGTGTGTCGGGGCGGATGAACATTGGTCGGGCAGGGTCGGGGTCCAGCCGGGGTCGCACTTGCTTTGCGTTTTCAGCATTACTGACGGAAGGACGTAGGGTGGTTTTCGGGGCCACGTCAGGGCCAAAAGTGCCGTAGCCAAAGGGCACGCATGAAGAGGTGAGGCTGTCAGCAGCGGAGAGGTGAGGCTGTCAGCGGCGGAGAGGTGAGGCTGTCAGCGGCAGAGAGGTGAGGCTGTCAGCGGCGGAGAGGTGAGGCTGTCAGCAGCGGAGAGGTGAGGCTGTCAGCAGCGGAGAGGTGAGGCTGTAAGCGGCGGAGAGGTGAGGCTGTGTCAGTAGCGGAGAGGTGAGGCTGTCAGCAGCGGAGAGGTGAGGCTGTCAGCAGCGGAGAGGTGAGGCTGTCAGCAGCGGAGAGGTGAGGCTGTCAGCAGCGGAGAGGTGAGGCTGTGTCAGTAGCGGAGAGGTGAGGCTGTCAGCAGCGGAGAGGTGAGGCTGTCAGCAGCGGAGAGGTGAGGCTGTCAGCAGCGGAGAGGTGAGGCTGTCAGCAGCGGAGAGGTGAGGCTGTCAGCAGCGGAGAGGTGAGGCTGTCAGCAGCGGAGAGGTGAGGCTGTCAGCGGCGGAGAGGTGAGGCTGTCAGCAGCGGAGAGGTGAGGCTGTGTCAGTAGCGGAGAGGTGAGGCTGTCAGCAGCGGAGAGGTGAGGCTGTCAGCAGCGGAGAGGTGAGGCTGTGTCAGCAGCGGAGAGGTGAGGCTGTCAGCAGCGGAGAGGTGAGACTGTCAGCAGCGGAGAGGTGAGGCTGTCAGCGGCGGAGAGGTGAGGCTGTGTCAGTAGCGGAGAGGTGAGGCTGTCAGCAGCGGAGAGGTGAGGCTGTCAGCAGCGGAGAGGTGAGGCTGTCAGCAGCGGAGAGGTGAGGCTGTCAGCAGCGGAGAGGTGAGGCTGTGTCAGCAGCGGAGAGGTGAGGCTGTCAGCAGCGGAGAGGTGAGGCTGTGTCAGCAGCGGAGAGGTGAGGCTGTCAGCAGCGGAGAGGTGAGGCTGTCAGCGGCGGAGAGGTGAGGCTGTCAGCGGCGGAGAGGTGAGGCTGTCAGCAGCGGAGAGGTGAGGCTGTCAGCAGCGGAGAGGTGAGGCTGTCAGCAGCGGAGAGGTGAGGCTGTCAGCAGCGGAGAGGTGAGGCTGTCAGCAGCGGAGAAGTGAGGCTGTCAGCGGCGGAGAGGTGAGGCTGTCAGCAGCGGAGAGGTGAGGCTGTCAGCAGCGGAGAGGTGAGGCTGTGTCAGCAGCGGAGAGGTGAGGCTGTCAGCAGCGGAGAGGTGAGGCTGTCAGCAGCGGAGAGGTGAGGCTGTCAGCGGCGGAGAGGTGAGGCTGTCAGCAGCGGAGAGGTGAGGCTATCAGCGGCGGAGAACAGCCGATACCCCGAGCCATGCAAACTCTATGGCTGTGGCGGATCCAGAGAGGAAGACAAAACATATTTACCCCCCCAAACGGACAAGCTCGGGGTAGAACTATGTTTTGCCTTCCCCTCCCCCCACAAAGTCATCGACCTCCTTTTTGCCCCGACTCCTCTTGAGTTCATAACCGATATTTTTGTTCCCTTAGCTCTAAACTTCAAACAGAACCAGTTAACTTCAGTGTAAGCATTGGGCTGTGGATAGCAAAAACAAGCATCTTGTGCGCATATTTTTCATCCCGTGATGGTTTTTTGCCTTTCGTCTTGGGCATCCCCAAAAGCTACGGTCAAATTATATTACGGCAACATTTTTCACTGTGTGACGTTTTTTCGTTTGTTGCGACTTTGCCTTGCCCCCCTCCCCAACCGACCGGCTAGATCCGGCACTGCCCAATGGAGACGTTCTTATCCACTCAGCAGGGCCTCAGCAGCCGGATCCCGTCCTCAGTCGGCTGCCACGTGACTGGCGTGCGCCCAAGGCGCAGAGGCACCGGTCACGCCGGTAAACAGGTGTCCGTGTGCCAGTGGCGTAGCCAAGGGGAGATCGGGCTATATGCTCTCCTTTTGCTCAATATTTCCTATCCAAATTTTTTAATATATTCACTTTTGCTCCTAACTGCAGCTTCTCTGCTATCAACCACCTTGAAGTATTTCTGGTAATGCCACTGCTCCCGCCCCATTCACCAAAGCATGAATGAACAGACCTGCCTCAGCGGCGACTCATGCGAATCCGGTACTGCCAGCGCCATCTATTGGGTAAGTTTGATAAAACTTGAAATAACTTTTTCGCCCAGCCTTTTTTGTTTTTTATTTTGTATGGGAATGGTACAGAAGAGACAGCTGCAAAACTTTGTTGTTTCCGTTTTCCCGATTTTTACCCTTAATTTTTGGAAAATGCTTTCAAAATTCAGCTTCCTATATCTTTCTTATAAGACAGAATTTCGAAAAAGTGGAACAACAGAGTTGTGGAGACTGGCTCTAAGAACATACGCCCATCCACACTGTTTCAATGATTATAATATGGAAAAAGTAATTCAAACTTTAAGTTTCAGAAATTTGGAAAGGAACGTCAAATTGTACAAAAACTAGAAATGCGTCAGGCTTGAAATATCAACTGCCGTAAAGATACACATATTGTCTACTTTTGGTGAAAAAATCAAGACGATGTCCACCTTAGTTTACGAGATATTTCACGAAATATGCTCCCATAGGGTTACCATTGATAACGCACCCTTAAGGGCTTAGATCAATGGTTTGACCTCCAGAGGTCAAGTAGGGTCACGATGGGCTATGTCTACTAAGGTCTGCAATGCTTAAGAAACCTGGGCATAGCTCTCATGCCATTAGAGCTATTAAGATCTGGTAAAGTAAGTTTGATAGGAAAATTCCTGGGCTTTCTCCACTACGCAGAATATAATGATCTCCCGCCAGTGGTTTGAATTCCAGAGGCAGGGGGGGGCAGTCAGGGGGCACAAGGGGCACGTGTCCCCCCCATCGGTGCCGGAGTGCCCTTTGATCGCTAGGCGGTGTACCCCGTTTGGGCCGTGCCGCTCGATATCTAGTGCCTTAAGCCGTTGAATCTATATTCTACTTGCCTGCATTTAGCAATTAAAACTATTGTTTGACAATGTAGTGCCTTCTTATCAGCTAGGGTATTCTGTCGCCTTTCCAATCACCTGGCAATAGTACGGGCACGTAATTCATTTCCAGCTCCTCGTCGTCAATAATCGTACGGGCAGAGCTAATCTGATGCTCCTTGAGCTCACCTGGTGCCCACTGAGATCTTGGCCCCTTGAGCTGATCACGTGTCCCCCTAAGCTAATCTGGTGCCCCTGAGTCAATATCGTTCCCGCAGAGCAAAGTAGTGTGCCTCTTGAACCTATCTAATGCTCTCTGAGTTATTCTGATGCCTCCGAGCTTGCCTGGTGCCCTATTAGCTGTTTTAGTGCCCCTTGAGAGGGTTGCCAGATGTGGCTAAATTTCGCCAATTTGACGATTTGGGACCACTGTTGGCTATCGGTTTTTCTTGTTTGGTGATTGGTGATAAAAACAGTCAAATTTGGCGATTTCAGACCTCGGTTGGCGATCGGTTTACTTTTGTGAATGATTGGTGATAAGATCAGTCAAATTTAGCGATTTACGCCGGAAAACTTACTCTGTGTGTGAAACAGGCCTACAGCTGTTTTTTTCTTACAAACCTCAGTTAACCCGCGCCCCACCGGGGGTCCGGCGCCACCTTCGCCCCACCGGGGGGGCATCGATGCCCCCCTCTAACTCCGAAAATATGGGCGTTAGCGCAAATCTGCAATTGCACTAGAACACTCGCGTGAATTCAGCAAGAAATTACTTCACATGTTTTAGTGCTCAGGTCAATGGTTTGACCTCCAGAGGTCAAATTAGGTCAAGACCGGCTATTTTCACTCAAATATGCAATGATTAAGCAAACTGGGCATAACTCTTATGTCATTAGAGCTATTGAGGCCTGGTAAAGTAAATTTGATAGGAAATTGCCAGTACTTTTTCCGCTATGTGAAACGTAAAGACCTCCCGCCAGTGGTTTGACCTCCAGAGTTCACCTCGTGACCTAATATGACCTGAGGTCACGAAAGGTCAAAAAGTGACCTTTCCGTATATCAAATGAAAGCCAGTGACAAGACAAACACGATGGTGTTTGTTTCAGCGCTCTAGCTTAATTAGGTCAAAAGTTATTGTCAAAATACTGTTTTTGACCTCTGGTGACCTTGGATGACCTTGGAAAAGTCAAAGGGCAAATATGACCCCTGGGATCCGTGAAAGGGTGTCCAAAAACGCTGTTCTGAGCAGTCTGAGTATTTGCAATCATTTTTGTGGCTTTTATATCGTGAAACAGCTTTTCCCCATGCTTTTCCAATGGAAGAGGTCGCCTCGTGACCTGACCTCAGGGCACGAAATCGAAAAATCCCGGATATACACCTTGTAGACCCTGGAAGGGTCATGAAGTGTAGGAAGTTTCAAATCGATCGACTTCGAAATGTAGCTCTTACAGAGCTCTAGAGTTGAAGTGAGGTGACCTTGGTTGACCTCGTCTGGTGACCTGACCTTGGGTGACCCAGGGTAACAAATTTCAGAGATGATGGGAAAATGATGCAGTGAGAGGTAGAGTCCCCAACCACGGTGCTGCGCCTCGGTGTTTTTCTGCTATCCCGGAAAAACCTTAGGGGGGCATAGATGCCCCCGGTGGGGCGAGGGTTAAAGGTACTGCCATTCTACTTTTTCTCTTTGTTCACCATAACAAGAGGTTCATCCTGAAAATTAAAGGCATTGGTAGGTTGCGATATGTTTTGTTCGTTTTTTGTATCCCCACATAACGCATGAGGATTTAATATGAGAATAATAAGCTTAGGGTAGGCCATGACCCGGGGCGTTTCTATAGACATTTAGCAGCGAATGTTAACCCTCGCCCCACCGGGGGGCCATCGATGGCCCCCTAAGGTTTTTCCGGGATAGCAGAAAAACGACGAGGCGCAGCACCGCGGTTGAGGGCTCTACCTCTCACTGCATCATTTTCCCATCATCCCTGAAATTATTAACCCTGGGTCACCTAAGGTCAGGTCACCAGACGAGGTCAACCAAGGTCACCTCACTTCACCTTTAGAGCTCTGTAAGAGCTACATTTCAAAGTCGATCGATTTGAAACTTCCTACACTTCATGACCCCTCCAGGGTCTACAAGGTGTATATCCGGGATTTTTCGATTTCGTGCCCTGAGGTCAGGTCACGAGGCGACCTCTCCCATTGGAAAAGCATGGGGAAAAGCTATTTCATGATATAAAAGCCACAAAAATGATTGCAAATACTCAGACTGCTCAGAACAACGTTTTTGGACACCCTTTCACGGATCCCAGGGGTCATATTTGCCCTTTGACTTTTCCAAGGTCATCCAAGGTCACCAGAGGTCAAAAACAGTATTTTGACAATAACTTTTGACCTAATTGAGCTAGAGCGGTGAAACAAATACCATCGTGTTTGTCTTGTCACTGGCTTTCATTTGATATACAGCAAGGTCACTTTTTGACCTTTCGTGACCTCAGGTCATATTAGGTCACGAGGTGACCTCTGGCGGTCAAACCACTGGCGGGAGGTCTTTACGTTCCACATAGCGGAAAAATTACTAACAATTTGCTATCAAATGTACTTTACCAGGCCTCAATAGCTCTAATGACATAAGAGTTATGCCCAGTTGGCTTAATCATTGCATATTTGAGTGAAAATAGCCGATCTTGACCTAATTTGACCTCTGGAGGTCAAACCATTGACCTGAGCACTAAAACATGCGAAGTAATTTCTTACTGAATTCACGCGAGCTTTCTATTGCACTTTGCAGATTTGCGCTAACGCCCATATTTTCGGAGATAGAGGGGGCCATCGATGGCCCTTCCGGTGGGGCGAAGGTGGCGCCGGACCCCGGTGGGGCGCGGGTTAACGGGGGAGGAGAGGGGATATACAGTCGAAAGATTTAAGCACCGCAGTCCCGCAAGAAAAATCCCACACAATCCCGCGGCACCTACAGCGGGACTGAGGGCAGCTTGCGGTGCATTTTACGGGACTTCTACAGCCTCATGATATATAAGTAAATTTCAAATCCAGACTCAAAGTATGAGAACCCAATCAAAGTAAAGAGCATATTACTTATCTGTGTAGGCACATTGAGAGTGTAAATGATACACATGAAGTCAACCTGTTCTGAAAAGAAATAGTGGGCGGATTTACTGCTGGTCTAATAAGCAATAGCTTCAATAGACCCTGCAATATGTACACAGCTGGTCATACTTTGACGTAACCAACAGTAGTAACACAGAATGGCACAGCACAGTGTGGCAAACAGTGTGGTACACCACAACCGACTGAACCTTCAAGAGCTCATTAATGAAACCTGGAACAATCTAGGTAAGGTTGAAAAATACCAAGGAAAAATCCCATACATTTTACAAAGCAGTTCATATCATTGACAACAATGCAATAATATCAAACAAACACGCAGGATCATAGGCTTAAATTTTACAATCAGATATAGTGAGTTCTTAACACAGGTTAAGTGTTTCAGCTATAATAGTTTGCGAAGCATAATACTTTAATTTTAAATACTTAGATAGAAAAAGCATCGTACAAATGGGGCAAATTTTGATGCAGTAACGGGTGAGCACTTAGTTTTGGGACAAAGATTTTATGATCAATATCTTCAAATATAATTAAGATATTTAATTGATAATTTGCATAATGCAGGACCAAACGATTGACTATGTGCAGACAAAAACTTAGCTCATCATGTTTATTTCTTAGTGAACATGGAGACTTTAACCAAATCGACTGCTCGCAGTTCTGCCGCGGAATTTCTGAAAAACAGACCAAATGAACCAAAGTCAAATGTTTTTCGCCCTTTTCAGAAAGTTGGTCTGGCGAAGGCAACCATTTATCGTGTGATTATTATCGCCAAGACAGGAAGAAACGTTGCACATGGCAATATTGTAGAAAAAATGTCCGACCAATCACACAAATGACACCCCAGAAACATTATGCACTGATCACGCAGCGAGAAACAAGGTTGGGATTTCCTTTCGTGTTCTTGCTCGAAAATTCGCCGTTTCACAGACTTACGTCAGGAAACTGCTGGAGAAAGCTGACCTTAAGTACAGGAAAAAGGGCGGGCGCCAGACACCACAGAAAGACAGTGACGTTCCCAAAAGTTACGTCTGTGTAGCTTGTCCCGAGGGGTGCTCAAAGTGAGCCTGAAGAATGATGTCATAATGGACGACGAAAGTTACTTCACATACGCGGGAAGCGAAATGCCGTGCAGCCGGGGCTTCTATGGTGGGCGAGATGGAGATGTCACTTCACAAATCAGATGGCGTCCAACTAGCAAGTTCCCAAGAAAACTACTTGTGTGGGTAGCCATATCACCGAAGGGGATCTCCAGGCCTGTGATTTGACCCAGTCGGGCAAATTTCGATAGGGAAACCTACAGGAATAAGTGCCTAAAGAAGGTTCTTCTGTCCTATGTGGCCCACAACTATCCAGATGATAGTTACATGTTTTGGTAGGATCTCGTAGCAGCTCACTACGCCAAGAGAACTGAAGCTTCTGAAGGAGGCGCGCGTGCCCGTGGTACCACGTGAGGAAAACCCACCAAACGTACCCCAGCTGAGGCCGATCGAGGATTTTTGGGGGCATATTTAAGCAAGAGGTTTACAAAGGTGGGTGGAAGGCAAAATCTGATCAGCCATTGAAGGCTCGTATCCGCAAGGTACTCGCCGAGATCGACCCGAAGGTGCCTCCAACGATGATGAGAAGGGTGGGCGAGCGCGTGCGAGCCGCAGACCGACAGGGTATCAATAAACTGTTTCACTAGTTATGAGAGATACTCAATACTCTGCACCAGCCAGGTGTGAAATTGCATCGTCCTGGTGTCAAATACACAGAAGTTATTGCTGTTTAATTTTTGTCCCAAAACTAAGTGCTCACCCGTTATTTAAAGCATGTCCGAATGCCTACATGCTTAAAAAACATGGAACCTAGGGAAGAAGAAATGAATATAACACAACTGAGACATGAAATAGCAAGAATTTTTAGCTTTCACTTATTTATAAATGCATACCAGCTTTTGGTTTTTACTGTCTTTTTATTTTTTAGTGGACACTTCTGTGATTTGTTTACGTGGAGAAACGAAGACGTTTCTGGCGCAGAGGTTCCAAATAGTGAAATACAAAACTATTTTTTAAGGTACTTTAAATACGGGTACAACCAAGTTACCTTCTAAATATAGTCCTCCCCCGATGACGTCACCATATTTTCCTACCAAATTCTAGGATAATCTACCAAGTTTTGGGAGGATTAGCCAAACAATTTAACGCGATACCTCCCCTGAAATTTTTTCGTACGAGACCAAAATAGGAAATGTTCTTCCCACTAAGCTACGACTAGGTGTAGCAGATTTAAATGCCTACCTTTTTTAAAATGCTAAAGACCGAAACCCCCATGTGTCATTGTGGCGAAGCAGAAGAAACTGTTAAGCACTTTACCTTTCACTGCAGACTTCACACTGAGGCCAGACTTAAGCTGTTTAGAACTCTTTCTCATTTAAACATTGATGTGTTGTCTCTCTCCCCATACAGTAAAATGGACTTATTTATGAATAAATGCGAATCGAGTTCTGAAATAAATTTCCGAGTTGCAAAAGCATACCAACAATTTATATTCGATTCAAAGCGGTTTACTGTCAATCAAATATTTGAGGACATGCGGATGACTGGTTTTCCTTTACTGATGGCTCGGGAGCGGCGGGTGGGGCGGGGTGGGCTCGGTGCGGCTGTGATCATGCTCACAACTTAATGTACACACGAGAGGTACCTAGATTCATGCCACCATTTTGTGGCATTTTTACCAATCGTGAGTGTTGATATTCGGTTGTATGTGTAGAAATGGAAAATTAATGGTTTATGGCTTATGGTTAAACATACCAAGTTTGGGCGTAATTTAGCAGAAATCTAGTATAAATTAAAATCAACTTCCTTCACCCTAGCAGTAATCTTGATCTCATCGGCAAGCGGTGTATTTTACGTAAATCTAACGAAAAAAATCAGAACACTTCAAGGAATTTGTTTGAAGGACATGCATTTATTTGATCAATTCCGTCCCAGCTGTATCTTTGCAGACACGAACAACGATTTTGACAAACTTACCGACACACATACATCAGCAGCAAAATACAAAAAGAAGCAATTTCTAGTATAAAGGATTTTCACTGGAAAATCCAAATTCAGTTCTCAAACTACCGGCAAAGTCACTTTTATATATTTTTATTAGGGCTACTCCCAACAGGCACACGTGCCCAATTACAGGGAGTGTTGGGTTGGGTGTTTAAAGATCCTCTCCACCGGGTCAGATCGGACACGGGAGACGGTTTCCCGCCTTGGGGATTGAACCCACGTTAATCCATGCTAATTTGATCTGAAGACGAGCAGCGAAGCCACCAGGCCACCCCGGTCCCTAGCCACTAGGCCACCCCGGCCCCTAGCCACTAGGCCAGCCCGGCCCCTATCCTCTAGGCCAGCCCGGCCCCTAGCCACTAGGCCAGCCCGGCCCCTATCCTCTAGGCCAGCCCGGCCCCTAGCCACTAGGCCAGCCCGGCCCCTATCCTCTAGGCCAGCCCGGCCCCTAGCCACTAGGCCACCCCGGCCCCTATCCTCTAGGCCACCCCGGCCCCTAGCCACTAAGCCAGCCCGGCCCCTAGCCACCAGGCCAGCCCGGCCCCTAGCCACCAGGCCAGCCCGGCCCCTAGCCACTAGGCCACCCCGGCCCCTATCCTCTAGGCCACCCCGGCCCCTAGCCACTAAGCCAGCCCGGCCCCTATCCTCTAGGCCACCCCGGCCCCTAGCCACTAAGCCAGCCCGGCCCCTAGCCACCAGGCCAGCCCGGCCCCTAGCCACTAGGGCCACCCCGGCCCCTATCCTCTAGGCCACCCCGGCCCCTAGCCACTAAGCCAGCCCGGCCCTTAGCCACCAGGCCAGCCCGGCCCCTAGCCACCAGGCCAGCCCGGCCCCTAGCCACCAGGCCAGCCCGGCCTCTAGCCTCTAGGCCAGCCCGGCCCCTATCACCGGCGAGGAACAGATTCTCTACCTGTTCATGCCTGTCATCCAAGGACGTCCTAAAACTTCAACGACCGGATAATCATTGTAGAGGCCGCGATTTGCACCTTCTCCTCCAACCCGACTACCTCACTAGTCACTGTCAGTGAAAGGGTAGGCTCACACTGGCGGATCCAAGGGGGAAGAGGGACCGAGGCCCCCTCCAAAGCCTAAAATAGCAGCTTTTGCCTCCCCAAAACGACACTATTTTAGCCGTTTTTAAATACTATGTTTTCGTGATTTTTTCTCAATTTAGCCACCCAAAAACATTGGTTTGGCCCCTCCAAAAGTTGTTGCTGGACCCGCCAATGTCGGCTCACAACACACAGCTCTCGGGTACATAGTATGGTATGGTATGGGGTACATACAGGACAGTCCGTCCAGGCCGGGTGGCCGGCGTCAGCTGAATTGTTGAAAAGTTTAAAGGGAGATACGCGAAAAATTTGTATTGTGGTTTCTTGATATTTGAAAAATCCTGATCCTGAAACCAATAATCATTTTTGTATCTTCGACCAATTTTTGGGAGGCCACATCACAATTATCGAAATATTTATCAATAGCAATTAAAGTATTAAACCCAGCACTCCATCACTAGCCAGGGACAGTCTTTTCTCGTTGCCATGGTTACTAAAATTGTGTTTTGATGTTTCTCATATTATGTATTTGTATTCAGAATGTATTTTTACACTTTTTTAGTCATTAATTTTACAAATTTATCCCACAAGAAAGATTTGAAAAAAGAATTAAACCTCTACCTAGGGTCCGACCCGAACTAACCGGAAATGTTGCAGGCGGACTGGCAGGTTTTTCTGCAACGCGCACGCGCAATATCGTATTTTATAGAATGCAGACGGCAGCCAGCCCGTATTATGCAGGATTGCTCCTGCGCACCACAAAAGAGTTTGTAGGTTGCCAGCAGTCCAACACACCTCTGTTCGAGTTTTGCAAAACAAACCCAGGAGCTGCCCGGGAGTAATGCAAATTGCCGTTGAGTCACTTTAGAACCCAACTAGAGATGAAAATCTGTCCGGCGGTACCCCGAAGGCTGTAATGGGCTCGGCTTGGTGAATTAAGGACATTGAAGACATAAGTATCGCCACCGGCAAAAAGTGGGGGGGGGGCAGCAAAACTTCAACCTGATGCTGACAAAAAACTTTCAACATCAGGACCTGCTCTTCGAATTAGTGCTCCTCGTAGCCTTCCGAAGCGGCTGGATATAAGAATGTTCGGTTTTCCCTAATTTTGACTGAGATCAGGAAATTTTTGGCCGAAAAGTGGGAGGGCCAGGTCCCCCTAGCCCCCCTTTTTCCGACCCGTATGAGTGAAGACCCGTTTTTAGTGTTTTAAGTGTGTAGACTATGGTGCTCTGAACAGAAACATACAATGGATGATCCAGGTTTTCTATTTTAGGGGAAAAGGGTGCATTTATATCAGAATCTATGAGCGCCGAGGATGGCCAGGGGTTGTGCTGTAGAGTTGATGTGTATCGGAGGGACCAAATATGTATCGGAGGGACCAAATATGTATCGGAGGGACCATTGCCCCCCAAAGCGTTGGAGGGGGACCAAACTATCTTTTGGCACCCCAAAACGCCGGAGAAATTTTTGAAAAAAGTGTTTACCCTAGGTCTGTAGAGTAAAAAATATTCGCTCCCCCTCGCCCCGGAGAGCGATCATGTACTTGGAGATGTAGCTTTATACTAGGTCTGACAAGCACTGAAAGAGATGTTTACACAATGTTTGTAGGGCAAAAAAATATTCGTTCCCACCCAGGAGAAGCAGAAATGGGCTTGCCACCCCCCCTAATTCTAGGTGCCGTGGCGGCGCTCATTGGCACAAGTGTTCTGTCGTTGGAGTATCTTACCCTTTAGCCCCCAGCGGAAATGAAAATGACCTTGCGGGAAATTTTCACTACAATTTTAATGTCTCCTAATTTAACACGCGCTTTGACGGGGGTCTGAGCCACCTTCACCTTGACGAAGGGGTGGGTACCCGCCCCCTAAGATCTCGAGAACCACGGTAGGTAGCGAAAAACGGTAAAGCGTTGGGTAGCTCATCTATTTCTTTATCGAAAATATTTGAACCATTTTTGGTCAGGTCACATTTAAGGTCACGAGAGGTTGAAACATGCCGTCCTACAAGTCTGCGAAGTATGGCAGCAGGCCAGATGAGTCGCACCAGCCATCTAAAATTTTCGCATCGCCAGCCACCAAAAATTCGCACCAACCTTCCATATACCAGGGAGAAAAACGCGCCCATTCCTACCCACAAGATGCAATGCTATCTCTAGTTAGTTGAGGACTTTTCATAAGGCTCCCTCCTGTATCTTTATAACCACCTAGCCATTATTTGTTTGGTTTTCAGTGTCACATTCCTCGCACCAGTCTCACAAATTCGCACCAGGTTGGTAAAATTCGCACACTCGCTCCTGTCCCCAAGGGCACTCGCACCAACGAGATCTCGTCAAAAATGTCATACTTTGTACACTGGCCGTCCTAGGGATAACATAACCTTCGCCCGGGTGGGGGGTCTTTTTAGACCCCCCTCGGGTTTTTCCAAAGTGACCAAAAAACGGCGGCGCAGCGCCGCCAAACTTGGTCTAGCTGTTCCTTCATCATTTTTACATCTTTCCTGAAAATTTTGGCTCAAGGTCATATCAGGTCAGGTCACCAGGTCAGGTGAAGTGACCTCACCTCAAAAAATACTTAGGACGGCATAACTAAAAGAAGGGTTAATCGATCAAGTTGAAACTCATACCACATCTTGGGCCCACCAGGAGCTACAACATTTGTTCCGGGATTTTTGATATTGGTGACCTAAGGTCATGTGCAGAGCATGACCTCCCCATTGACAATGCATGGGGAAAATCACGAAATGAGCTTTTCTTAGTAAGTATGGATGGAATCAACTTCAAACATCGGTTGCGACTTGCTCTTAGCCCATTTCTGAAGCTGAT
Organism: Lepas anatifera; assembly: GCA_034440635.1. Lineage (NCBI taxonomy): Eukaryota > Metazoa > Arthropoda > Thecostraca > Lepadidae > Lepas > Lepas anatifera. The sequence goes on from JAOTON010001535.1 coordinate 540,053, forward strand.
ACCAAAATTTTTGACTTGTGACCTTTAAAAGGTCACCTTAGGTCAAATAAGCATTTTTGGTGTTTTTCTTTATAAATTTTGAATAAACTAAGATAGAGCTTTTATTTTGTCACCAAAGTGTTTGTATAGTCACTGGAAGTCAAATGATATACATCATGACTATACCAGGTCAAGTTGGGTCAGACCGTTGACCTGGGTCAGGTCAAATTCTTAAATTTGACCTGGCATAGCAATATCATATATCATTCGATTCGTATTGACGAGAGGATTGCAATGGTGCATAAACTATGGCTGTATCTTGTTTGGTTTAGAAGCTATTAGCGAAAAAGTAAACGACCTTTTGCATGGGTGGCTATGGACATTCCCAAGAATATGCCCAATATTTAGTGACCTGTAGCTCCCTAGGCTTTGACCTGACACGAAAATGAATGCCACTGTAATGAAAGCACATCTCAAGAGCTTTCGAATGGTGTTAGAAAAATGTTTCTAGCTATCATAGTTTCTGAGATATAGGAGGTTTTCTTAGTACACCTCATATTAGCGATTTTGACCTATTTTGACCTCTGGTGACCTTGATATTGACCTGACAAGAAAAATGACCGAAGTATTTTCGATATCATTTTCGAAGAGCTTTCGATTGCCGTTTTGCGCTTTTTTCTAGCTCTCTTATTTTTTGAGATCGTGGGGGTCTTTTTTAGCCCCCCCACCAGGGCGAAGGTGGCTCGTACCCGCCACCGGGGCAAGGGATAAATTAAGGTTTTCGGCCATTACATCTGAACAAGTAAAGATAGAGCAAAACTACTTTTAAACTATAGGAATCCTCGTAGCAAGCCGAATCGAATGATATATGATTTGACCTTGCTAGGTCCAATCAAGGATTTGACCTGACCTGAGGTCAGGTCAAGGTCAAATTATATCAAATTTATATTATTAGAACCGCAAAGACAAGATGAGTCTAATGCAACTAGAATGAACGCTTTATCACCATCCGTTACTGATTTATTCAGTAAAAACCATTTTTCCCATGTATTTCCAACGGAGAGGTCATGCCTTGTACCTGACCTTAGGTCATCGATATAAAAAATACCGGAACATATTTTAGAGAACTCGATGGGCCCACTATGTGATGAGTTTTAATCGGATAAGTTCACCCTGCTCCGACTTATGCTATCTTAAACTTTTTTGAGGTCAGGTCACTTGACCTGTACTGGTGATCTGACCTGAGATGACCTAACCTTAAAATTTTCACAGAAGTTGTAAAAATGATGAGGAAAAAGGTATGCCAAGTACAGCGGCGCTACGCGCCGCCGTTTTTCTGCTGTCTCCGAAAAGCCCGAGGGGGCGGGTACCCACTCCCGTCAATGCGCGTGTTAACAAAACTACGAGCCATATGTTCAGCCGGAACATTTTTCAATGGATATTTATTTTCAGGCATTTTCTCAACTTTGTCAAGCTAAATCAGGGCACAACACAACAAACGTGGGAGGCATTTTCTTTCGAAGATCTAGCAACTTCACCAGAAAACGATATAATTTGTGTTAAAATGCTTAGGTAAATACCGTGAAACAAAATTTATGTACCAATGCAGTGATTTATCTTCATCACGGCAGCGAAGAAGCTCCTTTGACATCACATTGAGCGCAATTTTTCGGAAAGACTGTTTAATTCAGCACCATCTCGGCAGACAAATGTCTATCGCAATCCAAAATCAAATGAAATATCGCAATCCATAATCATACATCTAATCATGATATAGGTGAGCAGAGAATCGACGGTATACAAATGCTAATCGAAATCGTAACGCCGTGCACATGTTTTGTGTGATATCGCGTTCATTTCCACACGTATTCTTTCATGGTTTGCGCACTAACGCAGTCTCAGCCACTGAGCCGTTCGTCACGATAAATATATGATGAATACTTAACTTCTTGTTCAGATGCACCAAAAATAGGACACTGTGTACAAAGGTCACACTACTATACATAACAGGGAAGCCAACAGTTTTATTTGACTAGCATACATAACTGATAAGTTTACGGCGGCAACAAACTACGCAACACAAAATGTACAGATCACGCATAAAATTTTGCCCCTGCCCATTGTTGGGTATGCAGGAGTGCCCTTCCCTTTCCCATGTGCCCATTTACTTTACGAAGAAAAACAAAGACGAAAAATGTATAGCACATATTATGGGCCACACCACTCCCCGCTATTTTTTTAGGTTTTTAAATGTTTTTGCGCAAGGGACATCCAAATAACAAAAAACACATGTAAAAAACCAAACGTACACACAACTGTTATCACTTCTACCATAGATATATAGATCAATGCACGTTCCTAAAATATATAAATAATCCTTTATCAATCACCGACTCGTACCTCTGACGCGGCGCTACAGCGGGTAAACGCCCGATTAGTATACGAACTGGGTGCAGATACAGTATTATCAATAATAGCTGGCTACCTGAGGATACTACTCAATTACTTTTACTAAATGTAGAAAGCATTCTCTTCATTTCCTGACGACTTTTCTGTTCTGCCCTTGCCTTTCGCTTCCCCTCCGCATACAACCGTTGCAGCCACTTCACCCGCATGTGTGTTTTCGTCACCGCGTACTTTCGCGCTACCTTTTCGTGAAGGTCCGGGAATTTAACCAGCACATCAGAAGTCAAACGGCGAATGAATCCTGGTTTCCTATCGATGTCGCTTGGTCCATGCATAGCACAAACTAAAACCTCTAGCTCCCTACTTGCCTAAGCCACTTTTCACTTGGTATTGTGAGACCACCCCGATTGAGACGTTGCAACCACTCCAGTTTCCCAATTTCATCTACTACAGGCACGGTCGATGATATGTATCAGAGAGAGCTGTCCACAGATTTGCATTTTGCAGCAACAAAGCCCGCCACGTGGGCCGGTGCCTGCTTACAAAGTTTTTGGTTCGCGTCCCCTGCTGACGGAGCAGCTCGTTCCGCGGCGTCGTCCTGGTCATCCTCGTCCAGCCAGTCCTGCTCCGGGTTGTCCGGTACCGGTGGAGCGGGGCACGGCTGCACCCTCTCCATCTGATCACACAGCAGCGATGTCATCAAGCTCTTCAGTAATGACTGTCGGGGGGGGTGTCCAGTTGCAGGGTAGCCGCACTCAGGTATGTTGATTCTTCTTCCAGCGAGACTGGGGCTCCATCAGCATGTGGTCTAGCATGAGAACACGAGTCTTGGCCTCCACCGCCGTTGGGTGGGTGCTGCCTGCTCCCAAGCCCCTGACCTGAGAGAAGAGGTTCGTTACCATGTCCTGATTCACCCGAGACGTCAGAAAGTACTTGACACCGTAGATGTTCTGAAGCATGCTGTGGAAACCTCGCAGGGCTGTTAAGGACATGATGAACCCATTCTGGAATGGTACCTGCTCTGGTATCCGACTCGGGAGTCCCGAATCAGCCGCATGAACTCGAGCAGAGAAGTATACTGAGCATTGATGGTGTGCTCCAAGCTGAATGCTGACCGATGAGCCTTGCCGTCCAGGAAGCACCGAAAGTTGCAGGTGTCGAACATCTCGTCGCAGGTGATGATGAACTGAGCCTGCTTGACGAAGCGCTGACCGAATAGGTGGAGTAGACACTTTCCCACGCGCTCGCTGAGCATCTGGGCCGCTGGACGTACTCGCTGTCGCTCCTGGCCAGTCACCTGACGGAAATGTTTTGGTATAAACTTCATCTGACAATCATCAACTGATGGGCGATTGTCAAAACGAACAGTTTTATTGGATATTTTGCTATATCGAGCGAATAACTGACACTTAGCCAAATATTCACAATCTAGTCATGTATCATGATTGTTCAACTTAACAGATATTAGAAGATGAAACATGTTCAGCTCTCACACATTTATATATTTGTTTTAAATATATTTCCACCTATCAGGGAAGGTTCATAATGTCCTTTTATTCAAAAGAGGACCACTAAAATTATTGCTATGTTCCCGTTGCCAGAGAAAAATATATTGATATGTTCATTTGAATGAGTGACCTGAGATTCATTTGATAGCAATGCAATCCATTTTGCCTCTGCAAATACAATTGTACACAGTGTCACCAACTAACGAAGTGGTAGTCAGCCTGAAGGAAAAGCATCCAGATGCGCCTCCCGATCTGCGCGAACTATCACCTCCCGGAGAAAACAGCCCATACATCTCGGCAACCAGGGAAGAGGTGCGTCGCGTCATTCAATCGTTCCCACCTGCTTCAAGCTCTGGTTTGGACGGCATCAGACCGGCCCATTTGCGCGAACTCCTGTCTGACAAGACAGCTGAGGCGGGACAACGCCTTCTCACTGCACTGACGGCGCTGATAAACCTAACTCTGAGCGGACGGCTACCAAGCTTTGCAATACGGAGCTTTTTTGGTGCACGCCTCATCGCGTTGCGCAAGAAGAATGGTGGACTTCGACCCATTGCTGTCGGCAAAGTCTATCGACGCATCGCTGCGAAAATCGCAGCGACCAGCGCTTCCGTGGAGCTTGGCACCGAGCTGCGGCCAGTGCAACTGGGTGTCGCCACCCGGAACGGCTGTGAGGTGGCTGTCCACACAGTGAGACAGTACGTTGATATATCGGAAGGCTCCGAAGAAAAACGCATCCTGGTCAAATTGGATGTAGCCAATGCCTTCAATACGGTCAGAAGGGACTCCATGCTGGAAGTGATCCGGGAACGAGCGCCCAAGATCTACCCCTTCGTTTGGCAAGGGTACAGTGAGGCTGCTCCACTTTTCATGGGAGACAACGTGATCCTGTCGCAGACAGGGATTCAGCAGGGGGATCCCCTGAGCTCCTTGATGTTCTCCCTCGTCATCGACAAAGCTACTCGCAGTGCAGATACAGACATAAACATCTGGTACCTGGATGATGGTACCCTGGCAGGCCCCTACTTGGAAGTAGTCAACAGTGTGCGACGAGTGAAGAATGAACTTGAAAAACTGAACCTTACCATTAACTCTTCCAAATGCGAAGTAGTGTCTCTAGGAACGAATGCGCACGCATGGAGGGATGAGGCTACAAATTCACTTCGTACAGTGTTACCGGACATTCGGGAGATCTCCGCAGAGGAACTCGAGCTGCTCGGCGCACCTATCCGGACATTCCAGCTCAAAAACCACCTCACTCGTGGCTGTCAACTGGTGGAAAAACTGATCACACGTCTCGAGGCACTTGGTGAAGCGCACCAAGCATTCTTCCTTCTGAAAAATTACGTGTCAGCGCCTCGTCTCTTATACCTACTACGCAGTGCTCCTGCTCACAACCACCCGGCTTTTCTCGCTGAAATCGACGAAGCAGTTCGACGAGGAACAGAGAGAATCACAAATGTACAGCTGGAAGGTGATGCGTGGCGACAGGCAACGCTGCCAGTAAGTCTTGGTGGGCTCGGTATTAGAATGACCGTCGACCTGGCTCTTCCTGCCTACATGGCATCCCTCGCAGCATCTGCACCTGTGGCTGAGTTCATTCATCGTCCCGCTGCAGCGTGTATCCTCGAGATTGCACGGAATCTATGCACGGAATGGCAGCAGCTCACAGGCTTAACACCACCCCTAGAAGCTCGCCAGGACATTCAGCGAGAGTGGGACCGAGCAGGAGCTACGGCCATCGCAGACAAGCTGCTCCAAGACAGCACATCCGATGCAGACAGGGCTCGACTCCGAGCGGCTGCGCAACCACACTCGGGGGCATGGCTGAACGCTTTTCCAGTGGCCAGTGTTGGCACTCTCATCCAGCCGGACACACTTCGGACGGCCGTCGCCCTCAGAGTTGGTGCTCCAGTCTGTGCGCCTCACCGCTGCCGCTGTGGTGCACACATAGAAGAAAACGGACACCATGCCCTGTCATGCATGCGCAGCGCTGGGCGTCATCCGAGACATGCAGCCATCAATGACGTCATCAAGCGATCGCTGACGAGTGCAGGGACTCCATCTGTGCTGGAACCGCCAGGGCTCGACCGTGGTGACGGCAGAAGACCAGACGGGCTGACTACCTTCCCTTTCTCGGAGGAGAAATGTTTAATATGGGACGCGACGTGTGTTGATACATACGCCCCTCCATAGTGAGCACTTCAGCCTCTGAGGCTGGGGCTGCCGCAGCCGCTGCCGAGAGCCGCAAAATTCGACGGTATGCCAGCATTAGCTACCGATATCACTTCGTGCCCCTTGCCGTTGAAACGGGTGGTACGATCGGTAAGGCAGGAGCAGCCTTCCTTCGAGAACTCGGGCACCGTCTGGTCCGTGAAACGGGCGACAAGCGCGAGTCGGAATGGCTGATGCAGCGAATCTCCGTAGCTGTCATACGAGGCAACTCCACCTCCATAACCCTAGCTGGAAAGGAAGGTGCAGATCCGCCTTCCAAACTAAAAAACATCACTGTACCTTCGGCCCCGGCAAACCGCCTGGCTAGATACCGCGCCATGTTCAGGGACATGGCCGGTAGGTCCCCGAGGAAGGAGAGTGAGCCGGCATCAGAGTCGACTTCCCAGTGCTCACGGGACCCTATGTCAGACCCTGAGCTGGCAAGGTACCTCAGGCCGCGAGTATCTGTGGAAAAAGCTCTGGAAACCTATATGGAGTAAAAATATGGTAAAGGAGGAGGAAGAGGATTACGTTTTTTTTTTAAAGTGTAACTTTGATAATGTTATTTAGTGTGTCTTGATGCTCCAATATATTTAGCCAAGTATGGGCTCAAGCTTAAGTAGCCTCATGGCATAACATTTAAGAAACCACGCGATGATTCGTAAAGTGATTTAAATATTTCTAAAGTACATATGATGTCGATCCTGTTGTCTTAAATGAGCCGTCTGCTGCTGCTTCTTTAATTTTGCCTATTATAAGCAGATGTTACAGTCAGCATAGACAAGTTTGAACTCTGATTTGATAAAAATATTGAAATAACATGTAACATGTAACATGTCTCTAAATTAGGAGAACATTATTAGCTTCTAAATAGTTGAAATTACGATGTCATGAGAATTATTTTTAGCATCCCATTTCGTCAAGTATGTCCTGGTGGATCAAATTGTCCCATCGATATACCCGTATTAATATGGAAAATAGAAAAGTATGTATGTACATATATATTTATACTTGTGGATATACTTACATATAGATGAATGCATACATAATACATTATCTCTTTGTGTGCTACATGTATACATATTCATACAATATATGTACTTGTGGATAAAAAAATTGTACACAGTATATTAATAAAAACGGTACAAACCAAATGGGAAGGTGCACTCCCGAGCACTGAATAATTTAAACTCCTATACAAATCATTTAAATTTCACGTCCAGCACATATAAAAAGAACGCAAGTAAAATTTTGATGCACAAAACTGATGGTCCATACCTTTATATGCGTCAACTGAAGGGCGTGGCAAAGCAGAAGCTTGGCATTGTCCTTTGCCAAAAGCTGCTGGGGGAGGCCCTTGTCTACTACCGGTGCTTCTGGACCCGGTAGCCTCAGACCCTGGTCCAAGATGTGGTCCCTCAGCAGCTTCAGGAAGTGAGGGACCATCCACTGATCTTAAACCACTGGCAGCACATGAAAAATTCATACAAGCATGAGGAAAGGACAGGCCAAAAATATGGAATGGAAGACTTAAATTTCCAGGACTTAAATGTGAGCACAAACTTGGCTTAGGGCCAAAATGTTTTATAAGAATGCTATCCATCACATTACTGTATTTCAAGTTATTTCACAAAAGTGACAGCAGAAAAAGAAGCAACAGAATCATTGTTTGCTACAATATACCATGAATATACCAGGGTGCAAAGTATGGTACTTTTGACAAGGCCTAGTCAATGTGAGTGCCCCTGGAGACAGGAACAAGTGGTGGAAATTTTATTAACCTGGTGCGAATTTGAGACTGGTGCAAGGGAGATAACGCTGAAAACCAAACAAATAATGGAAAAATGGTTATAAAGACACAAGGAAAATTGCATCATGTGTGTAGGGACCTCTCTGCAAAGTATGGCAGCAGGCCAGACAAGCTGCACCAGCCATCTGAAATTCTTGCACGGACAGCCACCAAAAATTCACACTAACCTGTCATATTACCAGGGAAAAACGCTCTTATTCCTACCCACACAATGCAATGCTGTCTCTCTTATTAGTGAGATAGTTAAGGACTTTTTCAAGGCCCCCTCCTCAGTCTTTATAACCATTCAGTCAATATCTTTTTGGTTTTCAGTGTCACCTTCCTTGCACCAGTCTCACAAATTCACACAAGGTTGATTGAATTTGCCCTGAACAAGGAGCAAGCTGGCTCCCGAGAAACCCTTCCAACAGGGAAAGAGTTGGCGACGCCATATGACCCTGGCAGTTGGTGCGTCGATAAGCCCCAAAAATTATTATTGATTGAATTTGCACCACTTGATCCTGCCTCCAAGTACACTCGCACCAACGAGATCTCAAAGAAAATGCCATACTTTGCACACTAGGGTAGGGATGGGTGCTTTCTCCCTGGTATACTGCAGATTGGTGTGAATTTAGGTGGCTGGCTGTGCAAATTTGTGCCAGAGTTTTAGATGGCTGGTGCGACTCTTCTGACCAGCTGTCATACTTTCCACAATGGTGAATATATATAAAACATATATCATGTTTGCTACAAAGCAATGAAAAGGAGAACAGAGAAAATGACAATTATTGATAAGCGACCTCCCCACACACCAAAATGGATATGTGCACCGGTTGGAAACAAAAGTTTCTTCTGGAAATCAAGTTTATGCCTCCAGATATATGCAGGATCTGCGCTGCCCCAAATGCCTCAATACCAGCCACATTCTCCAGACAGAATATCATTGAGGACAGAAAATAGAGTTGTTGTTACCCACGTCATACATCTCCAACATAGAGGAAGGATAAGACTTCTAACGTTACCCCACCTAGCATACGGGAGAAAAAAGAGATGAGCTTGCCATAGTACCTAAACATGTATAGTTCAAGGCATGTTAAGGTCTAATTTGAGCTATCTGAATGCTCTGTTTAATATTTAATTTAAAAGGTTCAAGGGCTACATAGGTTGCCAAGACCAAAAAAATGTCTTGCTTATCTTTTAAGAATGACAAATATTAAAGAACATCTATCTTTAAAAGTTAGCATACTCACAGAGTTCACTTACAGTTGGTACAAAAATATTTCATCCATCATCAACCTTAGCACAATATCATAGTTTCTCCAGAACCTACAAGTATGATCGCACACCAACATCCCACAACCTCCTTCCCTTATGCTTTCTGACTAAAAACAACGTTTTATGGCACTTGCTCAGAGTACTGTTGTAACTAACTATGGTGTCTCTATTGGTTTGCTAACTATGATAGCACGGCGGATGGGCCGATGGGCTTTATTTTTCTGAAGCCATTCACATACACTCGATGGTACAAAGAAAAAAAACAGGCACAAAACAGAAGATTTCTTCTGCATCAGCTCTGCAAAATACTATTTGTACTATTACCTGTGGAAGATAACATCAGAATACAAGAACAACTCTCACTAAAATCTTCGAAATACCCTATATAACTATGCTTTTGTTTCCCTTGCTTCAATACAGGTTAAATATGTCTCTTTTCGTTCATATATGTCTCACTGCGTCCTCGGGTCTTTAACCGTTTTCTGCAATATCCCCAGAATGACGAAACTTTTGCGTCAGCAAGGTCACGTGACCCCCCTTTGAGGTGGCTATGCCTTCTGATTGGTCAGTTGTGATTACTTAAAAATCCCATATTTGTATTATAATATTATTTTGGGCTGTAGATATTCTGAAATAATTTTTGTCTTTATCGGTTCAAAACTTTCAAGTCACTGCTTAGGAAAAATACGACCATTTCTTTTAGAGAAATTGATAGCCTTAGCCGTGTGTACGTCATATACATCGATATGCAGTGTATCGGTAAAGTCGTTTATAAATGTTGACTTTGAGATCAATTTTAAGGCATTTGCAGGCCGAATTCGCAAAAATTAGAATATGACTTCTGAAACAACTTTTTGTGACCTCTTAATCTAGCCAATAAAATTTTTTCGCGTATCTCCCTTTAACTGTACTCTCAGTCCGTTGAATCCCATAGTCCTTATCCCTATTTCCGGCAAGGGGGGCAATATCGGCCCCCCTAAGATCTCGTAATCTAACCGGCCGATTTTGAAAATTCAAAGTGCCATAGATTCCTCTGCTGCTAAACTTTATTTTGAAAAAAAGAAAATTTCAAAATTTTGATTTTTTAGGAGAAGGTCGTGCAAAATATACAATTTTTGTGTATTTTTTAGATTTTCCATAACCCTTATCTCTGTTGTACGATTTTCACAAAACTAGTTCAGATTTACAAATAATTGACCCAAAATTTTCATATACTCGAGTTACGCAAAAATTCGAAATTCAATGGCAGTTCCGGGACCAGGACTATGAGGGGAAATATATACAACCTAAAAAGTTTTTGTTACGCGGATTAGAAGCCGTCATATACTGCTTGGCATCTTTGACACATAAATAAAGGAGAAAAAAGTGAAAAACTCATCAGGGGCGGATGCAGTAAGGTAAAACAGTGGGGTAAAATACATACCAACAATATGCGGATGGTATGCATGAGTATATTAGTCCCTCGACTAGTTGAAATTTATTTCTGATAATTTTTACCCTCCCATGGCAGCTCTGGGAAAGGGGGTGACATAGGCGGATCAAGGACTCGTCGTGGGGGGTTGGGGGGTGATTGGAAACACATTTTCAATATACAACGATATTGAGTCGCGGCGGTGATACTGGCTGGGAATATACATTTTGAAAATGTTTAGTGACTGGATACGCCTCTGGTAATCTAGAATTGGGTTTTAACTATTTTTAATTTTCATATACCCAATTGTATTCGCCCTGGCACGGCTGTAAGCAGTCTTCTCACTTACTAACGTTTAGTCCTTCTTGATAACATTCCCCCCATTTTGAACTGCTGTAACCGCCCCTGATGAATACAAATAGTGACAATTGTGAATGCACTATCATCTCACATAAAAAATGATATAATAAAACCATATAACTGGTATCATGATCAGCAGAGACGGCTTCCTTTTACAAAAACCCATCGCATACGATAATACTTGGTTTGTGGATAGAACCTCCCCAAAACCCAGCCATAGCTCCGCCCCTGGTAAATATATAATCTTGAAAATTTCAGAAAACCTGCCTGTACTAGTTTTAGGAAAATTCAGGAAGTTTCAAAGTTCTATCGCAAGCCGTTTCGGAGATATTCTCGAAAAACCTGAAGGGGGGGCAATATTAGCCCCCCTGCCGGAAATAGGGTTATACAGGTTAATAGCCCCCTTTATAGCCCAAACCTTTACCCCTCGGTCCATGCTAAATAAATTATATTTGACCCTTGTATTGCCACTTTTTGACTATTGTTAATCACGTTAATGACCTACGTTAATCAGATAACATCTCATGACCCTCATCGCTTAAAGATCCTTCAGAATAGAGCGGCAATAATTATAGCAGGCACCTCATTTAGAACACCGTAAAACAAATAGCATGACGAGTCCGGCTGGACCACACTTACAACCAGACGCACAATCCATTTGTTAAACCCATATCACAGACTAAACGCAGATGCAGGAATACCGGAATATATAGGAACTTTGATACCCCGCACTAGACAGGCCTTCAGCGACCGCCACCTGCGCAATGCTGTAACCCGTGCAGTGGAAAGGGGTATGGCGTTAATGCGCAGTGAAGGGGTCTTAAAGCGCCTCCCTGAGATCTCGGAGACCAAGAGGGCTAGAAAGAGGCGGAAAGTGTGGGAGATGCGTGGCGGTAATGGTGATATACCTTATGACAAAGTTTCATTGGTCAATATCTTCAAGCTCAAACGAGGCCGTAAAGATTCGCGTCGACTCTGCAGTGGCGGATCGTGAGCCCCCCCCTCGCACTCATCCCTCCTGAACCCCGGCGCCATTCTCCACGGATTCTTCTGTCTGCGTATCTGTTCTTTCCATTTTCTGTAGCATGTATTGTATTTTTTTGTCTGCGTATGAATAAATGAATGCATACATGTTATGGTTCTAAGTCTGGGCCGTGCTTGAGACAGTTTTGAGAAATGTCGTGATTTTGCGGAAAAGCCCGGAATACAACAAAAATGGGATAAGGTCATAGCGGAAAGGTTCCAAAACATTTTAGCTGCAATTTTGAGGTCAAGGTCATTCAAGGGCAAGGACCTATGACGTAACAATATGACATATTCCCAATAATGTACAATATAACTGACACGATAGCAGCCTTTCGGTGGGAAATGAGGGTTTGACCTTGAAAAATACCGTTCAACTAGACTTTGAGTAGTATTAACCATGAAGTAATAGCATAACATAGGTCATATTTGTATTTATCGAACATTTCCACTTAATCACAGTGGCTCTTCCAATGTCGTCGCTATGAAGATGATAATCAGAATGCTATGGAAGGAGAAGGTGTAGGATAAGGATATTTGAGAATGGGGATGGGATAAGGAACACCCAGGGCGAGGCAGCGCAGCCACACCGGCGCAAATGCTCTCAGCCCCGGATGGGGTAAGGATGTTTGGAGAAGGGAAGCATCGGTGACAATAAAAAAGAAAAAAGATTATGCTGCATGTTCGGTTGATACATATTTTTAGATCACATCACATGGACATCGTGTAGGTGCCCTCAAATTACCATTGTTCCAAAAAATGTGATGCTTGTGTATTTCTGTGTTCCTTCCATACTGAATAATGATATCTGACCAGAATACTGGGGGTCAATGACCTTGACCTGTGACCTTGACATGCATGTGGGTGAACCTAGGCATATAAGCTGACTATATGACGTTATGACGCCACCACTCTGTCTACATTGCAGGCGAGCTAGTGCGACTTTGAAAGCCCATAAGTCGAAATATTATTGACCAATTTTCAAAATGTCCACCAATCGATGCACTCATGAATTCTCTCAAATTTAGTCAAATAAAGTTATCCGGTGGCGTGTGGTTCTCCGGGCACCTTGGAGAAATAGGGGGGGCACTTTAGCACCTCATCCACTGCACGCGTTAAACGCATCCCTTCCGCCAAATCACACCCCATCATACCAAAGATGTTTTGTTCCGGATACGACCAGATGATGCTACCGGACTATGTAATAAAGACAGGTCCGTGCAAACATTTCAATTTCGATTAGATTAAACAACTAACGCGACACCTCACCTAAAATTAATTTCGTACGCAACCAAACCAGGGATCGGACTTTTCACAAGACTGCTACTGGAATGGCGGATTTAAATATGCATTGTTTACACTGTCAAAAGCCGAAGCCGCTATGTGCCAAAAAGGGCGAAGCTGGGGGAGAAGCAGTAAAGCGCCCGGCTTCCTGACAACGGTATGGTATGAATCCACTTAAATCCTGGGGATCCTATATTGATGTTTTTTTCTTGGTGCCTGTGATGGGCTCAACTCACGGTGGCCTGGTTTCAGGATTACTGGGCCGCACAGAACGGCCCGCCATCTATCGACAAAAAGCAGAATTGGCAGCTGCACACGGCACGGAGGAACGGCACCCACACCATGCTGCGCGTGCGGCGGAGGCTCTTCACCGGAGACCCCGAGGATGCCTACATATCCGTGAGTACATCGGTGAGATCCTACATATCCGTGAGTACATCGGTGTAGATCCTACATATCCGTGAGTACATCGGCGTAGATCCCACATATCAGTGAGGACATCGGTGTAGATCCTACATATCCGTGAGTGCATCGGTGTAGATCCTACATATCCGTGAGTACATCGGTGGATATCCTATATATCTGTGAGTACATCGGTGTAGATCCTACATATCCGTGAGTACATCGGTGTAGATCCTACATATCCGTGAGTACATCGGTGGATATCCTATATATCCGTGAGTACATCGGTGTAGATCCTACATCTCAGTGAGTACATCGGTGGATATCCTATATATCCGTGAGTACATCGGTGTAGATCCTACATATCCGTGAGTAAATCGGTGTAGATCCTACATATCCGTGAGTGCATCGGTGTAGATCCTACATATCCGTGAGTACATCGGTGTGGATCCTACATATTCATGAGTACATCGGTGTATATCCTACATATCCGTGAGTAAATCGGTGGATATCCTACATATCCGTGAGTACATCGGTGTAGATTTTACATATACGTGAGTAAATCGGTGTAGATCCTACATATCCGCGAGTAAATCGGTGGATATCCTACTTATCCTTGAGTACATCGGTGCAGATCCTACATATCCGTGAGTACATCGATGTAGATCCTACATATCCGTGAGTACATCGGTGAGATCCTACATATCCGTGAGTACATCGGTGTAGATCCTACATATCCGTGAGTACATCGGTGTAGATCCTACATATCCGTGAGTACATCGGTGGATATCCTAAATATCCGTGAGTACATCGATGTAGATCTTACATATCCATGAGTACATTGGTGTAGATCCTACATATCCGTGAGTACATCGGTGTGGATCCTACATATCCGTGAGTACATCGGTGTAGATCCTACATATCCGTAATTGCATCGGTGTAGATCCTACATATCCGTGAGTACATCGGTGTAGATCCTACAAATCCGTGAGTACATCGGTATGGATCCTACATATCCGTGAGTACATCGGTGTAGATCCTACATATCCGTGCGTACATGGGTGGATATCCTACATAACCGTCAGTATGTCGGTAGAGATTTTACATATCCTCAGTATATCGGTAAAAATCCTACATGTCCGTCAATATCCCGGTGGAAATCTTACACATCCGTCAGTATATCGGCGCAGATTCTACACACCAGCCAGTACATATCTTTCAGAATATCGGCCAGGATTCTACATACCAGTCAGTAAATATCCATCAGTATATCGGCGGGGATTCTACACACCAGCCAGAACATATCCGTACATATCCGGCGGGGATTCTACACACCAGCCAGTACATATCCGTGTTAAAAAACTATTGTATTTGAAAGTTGATCTCCTGGGAATCACTGCCTATGCAGGCCAGGAATCTCCATACAAAATGTCACGAATCTATCGATAACATTGAGGATTAGCCAGGGGTTTGAATTTACCTGGACATGTATAGTAAAAATATCCTACATCGTAACGCAAAAAATTGAGTTAGAAGTGAAACACTCTTGGCCCAACGGTTGTTATAACCTTCCGTAAATTAGGAATGTTTTCTTCAGGCCATTTCCATGCGGTAAATTTGACCATTTATATTTGTAAGCAAGCTTGAAAGGACCAGCATTCTTTTTAACAATCTTGATTGTTTTGATCAATAGTCAAACTTATGAACGTTGTCTGTAGGCCAGTCTGTACTGTGTTCACGATTATAGGGAGTGGTAGGAGAACCAGAACATGGAGGAAGTGGTGGAGGAATCCGACAAGAGGCTGTCACATACGGGTAAAGCAGGCAGATGGAAAGGTAGCTGTATAATGGACGACTTGGAGACGATGGGGTCTTTCATTAAGACCAGGAGTTCACACGCGCAGTGGAGAGGGGTCCGGCATCAACGCGCGGTGACGGGGGTCCTAAACTTCCCCTGATATATCAAAACAAAGAGGGTTAGAAAAACGCCCGTTAAGAGGTGCGTGGGGCCGATATTGATCTACTCTATGAAAATGTTTCAATAACTTAGGTCAATATCTTCAAGATGAAACGAGGTCGTAAAGGTCAAATCTGGGCTGTGCTGGAGACAGGGGCATAGCCAGGATTTTGCTCAGAGGGGGGCCGCCCCGAAAAGGGCCCGTGCGACAGCGCCAAAAGGGCCCTGATGGGTAAAAGGAGCCCTGCTTGTTGCAGAATCGTGTCCTCAGCGGCGGCCCTTCGGGCCCTCAGGGGGGGCGGTTGTCCCTGCCGCCCCCTTCCCCCTTGGCTACGCTCATGGCTGGAGACCGATTATGGAATGCTGAGATTATGCGGAAAAAGTTAGAAATACACCAAAAGTGAACTAAGGTCATAGAGGGAAAGTCCAACACAATGTCCTCTGAAACTTTGAGGTCAATGTCCTATGGCGTAAAAATATGACATATTCCCAATAACGTGCAATATAACCGGCGCTACAGCAGTCCTTGGGCGGGAAACGAGGGCTTGACCTTCAAAATGACCTTTGATCTTGACCTGTGACCTTGAAATTTGCCTTGAGTAGACTCAACTATATAGTCGTAGCATAACATATCATTTTATTTTTTTCTATTAGGACCACTCCCAAAAGGCACACTTGCCCAGTTATAGGGATTATTGGCGTGGGTGTTTAAGGATCCTCTCTACCGGGTCAGATCGGACACGGAAGACGGTTTCCCGCCGTGGGGATTGAACCCAAGTTAATCCATGCTTCCGATCCGAAGGCTGGCAGCAAAGCCACTAGGCCACCCCGGCCCCATACTGACATACTGAATAATGTATGACTGAATAATAATGGATGACATGCTGAATAATGTCATCCGACCGGTATACTGAGGTCAATAACCTTGACCTGTGGCCTTTGATGTTTCCGGTGGGAATACGATCCGTAAAATGGTACAAAAATGTCATAAATATTTCAGGGCTTGCTCAATACGATGAACTAACTTCAAAATCCGTCAATTTATTAAAATCCGCGACTAATCCCCAATTTTTTCTATAAACTCTTGAAATTTTGTATAGTGAATCTTAGCCTATTAAGACAGCGATTCCCATGAGATCAGATTTCAAATAATTTTTTTTAATTAGTGACATCCTAACCGACAGGCGTGACGAGGCCAGCTGTCTTTCACTACAAAATGAGGAAAAACACCACGGAGGCATTCAATGAAGAAAACGGCGTGAAAAGACGTAATAAAGTCACGTATGAAAATACCTAGCGTAGGTCGGTGTGGATACGTGCCTTATTGACACCAAATAAACACTTTTAAAATTGTCCATAATTATGCCCCCTTGGGCTTGGGCCCCCCTAGAGTTGCCCCCCTTGGGCTTGGGCCCCCTCTAGAGGTGCCCCCCCTTGGGCTTGGGCCCCTCTGGAGTTTCCCCCCTTGGGCTTGGGCCCCCTCTAGAGTTGCCCCCCTTGGCCTTGGGCCCCCTCTAGAGTTGCCCCCCTTGGGCTTGGGCCCCCTCTAGAGTTGCCCCCCCTTGGGCTTGGGCCCCCTCTAGAGTTGCCCCCCTTGGGCTTGGGCTCCCTCTAGAGTTGCCCCCCTTGGGCTTGGGCCCCTCTAGAGTTGCCCCCCCTTGGGCTTGGGCCCCTCTAGAGTTGCCCCCCTCCCTTGGGCTTGGGCCCCCTCTAGAGTTGCCCTCCCTTGGGCTTGGGCCCCCCTCTAGAGTTGCCCCCCCTTGGGCTTGGGCCCCCTCTAGAGTTGCCCCCTTGGGCTTGGGCCCCCTCTAGAGTTACCCCCCCTTGGGCTTGGGCCCCCTCTAGAGTTGCCCCCTCTTTTAAAACGGTTCCTACGCCCCTGGCATCAACTATGGCTGTACCTTCTTTGGTTTGAAAGTTATTAGCGGAAAAGAAGCCGCCCTTATGCATGGGCGTCTATGGCATTCCCAAGAACATTCCCAATGTTCTGCGACCTGCAGAGGCCAAAAAAGTGTTCAGTGTGTCACCATTGAAATTCTCAAGCACAAAATGTGTCACCAGCCCAGGCTGAAAAATGTGACACTTTTTGCGTTAGCAGGATATCAATGGTTACTCCTGGACAATCCTAGTTGTTGGAAAGCATTGTGAGTTCAAATTACAGGTGCCAATTTCGGCGATTTCTTCCGTTTTTGGTCTGGAGGAAATATTTTGGCTAATTTTCGTCACTTTGCCCACCTTGGGCTGTCTCCATTTAGATTGCCAAAATGGTAGGTTTTTAGACCCCTGGCGACCTGCAGCTCCCTAGGCCTTGACCTGATTTGAAAATTAATTCCCATTTTAATAAAACAGCAAGTCAAGAGCTTTCGAATGGTGTTCGAAAAATGTTTCTAGCCATCTTAGTTTCTGAAATAAATAAGGTTTTCTTTGTTCACCTCATGTTAGCAATTTTGACCTATTTTGACCTCTTGTGACCTTGATATTGACCTGACGAGAAAAATGACCGAAGTATCTTCGATATCATTTTTGAAGAGCTTTCGACTGCTGTTTTGCGCTTTTTCCTAGCTCTCTTATTTAGACAGTGGGGATCTTTTTTGACCTGTCACCAAGATGGGCTCTTTGGTGTAGCTGTAAATTATTGTAGCGAAGCGGAGGACCTCGTCGTGGGGCGATGAAAAGATGTTTTTGTACTAACCCCAATAGTTTTTGTACTAAGTCTTAAGTTCCAACACTCTGCACTGTCAGCAGCCTCCTCGTCACCACTCTTCACATGTCACGGAGCTGACCGGCAGAACTTCCCCGTCGCAATGGCGAATGCGAAACACGGCTGTCTATTCAGCGCTAACAGCGGCTGTTTATATACGGTTTGATACCGGATGCTGACGAGTTGACTGAGAACATTTCATCGTCCAGAAATGAGGGCAGCTGTGGATTTCCTAGAATACTGGGTACCAGACTACGACAGGTGTCTGGGAACTGGGGAGTGATGGGGTCCTATCTTAATGCAATACCCTGCTTATCTATGTGAACTCAGTGACTGTGCCATTCCCATGCCAAAGGCACGAGGATTCAACGTCTTGGCCTGGAAGCGGTCACCTCTAAACCGGGTTAACGCTCGGCGCGGCCACGCGGGTTAGCACATGTCGGAGCAAGTACCCAGACCTGTCGGAGCAAGTACGCAAGCGTGCTCCGACTTGGTGGAATGTATTGGATTTGACGATGAATGGGGTTGGTTTTAAGCTTTAAGGATTTATAAATTTAGTGGTTTTAAAGGGTTCAACAAAATATTTATTGCATGACCCCCACAAGGGCCAAGGGTTCGCTCGTACCCGCCACCGCGGCAAGGGTTAAAGGTAATTGGCACCTCGCCTCGGTCGGTCCGGAATTTAGTGTAATTAGGGGTATTTTATGCCAAAAATCATGAAAATATTCTTGGTTTTCGGACAAATTTGCAATGCGCTCAATAATTTGATATTTATAATGCTCCTCTATGGTAAGAAACAAGCCTCTGCCTGTGGATAACGTCATGATCTGACAACTACTACCATATTGAATAGGCTTCAATAGGCTGACTATTCACCGTGACGTCAGCATGACGTCACGCCAACAGACAGATTTCATAAACGTCAAAACGATGCGATTCTTACAGTTGATCTGTAAAATGTACGAATCTAATTTCATAAAACTGGCGGATCCTACAATTTACAGGCGTGAATTTACAGCCGAGATTTTACAGTTAACAGTCGTCCACGATTGGACGGCTGAACTGTAAAATTTTATTGCGATGCGCTGATTGGTCGATGAATTTCATAAAGCAGAGACGACTGTAAGATTGATTCTAAAATTTCACAACTGTAAAATCTAGATTTAACAGTGGGCCATAGCACTGTTACATTCCTCGGTCGCCATCTTGTTGATTTGTGTGTTGTGTTGGCTTTGGAATGAATAATGATCAAAGAATGAGAAGAAGTGTTTTCCGACCTTGGATCCATCTCGAATGGGGACTCAGTGACCATTTTTGGTAAGTTACGGATAATGACAGTATCGATATTTGCTATTTGTCAATGCTCAATCCGCTAACAATGCAGCAATACTTAACGGCTTAAGCACGGCATGGGGATTGCCCCCCACCCCGTGGGTGAAGCATTCTCAGACTTACGTAAGGCAGCTAGTTTGCATTGCCTCCCAAATTTAAATGAAGTTTCAACGCGCCAAAAAAGGAATACACCTAAGGTATAATGGATGTTTTCTTCTGGTAGACTTACCTAGGAGGGTATTTCGTAGTGTTCTTTTGGTGATTCTTCACAAGACCGTAAGTAGGGGAAAGTGTGTGTATTGCGCCCCCTTACTAATTGCGCCCCCTTATAACAGAGAAAGGTACTAGTGGCAGTTTGTTTTGGGCAGCTTAATCCAGTTCTCACCTCCAATCCATACATTTTCCCAACGTTTCAATGAATTCGTGCATAATAATGTATTTTAATCAGCTAGCGAAATAAATTCAGTAGGGGAGAGTGCCCATAATGCGCCCTGTTCCTAAATGCGTCAACTCAAATATCTTTCAACCTATAAGCACTATCGCTACGATTTTTTCATATCTTCCGGAATTAGCACTATCTAGGCCTTTTCCGGTGGAACTGTGCCAAGGGTTGCGCTATTTACTGTGAGGGACTAAATTTTATAAATTAGGGTGTATTCGGCCTACTTACGGCGCTCTTTGTCGGTAAATAACTACATTGACACGTCTCGAGGATACTTGAAGTTATTTCCAATATAATAAACAGTAAATACTCTTTAATTTTTAAAGTTGAACACAAGTGCTGACACCCGCAGTGCACCATTATCGCCTGCCAAAAAGAAGGCTGTCATTTCCTAAATGCGCCCGTACCAAATGCGCCACGGCGCATTTGGGCCAGGCTAACCGCTGGATGTTGACCGCAACCTGAGAGAGTAGCTCAAATTGTTTAATTATGCAGTCATTTAACTCTTCCTTTTTGTCTAAAAGTTCTAGGGACCGGGCGCCGTCTATATTTTTGGGGTGTGGGATAGGTTTGGACCGGATGATGATCAGGGCAAGGAAAATTATCATCTGTTAGATCCTAGAAGGTAAGGATGTAAAATCACATTTGATTCGGGAAATGTGCACCATTTTACGTTATAAAATGGACAGACACGCAACAGCCTATTGTTTGAGTTCTATAATTCTACTTAGTCGCATAGCCTGATTCAGCTTGTCTCATGGGGGAGTGGGCACATGGTTAGGGGCCGCCACTTTTAGGCGGCAAACCTATCAGGTGGACGCGAAATCCTGTCGCGGGGACGTTCGTCTTCACATCCTGGGGAAGGGGGCTGGGAAGCGACACTCTTGGGGCGCACCATCGACCCTCTGAGGGGACGCCAGTGTCGATCGGGTAGGGCACACGTGGCCCCCTTCACCCGATCCGCCAATGATGTATGGGTTTGATGGGTGGCTACTTTTCCCGTCACCAGTGATAGTGCGTTTGAACTATAAAAACTTATGTCGGATTTCTTCCAGGGTGTTTAGCCCCAACTCGCTGGTACCCGAGTTTCAGCGATCTACTGGTGCGATATCTTACTATCCCTTGTTCTTTCTCAATTCCACAGTCTGCTGTATATTCACCTGCTGATGAATGCTTCAATTTCTTTGGGATTAAATAATTACTTTTTTCAAAAGGGCACCATAAAAGACGCGGCAGCTTCCCCGCGATCCCACAAGCTTTCCATCCATGATGACTCACACTAGGTCCTGTTCCTTCCAAGTTCCGAAAATGGCCAAGATTTGGACACCATCTGGGGGTTTAGATGAATGCGCAGGAAAAGGCAAACAGTTTTATTTCAGGTGGTGACAAGTGCATTTATTGTTCTGAAGGAGCGGTGGGAAGAAATGAAGTGTGGCTGCAGTGTGCCAGCTGCAGCCTCTGGTGTCACGAGCTCTGCTCAAATGGTTTTGGTTCTGGGGCGTACGGTCGTGATTTCTGTCATTGATGAGTAAAATTTGCAGTCGAGAAGGTTGATCTAGCGGGTTTCGGCCCATAGAATCAGCGCTGGGTATCCGGGGAAAAAGGTGATCTAAATGGAGAAATGACCTCTCTCATAAAGGTGTATTTTTTACATAAACCTTTTCTCCCAACCTGGACTTTACAGACGCCATTTTCCCAATACGGTTTGACGCAATCACCAACCAGACAATTGAACAAAACTAAGGGTAAAATACCGGCACCAATGGTTTCATTCTAGGTACGAAGAAACCTACACGCACTTCCATCATACAAACATCGCAACCTAAATGCGCCCAGGAGTGGCGCATTTTGGCAATGCGTGCCTAAATGCGCCAATTGCAATGTTTTTTCTAAAACGCTTACACCGCGAGAATAAATGAATGTTCAAGTATACGAAGCTCGCAGAATCTAGAAAATTTCCAATATTATCGGATTCCACAAGCGTTTTCAGGCAATAGCATCGACCTTCGCTGGGGCAGTCATTCTAGCTTAAGGGGCGCATAATGGGCACTCTCCCCTACTTCCTTAAATCTGCACGGGTTTATGAACCCGAAAAATAAGAATACGGCTGTCACATTCCAAAATCGATGGTTTTAATTTCAAAGCCAGGAATGCATCGCATATTCTAAAAGCAACAATTATAGATTCCCTCTGTTGGTGAATTTTTAAGGCAGACATATCTGATTTAAATGAAAAAAGTAATTGCGCCCTGGTCAAATGTGCCCTATCCAAATATATCTTAAAAAACCAAACCCGAAGCCTTTTCGTATGAGTGTGATTTTATTATTACATGTCATTGTGAATGCAAGAATACCACATTTAAATTACTTCCAGGCCCTCCCAGGTGAAAAGTTTGGGAGTTAGCCGAGCCCTATTTGCTCTTATACTAATGCTGATTTCTGCCGTGCCATTGATTTAACATGGTATGAGGGAAGGGCACAATTAAATCTAAATGCGCCCTCCCCCGGGCGCAATTGCCCTCTCACTTTGGCAAATGCGCCCTTTGCATAGTTTCACTCAAATTGGAATTCACTCTTAGAAAACGCTACTTTCAGGCCAGGAATTGTTTTTACAATAACAAAAATGGTCAGATTTTGTAATTTAATCCACAGTAACGAGATTGAATAGGAGACATTCGTCTAGCAAGAGATTTCCCTTAGGGGGGCGCAATGCACACACTTTCCCCTAATATCCACACGCGCTTTTCCAGTTTCTCTTCCTAAAGGTAAACGCAGGCCGCCCGTCGTCGAAGAGTTTGATTGTCGCTGCCACACTTTTGAGAACTCAACACTGAATATATTGATGCGTTCTTTTCTACGTTTAAGATTACCTATAATCTGAACGATCACCGCCCCCCCTACCAATTACTTTAAATTATGTAATCTGCCTGCGCGCCGGCGACGGGCCGTTGCTAGGCGTAGCTAGGCGGGTACTGCCCTCTAGTGTCGAAACTGTCCGTTTACGAAAATCGAGGCGCCCTCTAGGTACTCTATACCCTTTACTACCCTGGTCGCGCCAGCAGACAGTGCGGAATGCTAGTAGATGCGTGCGCGGACCATGGGCTGAGATGGGGGGCGGGGCGGGTCGGGGGTTAGGAAGCATTAATAGTTGGTTCCGGGAGTCCCATGTATCAGTCTCGGGGGCTCCCAGAGCATGGACAGATCCAGGATTATCAATGGGGGCACCATCCCGGGAGGCACCACTTTAGGTCGACAAAACCTATCAAGTGGGTGCTTAATCCTATTTCCTATGAATCCTATTAATCGCCTCATGGTGCCGATTTTCCCATCCTAGGGGGTTGGGAGAGTTTGGGAAGCGACATTTCAGGGGGCGCCATCGACTTTTTAGGGGGGTGCTGTTATCATTTGAGAGGGCGATGAGAGCTGGAACCTGAAAAAATTGAAATTTTTAAGCGCATTAGAAATAGGCGCCTTGCAAATTATTCATTTGTCAAATATTTCACTTGGTTTCAATAAATTGAAGATCAAGGACCATCCGAGCAGGGGACCCGAGACTTTTATCCGCCCACCCGCCTGGAGGAAATTCTGGATCCGTCCCTGCATCTAGCAAGTTTGCCAATTTGCAAAACAATTACACTCATTCAATACATGAGCGGAAGCAGGGGGTCATTCCAGCTATGCCCCCCGTCCCCCAAGCGCTGGAAGGAGGGCCAAACTATCTTTTGGCCCCCAAAGGCCGGATAAATTGTTGAAAAAAGTGTTCACACTTGGTCTGTCGAGCAATAAAATCTTCGCTCCCATCCCACCCCCCGCCCCCCAGGAGAGCGATCATGTACTTGGAGGGGTAGCTTATACTAGGTCTGTCGAGCACCCAAATTGCATATCCCACCCACCCCCTCACCCAGGAGGAAAGGCAGACATGGGTTTGGCCCCCAAAACTCAAACTCAGGTCTGCGTCCGCCCTGATTAAATAAGAAATGGTGGGCCCCCTACTCTTATAGGGGCCCCCGAGGAGAGTCCACCGAGGCTGACATCGCGCCTTCCCTCTTGAGGAAATCCTGGATCCGGCTCTGGCATTCAGAGCCCATCCCAACCCAGGCAATCTCCAACTGGCAACCCAGGTGCACCTCAACACCTCCGGAATCTTTCATCGCCAGAGCATCGCTTCGCTATTCATTTTAAGTACGGAATTTTTTCCAGGCCTCGCGTCACCATGCATATCTGCATCGCGGGAGGAGACAACGGCGGGTGGTTGCTGGAGGAGGCGGCGGTTCAGCAGCGGCTAGTGCTTCCTCGAGAGCTCATCGGAGACGCCTGCGCTGATGAGGCGGCACACAAAGACGTGGTGCTGAGACGTGGTGCAGAGCGCTGAAGTGCGGGGGCCGCCCGGCGCCAGGATCCGGAGCGGCCGTACCGCTAGCGCGCGCCAGTCTGTTATGGTTTCTACAGTTGTTGGTTTTTATCTAATGCTATTATTTTTGTTCCTACAGTTATTATTATTACCATATATTCTTCGCTGCGAACAGGTTACGACTCTGATTGTTTCACCTGTCTTGCTAATAGAGAATTGAGATTGATTCCGCTTGTTTTACCGTGAATCGAAAGCTAGGGTGTAGTACACACTTGCGGAAAGTTAGGAAATGAAAATATCAGAATTAGAGCGATGTGCAATGTGTGAATTAAAGCGATATTCAAAACTGATGTAAGCCCAAACATCGCTGAATCAAAACAAAACAGAATTCTCAACACTTTGGTGTAGGTACATATTGTGAAGCAAAAAAAAACTGTAAGGAACGATGACAGTAGCGCATTCAGGATCTCATTTCGGGAGGGGCCAGATTTTGAGAGTGTGCCCCCATATTCTTGAAGTCTGCGAAAACCATGCACTTATTTTGGGGTGTGCCCCGAGACCCTCGAGACCAATTCTTGAGGCCCCGAAACCAGCTTCAGGGCACCCGAAACGGACTCTTGAGGGACCTCCGAGACCAGGCTCTGGGGGCCCGAGACCAAATCTTGAGCAAACCCCTGGACCAACCCTTAGGACCCCATAGACCCAACTCTTGGAACCCTCAAAAACAGCTTCAGGGGCCTCGACACCGACTCTGGGGGCTTTTTGAGACGAACTTCTTCAGGTATGAGACTACAAATTTGGGCCCCTGAGATAAAGTCTTGTGGGCCTCCCGCGACCACTTTAGCCGGAATCGAGAAAAACTCCTAACTAAACTAGCATTTGAGGGTACTCTGTGCAGGGGCCCGGCGGCTGCGGCTGTAGGCCTATCCCGCAAGTTGTCAATGCAACCCGAATACAGGTCTAGGGGCCCCTTATATTGCATCTGAGGGCTCCTGAGAGTGACTTCGGAGGCTCCCAGAGTTGCCCTCGGGACCCACAAAGAGCTATTCTCGGAGTCCGGAATAATTGGCTTTCACTGGCTCCCAGAGTTGTTCTTGGGTCCCTGCATCGGAGGTCCCACCAGCCTCGCGACCGGGTCCCTAACAATCGTCCCGGGGGCCGGCTGCTGTCCAAGCCAGGCCCATATTCTATGGAGTTTAGGTCCCCGGTATTCCAACCAGGCCCTACGTGCCTGCAACATCCGTCCCTACTTGGAAGTAGTAAGTGCAATAAAATCTTAATATCTTTATTCAAGCAGGCCACAGAATATTTTATGCATTCAGAAATGGTCCTGATCAGTGATCCTAGCCAAAATTAGGCCAATCCCTGGATTGTAGTGTTAACCCGCGCCCCACCGGGGTCCGGCGCCACCTTCGCCCCACCGGGGGGGCCATCGATGGCCCCCTCTAACTCCGAAAATATGGGCGTTAGCGCAAATCTGCAAAGTGCAATGAAAGCTCGCGTGAATTCAGTAAGAAATTACTTCGCATGTTTTAGTGTTCAGGTCAATGGTTTGACCTCCAGAGGTCAAATTAGGTCAAGATCGGCTATTTTCACTCAAATATGCAATGATTAAGCAAACTGGGCATAACTCTTATGTCATTAGAGCTATTGAGGCCTGGTAAAGTACATTTGATAGCAAATTGCCAGTACTTTTTCCGCTATGTGGAACGTAAAGACCTCCCGCCAGTGGTTTGACCGCCAGAGGTCACCTCGTGACCTAATATGACCTGAGGTCACGAAAGGTCAAAAGTGACCTTGCCGTATATCAAATGAAAGCCAGTGACAAGACAAACACGATAGTGTTTGTTTCACCGCTCTAGCTCAATTAGGTCAAAAGTTATTGTCAAAATACTGTTTTTGACCTGTGGTGACCTTGGATGACCTTGGAAAAGTCAAAGGGCAAATATGACCCCTGGGATCCGTGAAAGGGTGTCCAAAAACGTTGTTCTGAGCAGTCTGAGTATTTGCAATCATTTTTGTGGGTTTTATATCATGAAATAGCTTTCCCCATGCTTTTCCAATGGGAGGGGTCGCCTCGTGACCTGACCTCAGGGCACGAAATCGAAAAATCCCGGATATACACCTTGTAGACCCTGGAGGGGTCATGAAGTGTAGGAAGTTTCAAATTGATCGAGTTTGAAATGTAGCTCTTACAGAGCTCTAAAGGTGAAGTGAGGTGACCTTGGTTGATCTCGTCTGGTGACCTGACCTTGGGTGACCCGGGGTAAAAATTTCAGGGATGATGGGAAAATGTTGCAGTGAGAGGTAGAGCCCTCAACCGCGGTGCTGCGCCTCGTCGTTTTTCGGCTATCCGGAAAAACCTTAGGGGGCCATCGATGGCCCCCGGTGGGGCGAGGGTTAAGCGGACATTCACAATTTTAGGGCCAGTTCATAGTTCTGTTGCTCTTAGAGTTCTTGTCGGGCTCTTAGAGTTCTTGGAATTGTCGTCCCCAAAACGGAGGTTGACGTTTTTTGCTCGACAACATACATGTATATGTAGGGTAAGGTCGGGTAAGAGTACGCGCTATATAAGAGTACGCAGCAGCTGTTTTAGTTGCTTAGCAACCACTGAGATGGTGGATACCCTGGTATAAAAAAACAGGATCAGTGCCTAGGCTGCATACCAAAATTCAACGTGCTCCTGTTCTTTCCGCGGGAGTACAGAGCCAAATAAATTTTTGGGCACCCTTGAAGTAATATTTCTTAACTGGGTAAACTTGTAGACCATGCTTCTATTATCAAACGCATTGTATTGCGGTCTGTCATCAGTAAGAGGGCTGAGCTAGGAGTGTGCTCCAGGACCGGACCTCACGCTAAAATGCCTGCCAACACGTTTATGAAGACTTTCTTCCCAAGGGAGCATGTCCGGAAAGAGTACGCAGTAGACCATTGGGCAAGAGTGCGCATATTTAAGAGATAGGAAAATTTAATTTTCACTCGGAGCAGAGTCCGTAACTCATATTTGGAAAGCCAAACGTTGCAACATAGTTCTTGTATATTCAGAACGATATAAAATCATGCAATCGCCTAGTTTGGCGACAAAAAACTTCGCGACATGGCCTATGCGCCTAAAGCACAGCGGGGTATCAATGTGTACTCCAGCTTCCTTTCTTGCGTACTCTTACCGACCCACTCCGGCAAGAGTACGCACGTGACATTTTATTTTGGATGGGCTCGTGGCAAGTTCCTTTCAGAGACATCCAGTTGGAACATGGACCATACATGGACAATTATTCAGGCTAAACAACCACATAAAAATTTTAGCTGTTAGACATTTAGGAGAAAAGTGAAAGCCCGTAGAAAATTAAGTGCGTACTCTTGTACGGACTTCCCTCACACGTTTTAATAAAAATATATGCCTTGCACGGTCGGGCCCCAACGAGGAGGCGGGGCCCCCTGTCAGGGTTCGCCTTTCCCTTGGGTAGTTCCTGGATTCACCCCTGCTTCTAACTCGACTCTAATTAAAATGTTTCTAATTTGAACGGAAACAAAACGGAGAACGGAAACAAGTTCTCAGTGCACTGAGAGAAAAATCACCCCGATATTTAGCGTAAACCGGTGCAATTTTAACACCTCGTTTCAGCGTGCCAGTACTCTAGTTCGTAGAGGATTGACACTCCATCTAAGAGGTTTCTGCTCCTCGCTACATTGGAGTGAATCTTCCCTAATATGAGCGTATAGTCACTCTGGGGGAGTAATGACACTTTCTATTGTGTGCTTAAATATACCACTCACTCCGCCAAAAAGAGTGTTCAAAATATAGAGTAAAGCCAAAGGGGGGAGTGATGGTGCAAAAACCACCCCCCTTTTGGAGTAACTTCGATTTACTCTACCATGGAGTATGTTCACTCTCGAAACGAGACAGGGAGGCACGGTCACGTGACATCAAAACAATTTCATGCCAGCTGATGATTGAACCTCGTATTCCGGAGATACTCAAAGGGGACAAGTAAAAAGCGTAAACGTAAAGTAAAGGATGCAGTTCGATGTAATTTTAGCAATGCCACCAGCGGAGACTATATTAGTGCACTGAATTTTCACCGACGCTTTATAAAAAATTGGACCTTGGAAAAGTAGTATTTGCATAGAAATAATATGCGGAACGGTGGAAAAGATATATATTCCGATGGTTTTCTACCATACTCAGCGACGGTGGGCCGCCCAAATTAAAGGGGGGGCACCATGAGCTTTTCAACCCATAGGCGGATGCAGGGGGAAAAGGGGGGCACGTGCCCCCCGATCAACTCTCGGCACCCCCCTGAAAGGTCAATGACGCCCCCTTCCCTGAAATGCCGCTTCCCCCAGGATGCGAAAATCGGCGCCCACCGACAGAATTTTGCGCCCATCTAATAATAATTGTTGAGGTTTAACGACGCACCAACTGCCAGGGTCATACGGCATCGCCAACTCTCACCCTGTTGGAAGGGATTTTGGGGATCAGATCGACTTATTCAGAGGCTCCGCCAGGACTTGAACCCGGGACCGGTGGCTTAGAAGACAAGGGTGCTATCCACTAAGCCACCTCATCCCCTTGCGCCCATCTGATAGGTTTTGCCGGTCAAAAGTGGCGCTTCCCTCCCCGGGCCGGATGGCGCCCACCCGGGAAGGTGCCCCCCCTGATCGGCAATCCTGGATCCGCCTACGTTTCAACCCATTTCTTTCCAGTCAACGCCATTGGGTCATTGTTAAAATTTATGATTTAAGGGAGGGCACCGTGCCCCGGTGTCGCCCCAGTTCCGCCGCCAGTAACCATACTCCCGTCATCTTATAAACGAGCAAAAGTAAAAATGTCCGGAGCAGCGACGGATCCAACTTCCAAGGGGAGGAGAGTGAATAGAAAATTACCTACTCCTCCTCGCCCCCATTGGCAGACGCAGAGGGGCCTTGGGCGGATTCAGGATTGTCGATCGGGTGGGGGCGGGGGCACCACCCGGACCAGGGGGTGTCACTTTTGACCGGCAAAACTGATGAGGTGGGCGCAAAATCATATCCGTGGGCACGGATTTTTGCATCAATGGGGGGGTGGGAAGCGACGTTTCAGGGGATACCATTGGCCTTCCAAGGCGACGCACATAGACCCGAAATGCCTCCGTGCGTGGCCAATATTACTTTTCGTGGAAAATTCCTTCGTAATACCGCAAATTCCCCACGATTTTTGGAAAAAGGAGCTCATTTGACAGATAATTGAACAGTGCATAAAACTTGCATTCGTCATATAGGTTTTATTTTACATGTGCGTAATCAGGATAGTGAAAAGAGGGGCATTTGGAGCAACTTAATCCAGCCCAAGGTGTCCGTGAAATGTTTTGCAGATGTTGTCGTGGCGCCATGAATTGTGACCGAATTGTGGTTTGAAACACTGCAAACAATAAACATGTAATCCATGAACAACGATACAGCAATCTTGGTCTGCCATAAATTCATAAGCGTCACCACGAACAATAAAACGGGAGGCATCATAAATGTGAATTTGAGCTTGGTTTTTCTTTCTAAGCCAGCTTTTAGGTATAATTGTAACACCTTTTCTGCATGGGAATGTTCTATTATAACCGGTATTGGAGTGATTATTAACAACCACACTGGAGAGGGGTCCGACATTAACGCGCACAGGATGGGGGGCTGGTAAGCCCCCTGAGATATCGGAAACTTCTCCTTAAGAAATGCCGATTGGGGAGTGGGTGGGGGCTATGGTTATCTACATCATAACTAATTTTCATTGACCTAGGTCTATATTGTCATGGTCAAACGAGGTCATAAAGGTCAAATTTTGGCCATGCTTGGGACCTGTTGGGAAATGCCCTGATAATGCATGGAAAAAGCCGGGAGTAAGCTAAAGCCGGACCACGGTCATAGAGGTTGTGTCACAAAGAATCTTTCCTTCATTTTTGAGGTCTAGTTCATTCAAGGTCATCGACCTATGACGTCACAATATGGTATATTCCCTATTATGCACATTTAAAGTAGCAATATAGCAAACCTTGTGCTGGAAAGGAGGATTGACCTTTTCCCATGATCTTTAACCTTGACCTTTGACCTTGAACTTACAACTGGGTTACCTTCACTATGACGTCATAGCATAATATACGTCAGACTGGGACACGTAAAGCACCGGGGTCAATGACCTTGAAATTGCTGGTATGACTTTGAACTTTGACCTTGACCTTCACGTGAGGTGACCTTGACATATCATCCCGTCTATATGACACTGTGACGTCACCACTTGGTCTCCAATGCAAGCAAACGGGTTCGACTGCGCGGTCGTGGCGATTTCAAAATGTAGGTCTGACTTTAGAAGCCTATAAATCAAAAAATTTTCGAAAAAAATTCAAAATTATTTCACTATTCGACGCACTGTTAAATTTTCTCAAATGCGACCGATTCCCGTGTTTAAGCTACGAGCGGTTCTCCGGTCATCCCGGAAAAAATAGTTGGGAGAGTATCCGAGGCCCCTCCAGTGCGCGTGTTAACACGCAGAGTAGAAAAAAGGGGTAGAATATATCCCTACTTTGTGTTTCCTGAACAAGGCATATCAAAATAACAAGGCATATCAAAATCAAAATAAATGAAGGTCAGTACGTTTCTCTCCCCCTCTCCGCCCACCCTCCGCTACATATGATATCGCGGTATCGCCAACTATGGGACGATGGTCACCTGAGCAGCCCGAGCGTCATCTTGCGTCAGCTCGTGACAGTGGGAACGGCGAGGAAATTCGATTCCCGATTAGATCCCTAGGACACCTCGGAACTCCGATGTTTACGGAGACCATTCATTTGGATGAAAAAGTATGATTGGTATTCACCATATGTGGTTTAACGTGTGATATGCAGCAAAACAGGATTCTTAGGTATCGTTTTTGCTGTCCCGGCATTGCTTGAAGGTGTTATAATGAATGTCTGAATCCCGGGATCACGAGAGGCTTAATCCCGTGATTGTGGCTTTTTGAAAATAGCCGGATCCCAATCCCGAGATTGACATACCTAGCAGGAACATTTCTCATGCAATAAATGGTTCGTTGTCGGCAGTCCCTCCGGGTATTTATATAACAGCCAACACAGCAGTCAATACACAAATCGAGACGGTTATAGTGCTTTGAAATTGTATAAACTAATTTCAGCACTTCTCGGGATTTCTTATAGCATCGTTCTCTGATAGTCCACTCATATTGCTCATTCTTGGCCGGTCCATGCCTCTATTCGGTAACCCACGGTGTTGCGTTAGCACCGCAGCGGCCTGGTTGGAGCCACAACCTGAGTTATTATATGTCATCTGGAGCACGGGGCTGCAAGTGGACGCAAGATATTTTGACTTGCCCTTGTAGAGCACATCCTGGGGAATCGTTTGATGGTAGTCTTATGCTGGGCCGATGCTGGCCAAGTTTTAAATCCCTCTCTTTGTATTTGTAAATCGAACAGTTTTTTAGATATGCAGTATACTGAGAGAATGGTCTATAAGATAGTTGTCAAAACTATTTTTGCATTATTTTATACCAAAACCCATTGCAAAGGGCTAAAAACAGTGGTATTGCCATACTTTGACCTGTTCTTGCTTTCATGGTCGATTTCAAGCATAATGAAATGTACGTAGTTTTCGCTGCAGATCTCTGGTCCGCGGGTGGCGCACCCGAGTGCTTACTTGAAGCAACTCTACAAAGACTTCCAGAGCACGGTTTGTGTTTTTCATGCCTGTTTCAAGTGCAGTGAAGAATTCCCTATCAGTATATGTGCTCGGGAAATGGTTTAGAAAAAGTTGCATTTTAGTAATATTGGCCACGGACGGAGGCATTTAGGGCCTATGTGCGACGCCGTGACCATTTCAGGGGGCGACGAGGGTTGATGGGGGGCACCTGCCCTCCTGGATCCGCGTACGGGAGGGGGCAGGGGCCATGCCCCCAAATGGCAAAAATTTTACGAATCTTTTAACAATACTATAGTAGTTTTGTACATATACATATAGTATTTTGTACATATAGTTTATTTGTACATATTTATGAGTTCTAGTGGTATTTATGGGCACCCGAAAAGTGCACGGTAATCAGATTCCCGAACACTTCCTGAGGCTAATACTCCCAAAAGTTGTGATCTAATCAAGGTCAAAGTTTTCATATTCGGCTTCAGGGCCAATTAGAACCCCGTAAGCCCATTTCAAAGAAAATCGACTGGGCACCGTGTAGAACCTGGTCGATTTGTGATGGAATTGCCCTAATTAAGTTTGAATGTTTTAAATAAAAAATACAAATTAGAAGTCAGTTTTCACCCAAGAATGCATGAAATACAGACAGACGCTATTACAAATGCATATTTATTTACTATTACAAAGAATCAGCAGAAATCGCGACACAAACAAGCCACAGCAAAACCACAGGGAAAATCACATAGTCTGACGCCTGTTCTCTGGCATCCACATCACCTGAGATCAAACACCTGATCTCCGAGGAGTCTATATCACTCGATGAACCAACGGCACGGGTTTTGCTGGCACTTTTGTTCCGTCCTGTATTCCTAGTATCAGTGCTTGTACATAGTGACCGATGATTTTGTTCCACGGTGAAAACTTGGAGTTAAACACCGTTGTCGGCGAAGGTAGCCACCTCCATTTTCCCCGCATAGACCGCACGACCCACGAGTTTCAGGCCGGTCTTGTCCTCCACGGTTTTTTGCCTGAGCGACAGCTCACCCAGAAGCAGGGATAGCTGGGGTTATATTTCCCGTGGAAAAAATAGACAAAACAATAAATATTTTATATTCAATTCAGTGGCTGGACCAGCTTTATTCAACATAAAACATATGTGCGTAATATTTAGTTGATTCGGAGTTGTATTTAAATTTGAATGTGACTATTTTTGACTAGTGATTTTCCGTTGCCCGTTTGCTGGCTTATTTATTGTTTGTTTGAACATAAGATTCGTTTTCGAGGGCAAAGGTTTTTGAGAAATATCGAGAAGTTTCGTGCCGGGTATGGATCACGGGAGCCATCCTGTCAATGCCATGGTCCCCCTCCAAAGCAGGCCCGTAACCAGGCAAAAACCTCAGAGGACGTGCAACCAAAGACAGGCACAAGCTGAGAGTCAAGTTTTTTCAAGTTCAGATTTCGGGAAGTCTCTATGCCTTCGGTACGGGGCACAGGTTCCGGAACATTTTTTAAGCTCGGGGAGGGGGCAAGAGCCGTCGCCGATGGTAGGGTGAAAGGAAATTCAACCTACCACTTAATTTGATAGGTACCGAAAAGGTTCTGAAATCAGCTCAAAGTTGGGAATTGGGGAGGGGGCACTGCCCCCACAGTTCGACAGCTAGAGGCAGCCACTGCCAATACCACTACGGTTTCTGTGCCCATGCTACATGAGACATGCATGGACATACATGGGACATTCTGCGCCCATGCCCAGGGAAGTGCTCTGAGCTCACAGAGAGTGACCAGGCGCCGAGTGCACCCACGTGGCTACGGAACTGCTCTAAACCAAACCAGGTTTACATAATGGATATACTCGTCTGTTCGCAAGAATATATTGAAGCGTTTTTATTCGTTCCCAGCATAAACATTTTAAAAGGGACCAGAGAGGTGTGGCCACGTGTCGCCCAAAGATTTCCTGATCTCATTCCAATTGAGAGGGAACAGAAAATTTTAGGCATCGTTATTCCCGAACATTGGTCCTGAGACGTCACCAACATCGATTTATGGATTTAACTGGGGGTCTCGGGGGCTGAGCCTGGACTCGTACGGTCTGTCATGGGCCTTTTGATGGTCATCGCCCTCCCGGGTAGTGGTGTACCCTAGACGGTTGTATTTGGATCTTAAAACACTGAACTGATTGTTAGCATCTGGAAGTCACTTACGATGGGCGCGACATAGCCTGTCGCGGGCGCCCCCCTCGAATCCTGGCTATGCCGCTACTCCTTGATGCCCGAAAAAGAACTTTTTCGAGGGCTCTCTCACTCTCAGAAGCACTCTCAATTATTTGTTCTCTCCAAAAACTTAACACAACATGGTATTGATTCCGCATTTCCACAGACTAATCCCAATGCGATTTTCGTCCACACTAGCAAAATGCACTTAGACTCTGCCAAAAATAAAAAGGGGTAGGGGTAGACCATTTTCATATTGCTGCTGGCAAGAGATTTTCCACGCTTTGATACAAAACTTATAGGATTTGAGCTCATCGTTGCCTTCCGCATTGTCTAGTAATACAGTTTTCCGGTTTCATCCCAATTGAGCTGAGATAGGAATTTTTTGGACGAAAAAGGGGGAGCCCGGACCGCTGACCCCCTCTTTTCCCTGCTTTTGGTATGGATGACAATTATACAATGAAATTGAAATCTAACAGGGAATATGTTTTACCTGAAAGCAGTCGCGGTCCAGATCTTACGAGTACAGTGACAGACCCAAGGAAGGGGAAAGGGGGCCGCGACCTCCTTACGCCTAAGAGGCACCAATCTGGGGGCGAAAAAGCGCCCCCAAAACAATGGTTTACACTAGGTCTTCGAGGCAAAAATATCCGATCTCCTCTCCCCTAGGATACGACATGTGGCGCCCCTGGGTGAAAAAAGTCAGCTCCTTCGCCGCGATAAGGTGCATCCTTCGTTTGGCAAAGTGCGCCCTCTGAGGCTCGCTCGCCCTTCACTCTTATCGAAATCCTAGACCCGTCACTTCACGTGTATGAGTATTCGACAGTTGAGGCCATATTGGACGATGGTGCTTATGAAATTAAACGGACTAGAAATTTAGGTTCGGAAAATTACACTAGTTGTATGAGATACTCACGGTTCAATTTGAGAGGGCCGACATCCTCCTTGCTCGTCAGGAACAATATTATACACGGCATTATCACAGAATACGTTACACAAGAGGATCATAGCTATTTCACAGGAATAGCTAGCTACACTTAAAAACCACCCCACAAACGTCTTCTGACCTTAACACAGAAAAATAAGACAGCGCTCTTACCATCAACCGCCCGACTTGACGTTGAAAGGGAAAATGGCTAACAGGCTGCATGGATTCTGGTGTAACGTAAACCCCCTGATGAGGCCCAATTTCTTCCGTAAGAGTCTAATTACTCTATGTATCGGTAAAAGTGTTTTTCATACTCTACCTTGTGGTTCTTGTTTCCAAAAGACAGGTGAATTCACTCCATTTATAATTACTGCTCCAGCTTTTAGAGAACCAGTACGCTAGTAGAGTAAGCTCACTCTTTTTAAGCCACTTTTCTGTTTTCCCGCCAAAATTCACTCCTTTTCTTGTGGTATGAAGCCTCTCTAATGAGGCGTAATGACCAAAAAGGCGTTGGAATACTACACCGGGAGTGATTTTTTTCTCAGATAGAATGTTCGTATAATGACAAACCACTCAAAATTTTCTGCAAGATCACAACGTTAAAAACTATCAATCATATCCGTATACGAAAAACAAATAATTAGAGTCCGCTCTCTTCTGGGCCACAACGGCCCCTAAATATGTCAGAGCAGACTGGGTTAGAGATCACTGGTCTCAAAGCTGATACCCTTGCACTTCAGTCAAAGTAGTCTTGCAGAGTATTTTTGGCGCAAATACGGAAAATTCAGTCAGTGAAGGCATAGGTGGAGAAACTACTTTAGTCGGAGGAATGAGGTAACTTGGAGGAAGGGGTTTCCGCGTTGGTATGGCCGGGGGTGATTAGGCATATCGCTTAAATTTTAATAGAGAAGTTCCAGAATCGGCTCAAACGGGGGGGTTTAGAGCTGCTGCCACACTCTGAAAGTTGGGTGCAACAGCCACCACCACAGCCCCCACGGTTCCTGCGTCTATTGGTAGAGGGTTATGGTCGGGACTTCAGCAGCAGCAGCATATTTGGACATGGCATGCTTAAAATACTTGAGAAACAGTGTTAACAACTTCAGTGCTGCTTGAAAACAGCTCTTTAAAGGGAGATACGCGAAAAAAAATTATTGACTATATCAAAGGTTACAAAAAGTCGTTTCAGAAGTCCTTTTCTCATTTTGCGAATTCGGCCTGCAAATGCCTTAAAATTGCTTTCAAAGTCAAAATTTCTAGACGACTTTACCGGTACACCTCATATCGATGTATATGACGTACACACGGCTAAGGCTATCAATTTCTCTAAGAATTAGGTCATTTCTATCCTAAACAGTGATGTAGAGCTTTTGACTACTACAGAAAACAATTACTTTAGAAAAACAACATTCCAAAACTCTTTTGAAACAGAAATATAGGGCTTAAAAGAAATCACAATTAACCAATCAGAAGTCTAGGAATTCTTAAACCGGGGTCACGTGACCTATCTGACGCAAAAGTTTTGTCAGTCTGGGGCCGAAGCAGAAAATGACTCAAGACCCGAGGTACGAAACCGCTGAAGACTTGAGTAATTATGTTTTTTCCGTTTCTAGGGCAAACTTATTCATTTTGTAGTTTTTAAAAGCTTTTTAAAATTAATTCAAATACAAATACAGGAGAGCAGACATTTGTATTATAAAAAACATTACTTTTCAACTTTAAATAGTTTTCGAAGAGTAAGTGATGGGTATGGGCATGGGTAAGTGATGGACGTTTTATCAAAACTTTTAACCTATTTCGATAATAAGTAAGTGGCCTCCCAAAATTTTGCCGAAGATGCAAAAATAATTGATAGTTTCGTTATCAGGATTTTTCAAATAGCAAGAAACCACAATAATATTTTTTGCGTATCTCCCTTTAAGTGCGTTTATACAATCCAAATCGCAATTGTTTCTCACCTTTCGCGTTGCTGTTCATATTTCCGGTCCCCGAGGAAATCAGTATTCACTTACCATGTCACGCTGCTGGCGCCATCTATGGAGAGCCAGTGCAAACTCAATTAAAAGCAGATATAATAAGTAAAAATAACCGTTATGTGTGCAAGTTATACCAAGAAAAACAACGAAAATGGAACACCAACGAACCAAACTACTAGCCCAGTGCAATTTTTGCACCTCGTTGGTAATATGGGTTGATCGTGAGCCAAAAAGTGGAAAATTGGGCAAAATGAAAAACTTTCAACTCGAGTGGGTCACCAAAAGTTTTCGCGAAATTTGCATTGTTGATAAGCGCATTGTAATCAGCACCAAAAATGCATCAAATGAGCAGCAATCTGTTAATGTCTGATGAAAAACCCTAAATCCGGACCAGGCCAGTGACCACCCAGCCGACACTTCTGCATCAGCGGTAGATTAATTTAAAGAGCACGCGCGCTGACCACCTGTAAATATTCAACCCATAGAGATCAACTATTACTATTAATAGTTATTATATAATCAAGATACCTTTACTTAATATATAATATATAATAACTATTAGTTATATAATAACTATTAATTATAACTATTAGTTATATAATGACTATTAGTGATTCAATACTATTAATATTATATAATATGTATTACTACTAATAGTAGCAATAGTTTATCTCTATCTATTCAACGAATTTACAGTTGAGTCGCAAACTAACAGTTGTGCTCCTAAACTGTAAGATTTTATTAATGAAATTAACTTCAACTGTAAAATGTAAGTTCGTCAGCGGCCTGTTAGCTGTAAAATGTAAGTTGTAACTTCGTTATGAAATCCGTCTCAGCTGACAACTGTGAATGGCTCCTTGGGTACATTTTGGGTACATTTCAGGTAAGTTTTTGGTTTTTCTCTACCAGAATTTCGAGTTCCAAGACCAATGATATGTGAGGTACCGGGTTTTCCCGCATGCTTTACAACTTGGCTATCTCAGTTAAATCGCGTCATAAAGGTTCCACATTCCCTTGAAGGACGGGGATATGTTGTGGGCTAAATAGATAAAACGACGCCCAGGCGTTTCCTCGACTCCGTGTTTATACCGGCATCGATTCCTGGTAAAATATCTGGTGGAATACTCCCCGATATTACAATCTCCCTCACTTATTTTTGTGACGGGCTCTATACCATCAAATCATATGAGTTCTCTTTGTCAGTAACCCTACTTACCAGCAATGTATTCGGTGATTATTTTAACGTAAAGTATCTTACGTATAGTAATTATTTTCGACATTTCGTCACCCGAAGTCAGATGCGTGCTCTTCGGACGACTCGGCAACCCAGGTTGTAAACGACTCGACGGCCCGGGTTGTGGACGACTCGACGGCCTGGGCTGTGGACGACTCGACGGCCCGGGTTGTGGATGATTCGATGGACCGGGTTGTGGACGACTCGACGGCCTGGGCTGTGGACGACTCGACGGCCCGGGTTGTGGATGATTCGATGGACCGGGTTGTGGACGACCGACGGCCCGGGTTGTGGACGACTCGACGGCCCGGGTTGTGGATGATTCGATGGACCGGGTTGTGGACGACTCGACGGCCCGGGTTGTGGACGACTCGACGGCCTGGGCTGTGGACGACTCGACGGCCCGGTTGTGGATGATTCGATGGACCGTTGTGGACGACTGACGGCCCGGGTTGTGGATGACTCGACGGCATGGGTTGTGGATGACTCAACGGCCTGGGTTGTGGACGACTCGACGGCCTGGGTTGTGGGTGACTCGACGGCATGGGTTCTGGATGACTCAACGGCCTGGGTTGTGGACGACTCGACGGCCTGGGTTGTGGACGTTTGCTAGTACCGGTAAAGAGACTGCGAAAATATTTACATTTGTTAAATGTGTAGGTACTGATAGGAACCTTCCACCCCTATCATTTTATGTCAGTCATCTGTCGTTTTTTCGCTGCAACCGTCATGTGAGAAATGATGGTAGAAGAGATTTCTTAATAATAAAACGCATTAGGATTAGTAACTGAAGAGACGTTTTGACACCACCATTTTACATGCAGAGCATGAAGGAGCCTTGTTGTTGAGCCGAGCGGCATTAGCGATACAACTGAATACAAATTTATGACATAATAAGCTCACGTAAGTCACTAAGAACTAAAAACCTAGAAAGTTTCTTCTCACGATGGTAAACGAGAAAAGGGGTTTGAGCTGCCTGGACTGCTAAAATGGAAACAAACACCTGTAAAATATTTTCTACGACGTTGCGTATTGAAAAACCTAAAAGTACCCCTGATATAGGCGGATTCAGAATTTTCGGTGGGGGTTGGGGGAGGGGAGTTAACGCTGGACTCCTGCCCGGACACGCCCGGCTTCCGGCGGCTTCCAGTGTGTTGTGTCTGGCGGATCTGACGCTGACTCCTGCCCGGACACGCCCGGCTTCCGGCGGTTTCCGGTGTGTTGTGTCTGCGCGGGATCTGAGGCCGTGGCGGTCCCGGCCGTTTCAGTTGCGAGCTATCGATCCCAGCAGGCCGGGCTGCCGGTCCGGAGCGGCACCCGGCCAAGCTCGCGGCCGCTGCCTGCCTCCCTCCCTCCCTCACAGGATGACTGCCTCCCTCCCTCCCTCCCTCCCTCCCTCCCTCCCTCACAGGAACACTGCCTCTCTCTCTCTCCCTCCCTCACAGGAACACTGCCTCCCTCCCTCCCCTCACAGGATGACTGCCTCCCTCCCTCCCTCCCTCCCTCCCTCCCTCCCTCACAGGAACACTGCCTCTCTCTCTCCCTCCCTCACAGGAACACTGCCTGCCTCCCTCCCTCCCTCACAGGATCACTGCCTCCCTCCCTCCCTCCCTCCCTCCCTCACAGGAACACTGCCTTCCTCCCTCTCTCCCTCACAGGAACACTGCCTCCCTCCCTCCCTCCCTCACAGGAACACTGCCTCTCTCCCTCCCTCCCTCACAGGAACACGGCCTCCCTCCCTCCCTCCCTCATAGGAACACTGCCTCTCTCCCTCCCTCCCTCGCAGGAACACTGCCTCCCTCCCTCCCTCCCTCCCTCACAGGAACACTGCCTCCCTCCCTCCCTCCTCTCTCACAGGAACGCTGCCTCCCTCCCTCCCTCCCTCACAGGAACACTTCCTCCCTCCCTACCTCCCTCATAGGAACACTGCATCTCTCCCTCCCTCCCTCACAGGAACACTGCATCTCTCCCTTCCTTACTCACAGGAACACTGCCTCCCTACCTCCCTCCCTCACAGGAACACTGCATCTCTCCCTCACGGGGCCACGGTCTCCCTCTCTCCCTCACTGCCTATCTCCCTCACAGGATCACTGCCTGCCTCCCTCCCTCCCTCCTAGGAACACTGCCTTCCTCCCTCCCTCACTCACAGGAACACTGCCTCCCTCCCTCACGGGGCCACAGTCTCCCTCCCTCCCTCACTGCCTATCTCCCTCACAAGATCATTGCCTGCCTCCCTCCCTCCCTCACAGTATCAATGCCTGCCTCCCTCCCTCACAGGATGACTGCCTCCCTCCCGCCCTCCCTCACAGGAACACTGCCTCTCTCTCTCTCCTCCCCTCACAGGATGACTGCCTCCCTCCCGCCCTCCCTAACAGGAACACTGCCTCCCTCCCTCCCTCACAGGATGACTGCCTCCTTCCCTCCCTCCCTCACAGGAACACTGCTTCTCTCCCTCCCTCCCTCACAGGAACACTGCCTCTCCTCCCTCCCTCCCTCACAGGAACACTGCATCTATCCCTCCCTCCCTCACAGGAACACTGCCTCCCTCCCTCCCTCCCTCACATAAACGCTGCCTCCCTACCTCCCTCCCTCGCAGAAACATTGCCTCCCTCCCTCCCTCCCCTAACAGGAACACTGCCTCCCTCCCTCCCTCACAGGATGACTGCCTCCCTCCCTCCCTCCTTCTCAGGAACACTGCATCTATCTCTCCCTCCCTCACAGGAACACTGCATCTCTCCCTCCCTCCCTCACAGGAACGCTGCTTCCCTCCCTACCTCACTCACAGGAACACTGCCTCTCTCCCTCCCTCCCTCCCTCACAGGAACACTGCCTCCCTCCCTCACGGGGCCACAGTCTCCCTTCCTCCCTCACTGCCTATCTCCCTCACAGGATCACTGCCTGCCTCCCTCCCTCCCTCACAGTATCAATGCCTGCCTCCCTCCCTCCCTCCCTCCCTCACAGGATCACTGCCTGCCTCCCTCCCTCACAGGATCACTGCCTGCCTCCCTCCCTCACAGGATTACTGCCTCCCTCCCTCCCTCCCTCCCTCACAGGATCACTACCTCCCTCCTTCACAGAATCACTGCCTTCCTCTCTCCCTTCCTTACGGGGCCACGACTCCCTCCCTCCCTCACAGGAACCCTGCCTCTCTCCCTCTCTGCCTCACAGGAATACTGCCTCCCTCCCTCCCTCACAGGAGCACTGCTTCCCTCCCTCTTTCCCTCCCTCCCGGGGTCACTCTCTCTCTCCCTTCTCCCTCTTGGGGTCTTTGGTATGTATGTATGTACACCTTGGTCATTGGTACACGAAAGAGCTTCTTAGCGCATGTCATAGTGCACATGCGCAGTAGGGGGGTCCATTTTGGCATTTCGGACTCGCTGATTTCGAATCTGGCATCGACAAGTTTATGCGTTTATGAGGTTACAGCGTTCCTCTCCGGCCGAGAGAGGTTCTTCACCCTGCAACAAGGTGAGGTTACAGCGTTCCTCTCCGGCAGAGAGAGGTTCTTCACCCTGCAACAAGGTGAGGTTACAGTGTTCCTCTCCGGCAGAGAAAGGTTCTTCACCCTGTAACAAGGTGAGATTACAGCCTTCCTCTCCGGCAGAGAAGTGCTTTATCCTGCAACAAGGTGAGGTTACAGCCTTCCTCTCCGGAAGAGAAGGATTCTTTACCCTGCAACAAGGTGAGGTTACAGCGTTCCCCTCCGGAAGAGAAGGGTTCTTCATCCTGTAACAAGGTGAGATTACAGCCTTCCCCTCCGGCAGAGAAGTGCTTTATCCTGCAACAAGGTGAGGTTACAGCGTTCCTCTCCGGAAGAGAAGGGTTCTTCACCCTGCAACAATGTGAGGTTACAGCGTTCCTCTCCGGCAGAGAAGCTGCCGCAAAGATCGCACAAGAAAAACGCAAGCTGAATTAGAATAGATAGCGCGTCAGTAAGTGCCGGTCGGCAGAATCAGCGGGCCGCTCCCGCCAGCAGAATCAGCGGGCCGCTCCGGCTGGCAGAATCAGCGGACAAAATCAGCGGGCCGCTCCCGCCGGCAGAATCAGCGGGCCGCTGCGGCCGGCGGCGGCCGGCTGCATGGTTTATGATGCGACCGTCTCTCAGTTACGGCCCTCAGGGGTCACCGACGTTCCAGCGCTGCTCTCCAATGGCAAATTGCGCGCCAAACGGACGCGCGCCGGTGAAAATGGCGCGCTGAAATGGCGTGCTCGGGAAGCATGAGAAATGCGAACGTAGTGAATAGATGTCGACAAAGAGCGCCGCTGGTGGCCACCAATAAAGATGGGCGTCAGGAGGACGAAGGAAACCGTCACCAAACCGGAGGAGGGTGAAGGAGGGCATACCCCTCCAATGCCCAGACCTGGGCTCAACATATATTTTACCCCCGCGCCAGCTACGTGCGGTCTTAGATTTTTTAGTGTTATATTTGAATACAGATGTCTTCTGTTGCAACACAAACTCCTGTCTCGATAGTGAAAATGGTAGAAGCAAGGATTTTTCTTTTGAAGCTATGTATATTTAATGATATGGATACTGTTGTGTTCTGTCATCGTATTTACCAACGGCACATCCTGGCCATCTATCGGCGGAGTCCGAACTAGTACTTGCACCACTACCCTCAGGGAGTCTTCCGGTGTGTTGGTGTGATAACATGGCGGCGTGGAACTAGCCGAATATAAGTTCCGAAGTTATCCCATCTCTGCTCGATTACGGTAACTTGTAGCACAGTAAACGCTACATAATTTTGGCGACCAGTTTTCGTTACTTTTGGGATCGTGATGGATGATTTGCACGGGATATCGCCGCCGCAGTTTTTTCTTACCCACGTGGGTGCGCCAATTCTGCCGTGGGAGAAATGGCGGAAGAGTTGGGAAGTTTATCTAGTGGCTTCAGGTGCTGAGTCTCTTCCAGATGGGAGAAAGCGTGCTTTGTTACAGCATTGCCTTGGTTCTGAGGGGCAGGAGGTTTTTAATAATCTCCCTGAGACTGGAGACACATACAAGTCTGCCATCACCGCCCTAGATGCGCACTATCTCCCTAAGCTCAACGTCGTCAGCGAGCGGTATAAATTCCGCCAGAGATGCCAGTCCCAGGGTGAGTCCACTGAAGACTATGCTATGGCATTACGTGGCTTGGCATCTCGCTGTCAGTTTGGTGTCTTAGCCGAAGAAATGATCCGTGACCAGATTGTTGAGAAGACGCTGATGCCCAGACTTCGAGAGAGACTTCTTTTAGAGACTGACCTCACTTTGCAGAAGACGCTGGTGCTAGCAGCGCAAGTGGAAGCTGCTTCGCAGCAGGCAAAAGAGATGGAGGGCTCTGCAGCTGTAGGTGCTGTTGGAGAACATGCTGCACATCACACAGGTGGATGCTGTTTCCGCTGTGGCAGCCAGAGCCACATAGCATCCCACCCCAGCTGCCCTGCCGTTCATGTGACTTGTCACCGATGCAAGTCCAAGGGACATTTTGCCAGGGTCTGCAAGAAGTCTCCTAAGAAGCAGCCTGCCACCACCACCAAGAAGAAGCATTACAAGAGAGTGCAGCAGCTGGATGTTCTAAAGGTTTCCACATCTGGTGGGGGGACCAGCTTCAACAAACTGTGCAATTGTCCCATGCAAGTGGAGCTGCTGCAGAGTGCTGTATGCTGGTAGACACTGGTGCGCAAGTGTCACTGTTGCCACTGAGCTTTGTGTGTGGTCAGTTCCCAGGAGTGGATTTGATGCCTCCAACCCGTCACTTGTCTTCAGTGACAGGTGAGCCTCTTCACGTAGAGGGCTGCATCAACTTGCAGCTGCAGTGCCGTGCGAAGAGAACAACTGCTACAGTGTATGTAGTGAAGGATGTGACCCCCATCCTGGGGATGGACGTGCTTACCCACCTTGACCTGAAGGTGTCAGTGTCAGCTGTGCACGTGAAGCAGCTGAGCACCATCAAGGGATTCATCCACAAGCCCAAGATCAAGGCTGGTGTCACTCCAGTACGACTTGGTGCCAGGAGGCTACCACTCAGTGTGCGAGACAAAGTGAAGGAGGAGCTGGACGTGATGAAGCGCATGGGCATCATCGAGGAAGCCGAAGCACCAGAATGGCTGAGTCCACTGGTTGTAACCCAGAAGAGAGACGGCGCAGTGAGGATCTGTGTGGATTTGAGGCACCCTAACAAAGCCATACTGGAAGATGCGTTCCCGTTGCCTCACTTGGAGGAGATGTTCAATCGTCTCAGGGGTGCCAGCTATTTTACGACGCTGGATCTGAAGCAAGCGTACCACCAGCTGGAGCTGCACCCATCAGTCAGAGACCTCACCGCGTTCGCTAGCTCAGAGGGCGTCTTCAGGTACAAGCGCTGTCCTCTAGGCCTGTCTTCAGTGCCTGCAGCTTTCCAAAAGCTGATGACCAAGGTGCTCAAAGGTGTGAGTGGCTCTCAGAGCTATCTCGATGAC
Organism: Lepas anatifera; assembly: GCA_034440635.1. Lineage (NCBI taxonomy): Eukaryota > Metazoa > Arthropoda > Thecostraca > Lepadidae > Lepas > Lepas anatifera. Next base: position 584,942 of record JAOTON010001535.1, read on the forward strand.
GTCATTGTGTTTGGGGCCACTGAGGAAGAGCATGACCGTGCTCTAGCTGAAGTCATGAGCAGACTGAAGTCAGCTAATATCCAGCTGAACGACAAGAAGTGCCAGCTGAAGCAGCGCAGTGTAGGCTATCTGGGTCTGATAGTGGATAAGGACGGAGTACGTGTGGACCCAGAGCGCATCAAGGCTGTGTCGGAGGCAGTGCCGCCTTCATGTAAGGAAGAGCTTCAGTCCTTCTTGGGAGTTGTTGGCTACTACGCCAAGTTTGTGAAGAGCTTCTCTTCAGTCGTGGAGCCCCTGCGTGCCCTCCTGCGAGGAGGACAGCCTTTCCAGTGGAGCAAAGAGGCTGACGCTGCATTCAAGGAGGTGAAGCAGCTAGTGGTGCAGAGCGGGCCGCTAGCAGCGTTTGACCCAGCGCTCCCCACCAAAGTCACGACTGATGCTTCAGGCACTGGGCTGGGAGCATGTCTGTCCCAGACCCATTCAACCAGCCATGGACCAGAGGAGCGGGTGGTTGCGTTTGCATCCCGCACCCTGTCAGAAGCAGAGCGCAAGTACGCTGCTGTGGAGAAGGAGGCCCTTGCCGCAGTGTGGGCTGTGGAACATTGGAGGACCTTCCTATGGGGATTTCGGTTCCAGCTACACACAGACCATCAGGCGCTGGTTACTCTCCTATCACCTGCATCCCATGGTCGTGCTGGCATGCGGATAGCGAGGTGGTGTGCACGCCTGCTAGTGTTTCAGTTCGACGTGGTGCACATCAAAGGCAAGCACAACATAGTTTGTGATGGCCTGAGCCGTCTGAACTTTGGTGAGGATGAACCAGCAGTCTCAGAGGAAGATGACTTTGTAGTAGCCTCAGTCACATCAGCCATCCCTGAGCCAAGACTAAGAGAGGAGTCTGAGAAAGATGGTACTCTGGCCATGCTTCGAGAAGTAGTCCATACTGGCTGGCCTGGGCAGAGCCAGCTACCAGAGGAGCTGAGGCCATTCTTTCCTCTCCGCCAGGAGCTGTCAGTCCAAGAAGAGCTGGTGTTTAGAGGTGAACGCCTGATCCTGCCGTCAAGCCTGCAGAAGACCATGGTGGAGCTAGCACATGAGCATCACCAAGGGATGGTGCGCACCAAACAGCTCCTGCGCCAGTGGTACTGGTGGCCCAAGTTGGACGCAGCAGTGGAGCAGGCGGTGCGCCAGTGCTCTGTCTGCCAGATGAACGAGAAAACCGTCAAGTGTACGCCTGTGCCGCTGCAGCCTGTGGAGTTTCCACCAACACCCTGGTTCAAGGTGGGGTTGGACATCGTGGGGCCGCTGGCAGGTCCCAGACAGCAGAAGTTCGCCATCGTCCTCCACGACTACTACAGCAAGTGGCCGGAGGTCGGCTTTGCTGAAGAGATTACCACAGCAGGAGTCGTCACATTCCTGACTGCAGTGTGTGCACGTGAAGGATTCCCGCAGGAGGTTGTTACAGACAACGGTCCGCAGTTCACGTCGCGGGAGTTCGCCGAGTTCCTGTCCGTCCGAGGTATCAAGCACCTCCGTGTGAGCAACTACTACCCTCAAGCCAATGGCTCCGTGGAGCGTTGGAATCAAGTGTTAAAGGGAGCGGTGCGGTCAGCAGACCTGAGTGGCCGGCCACGGAAGGCCGCCATCATCGACTTTCTGCAGCACTATCGTGCTACCCCTCACGCCACGACAGGAAAGTCGCCATCCGAGTTGCTTCACGGGAGGAAAATGGTGACCAAGCTGAACATCCTGCCACCCAAGTCGGCAGATGACGCCAGTCTGCGCCAGCGGGTGCAGAAAGGACAACAGAAAATGAAGCAGTACGCCGACAGTCGTCGCCGCGCGCGCCCGTCGCGTGTCACTGTGGGTGACGCTGTTAGAGTGCGCCGGGCTGGGAAGTGGTCAGAGCCGCTCCGCGTGCTGAAGCGGAAAGGACGCTGGACTTTCCTGCTGTCAGACGGGAAAGTATGGAATGCTTCCCGTATGAGCTGCCTACCTTCAGCAGACTCACCTACGCCGCAGTCAGCCGCGCTGCCGCTGCCGCTGCCGGTGACGGAGGACGAGCCGAGACGTCACCCCCGCGTGCCGTGACGTCATCGCCGAGCGGTCGTGATCCGCCGCCGCGCGAGTTAGCGCCGTCCCCTGTGATGTCGCCGCGTGCTGAGTCGCCGTTGCCGCGTCCGTCGTCGCCGCGTCGTCGGTCGTACCGCGAGCGTCGGCCGCCGAAACGTTATGACGACTTTGTGTGCGAGTGATCGTGGCTGTGCACTGTGATATCGCTTGCATCTGTTAGTTTTGTTGTTGTAGTTTCCGCATCTACAACCGCAAATGTTTGTGTGTTGTTCATAGTATTACTGAACTGTTTCAGGTTAGACGTTGAAGCGTACGTTAATCTGATACCCTGACCAATCGTGTATCGTTTCAGTGCTGTCCCTGGACCCGACAACCTTCCCGGAGCAGTCACTCCTTTCTTCTACTGGATTCCCTCGTCTGGTCTCATCCTGGAGCGTCTGACCTACCTACCTACCTACCTAACCACCGTTTCCTCGCCAAGAGTCTACCCGTCCATCTGTGCGTAAGTTGCGTTCTTTCAGCTCTTTGACAGCGTGCTGGACTAATTACTTTTCAGTTGTAAACGCTTACCGATCTCGTGCCGTTGCGCTTTTGTTTGAGAGAGGGAAATGTTGTGTTCTGTCATCGTATTTACCAACGGCACATCCTGGCCATCTATCGGCGGAGTCCGAACTAGTACTTGCACCACTACCCTCAGGGAGTCTTCCGGTGTGTTGGTGTGTGGTAACATGGCGGCGTGGAACTAGCCGAATATAAGTTCCGAAGTTATCCCATCTCTGCTCGATTACGGTAACTTGTAGCACAGTAAACGCTACAGATACCTTAATCTACTCAAACTGTGGAAATGTTCACAAAATCCGAAATATCAGATCAAGCGGAGTCCTGGACCATAACTTTTGATCCCATAATTTCCTTTTGTTTTTTTAGCCGCAGTTTGGGAAATTAAGCTGAAACCTTTGCATGAGGGATAAGCATAGGTTAGCAAAACCAAATTCAAAGAGTTGTTATGTTAGGGTGGGTGCTTTCGGCCATAAGGTGATCCAATAATCACTGGGCCCCAGTGTCGGATCCAAGGGGGGACTAGGGGCTCAAGCCCCCCTCCGAAATGACCGAGCCCCTATAGTTATACTTAGGCGAGGGGCTGCCCGAGGTACTGGCGGAAGGGTACTCGAGCAGCCCCTAGCCCCCCCCATGAATTCCTGGATCCGCCACTGCTGGGCCCCCTCACTGTTTTGTCGAATATGAAGCTCATAGATATTATTGTGCTTGTCTGGATTAAACTTGTTAACTTCTGCTTTTTGTAGAACTGACCGCAGGCATCACACATAACGGACAGCAGCTTTACAGGGTGAAAGTTCCCCCTTGCTGTTTAACCCTCGCCCCACCGGGGGGCCATCGATGGCCCCCTCTAAGGTTTTTCCAGGATAGCAGAAAAACGACGGGGCGCAGCACCGCGGTTGAGGGCTCTACCTCTCACTGCATCATTTTCCCATCATCCCTGAAATTTTTTACCCCGGGTCACCCAAGGTCAGGTCACCAGACGAGGTCAACCAAGGTCACCTCACTTCAACTTTAGAGCTCTGTAAGAGCTACATTTCAAAGTCGATCGATTTGAAACTTCCTACACTTCATGACCCCTCCAGGGTCTACAAGGTGTATATCTGGGATTTTTCGATTTCGTGCCCTGAGGCCAGGTCACGAGGCGACCTCTCCCATTGGAAAAGCATGGGGAAAACCTGTTTCATGATATAAAAGCCACAAAAATGATTGCAAATACTCAGACTGCTCAGAACAGCGTTTTTGGACACCCTTTCACGGATCCCAGGGGTCATATTTACCCTTTGACTTTTCCAAGGTCATCCAAGGTCACCAGGGGTCAAAACAGTATTTTGACAATAACTTTTGACCTAATTAAGCTAGAGTGGTGAAACAAACACCATCGTGTTTGTCTTGTCACTGGCTTTCATTTGATATACGGCAAGGTCACTTTGTGACCTTTCGTGACCTCAGGTCATATTAGGTCACGAGGTGACCTCTGGAGGTCAAACCACTGGCGGGAGGTCTTTACGTTTCACATAGCGGAAAAAGTACTGGCAATTTCCTATCAAATGAACTTTACCAGGCCTCAATAGCTCTAATGACATAAGAGTTATGACTAGTCTGCTTAATCATTGCATATTTGAGTGAAAATTGCCGATCTTGACCTAATTTGACCTCTGGAGGTCAAATCATTGACCTGAGCACTAAAACATGCGAAGTAATTTCTTACTGAATTCACGCGAGCTTTCTATTGCACTTTGCAGATTTGCGCTAACGCCCATATTTTCGGAGTTAGAGGGGGGGCCATCGATGGCCCCCCGTGGGGCGAAGGTGGCGCCGGACCCCCGGTGGGGCGCGGGTTAAGTGGCTGTTCGTTTTCAAATAGTTTTTATTAGGGAGGGGGGCTCAGCCGATTCCCCGAGGGAGATACACGTACGCCGCATGTTTATGTACGCATTTCAGCTGGGGCAGATTTTAACAAACATTTCAACTGGGAACAAACGAAATTAAAACCTGTCGCCAACCGGACGGCATGAGCTGAAACTACCTCAATTCAAAATTACTGAACGATCCCTTATGACGAAGTGATGTGAGTAAGCGAAGCCAACTAATAAAATTGTACACTCTGTTTTGTGGGTTACCCGAAAACTCGATGACCAAAAAAACGCCACATGCCTGTTTTTGCTCTCCAAGGCCCAATGTTTACACTGAAGTTAACTGGTTCCGTTTGTAGCTGAGAGTTGTAGCACTACGACCTTGCTTTTAACACTTGCACTGGAGGGGTGGCCTTGGAGCTCCCCCCCCACCCATTTTTCCGAGGTGGCTTGAGAGCCGCTGGTAGCCGAGACACGGTACCCGGCCACATTTGATAGAATTCAACGGCGTGTGGAGTGCTGAAATAATTGTGAAAATCTGCTGCAAAATGTTTGCTTATAGGCTTTTAAAGTCAAAATCTCATTTTGAGATCGCCACAATCGAGCGGTCGGACCAGTTTGCTTGCATTAGAAAGCGAGCGGTGACGTCATAACGTCATATAACCGGCATGATATGTCAAGGTCACCTCACATGAAGGCCAATTTCAAGGTCAAAAGTCACAGGTCAAGCTCATATCATCACTGTCAAGGTCATTGACCCCGGTGCTTTCGGTCAAATGGTGTTACCCGATGTGACGTATATTATGCTATGACATGGTAGTTATGGCACCCAAGGTAAAGGTCTAGGTCAAAGGTCGTTGGTAAAGGCCAGTCCTCATTTCCCACCAAACAGTTACTGTAGTGATAGTCATAGTGCACATTATAGGTAATATAGCGTATTGTGACCTCATAGGTCTATAACCTTGATCCCAAAATTTTACCAAAGCTTCATTGCAACCTTCCCTCTATGACCCTGGTCCGTCTTAGCCCATTCCCGTTTTTTCCCGCATAGTCACGGCATTTCCCCAATAGGTCCCCAGCGGGCCAAAGTTTGACATTAATGACCCCGTTTGACCTGGAGGATACTGACCGAAGTCAATGAAAATTGATTATCATGTAGATCACCATAGCCCCCACCCACCCTCTAACCGGCGTTTTTCTACGCCCCTTAGTTTCCGAGATCTTAGAGGGGCCTAGGAGGCCCCCTCCAGTGCACGTTAGTGCCAGATTATCCCCCTCCAGTGTGGGTGTTGAACTAGAAATGAGTCGGGGTAAAAGAAGATCGACAGTTTTTATTTCGGGGGTTGCCCCGAGCTTTTCCGTTTGGGTGGATGCCTCTTTACCCCCCTGGATAGGTAGGCCACTGGCCCCCTTTTGTAGTTATGCTGGGGCTACATGCTTGCTAGAAAGGGCGAACATAGGTGTGTAGAGGGAGCGATGGACAAGTTGTATCAGAGCAATTTTTCCAAAACTATCCAAGAGATGGCGCTCCCGACACAACCAGATGATGCGGCATGCGGTCCGGCAGCTTTCCTCATACTGCCGTCTGCTTGGCTTGGCACGTTTCGTGGTGAGTGCAGATAATGTGTTTTCGGGGTGTCATTCTGTAAAATTTCGTCGTAAGGAGATGTGTGTTTTTGTCATTCAGATTATCACGAATCAGAAGGATCGCTGTAGCAGTGGTACGGGTAGATTCCAAGCCTTCGTGCGTGATATGGATTTTCCCGGCTGGCCACTGGTTGTTGAGCACGAGGACGTTTTTTCCAATATGGGAGAGTGGTACATGTTGTATCAAGGCCAGGTGGAGTATGTTGTAACAGTGATACGACTCACCCAAATGTACATACAGCTCATTAAGAGTGTCGCCACAGATTCATTTTTTTCCAAAAACACTATATTATCACATGTAGCCACAACGAAAAATTAGGTAAAAATATTTTTGCTGCAAAAAGTGCAAGACAGGCCGCGCTGATGGAATGAAAGCAAAAGCAAAAATTAAAGTCTAACAAGTCCAGTGACGAATCTAGGATTTCGTTAGGGGGACAGGCTCGAGGGGGCGCTGAACGTGGGTGGCGCAGAATCTGAGGGGCGCCAATTTACCACCCAATAGGCGGCCAGTGTCGAAGAAAAAAAACGTATTTGTAAATACTTATTTTCATGAAAGCTACCTTCCAGTGAGACATGTTCACGTTTACTATCAAACATATTTCGGGCCGGCAAGGTTTCGCCCAGAACGTAATGACTGGTACCTTGGTAGAAAATGCTGGACGCCCCCACTGATGCTAACTGAAGCACGAGGAGCAAAGAATCAGATAACTTCGGTCTTGAAGAAAACTGAGGTGTCGTATCAACCACATCCACATATCATAGTTGTCTTGGCTAACGCTGGGTCCCTACAGAAACCCCGATTGATGCTACGCTAAGCGCAATTTAACAATGAATACAGTAAACTTTGGTGAACTTAAGTCATGGCGAAAACTAAGGTGCCGTATCGACCACCTCCACATATCACAGTTGTCTTGACTACCGCTGGGTCTCTACTGAAATTCCCGATTGACGCCCTAAGCATCAGAGGCCGCAGAGCCTCTGCGGGCCTGGGCCCCTGAGTTTTTGGTGGCTACAATGAGCTGATATTGAGTCCCCTCAGCTGATCTGGGACCGCTTTAGATAACCAGACCCTCACACTGAACTTGAATATGTCACCACTGGAAACTTCTGAGCTTTTCGGGGCCCCTTAACTGGTGTAGGGCCCCCTCAACAGATCCTGGGCCCACTGAGTTAATTTTGAGCTGTCTGCGAGCAAGTTTTCAGCTTGCTCCTGGGCTGTTCTGGGACCGTGAGAGAGTATTGCACAGGAGCTTACTGTCTTGGCCTTAGATCCTTTGCTGCTTTGGGTCCCCCTAAGCTAAAATAACCCTGTAGGTGAAATTATTGTGGCAGCCATGAGCAGGGTAGTGATCGGCAACTAAGATTCTAAGCTAAGACTGTCTTAGCTAAGACTGAGCATGCGCAGTACCTACGTCTCACGCCACCCAGCCAGCCACCTAGCGGTAAGCCTGGCGTTAGCTCATACATGACGTCACGAAAGTATGACATCAGCACTAAGCCTGTCCTACTTGTCAGCTAAGACAGAAAATAGTGACTGCACGCAGACTGAAATATCGGCATATCTGGCGCACATGGGATGATTAGAGCAAGTTGCGTTTTGCGGTGCGGCAATCTGGTACGAGTGGTTCTCCGTCGTGGATAACGATGTATGTACCTTTTACTCGCCGCCTAAGAAATCATTTCACTATAATGTTAGTATTCATATAGTGGTTTCGCTGGGTATTAAATGTTTCTGCTCTCTGAAACTGCAATGATGGTTAGGTACCTATTGCATATATCATTTAAATGATTAAAAAACTAGTGAACTGCCACAATATTGCCCTCCATCTCCATTAATATTTAAGATTATACAACACAAAATATACACTAAATATTGCTCCGAAATACGCTGCGCAATCTGTCGCCACAACGTTGAAGAACGCGCAAACACTACAAGGGCGTACGAGCTGCCCTCTAGTGCTAAGAATATGAACCAACAAATCGACTTGCCTGCCACCTGGCGCTAAGACTGGCGTTACACCGATGACGTCACTGTTCATGACGTCGATTATGACGTGTCTAAGCCTAAGAATATTCTTTCACAATAAGAATATTCTACACCGAAACAGTGCAGTTTGAGTTTAGGCGTTCTGGACCCCGACAAAACTAGCATTTCGTGCAAAAGATAAAATAAAACACCATCCTAACCAGCCACCCAAACTTCTACATGACTCATGTCAGGGGTGTGGACGTACATACATCTCTATGGGGCTGCCTGGGCCGGCCAATACCAATGAAAGGTCATTGTTACAATATCCTTTCAACGCTATTCTGCTCTACTTTAAGGACTTTCATGGTTCTATCTAATCTAAAAGGTCTGTGTGACAACTTATGCAAAAATAATATGAACATCTTCTTAAATGACGGTTGTTGACATCGTTTCAGATTTGGGCAGATTGACACAGATTCAGATTGAGATTTACTCAATGAGTATTGGAAATCCTCCCGCTGATTTAACTCGCGCAGTGGAGGGGCTCTTTAAGTGCCCCCACCTATTTTTCCAAGGTGGCTGGAGAACCGTTTACCGCCGGAAAACGCTACTTGACCAAATTCGAGAAAATTTATGAGCACTGTCGATTGGTGAGATATTGCATCAATTGGTGACGCTCCGCTAATTTTGAGGCCGTTGGCAGAATCGACATTGGCCTGTCGCAGTTAAAGGGAATGCGGCTCATTTATAACGTGATTTTAACTGAGATAGCCAAGTTGTAAAGCATGCCGGAAAACCCGGTACGAAATATATAATTTGTCTTGAAACTCAAAATTTCCGTGGAGAAAAGCTAAACATCTACCTCAAATGTACCCCAAATGTACCCCAGCCAGGCAGCCGTAGCTGTCTGCTGTTGGTGTGACGACAGACCTGGCGCCAAGGTAAGTAATCAGACAGTTGCAGCTTGGAGTCTAATGAATATGGAAGTAGTTGCCAAATCATGACGTCATCCACAGGCACATGTTTATTTTTTACCCTAGAGGAGCATTTTGAAAATCAAAATATTCAGCTCATTGTGCATTTTTCAGAGAAATCATGGACGTTTTCATGATTTTCAGCTAAAACATCCCTAATTACGCGTTTCCTTCAGCTTACCGATGGTTACGCCGTCCGTTCCGCTGGTCTTTGAGCTGTTCATACGTCTGAGAGTATGCGTTAGCTCTGGCAAGGTCACGGGACGCACTCTGAACGCTCCGCCAACCACTCGAGGTGGACGGCGTGGCGAGTGCACACCCGCAGCCGCGATGCCCTCAAGTGAGTTCGCTATCTCAGGGCCAACAGAAACGAAATGTCGCTTAATTTCTCAGCCCACTGAATCCCACTCGCCTCTGACGTACTTGAAATAGGCTGAACGTTTTTGTTTGACCTAATTAGAAGTTTTGAACGCTTGACCAGATATTTGGCCTTGAATCATTGTAAGTGTCCTCAATAATTTTTTATCTGGCCTTGTTTTGGGCTGCTTTTGTGGCATTTCTGGCCGAAGTTACTTTCAGACTCTTCTCTCAGTGAGGTGAGTTTGTTTCTGTCTCTTTGTTAACGTGCTAAACCGCGATCTCTCATCCGTTCAGGGTTTCCTACCGTCCGGGACGGGGCGGGCGGCGCATCTTCAGATGTACACTAGGCATGTGCTTATCGGCAATAACTGTCCAAATACCCAGAACACCGTTCCAAATATTCACATCTGCGTCGCCATTGTATGTACATAGAAGACCAATCTGTGGTGAGAAGGTAGTGCATCATTGTCTACCGCCCACGTCTGCACGCAACGAATCATGATCGCTGGAATGAAGCGGTGTTACTCTGGCTGTAGGTCTGTCAGCTGACTCTGGAATCACAAAGTGGTCCGACAGCATGCCGTCCCTGTGTGTCGGGTCTTGGACTATTTGCTTTAAGCCCAGGTCTCCCAGCAACTGTAAATAGTTTGATGCTCCTGTCTTCTGCGAAAGCAAGTCAAAGTTCAGGTCACCCAAAAGGTACGTGGCATGTCCAAAACTGCAGGTTGGCCGCGGCCAAAACTAAGCCACAGGGACTCCAGTCGCGAGCCGGCGGCAGCTCCGTGTGTCTTTCAGCGTCTAGACCATCTCTGTAGATTATACACACGCCACCGCCTCTGCCACCCGTGCAGCACTGTCGCATGCAGTTGTAACCCCCGTTTCTTATTTGAGTTTAAGGGCGCGCCAACCAGTGCGGTCATATAGCGCCCATGACCCGGCGAAAATGTATCCTTTATGGTATTATCGGTGTCAGCACGCATATACAGGCACCCGACTGAAAGGACATCAATTATTTCGAATTCGAGATTATTTGGCTTCAAAGCAGGACACAACTGGGATTTTTAAACCTTGCATTGTGTATCTCTAAAGTCGTTGGCTGAGCTAGTTTTTCAGTGGATTGAGCTGGCGGCCAGGTGGCGTCAGCGTGGGTCTGAAACATAAAGGTGGCGCTGGCGTCACGGCTGCCGCGTCCAACAGTGACCCGCTCTCCGCCCACAGAGCCGGCCCACCATCGTCATCTTCGCCTGGAAGGACGGCCCGGCACGCAGCGGCGGCCAGCCCCGGTACCACGGCCGCCGCGGCCGCGGCACCGCCACGCTCTGTCTGCTCCACAACCACTGCTTTCCGGAGTCGCCGAGCGGCGGCGCCATCGTCGCACGGGCGGCAGCTGTGCTGACTGTCCTCTCTGCATCAGCACTGCTGGCTTGGTAACAGCTGAGAGCTGAAGAGAGGAAGAGAGAGCTTCTGCATAGATCCCGATCCGCGCATTCTGCACGCCTTGTTGGGTCCAGGGGCTGATGGGGTCATAGGCCTCCCAAACCTGCCCAAGACTGGGACAAATATTTGTGAAACCCACTGAGGTCGACTGGTGTTCCCACGTTTTGCACTAACACCTTTAGCACCTTGAAGAAACGGGCCCTCCACTGTTGGACAGAGGGCCCCGTGCCACCAGCCTGAATGGCGTCTTCAGGCCTGACGTCGGGCGCGTTACTCGCCACTGGCGCATTCACGCGCATCCTCCGGTGTGCGGGAGGATCCACATTAGAAGATCCACCAATAGAAGGCTTCGGGTGTGCTTCTGGTCTGGGTTCAACGCCCGAGTGGTGGATCCACGAAGTGCAGGTAACGCCCCGCCGAGCTTTCGACGGCGATGATGTCTTAGCGAAAGCAGTGTGTTTGATTGTAACTTACGTAAGCTCACACTAGCCAAATGGAGAAAATACAAAACGAACCTAAAGAGCCCACAGCCTTGGGGAGCGGCCCCTCTTATTTGAAGGTTGGGGGCAAGCACTGGATGTAATTGCCGTTTCCGGCGCCCGTGATGGTACCACCAGCTGTCAGGTATCCAGTGGCATCTACACCCACGCTCCAAAACTGGCACTGGGCACCGATGTGAAGCTGAGCTCACAAAAGACAAGCTATCAGGTAAAGGAACACATGGATCCTCAACAAGCTATCAGACAGACCACGAGTACGTGAGCATTAGAGATGGGACTTTTCTAAAGCTAATCCCGGTCCCGGTTGTGGCCCCGTTCAAAACTATGTCGTCCCGGGAGAGAAGGGATCATACCCGCCTGGTCCCGGGAACCTCATTTCCTTTTTATTGTTATTACAATTATTAATTTTCCCTATGCGTTGGGAGGCTCATATGAAGCAATTTCATGAGCGAGAAATTGACCAGACAATATAGAATATACTTTTTGTCACTTATTTCCTTCACTCATGGAAAACTTGCCACAATCATCTGGCAATGTTATTTTAAGGCAGATACGCGAAAAAATTATAATTGTGATTTCCTGCTATTTGAAAAATCCTGATTACCAAACTGTCTATTATTTTTGTATTTTCGGCAAAAGTTTGGGAGGCCACTCACTTATTATCGAAATAGGTTAACAGTTCCGATAATATGCTGAAACCGTCACCCATCACTTACTTTTCGAAAACTATTCAAAATTGAAAAGTAATGTTTTTGTAATAAAAATGTCTGTTCTCCTGTATTCGTATTTGAATTAATTTTACAAAGCCTTTGAAAAATACAAAATTAATTAGTTTCCCATAGAAACGGAAAAAAACAAAATTACTCAAGTCTTCAGCCGCTTCGTACCTCGGGTCTTAAGTCGTTTTCTGCTTTAGCCCCAGGATGACGAAACTTTTGCGTCAGAAAGGTCACGTGGCCCCCTATGAGGTGGCTGTACCTTCTGATTGGTCAATTGTGATTTCTTAAAAGTGCTATATTTTTGTTTTGATATTATTTTTGGCTGTAGCTTTTTTTAAAATAACTTCTTATTTAATAGTTTTAAACTTTCATGTCACTGCTTAGGAAAAATGGGTCCGGTTTTTTAGAGAATTTGATAGCCTTAGCCGGGGTTACGTCATTTACATCGATAAGAAGTGTACCGGTAAAGTCGTCTAGAAATGTTGACTTTGAGAGCAATTTTAAGGCATTTGCAGGCCGAATTCGCAAAAATGAGAAAAGGACTTCTGAAACAACTTTTTGTGACCTTTTGATCTAGCTAATAAAATTATTTGTTGCGTATCTCCCTTTCAATGGAGCTTTGAAATTTGAAGTCTAAACACTAAAAAGGCCTACATATATTGATTGATCCAGAATATGCAGATATTAGCACCTCCCTACTCTTCCCTACTCCTTCCCTCCGATCAGGACTGCTGATCGGAGGGGAAGCTCCACTTTTGAGCAGCAAAACTATTAGGTGGGCACCAAATCCTATCGCGAGGGAGCCGTTATTCACAGCTTTTATGACAGCTTTTGCTAGTGATATGCAAATGGCTATGGAGCTGCAGTCGGTGCATTAACACGCACAGTGGTCCTCAACACGCGCATTGACGGGAGGGGCGGGTACCCGTCCTCCCCCTCGGGTTTTTCGGAGATAGCAGAAAAGCGGCGGCGCGTAGCGCCGCCGCACTTGGCATACCTTTTCTCTCATTATTTTTACAACTTCTATGAAAATTTTAAGGTTAAGTCATCTCAGGTCAGGTCACGAGTACAGGTCAAGTGACCCGACCTAAAAAAAGTTTAAGATAGCATAAGTCGGAACAGGGGAAATAATCGGATTGAAACTCGTATCACTTAATAGGCCCACTGAGTTCTCTAAAATACGTTCCGGTATTTTTGATATCGATGACCTAAGGTCAGGTACGAGCCATGACCTCTCCATTGGAAATATATGGGAAAATGGTTGTGACTGAATAACTCAGTAACAGATGTGGATAGAGAGTTTATTTTAGCTGCATTAGACTCGCCTTATCTTTGCGGTTCTAATGATTTTATACAATTTGACCTTAACTTGACCTCAGGTCATGTCAAACCTTTGATTTGACCTAGCAAGGTCAAATTATATATCATTCGATTCGGCTTGCTGCGAGGATTCGTATAAGCCCTGTTCCAGCTGTCAGCACAGTTTTGTCAGCAGGACATCTAACCTCTCCACCATAAAAGTAACATCAGCGCCATAATTACCTCTTGTTTGTGCTAAAAAAAGGAAACTCAAACCTTTCTACCACTAAGAAATATTAGACTGCCACTTCGTGCACCTACTGTTTTTCATCAGCACAAACAGCAGGCCGTCAGCCCGTAAAACCTCTAGAACTAGTTCCCGGGGAGAGGCTACAGTCCTGTGACGTAGGTGCAACGCGGCCCGCTGATTGGTGCTGACAAAACTGTTGTGACAGCTGGAACAGGGCTATAGTTTAAGTCGTTTTGGTTTATCTTTCCTTGTTCAGATGTAATGGCCAAAAACCTTCTTTTACATGTTATCCCAATGACGGCATGTTTTGACCTCTCCTGACCTTAACACGCGCATTATCGGGGGTCTGAGCCACCTTCGCGTTGACGGGGGGGCGGGTACCCGCCCCCCTAAGATCTCGAGAACCACGGTAGGTAGCGAAAAATGGTAAACGGCGTTGGGCTGCCCATCCACTTCTCCATCGAAAAATTGATTTTTGTGGGGGGCAAACAGCGTGGGAGTAGTGAGGGCGCTGAGAATGTATAGTGAGCCCAGGCGAGTCTCATGCAGCTAAAATAAATGCTCTATCACCATCCGTTACTGAGTTATTCCGTAAAAACCATTTTTCCCATGTATTTCCAATGGAGAGGTCATGCCTCGTACCTGACCTTAGGTCATCGATATCTAAAATACCGGAACATATTTTAGAGAACTCTGTGGGGCCATTATGTGATATGAGTTTCAATCGGGTAAGTTCACCCTGCTTCGACTTATGCTATCTTAAATTTGTTTGAGGTCGGGTCACTTGACCTGTACTGGTGACCTGACCTGAGATGACCTAACCTTAAAAATATTACAGAAGTTGTAAAAATGATGAGGGAAAAGGTATGCCAAGTACGGCGGCGCTACGCGCCGCCGTTTTCTGCTATCTCCGAAAAACCCAAGGGGGCGGGTACCCGCCCCCGTCAATGCGCGTGTTAAATGTGACCTGACGAATATTTTCGATGGCGAAGTGGATGGGCTACCTAACGCCGTTTACAATTTTTGGCTACCTACCGTGGTTCTCGAGATATTGGGGGGGCGGGTACCCGCCTCCCGTCAAAGCGAAGGTGGCTCAGACCCCCGTCAATGCGCGTGTTTAGTGCCCCCGCCTAATTTTCCGAGGTGGCTGGAGAATCATTCGCCGCCGGAAAACGCTCCGTGGCTACATTTGGGAGAAATGACGAGCGCATGGATTGGTGGAAGAGTTTAACATATCAGTTGATCATTTTTTACTCAGACCGGCTTTCAAACTCAGACCTTTATTTTTAGACGGTCGCAATCACAGAAGTTGTACTCAGAAGTCGAAGTAGTACACAGAAGTCGACTAATTAAGACGAATTGTCTCTTATTTGCTGACGATGTAAAATTATACAACAAAATTACTTCGCAACACGAC